>CM031239.1:395876992-396614492 GCA_018340775.1 Taxus wallichiana var. yunnanensis | reverse complement strand
ACCCTCCTTTTCTCGGTGTATCACCGCTTTAGTGTAGGCTTTCATTTTATGCATTCTCTCTCCTGGTCCCTTAGAAATATAGATTAGAATAGTTAGCTTATCCCGCATTAGAGTAGATTGTAAGGGTAGTTTAGAGCAAGAACCACTTTTCTCCGGAGGTCTATCTCAAGAACAAGTCCCACAACTTGGAGATAGTACCCATGTTATCCAATCACACTTTGGATGCCTAGAGTGATCAAACTAGAAATCCGATCAACATCCAGGGTGCCGTGATTTGGTGATAACAATATGGGTGGAACATATTTGTGTGTGTGTATATATATATAGATATATATATATATATATATATACATACATATATATATATATATATATATATATATATATATATATATATATATATATACATACATACATATATATATACACACACACTTAAAAATTTATGTGTTCCTAAATACATGTTAATATTAAATAAATGAATAAATTCTAGTTTGAAAAATATTATAGAATTGATAAGAAAGAAAGCATCATGGAAAGAAAAATTTATGAAAAAATCCTTTCTTACTTACTCTTAAAAATATAACAAAGTGGTATACTAATTTTAAAGAAAAAGATATATTAAAAGCATTCTTACTTTTGAGCACAAGATGCAAAGATTTATCCTAAGAGAAAGCTTTCAAATACAACTTTATTGGTCTTTCATGTCACTAAATATCTTGAAATTATAGAAAAGATATTTAGCTAAAATTTACAATATGCTTACTATGATCTTATTCTCCAAGTTTTAACATAATAAGAGAAAAAATTACAACAAAATAATATTTTTAATACAATCTAAAAATTCCACTATCTCCTTACATTTTAATATTAAAGTATGATTAGAAATTCCACAACAATTCTACTTTCTTTCTTTTCAATATTACAAGATTGGTAAGTAATTGATAAACAAAATGGACATATAAATGAATCTCTTTCCTCATAATGCAACAAATTAGTCATAAGAAATATGGATAACATATTTATTTAAAACTCATCATTCATCCATTCCTTTCAAACTTCATTACAATACAAATGTGATAAACAATCTCCCAATCCCATAAACCAAGACTAACAATACCCTTCTCCCTAGATACAAGCATACCCACAAAATTCCTTAAAACAATATTTAAAAACATGCTCAAAAATAAGGATAGGAGTTTATTACAACATCAAGGATTCAAGATTACAATATGCCAATATTCCTTCTCAAAGAGAGAATAACAAGACTCAACATATTCAAGTGAAAGAAATAAGCTTCATCCCAAGATATGATACAACTTAACAATAATTACAACATCATTACAAAAGCATCCTAAAATTCAAGAGGATGAGCCTCCCCAAAATGGGGAACAACAAGTCAAAATTTTACACTTTTCTTCTCCAAACTCCAAGCCAAATCTGTAAGTTTCCACTCCAAGATAGTCTTAAATGCACAAAGAATAGGGGTCTAGTTTCCTCCCAACCAAATGGAATCATCACATGTCATCTCCAACACATGGAGGAAATGTTATTCTCCCTTCAAGCCCATGGGAGAGAGAGTATAAAGCCTCAAGAATACACAAGTAAAATGGAAACAAGGGTGATAAATCACACAAACACAATGTTTTCACACACAACAACCAAATGAACAACACTTATCAAATGAGGAAAATTCCATGTTTTCCTCCATGAGGATAGAGTGGAAAGGATCCCATAAGAATCCAAAATGTGAACCAACCATAGGAACACTATAAAAATCTCCAACATGCCCTCCTTATCTCTCCATTCAAAAATACCCTCCTTATCACTCCATCCCAAACACCAAGCCTCCTCCTTGGAAGGATTTTCAAACCATACATGGTTTCCTTGCCAAGGATGGAGAAGGAGGTTCAAACCATATGAACAATCCTTCTCCACATCAAACCATATGAGGGGAGGAATAAAAATTAATACCATCATGGCTTTCCCATCAAGCCATGTGGTGTAAGAGGGAACATTCCTCCCTCTTCCCCATACATTTCCAAAAATCCACCTCAAAAGTAGGATGGATTGGAGAAAAAGAAAGGAACAACAATCACACAATACACCCACAACCAAACATGCAACAAACAAAATTCAACAACCATTCTTTCTCTTCACATTATACTATGGAAAACAAAACAAGAGTATGAAGCCTACCTCAAAAACTAGCAATCCAACTTCAAGCACAACAAGCTTTCCCTAGCTCCAAGCTCTCCAACTCCAACTCCAAGAGTAAAAATGACAAGAAAAAGTTCCTACCCCTCTCCATGAGGGATTATAAAAAGAAGAAAAATTCATCAATCCTCACAAATGATAGGGTGACATGTTTCACCCATCTCATCTCCCAATAAAATATTCCCAAAATCACCAAGAGCATAAAAAAAAAATATTTTGGAGGTAATCTCCCAAATTCCCTAAACTACAAATAAATCCAATACACTTTGATTTTAAGAAAACACAAAACCAACCATTCTTACAAGATGGTGATATTAGGGGTAAAATGGGAAGTAAAATCCAATTTTACCTTGAAAAGAGATCCCCAAAGTGAAACGAGGTCCCTAAAATTTCCACATTTAGCCCAAATTCAAGATTGGGTAAAGTGGCTCAAAAGAAGAGGTGGTGGATCCCACCCAAAGGATAATTAGGTGGTCTAAAACCAATTATCAACAAAATTAATTAACTTAAAACACAATTAACACATATAAGGACCATTAGGTCCCTAAACTAGCTCATCATAAGACTAAAACAAATTATAATTAACATAATTACAATTAGGAATCACCCATGGTGTCCAAACATGAATATTCCACAAAAACACAAGGATACACACAATCATGCATGGCTAAAGGACTTAGACCGATCTAGTTTTTTTGTGCAACTTGAGTTGTTGCCTCGAAACCCATGTTCTCCTTTGTTCCCTATAATCTGCACACTCAATTCAAACATTAAACATACCTACTCAATAAAATATATCAATTAAATAATATCAATGAATCAATCATGGATAATCACTCTAACTATACCATAATAAATGTCAAGTATGAAATGGCTAAGTGCTAAACACATACATCCATATTAACCCAAGCTATCATATCCATCTAAGCACTACATGACAACATTCAATTAGCCATTATAAACCAATGATATCAAAGTATATGACAAAACCATACGTCCATCCATCATATATGAAATAAAACCAACTATATCACAACATGTTGATATCCAAAACCATATAATGCAAGAACTAAGATAATGATCCATAATGCTAGCTTGGCGCTACGCACCCAAATCACCACAAGTGTCATCAAATGATCCATAATAAAACCATATAGTATCTAAATAATGTTAAAATTGATATCCATAATCTAGTAAAAGAAATGAGTCGAAAAATGGTCGATGCAAGAAGAGGTGGGCACTACATACCCCTCTCCTAAAATTAGACTTCCTCCTAGAAGTCACTAGAAGAGATAAGGATATCAAGCCCTCAATGGTGTAGCATCCTCCCACATAGTTGTTGTCTCATCATATCAGTCCCACTGTACTCTAACCTTGTCCAAGTCTCTCCCCCGAAGGGCCAATCTCCTATGCTCCAAGATGTGCATGGGATCCAATCTCCATTTTCCTTCGTCCTCCACTTGTAATGCTAACCAATAAAATACAAGAGAAATATTAGGCACATATCTACGTAAAACTAAAACATGAAACACATCATGGGCCTAGGCTATGCATGGTGGAAAAGCTAAGTGGTAGGCAACTAGACCTATGACCTCCAAGATCTCAAATGGCCCCAAAAATGAGGTGATATCTTAGAACCCTTTCCATAATGGATTGGGCTCTTATGTGGATGACTTCTTAGGAAGAATTTGCCACCCACTACAAAGTGATGATCGGTCCTCTTGGTTTCTACTTACGCCTTCTAGCATGCTCTAACCTTCTCAAGACGTTGCCTAATCAAACTAATCTGCTGCTCTAAGTCCTAAAGGTAATATGGCCTAAGTACAACCCTATTTTCTAACCTATCCCAACTCAAAAGTGTCATGCAAGGTCACCTATACAAATCCTAATAAGGATCGATACCGATAGAGCTGTGATAATTGTTGTGGTAGGAAAACTCGACAAGGTGAAATTAATCCCCCACTTATTCTTATGATCCATCACAAACATATGCAACATATCCTCGAGTACCTAATTAACCATCTCTATCTACCCATCTATCTCTAGGTGATATGCTGAACTAAAATTAATTTGTGTTCCCAGAGCAACTTTAAAAGATGTCCAAAAGTTTGAAGTGTAGATGGTGTCCTTGTCAATTGATAATGGTCTTTGGAAACTTGTGTAATCCGACAATATCCTCCATAAAAACTTTGGAAATGGTGATTATAGGTGACCTATGTTAGCAAAAATTATGTAACCTTGGTCAGCTTGTCCATAATGACCATGATGGCATCATGATGATAAGAAGACATAGGGAAACCGACAATGAAATCCACTCGGGAATGTTGTGAGGATATAAAAGTATTGTAGTGTGAGAATGTTTAGCCTTAAACCTTTCGACACTCAAGTAAATGAGCTACAAAGTATTTTATATCCCGTCGGAGACCAAGCCAATAATATAACTCTCTCAGATCTGCGTGCATCTTCTTCAATCCTAGATGTGTTGCATATGGGGCTTGATGAGCCTATGAAAGAATGAAGCTGCGAAGATCACTGTCTTAGGCACATAAATGCACCTCTGAAACCAAAGTATACCATATGCCTCTAAAATACACCTTACATACCTTCCCTCTAAGGAACCCTGTGACTTAAACATTTGCTTAAAACCGTCATAAAATTTGTCCTCTAGAAGATGCTAAAGAATCCAGCCTTGAAGGTCTGATTGTAGTGTCATTGTGGAAATCACATGTCGTCATCTACTCAAGGAATCTCGCAACAAAATTATCATTTCCTTTGATATACTAGACGTCCATGTCATACTCACATAATAAATCCATCCAACATCATTGATGAGCATTGAGGTTCGGGAATCTGTGAGAAGATATGTTGAAGGTTACGATGATCGATCCTCAAAATGAAAGGCCTACTTGTTATCACTTGCATAATGCACCCGTTGAATATCTAAGTGATCTCGTGCAATGTTGGAACATCCCAGGTCTGACACCTTTTTCCTTGGGATGAACCTTTGGAGAAGGCTGAATTCCTTTAAAACTTGGTGCACTTGATTTAAGACCAATGTGCAAGGCTATAACACTTGAAATAAAAAAAAATTCTTGAGATAAAGGATAGAGAGGTTTAACAGACAACAACTAAAATGGTGATGCACCAAGAATAAATTGAACAGAAAGATCTACTTTGTTTGCACAATCACTATTACAAAACAACATATGGCATGCACATCTCATAAAATATTTTCAACCACTAATATAACTGAATATAAAACTTAAATGACAGAAAGGAAGTAGTATTTTCCACAACTGAAATACGAGAGATTTTATATTGCATCCCACAAAGATTAGAATAAGATAGCTGATTTAAAGGAAAATTAATTCATCATACCCAAGGAATTAAACATTCACAAGTGCTAGATAAATCAATTAATTACACAATATACCATATATTCGATGGAAAAATATTGTTCTGAATATAATTAAAAGGCTCAAAGCTTGTTCTTGAACTCTCCCAAAACTGGAGAGTACTTTCACAAAAGATCTAAAAAGTGTTTAATCCATAATGCATCTAACTATTTATAGACTAAGGAGGTTGAGCGATTATAGCTCCACCCCTAACTAATTAAATACTAAAAATAGAGTGCATTAATGTCTTAGGAACAACCTCCCATAAAAATAGAAAAATAAGTTACACAGGTTTGACTAAGTCAACCCTGCAACTGGATTGATCCAGAGCTTGGAGGTTGTCCAAAATGGCTGACAAGCCTAGCTAGGATTGGCAAAAGCATCCTTTTGTTTATTAGATTCTTCTCCCTAGTCCTTTGCGGCTACTTTACTCCTATACTCAAAGAAACGTTTTATGATACCTTTAACTTCCTCATCTTCTGGTCCACATGCATATTAATTTACCACATCTGTAATCTCAATTTCCTTGGCAACTTGGGTTGGCACTCTCTTAACCTTGTTCACAACCTTCTTAAGCTGATTTATAAAATTTTGATATGAAACCAATTTGTAAATGGAGTCAATGCCAAAATTCTTTGTTACGTCTTCATCTTCCTTAACCAAGATTTTGAAATTCTCCATAATTTGATCAACAGGAGAACATCAACGGTCTCATTGATAAATTTGTAGTGGATATTTTCAAACTCTTCTAAAATATCACTCATTCCCTCAACTGCTTCAATTTTTTTCTCGTCTAAATTTTTATAAGTCCTTTACAATACCTATGCCCTGAATTCCATGGCCTTCTAAAATTCAAAAACTTTGAAACATCTTCAACCATGCCCTCCTACAGAGTAGATCTGAATCAACATTTCTAATTTCTCTCCAAGTCTTCAAAGTAAGATCCAAATTATCATTATCTTCAGTGATAATCCCATCCAACTTCATCATGGAAACCTTCTCAAAGCATACAAATCATTATACAAATCAACAACCATTTTGATTATTGGATCAGCATCTTGAATCAAACATTCCATTTAACTACTAACTATTCTTCCCTTTTGACTAATGTTTTCCACCATATTGTAGGAATTATCATCAAAGATTAAATAAATAGCAAGGGTAGTTATAATTTACACCGGTTGTGTAATCTTAGTGAGAAGAGCAATGAGTTTCTCAACATTTCCTTTCAACTCATCATTGGTCACCTTATCTTTGTCATGTTTTTCCTACAAATTCCCCAGAGCTACTTGCACGTCATGTTTAGCACCTTTGTGAGTAGCTCTTCTAAGAGAAAACTTATTAATATAGTAGTATGTTTCGTAATTGTTTCTTTTGTTTTATCCATGGTAGGAGTATCTATTTCAATGAACCTTTCCCGGATTGGTTAACTGATAGGTTAGATACAATTTTGGGTCTTTTAGCTTGCCTCTTGGAAATGGTATCTAAGTTAAGTCAACCACATCAATGATAGGTACCTTATTCTTATGCTTAGGAGTTTGACGATGTAGCCATTCAGGTATAACAGAAGGTGATGTAGAAGACATCAAAGGCATGGTTACAGTAGAGCTTTGAACACTTGACAATACAATGGAACTGGTGGTAGTCACGGAAGGTGGTAGTGATGTAGTGACAATGGAAGGTGTAGTGGAAAAAATAGCCTCAGGAGTAGATGAAATAGAAGTAGAAATAGGAGGAATTGTTGAGGAAGTGGAGTGGAAAATGGAGATCCTATTATCTCTCCTACTAAGAGTGTAGGGAGAGAGGAAAACACTTGAGCCATGGATGGAGATGGAATGGAAGAAATGGGAATGGAAGAAATGGAAGATAATACTGGAGGAAGGGTGAAAGGTGTGGGGAAAGTGGATTTGAAGGTGGTGAAGATGGGAGAGAAGAAGAAAGAGGAAATTATGATACCTGAGAAATAACTAGTGAAACACTCAAATCAACTACTTTAGTTTTGAAACTCGGAGGTGTGGTTTTGGAAAGTAAGAGCCTCAATAGAAGACCCTGAACCTTTGAGAAAAAAATAAATCTTATGTGGCTTTGTAATGGGCATTTGAGGTTTGACCTTTTACCCTTGGAAGGAGTAGGTTGACCTGTCATTGACTGAGCTTGTACTGATTCTACAAGTTGATCTGACACTTTGGGTGTGATTCCCAAAGTTGCTAGATACTCATAGGTTCTCCTTAAGATGGGGCCCACCCTATCTTTTTATTTTTGCATTCTTGATTTGACCAATTAATCCAAGGTAATGGTTGGTTAACAACATTATCTCTTTTATAAGCAGGATCTAATACCTCCTCATCATCTTTTATACCTTCAGGACAACTATAATCCCATAATGAACTACTTCACCCAAAGTCAACCTCTCAAATTCCTTTGCCTTACAATGATTTCATCTCGAAAATGAATCCAAATGTCCTCAAGTTGGGGAATATGCACACTAGCTAGCCCCATTCTACCAAACTTATCCCAATAATCAAAGTTAGTCCTTAGATGAAAATTCCTTAGAGTGACTTGAGACATTTCTCCTTCCACATTTTTGGCCTTGTGAATATTCACACATGAATATCTCCCTATGGTAATGGGAAACTGGACTCTCACCTTATGTCGATTATGTTGGATTTTATGATAATCAAGTAATTGATGAACTAGCTCCAGCAACACCCACTTATTAGTAGGACATCTCGGAACTTATTTGAGATCTCCTGAACCCCTAGCACTCTAATAGAGGTAAATTTTGGAAACTAAAGATAAATTCCTCCCCACTCCCACACTTCCTACCAAGATTCATTTAAAATTCTCTAATTATACAAATCCTTATCAAAATAATACAATAAAACAATGAAGAAGGCATCATTCACTCTCCTGAAGTGTTTAGAACCCTCTTCCATAGTAAGTTGTGGGTAATATTTGTATATCTGAACAGAGCTTGGACCCCTTAGGATCCAATCTTGGGTATTCTCTCATTGCAACCGCTGCATAAACTAGATAATAAGTCATAAAAAAATTCTTCGAGGTCAACACATCTTCTAACTAGAAACATATTGAATTTCTTATATGCTCACCCCACCAAATAAACTCTTTGTTCTTTTTAATCATGGTTATATACAAAAACATCCACTCTTAAAACTATCTAGCCATAGGAAGACCTAAAACATTACTCAATAGTGTAATTATATCTTTTAAAACTTGATTGAAATGTAAAAGGGAAGTCTCTTAGGAATATTTGACATTGTGCCTTTAATTTTAGCCAAGTAGCTCTTGGCAACGACCTTTGTGCAAAATTCATTCTCCACTACCCAATGCTCAATTGCAGACTCAGGGGAGATTGTGGCATATTCCTCTACATCAAGGAGTTTAAAAATATCCTCAAATAAATCACTATCTAATTTGATTACAACATTCCCATCATCATCTCTCACTGAGTGGGTGGCCTTGTTGACGTGTGAGGTCGGTAGCTACAAACTTGGTACGTTATACATATAGTAGAGAAGAAGCTATAAGAGGATGTTGGCTATCATAAATGAATTTCATCTAAGGCTTCTTGTTTAGGGCCTTAACCCTTTGCCAAAACGCATCCATATCTACGTGTCCAAAATTGGTGTCTCTAATATTTTCTAAGTCTAAATATATGTAGGAGGGAGGAGACACCCCCAAATAGGTATACTTCATCTTGTCCTTTCCTTTTAAAGAAGAAGCAGACATTAGCTTGTTTGAGAATTTACAAAATTTAGACTTTGGAGCTTGTGTATATACCTAGAAACCAATCTGTAAAAACTCTCCTGGACCTCCGAAATTCCAAAGTCTGAAATCCTAAATTTCAGAATTTACACCATGTTAGAAGTTTGAGGAAAAACTATGAAAACCCTAAAAACAAACTTCTAAAATTTCAAAACCCGAAATTCGAAATCTTCTCCTTCAGAAATCTGAAGGTAAAACTTCTCAAAACATGAATTTATAGAATTTCTTAAAGCTAAAATCTATGAAACTTGAAAATTAAAAGTTCCAAGGTAATAGAGTTTTGAAATCAACAATCGCAAACCTCGAAACTCACACAACCCCGAACTCCAAAATGAAATATCTCGAAATGTCTAAACTCGAAGTCTTGAATTTCAAAATACGAAAATCGAAACCTCGAAGTATTTAATCTTTGAAGCTTGAAAACTTAATCAATTTGTGAAGCTTGCAAACTTGAACTCCAAATAGTCTTGATGTACGAAAACCTGAATTATTTATAACTTGAAACCCAAATATTTTGAAACCATGAAACGGAAACTGATGAACTCCAAAATGCGATGAATACTCCAAGATCTAAAAGGGAAATTTTGATGCTTGAATTTTATGAAACTTGAATCTCTCGATTGTTGTTTTCTAAGCCAAAGATAATCCATGTCCCTATTAGAACACAAATTTGCATTTTAGGCTTAAAAATGGTCAACACAATCATAGTGGAAGCCATATCTGGGACTAAAATAAGATTTGTGAGACAATGAGGAAAAGTAGGCCAAAAACAAGAAAAGACAAAAAAAAACAACACCCCAAACACCAAAATGAAACAAAAATTTAACCAATAATGAAGAAAACATAAAAATATTAGCTTGAAAATATGCCTTGGGAAGTATGGCAAAGATTTCAGTAAAATTCAGTGTGTCAGAGTACATTTACAAGGTGAAAATGATAGGTAAAAATTGAATTTTTATAGGTAAACCAAAAATTAATGCCCAAGTTCTGACACGTGTGAGGTTATTGAGCATTTAATGCTTCAGAGGTCGAAGTCCGAAATTCCAGTCTGAACCATTTCATTATACAATCAGACTCCCAAAAATTTGAAACCAAAAAGTCTGAAGTTTTGAAATTTGGAACTTCAAGTTTTCAGATTTTAGAACTCTTCTTCTCAACCTCTCGAAAAGACCCACAAAATCTCTGAAACCTGAAAGTCCAAAGTTTCGAAATTTCAGAACTTTGGGTTTTTGTATTTCAGAACTTCCCAAAGTGTTTTGTGAAAAAGTTAATGAAACTTTGAATTCAAAAACATTCAAGTCCGAAGTTTGGACTTTGAATTGGGACATCCTTTGAATTCTGTAAGCAAAAAACATAAGTAGAAACTCAAAATTTGAAATCCAATTTTCAAATGATAAGGCAAAATTTTCAAAGTAAATTTTTTTTAAAATTGAAGGGAAAAGAATTTACAAAAAAATTATGGCCCTCAAAGAAGAGTAACTTGTAAGGTTAACATTTTTAGTGACCTCTCGGGGATGTTTGCTTATTGAACATTATTCTAGTAGCCTTAAGCAATCCATTGGGAAAATGAGTCCTAAACCTCTAAAATACTCAGAACAAACACAAACAAAAAATAGAGAAAAGAAAAACATAAAAGAAAACACTACAAACAATGTGCAAAAATACTTGGAGGAAAAATACCTAAACTAAACTATACAAGGTAAAACCTCTCAAAAATAAGCTTTGAGATGCATCCCATTCACATGAATGGGCAGTTCTTCTCCATTGAGCCTAGATAGGAAAAATGAATTTGCCTCCTTACAACTTGTAATAACATATGGTCCACTCAGAGAGCATCAAACTTGGCATGCATCCCTAGCTTGGCCCTATCAACATCCCATTTGAGAACTAAATCTCCCTCCTGAAATATTTTTTTTGGATGCCTTCCTATCAAAAAAATTTCTTATTCTAAGCCTGATGTTGCTCCAAAGTTTTCATTGCTTTTTTCCTAACTTCCTCCAACTCCATCATCTCAGAAAACCTAACTATCATAGGATCACTTCCATAACCTCTAGTTGATGTGCTAACTCCAAAGAAGGAAATTCCAAGGATAGTGAAATTTTTTCTTCTCTACCATACACAAGCATGAAAGGAGAATTTTCAATGGCCCTCTTAGGCATGATCGATCTTCCCACAAAGCATTTTTAAGTTGTGTGTGTCAAGTCCTTTTGTTGGTTTCCATTGTGTGTTTGATAATTCATATGAGGTTCTTATTGCTAGATTCATCCAATTTGTTTCCTTTTGGATAATAATTGGATGAATTCTTGAGATAAACTCCATTCTTAATGGCCCATTCACTCATCTTTAGACCAAGAAAATCCATTGTATTTGTCTAAAATAACTGTAAATGGAACACCAAACCTCGTCATTATGCCTTCTAAGAAATCAAGAATGGCCTTTTCATTACCTTCCTTCAACGCCATGGCCTCTTTCCATCGAGTAAAGTAATCCATTGTGGTAAGGACCCACTTATGTCCATCACTGGATGGAGGATTAATCATTCAATGAAATCTAACCCCATTAAATAAAGGGTTGATTGACTTGAATCGACTGAAGGGGAAGGGCCACCAGCTTCTACTTTCCAGTGAAAAAGGCACATTCCTTGCACTTCTTTACCTAGAGATGGGTGTCTTTGAACAAATCTAGCCAATAGTAGCGGCCCTCATGATTTTTGCAGAAGTTGTTCATGCAGAGTAATGTCCTCCTGAAAAACCATTGTGAAATTCTTCCAATATCTTATTCACCTACCCTAGTGTTATACACCGAAGGAGGACACCATTCAAACCCTATAAAAATAACACCATCTACCAAAACATAAGGAATAGACTAGAGACAAAACTTCATCTTTGAGTCATATCCAAGTCAATGGGATACTCTCCTAGGAGAATAAAATTTCTCATCTTCATCAACTAGTCAAGTAGGATTATCTTCTTGATGGTCATTAAGGAGCACTATATCTTCTTCACTTTTGACTCCAAATCTACAAGCAAGCTACAAACATAACCTTTTTCTCTACTAGCTTGGTAACCTTGATGTGCACATCATACTCCATAACTTTGGTAATCCACCAGCACATTTCTCATTCATATCTTTATTCAAAAAAAAATATTTAACGCCAGGATGAGACACCATCAAATGAATTTTTTATTGGACAACATGTGCCTAAACTTCTTTAAATCCCAAATGAAAAAAACTTTATTTTCAACAAATGAATATTTAAGCTCATAATATTTCAGAGATTGGTTGAAAAAAGCAATAGGTTGTTCCATTAGATCATCATTATGTTGAGTGAGGATCCTAGAAATACTTTCTTGACCTACAAAAGCATAAAGAATAAAATCTTTATCAAATCTAGGATTTACCAATGTAGGGGCTTGGGAAATATCCATCTTAATGGCTTCAAATCTCTCCTTCCCTTCCCTCATCCAAGAAAAAGGAAGATTCTTCTTCAACATGGTTGTCAATGGTTTAGCCAAGGTTGTAAACTGAGGAATGAATCTTCGTACAAAATTTATGGTTCCTAGAAAACTCTAGAGACCCTTCTTGTGACTTGGGAGAGATAGGGACAAAATTAAACAAATCCTAGCTAGTTCAATGGAAAGTCCTTCCGCTGAAACAACATGCCCAACAACTTTCCCTCATGCACTGCAAAAATGCATTTCTTAGGATTGAGTGAAACCCCAAACTCTCTGCATCTCTTGAAAACCTTTCTTAGATGGGAAATGTGATATTTTGCATGCTTGGAGTACACAATTATATCATCAAGATACACTAAGATAATTTCATTGATCAATCCCTTAAAGGCCATGTCCATAGCTCGTTGGAAAGTGGCTCCAGCATTGGATAATCGAATGGAAAAAAATTTAGGCGTATGTACCCCACATGGTAGTGAAAGTTGTCTTGAACTTAATTGGAATCTTTAATCAAAATCTGGTTATAACCTGAATATCCATCAATCAAATAAAACCTTTGAGCCCCTACTACCGTTTGAAGGATTTACTCCATAGATGGAAGGGGATAATGGTCCTTTAATGAAGCTCAATTTAAATCTTTGAAGTCCACACATAACCAGATCTCTCCATTTTTCTTCCTAATGGGAACTAAATTGGCCACCCAAGAGGAATGTTTGATTGGAAAAATAATGCTAGCCTCAATAAGCTTGGAAAGCTCCTTTCTCATCAGTGGTTCAATCTTAGGATTCACCGGTCTCTATTTTTTTCGAACGGCTTAGCATTAGGATCAAGTTCGATGGTATGATGTGCCAAACCTAGATCAAAGCCACAAAAATCCTTATAACTCCATGCAAAAATATCATTATACTCTTGAAAAAGTTTGACAAAATCCTTTTTCTCTTTTGGGGTACACACTTTGCCAATCTTTAGAAACTTTTCCTTTGCTACCTCAACTTCTTCAAAATCATCTTCTTTGACTACCATGTTAGCACTCTGTCTTTTAACCTAATCATCTGAATTAAAGATTGACTCAAGAGTAACCAAACCTTTTGGAAACTTATTTCTTTTCAATTGTATAATCTGGTCGTTATATGCTTCTTGCAGACTTAGCTTGATTTTTCAGAAAATTCCACTTCTTCTTGTAGAAAAGAATGATTTGTTTGTCATTATGAAAAAAATCCAGCTACCGCATTATCAAGAACTACAATTTGAACAACCATTTTAATGGGCTTCGTTCATCCTTCATAATATCAACAGGCACGTTGTATTGTGAGCCAACCATAGCAAGCTTATCAACATCTTGATTTTGATTTCTAGGAACCACATAGATTTCAAAAGCTTCAAAATATTCAATCAAATTCCAGACCTGGTTCTTGTAAGACCTTAGAAAATCATTTTTTGATACACTATGAACTCTTACCTAATGTACAACCAATTCACTATCTCCAAAAATAGTTAAATCTTTGATCCCCTTCTTTTGATCCAATTGGATTCCTTGCAGAAGGGCTTCATGTTCACAAACATTGTTAGTACAGTTAAACTACAATCAAAAAGATGAGAAGTATTTATATTCTTGTAGAGAGATTAACATGACACCAACACCTACCCCATTCTTACTCCTTGAGCCATCGAAGAAAAGTTTCCAAAGTTATTCAGAGCTGTTTTTGGTTTTGATAATATACAGTATAACTGTGCCTTCTTCATGAATACAATACATGTATAATCATGTCTCTTCCAAAATCAGCAAACCAAGTTCCTCTTTCATTAATGCCTCAGCATCAGGATCAAATTGATGATTTATTCTTACCTCATCTTGCATAGTATCAAGGACTTCTTAAATAAGATTAGTTGATTCATGGTTGGCAACTTCTTCTTCTTGATCACAAATAGTATAGTTTCCATTTATAGGACTAGTAGTATAAGGCTCCACATGATTATGAAAAATTGGCTCTTCCCTTATAGTTACCTTGGTTCCATATCAAGTCCTAAGAATCATATGTGACCAATCAGTGGATAAATAACCACCCATTTTGGCAGTGAAGTCTCATGATAAGCATATGATGAAGAAAGGAGGAAGGTCAATGAATGATATGTCTTATGTGAATGACAAGCTGGGACATGCATGGATAATAATTTGAAGTCCTTTGATAATCCTCATAGTCTAAACTATTATACCATCTAATTTAACAACTCCTCTAGAGACTGGTGTGTATTCTATACCCAGCACATCTAAAATTTTCTTGGGCATGAGTGAACTACTAGCACCAGAATCAATCATGCAATTATGTACCATATGTTTGGCAATAATCGAGAGATATAGAATGTGATGCAGAGGTCATTTAGATTTATCTAGAATCTAAAATACTCAAGAGCTTGAACTTGCTCTATTACTCCATCCACCCCTGCTAGAGGATCATTAATTGATGTTCATGCAACATCATCTGTTTGTTCTTATCTCCTTGAGGTAGCAATGAGACCTAGTGCATGTTACTTCTTTGCACCATCTTGACTAAACTCCTAAAATTATAACATTTAGAATTTCATGAATACCCAGAAGGTCTGATAAGATTAATTGGCTCTCATTTCCCCATAAAACCTTGCTCCTAAAGTTTCATGGCTTAAAGTTTTGTCTAACTCCCTCCATCTCATTTTTTTCTTGTTTCTTGCTCTTGAGAAACTAACTCGTTTGGGACAGTCCCAATTCCTTCATAACTTTTCTGGGTCTTTGTTTTAGGACTCCAAATTTTCACAAAAGTTCTTTATGTGCTATAACCCTCTCCACACAAAATTTCAGATCTTTAACATTCATATAGGTCCTTAAATCAAGCATTTACCAGTCTGATTTCTGAATCTTAACATTTAGATCAGCCACAGTCATGTTTTACACAAAATGAAGGCAATCTCATTGAATATTTCTCCTTATAAGTATTCAAACATATTATTCATACCTTGATAGGTGTATTTCATCTCTCATGCATTGGCTCTTGACTCCATTTCTCCAATTTAGCTTTTGAAACCTCTTACTATGACTTTAGACAGTCATACAAACCCTGCACAGTCAGTCTTTATATGCAATAAGGGTAATTGCTTCATTGATTCACCCCTATGATCATTCAAATACATCAAAAATACATGGATCCACCTTTGATAACAATCTAAGCTCGTGCTTCATCTAATTATGAACCAAAACTTGACTGTTTGCCTTCAAATATGTGCATTGTACATTCATTGTTTAACTGAAAAATACAGTCATGTATATCTCGAGCGACACAAACCCATTCTCTTTGAAATTTTGACAGTAGTTAGATAGTGTAAATACAGAGATATCCTGAAATTTTCAGCCAATTTCATCCATCCAGTCAAAATATATGCGACGCCCTAGATCGGGCCCGAGAGCCTTCAAATGGCTATAACAATTAAATTTTGTACTTTCAAAACTTACAAAAATATGATTACCTTCCTTACGGTCTGTAGAAGGTGTTAGAATTAAAATTCAAGGGAAGCTCGCCAATTGAATTCCATTGAAGGTTTATAACTTGCTGTCCTGGCACAGTCTTCATCACAGTCACTTTAAAACATGCAAATTCATGCAAAACAGAGTATAATTCTTCTTCCAAAACATCATACATATGTTATTATTCATTGTTCCATCTTCTAAAACCTTGAGAACCTCTGTTCTACCTCCTTCTCTTTGAATCACCTATGAAATAGGTGTCAATTTGCTAAGTAAAGACTCTAACAAACACCTAAACTGACTCCTAAGCCAATTCACACTCCTAAGAAGACTCAACAACTTCCTCTACATAGAAATCATGTGGATATCTCCTTAATAATCTCATGTAATCCATATAAGACAATTATTACATGATGACATGGCTTTATTTTTCCAATATTACTCTTTTACTATGTCAAATTTACTCCTACAACTCTCTTACAAGCACTCATTCACCTTTTACAACATATTCAACTTTAACATTCATTCACTCACACCTAGACTAACATGTTCTAATGGTCATATGACCTTCTTGCATCTTATCACTTGATGCTCCTACATCGAGAATGGTGGAGGCTTATTATTCTTAGGAGCACCTCTTCCTTCTGGTTGGCACAAACTCATAGTAGTTGATGATCCACGATGTATTTCTTTGCTATATGTACCAAAAAATTTAGAGCCTCCTGCAATTAATTCTTCTAGGGACGAAATTGAAAGTGCTTCCCACATAGTAACGTTCAAGTTAGTATTTTTCATTTGTTCAACAATACTAAAGGGAATACCACCTACCTTACCAACATTCTTTTGAGTGTTGGTATCCTCCTTTGGAAAATGTTTTTAGTCTGTAATTCCTAAAGAACCTTCTTTCCTTATGGTCTGACTAGCTTGTGTTTCAGGTAACTTCTTTCCCACATCTTGACGGAAACCACTTGTGGCCGAGGTTGGGAATTGGATGCTTAATCATATTTGGAGGATTGGGATTCCATTTCTCTCTTTTTGAAATGATTATTTTTGTTATTGATGAAGAATCTGTATTCAACCCATAAAAAAATCCAGCCAATTCAAGCAAAATGGTTTCCTCGGGTGCCTATGGTTGATCTATTAATCCTTGCATAGACGCATCCTCCATTGGCTCGGTAGGAACAGATATAATTTGAACCGTAAGAGCTTTGCTAAGAAATCCATTGGGATAAATATTTTTATTATGAGGATGAGATCAAGGATAATTCCATTCATAATCTTGAACTAAATTGTTTTGGATGGGTACAAGGGCTCTAAAAGAGATAGTAGCAAGAGGGTTCCTAACATTCAGAGGCTTAACATTTGCAACTTGGTTTTGAGATTTGTTATTACCTTGAAGGGGTTGATGGTTAGACTGGTATTATTGATTTTGGGATTGATAAGGATGGGCATACTGAGATTGTTTCCTTTTAAGGGCTACTAGTTCATTCCCAAAGGTTTGCAGTAGTGACTTAACTTCAAAGAGATCATTTGAAGGGGCTAGTACAAACTAATCTAGTTTCTTAGAGGTTATCGGAAGAGGATAAATGGTAGGTTGATTGTTGGGAATCTTAGGTACAAGGGAATTGGAGGTCTTGGAGTTATTTTCCTATCTTTAATCAAAGAAATCTCCGCTCTTATAGCAATGTCGTAAGCATCAAGAAAAGTATTTCCTCCCATCGATTGAATCATAATGGTTACATCATTATTTAAGGATCTTAAATAATATAGGAAGGAATTATTTGGAGAAGGTTTATCAGCATTGGAATCCTATTCCAAGTCTTTTGGAATTAGAAATTGAAATCACTCATATACTCTTGAGGGGCTCTCTTTATAGTAGTGAGCTGCTCCATGAGTGACAAGTGGTCACTCTTATCTTCGAACTGTTGGAAAATTATTTTCCCCAATTCATCCCAAGTGCGTATAGAACCAATGGCTAACCCACAAAACCATTGGAGTTCATTTCCCTTAAACGAAATAGCAAGAATTTTTGACAGCATTTTCTTCGTGATATTGTGCACCGCACAAAATGCTAGTCACATCCAAAATATGTTCTATAGGAGTAATGTTGGTTTCCCCTATATACAAAGGTAAAATTTTGAGGGCAACAGTAGGCATAGCATATCACTAGGCAAACTAAAGGGGGTGATGGAATTGAAAGGAGGAAAACTTGATTTCTTATAGTCGTAGTGACAAGTTGTTGATTATTCCTTGGTGGAGGGAACCTTCCAAAATGAGGCGTTGAATGGACTCTACAAGGTGATGTCAAATTTGGTGATGTTGAAACGCCTCTTCCCCTTCTCCTTGGAAGGGACAAAGATAGTTCAATATGTCGATAATTTCCTTTCCTTGAAGAATCTCTTGTCTAAATTTTTCGCAAAAGTTAACACACTGAAACTCAAAGTCTAGAGATGTGTAGTCACTATGTACTTTGATTCGTGTAAGTACTAAGAGAAGTATCAACTCTTTCTCCCACCAGACATGCCAAAAATTGTTATCACATGGATCATGCATCTGTTGAATCTCTAAGTGATCCTGTGTAACATTCAAACATCTCCGAGGTGTGGGGCCTTGTTTCCTTGGGATGAACCTTTAGAGAATGTCAGCTTCCTTTGAAACTTGGTGCACTTGATAAAAGACCAATGTGCAAGGCTATAAAACTTGAAATAAAAACTTTTCTCAAGATAAAGGATAGAGAAGATTAACAGAAACTAACTGAAATGGTGATGCACCAAGAATAAATTAAATAGAAAGATCTACTTTGTTTGCACAATCAATATTACAAAACAACATATGGCATGCACATCTCATAAAATATTTTCAACCACTGATATAACTAAATATAAAACTCAAATGACATAAAGGAAGCAATATTTTCTGCAACATAAATACGGATATTTTATATTGTATCCCACGAGAGATTAGAATAAGATAGCTAATTTGAAGGAAAATTAAATCATCATACTCAAGGAATTAAACATTCACAAGTGTTAGATAAATTAATTAATTGCACAATATACTAGATATTCGATGACAAAATATTGTTCTAAATATAATTAAAAGGCTCAAAGCTTATTCTTGAACTCTCCCAAAACTAGAGAGAACTTTCACAAAAGATATAAAAATGTTTTATCCTAATGCATCTAACTATTTATAGACTAAGGAGGTTGAGCGATTATAGCTCCACCCCTAACTAATTAAATACTAAAAATAGAATGCATTAATGTCTTAGGGAACAACCTCCCATAAAAATAACAAAATAAGTTACACAAGTTTGACCAAGTCAACCTGCAACTTTGATTGATCCAGAGCTTGGAGGTTGTCCAACAATGGTTATCAAGCCTAGCTAGGACTGGAAGCATCCTTTTCTTTCTCAGATTCTTCTTCCTTGTCCTCCACGACTACTTTTCTCCTATATTCAAAGAAACGTTTGATGATACCTTGGACTTCCTCCTCTTCTGGTCCACATGCATATTGATTTACCACATCTACAGTCTCAATTTCCTTGGCAACTTGGGTTAGCACTCTCTTAACCTTGTTCACAACCATCTTAAGTCGATTCACAATTTTTTTATATGAAACCAATTTGTAAATGGAGTCAATGCCAAAATTCTTTGTTAAATCTTCATCTTCTTTAACCAAGCTTTTGAAATTCTCCATAATTTGATCAATAGGAGAACATCAATGGTCTCATTGATAAATTTGTAGATGATTTTTGAACTCTTCTAAAATATCACTCATTCCCTCAACTCCTTCAATACTTTTCTTGTCTAACTTTATTATGAGACCTTGCAATACCTATGCCCTATATTCCATGGCCTTCTGAAATTTAAACTAATTTGAAACATCTTCAACCACACCCTCCTACAAGAGTAAATCTAAATCAAAATTTCTAATTTCTCTCCAAGGATTCAAGGTAATATCCAAATTAGCATTTTATTTAGTGAGAATCTCATCCAACTTCATCATTGAAACCATTTCAGCATATAAATCAACTATCATTTTGATTATTAGATCAACATCTTGAATCAGACATTCCATCCAACTACCAACCGCTCTTCCCTTCTGAGAAATTTTTTCCACCATATGGTAGGACTTATCATCAAAGCTTGAAGAAATGGCAAGGGCAGTTATAACTTGCACCGGTTGTGTAATCTTAGTGAGAAGAGCAAAGTGAGCTGCTCAACTTTTCCTTTCAACTCATCCTTGGTTGCCTTATCTTTGTCATATTTTTCCAACAAATTCCCTAGAGCCACCTGCACGTCTTGTTTAGCACCTTCGTGAGTATCTCTCCCAAGAGCGAACTTAGAAATTTGGTAGTCCGCTGCGGTAATTGTCTCTTTTGTTTTATTTGTGGTAGGAGTATCTATTTCAACAAACCTTTCCCCAGAATGGTTAAGCTCGATCGATTAGATACAATTCTGGATCTTTTAGTTTACCTCTTAGGAATGATATCTAAGAAACTTGATTCAACCACATCAATAATAAGTACCTTATTCTTTTACTTAGGAGTTTGACAATGTAACCATTCAGGTATAGTGGAAGTTGATGCGGAAGAGATCAAAGGCATGGTTACAGTAGAGCTTTGAACACTTGACAATAAAATGGCACTAGTGGTAGTCACAGAAGGTGGTAGTGATTTAGTGACAATACAAGGTGTAGTGGACAAAATATCCTCAAGAGTAGATGAAATAGAAGTAGAAATAAGAGGGAATTGCTGAGGAAGTGGAGTGGAAAATGGATATCTTATTATCTCTCCTACTAAGAGTGTAGGGAGAGAGGAAAACACTTGATCCATGGAAGGAGATGGAATGAAATAAATGGAAGATAATACTGGAGGAAGGGTGAAAGGTGTGGGGGAAAGTGGATTTGAAGGTGGTGAATATGGGAGAGAAGAAGAAAGAGGCAATTGTGATACTTGATAAATAACTGGTGAAACACTCAAATCAACTACTTCAATAAGCTACAACTTTAGAGGTGTGGTTTTGGTAGTAGGAGCCTCAACAGAAGACCTTGAACCTTTGAGAACAAAATAAATCTTGCGTGGCTTTGTAATGGGCCTAAGATTTGACCTTTTACCCTTGGAATGAGTATGTTAACTTATCATTGGTGAGCTCGCATGATTACGAAAGTTGATCGACACTTTGGGTGTGATTCCCAAAGTTATCGATACTCATAGGTTCTCCTTAAGATGTGGCCCACCCTATCTTTTGTGTTGTTGCATTCTTTATTTGACCAATTAATCTAAGGTAACGGTTGATTAGCAACATTATATATTTTATAAATAGGATCTAATACCTCCTCATCATATTTTATACCTTCAGGGACAACTGCAATCCCATAGTGAACTACTTCACCCAAATTCAACCTCTCAAATTCCTTTACCTTCCAATGATTTTGTCCTGAAAGTGAATCCAAATGTCCTCAAGTTGGGGAATATGCACACTGGTTAGCCCTGCTCTACCAAACTTATCCCAATAATCAAAGTTAGTTCTTAGAGTGACTTGAGACATTTCTCCATCCACATTTTTGGCCTTATGAATATTCACACATGAATATCTCCATATGGTAATGAGAAACTAGACTCTGCTTTATGTTGATTATGTTAGATTTTATGATAATCAAGTAATTGATGAACTAGCTCCAGCAACACCCACTTATTGGTAGGACATCTAGGTAATTTATTTGGAGCTCCTGCAAACCCTAACACTCTAATATAGGTAAATGTTGGAAACTAAAGATAAATTCCTTCCCATTCTTGCACTTCCTACCAAGATTCATCTAAAATTCTCTTGATTATCCAAATCCTTATCAAAACAATATAATAGAAATCGAATAAGGAGTCATTCACTTTGTCCTAAAGTGTTTAAAACCCTCTTCCATAGTAAGTTGTGGGTAATATTTGTATATCTAAATAGAGCTTCTAATTCCCTTTGGATCCAATCCTGGGTATTCTCTCATTGTATCCGTCGCATAAACTAGATAATAATTCATAAATAAGTTCTTTGAGGTCAGCACATCTTCTAATTGGAAACATATCGAATTTCTTATATGCTCATTAGGCACTCGAATAAATTCTTTTTTATTTTTAATCATGGTTATATACATAAACATCCACTCTTGAAACTCTCTAGCTACAGGAAGACCTGAAACCTTACTCAAAAGTGTAATTATATCATTGACCTCTTGAATGAAATTTGAACGAGGAAGTGTCTTAGGAATCTTTGACATTGTGCCTTTATTTTTAGCCAAGTATCTCTTGGCAAAACCTTGGTACAAACTTCATTCTTCACTACCTAGTGCTCAATTTCGGACTCAAGGGAGATTGTGGCATATTCCTCTACATCAGGGAGTTTTAAAATATCCTCAAAGAAATCATTGTCTAATTTTATTACAACATTCCCATCATCATCTCTCACTAATCGGGTGGCCTTGTCAAAGTGCGAGGTTATGGCTAGCACAAACTCGGGGACATTGTATAGATAATGAAAAATGCTACAAGAGGAAGCCCACTATCATAAATTTCTTGCATCCAAGGCTTCTTGTTTGGGGCCTTAACCCTTTTCCAAAACTCATCCATATCTACGTGTCTGAAATTAGTGTCTTTGATATTTTCTAAGTCTAAAGATATGTAAGAGGGAGGAGACACCCCCAAATAGGTATACTTCATCTTGTCCTTTCCTTTTGAAGAAGAAGAAGACATTATCTTGTTTGAAAATTTACAAAATTCAAACTTTGGAGCTTTTGTATATACCTAGGAAATAATCTACAAAACCCTCTGGACCTACGAAAATCCAAAGTTTGAAATCTTGAATTTTAGACTTTACACCCTACAAGAAATTTGAGGAAAACTCCGAAAACCCGAAAAACAAACTTCCCAATTTTGAACCCAATATTCTGAAATCTTACCCTTCTGAAATCCAAAGGTAACAACTTCTAAAACCTAAATTTCTGGAATTTCCAAAAGCTATAATCTCCAAAACCCAAAAACAAAAAGTTTGGAAGTAACAAACTTTCAAAATTCAATAATTTCAAACCTTTGAAACTCACACATCCCTGAACTCTAAAATGAAATATCTCTAAAATGTCTAAACTTTTAAGTCTTCGACTTTCAAAATCCAAAAATTAGAAACCTTGAAGTATTTAATCTCTAAAGCCCAAAAAAATTATCAACTCATGAAGCCTACAAACTTGAACTTCAAATAGTCCTGATATCGAAAACATGGATTATTTATAGTTGAAACCCAGATCTTTTGAAACCATGAAATGGAAAGCTGCGAAATTTGAAATAGTGATGAATCCTATAGGCTCCAAAAGGGAAATTTTGATCTTGAAGTTTATGAAACTTGAATCTCTAACTATTTTTTTCTAAGCCAAATATTATCATTTTCCTTGTTAGAACACAACTTTGCATTTTAGGCTTAAAAAGCAATCAACACAATCACAATGGAAGCCATATTTGGGACTAAAATAAGATCTGCAATACAATGAGGAAAAGGAGGCCAAAAACAAGAAAAGGCATAAAACAACACCCCAGATGCCAAAATGAAACCAATAATGAAGAAAACATAAAAAATTACCTTAAAAATATGCCTTGGGAAGTACGGTGAAGATTTCAGTAAAATTCAATGTGTTAGAGTACATTTATTGGGTGAAAATGATAGGTAAAAATTGAAGTTTTTATAGGTAAATCGAAAATTAATGCCCAAGTGCCAACACATGTGAGGTTGTTGAGAATTTAATGCTTCAAAGGTCAAATTCTAAAATTTCCATGTGAACCATTTCATTATATAATCAAACTCTTGAAACTCCGAAACCTGAAAGTCTAAAAATTTCAAAACTTTGGGTTTTGGATTTGAGAACTCTTCTCAACCTCTTGAAAAGACCCACAAAATCAAACCCGAAAGTCCGAAGTTCCAAAATTTCAAAACTTTGGGTTTTCATATTTCGGAACTTCTTAAAGTATTTTGTGAAAAGATAACGAAAACTTCAAAATTCTAAATTTCAGACTTCAAAATTTGAGACATCTTTTGAATTCTGCAATCAAAAAACATAAGTATAAACCCGAAATCCAATTTTGGCATGATAAGGAAAAAAATTCAAAGTAAAAAAATTTTAAAATGGAAGGGAAAAGAATTTACAAAAAAAATTAGGTCCCTCCCAGCAAGGATAACTTGTAATGTTAACACTACCCAAAAGGAAATAATACAACGCATTAGAGTGTGAACTACTATTGTAAGCTCCAAGTTGTGGGTAGGATAGTTAAGCTCATAATCCTTGAGCTTACTCGACTCAAAATCAATGACCTGAAGCCTGCATGAGAACTACTCCCATACCCTCTAATGAAGCATCGGTGTAAACCATAAACTCTCCAGTTTGATCTGTAACTACTAAGATAGGTTTTGTGGTCAGTCATTCCTTATATAATGTAAAATCTTACTCACACTCTCTAACCAGTCAAATTTCATCCCTTTTTGTTGAAGATAAGTAATAGGATGTGCAATCCTAGAAAAGTATTGTACAAACTTGCAGTAATACCCTACTAATCCCATGAAACTTCTCACCTTTTTCACTGATGTGGTCATTTTCCAATCGAGAATGGCTCAAATCTTAGAGGGATCTACCAAGATACCCTCACTTGAAATGATGTGACCTAAGTATTGAATCTCTGACTAAAAGAAACTACACTTCTCTAGGTTCCCAAAAAGCTTCTAATCTCTCAAAACATGTAGTACCTATCTCAAATTCTCCTCGTGTTCCTCCTCGGAACAAGAATATATCAATATATCATCCAGAAACACCAAGAAAAAATGGTCCAAAAAGGTCTTGAAAACCCCATTCATTGTGCTCATGAAAATAGTTGGGGCATTGGTCAAGCCAAAAGGTACAACAATGAACTCATAATTCCCATAACGAGTGCGAGAAAGTTGTTTTGTGAATATCTACATTTGGAATGTGTAATTGATGATATCCTAACTTGAGATCAATCTTGGAGAACACTATGGCACCCCTCATCTGATTAAACAAGTCATCAATCCTCGGAAGTGGATAACGGTTCTTAATTGTGACCTTATTAAGTCTGTCTCAGAATCCACACAAAGCTTGAGAGAACTATCCTTCTTATTCACAAAATTAAGTCGGTGTCCCCTTGGAGACACACTAGGGTGAATAAGGCCCTTCTCCAATAACTCCTCTAGCCAAATCTTGAGCTCATGAAGCTCGGAGTCATCATCTGATAAGGTTCCCTAGAAAGCTGTGTTGCTCCTAGTACTAGGTCTAGGGTGAAATACACCTCTCTACAGGTGGTAATCCAGAAGCTCACTCGAAACACATATGTAAAATCCCTCAACACTACATGCTCATTAAGAGGTAAATGGTATGAAGTACTCTCGATTGATCACCGATCATTATCATAAACAACTAAAAACCTTTGCACATGCTCCACTTGAGTTGCTTATCCGAGATCATACACAAGGAAATAGGCCTATATAACCCGGAGATAGTAACTGAATTCCCAAGATCATCTTGATACTCAATGATCTTACTCCTATAGTCTATTTTGGCCCAGTGAAACTCAATCCAATCCATGCCTAGAACAACCTCGTAAGATCCTAAAGGAAATACTCAAAGGTCCAAGGTAGTGGAGAATACTCCCAAATTGAGTATACAACTCTCCACGTAGTTATCCACTATAAGTTTCACCCCAAAGGCCAACTCAACCTATCAACTATTTGGCTTCCTAGCCCCAACTAGCCCACATTGGTCCACTATAGATGGTGACATAAATGAATTTGATGCTCATGAATAAAAAAATAAGCGAGATAGAAATACCCCGATATTATATGTTGTCTCAATAATTGTGTCCTAATACTCGGCCAGAATTTATCCACTGCTACGTAGACATAATGAATGCATCCTATGTCCGCCATTATTTTCTCTAATACTTGGGCTCTTTTCCTATCAAAGGTATTGGGTTTATGCAGATATATATGCATGTAGTGATCGGGGATCCACAAATAAAACATCCTGCTAGCCCTCTCGAGTAGGGATCCCTCCTGTACTATGGTGTACCGAACCTACTCGCCGACTGCGGTAGACTACTAAGTGTGCGTTTGTTATACTGTTGGGTGCTCTATCTCTACTCACAACTAATCCTCCTCGAACTCCACCTCTCTACATACTCTGTGTCTACCTAGTCCTCTATTGTTGTTGTACATGGTGTTGCGGCTATTTTTGGGTGTGTGGTAGAGGTCTCGGGACCTCTATAACCTAAATCCTCCTCTAAGGGGTGGTATTATACCGCGTGACCTCTAGTTCTGAAATGACTGCATATTCTCCTAAAACTTACCCCTGTTCATGTCTTTGTGCTCTTGGGCCTTGTTCATGTTCTCCTCAACTAGGTAGGCCTTCTCTACCACTTTCTCAAGTGTCGGAGGAGATAACATCCGATGGCCTAGCTATATCTGTATTCAATCCCCATATAAACCTGTTGACTTACAATTTCTCGTCCTAAAGATAATCCACATACTGTAATAAATCTTGAAATCATCTCTCATATTGTGCAACCATTCCCGAACCTTGTCGAGATAGTGGAACTCGTCAATCTTCTTCTTTAAAAATTTCTCATCCATGTAATGGTATCTAAGGCACTCCTCAAAAAACTCCCAAGTCATCTTATCTCTAGTCAAATGGATCTTTCGTTCCTCATTCCTCCACCATACACATGTTACATCACGGAGGAGGTGTATAGTGAACATAGCCTTAACATTTCTCTCATATGAGTGCAATCCAAAGTAACTTTCGAGGCTATCCCCACATCTAACGAATTTTGTTGTCCCTCATGAAGTGGTCCTTCAAAGCTGTGAGAGTGGCTCCAACGAAGAAAATCCACCCTCTCAATTTGAGTGAAGGGGCTACAAGACCTATCCCATCTTGGAGTGTCATGTTGATGTGGATCCGAGTGTGCACCCTCATCTAGTGGTGTATCCTCTCCTAGGTGATCATTCTCCTCTCCTTACTCTTGTTTTAGAGGAAGAAATTGTTGTAATACCCCCATCATCTATTGTAATGCCTCCAATATCTTTGGTCCTAAATCAGGGGCATGTGGTTCAGGCGTAGGTGACCTATGTCCCAAATCCCTGACTAGCCAAAGTCTCATACCTTGTGCAGACATCCTGCGTACAAAAGGAATGGTTTACATTTATTGATTTATCCATTATTAATTTAATTTTAAAACTACCTAGAGCATCCAATGTTGTAAATTTTTGCTCTAATACAAATGTAGTGCCCCATATTTGGCATGACCAAAACCAAACTTAAACAACTAAAATTCCTAATAAAAAAATTATGTGTTAAATTTAATTCTAATTTAATTCCCCTAAGGTTACCAGTTTAAGGTACACCCTTATTCCATGCTTAATTTAGTTAATTTATTTCCTAATTTAATATTTTAATTTCCCCAAGCATTTAACCCAATTCGCACCCATGTTATAACATTTATTCATTTAACTAATATCAAAGGGTCGCATAAAAGTCAAAACCTAACATGGCCACTAAATTAATCTCATGCACCCATTAAATTAATTCACCCCATGACCCTTAGTTTTTCTCCCTAGGCACCCCATTAATCTATTTTACCCCATTCCCATATAAAAACCTATTCCCATAACTTTAAAGTTATGAGGACTTAATATCCACCCTTAGATTAAAAGGATCTAAGCCCTAGATCCTAGGTCATTCTAAAAACCCCTAAATTCCCTTAAGGAGTTTTATAACTTTTTCCTTTTGTTTATTTTTTTTTCATTTGCACAGACAGAAGGGTTTGGGAGAAGGATGGAGAAGGAAGGATCCATGGAGAAATTTGGTGCTTCTTCTCATGGAGACAGGATTTCCCAATTTTATTGATAATTTTGGGGTTATTTTCCCCATCTAGGGTTTTATTATTTCTTTCTTTTTTATTGGATAATAACCAGAGATTTTTCGGTTATACATATATATATATATATATATATATATATATATATATATATATATATATATATATATATATATATATATATATATATATATATATATATATATATATGAATGATTTTGAGTTATACATATATATTATATCTATATATATATATAGATATATAGATATATATTTATTTTTATATATATACCTACCTATTTAAAAAAAAAAAATCATAGATGGTAAAAGTCAACCTTTGTGTAAGAATGATGACTGATTTAATGGTGGCACTGAGGGAGAAGTGATGGGGATGTGTGGGGGGGGGTCGTAGAGGGTTTGTGAGGGGGAGGGCGGTGAGAGGCGGTGGCATAACGTCATGGTAGATTTATAAGATGATGGCAGAGTGGTGTAGTCACGGCCACACCACTCTAAGATAAAATAAATGGCAAAGGGGGTGGCGTATCGGTACCCCCAAATTTGTGCCCTAACATTTTTCATATTCTGGTTGAAAACCATCTCGGCTCATTTGAATACATTAAAAAAATATTGTACTTTTTTTTTGTTAAAATATATTAATATATATATATGTGTGTGTGTGTGTGTGTGTCAATGGACATTCAATAATTAGGGGTTTCAAAATAAACATTGATATAAACCCAAAATTTATAATCAACAGTGATTATAAATTTTGGGTTTAAATCAATGTTTATTAAATTTCCACACACACACACACACGTGTGTGTGTGTGTGTAGTTATTTATTTATATACTTACGGTTGTATGTGTTCCTAAATACATGTTAATGTTAAATAACATGAATTAATTCTTATTTGAAAACTATTATAGAATTAATAAGGAAGAAAGTGCCATGGAAAGCTAAATTTATTGAAATACTCCTTTCTTATTTACTCTTAAAAATTGAACAATGGTATATTTCAACACCAATCCGAAACTCTAATAATATTTCACCGGGAACTCCTCATGCTATGATTATTTCAATAATGCATAGCTTTTGGTTTGGTGGTAGTAATCTGGAAACACAATAGCAAACATAACACAAGAATACCATAGACTATGACATAAAAGAATGATGAAAAATCTGAAATACAACTATAAAATATATTATTAATACATGAAATTGTTACAATCTCACCCATGAATTACTCCAAGTGTTACTAACTCCACTTGTTTTCCAATAATAGTTATGGGAGAAACTTCACAATTACTCATCTTGATGGCTTCCTTAACACACCTTCACAATGAATCTTTTATTCATAAAATAATTATCACAACTTTATTCCATGATAAATGAGAGGGGGTGGCATCTCTATTTATAGAAATTCAGGCTTATCCACCCTATCTCTAGGAAATATCTTATGGCTAATCATATTCCATGCCTAAACTCTTATCTTTACATGTAGGCTTATCTTTTAAGATAAGATATACCTTATCATCTCACATGGGTTCCACCTTTATAGATATTACACAAATTTAATATATAAAATATTTATGACATCACTCCTTGTCATTATTACAAATATGATATTTTTAATTCTAAACCATGTAGGCCCTACTTATCCTAACTTTGACAGTTTAACTTTTCGGACCACTTATGACAAATATTTATTTTTTACATGCAACATTTCTATTGTACTTTGACTATTACCATACTGCACATTATTGGTGGTGTTGTATTGTCAACGTTGTTATCTTCTATTGGACGCTACTACTAATTATACTTAAGAACAACCTATTCCCAATATATACATTAAGGAAATAGAAATCATGGAGGAAAATTTTAGTGTCGACATCTTCCCCCTTCCTATTTTCTACTCCGTCCTCGGAGTAGACTATTATGGACATTCTGAAGTTGGTTCTTGGAAAATCTTTAACTTTTCGTTGTTGACCCATTTCATAATGGGAGTCCCATCCAATACCTTGATCGATATGTACCATTTTCATGCACATCTACTATTCTCATAGGGATCCATCCATTTGGGAAGAATTTTTCCATGCCTCCTCTATTTTTATTGGGAATCATATACTAGGACCAAGTCATTCACCTGAAATGGAGTCCAGACGATCTTTTGATCAAAGTACTCATTTTCCTTCATTTTCTTCTTATAACTTGTATCTTTCATTATTTCCCTCATTTCCTCTAGCAAATGAAGATGTACCATCATTTCCTTTACCAAATCACTTTAATCCATCCTTTCATTTTTCATAACTCTCACAGTGGGAATATCAAACTCAATAGGAAGAACTGGATCAATATCATAAGCCAACTGAAATGGGGAGTATCATGTTACTGATTTTGATGTTGCCCTATATGCCCACAATGTTGCATGAATCCTTTTATCCCACTTATGTACCTGTAAATTTGCATCTTTTGCTAGGATTTGACACAATACATAATTTGTTCGCTCCACCTATCCATTTATGCTTGGATTGTAAGTTGTTTCCTTCTGTGCTTAATAGAAAACGTGTTTACTAGGGCTTCTACCACCTCATTAATGAAGTGGCTTCCTTGATTTGTTACAATTTCTAATGGACAACCAAATTTGGTGACAATGTGTTCATACATGAACCTTACCACTTCATCTATGGAAGTTGTTTTCAAGGTCTAGCTTCAACCCACTTGGTTAAATAATTTGTGGAAACTACAATATACTTATTTTGGCATGGGGTAGTTAGAAAGCGGACGTATACAATATCTATTCCCACTTTCAAAGGGACCAAGTGGAATAATAGGGCATAATGGAGTGATGAATTCTTATGGTTCCCATGTGTTTGAAAAATATCACATGTATTACAATAATTATAACAAACTTTAAAAGAGTGGGCAGTGATAACATGCATCAAATATCCTTCTAGTTATAATTTGTCTAAAGAAGTTTCCTCCACATGTACCATTATGTAATTATTTTATTAGCTCCTTCCCTTGATCACTTCCAACTTCCCTCTTGTACTGTCCATCAGGCCCTATCCAAAATAATGCTCCATGTAAAATAGAATATGGACGATTGGCTTGAGTAATCTTCCTCTTATTTTTGCATTGGCACCATCAAGAAATTTGAAATCATTCGAGATAATTCCAAATATCTATGTATTCACTAGGTATTTATCAAAGGACAACAATGTTGCATCTGGGAAATCATCATCATCACAATATGAACCTAAACCATCATAGGCTCGAGAGAGTGCATTTTCATTGACATACTTCTTTCCTAGCCTATCTATAATATCAACTTCAAATTCTTGTAGCAAAATTATCAATCTTATTATCATTTCGATGGGTTAGGCTTATTTACAATTTATTTTAGAGTCGGATGATTTGTTACAATGTAAATTTCCACCCTATCAAGTAATTTCTAAACTTATTTATAGCAAAAATGATAACTAGAGCCTATTTTTCAGTTACAGTATAATTTACCTCAACACTGCTCATTTGTCTTCTCCCAAATTAAACTAGATGATCATTCCCATTTTCATCTTTTTGGCTCAAAGTACTCCCTAGTGTTACATCTGAAGCATCAATATACACAATTAATGGCTTGCTCTAGTCTGGATTCTGTAAAATAAGCAAAAACTAAAGCTTCCTTTAGTTGTTCAAAATTTACGTGCACCTTCTTTCCTGGTTCATAAGTAACATCCTTATTCAAGAACTGGTTTAGTGGTTGTGCCATCTTTGAGAAATTCTTGATGAACCTTCTATAGTAACCCACATGGCCTAAAAATGATATCAACTTACTTTTATTCATAAGAAATGGTAACTCTTTGATTTTGAAACTTTATCGGGATCGATACCAATATCATCTCTGGATACAACATGCCCTAAAAAAACTCCTCTAGAACATCTAAAGACACACTTCATAGGGTTTAGTGATTCTTTTGCTTCATCTAACCTTTGAAATGTTGTCTCCATCTAGTGCAGGTGGTCCATTTTGCTCCCATAGATGCAAAAATCATCTAGGAATACTTTGATGAAACTTCCAATGTAGGGTTCAAACACCATATTCATCAATCATTGGAATGTTTTTGAGTATTACACAACCCAAATGGCATAATTCTATAATAAAACCTTCCCCAAGGAATGGTGAACGTAGTCTTGAACTGATATTTCTCTATATAAACTTGATTGTATCCGCTATAGCCATCTGCAAAACTATAGCACTCCTGGCTAGCTACTTCGTCTAAGATCTGATTTGAGAATGGAAGAGGGTAATGATCTTTATTTGTTACCTTATTAAGCTTCCTATAATTAACACAAATGTGTAGCTTCCCGTTATTTTTATTGAGATCACTTAGAGAAACTCATTCGAATTCTCCACAACAAATATGAATCCCGCATCAAGCAACTTATCTATTTCTTCTTTTACAGTCTTAGAAAAATTAGGATTCATTCTATATGGCATTTGTTTTATGGGCTTAGAACCATCTAATAGCTCAATAGAATGTTCTACCCAACTTAGTTGATAGAGTTCCTTGTAATCAAAAGTGAATAAGTGCATGTATCTTTAAAAGATCCGGAGGTAGGATTCCTTTTCAATCTCCATCATAGCATCACCAATCTTTATTTGTTGGAGACGATCATCAATTTCTTCCTCGAGATAATTTTATGGGTTCATGAGTCAATGTGACTAGAAGGATATCCGTGACTCGACACATCAACATCACTTTCTTCATCATTTGTGTCCACTTCACTAGCACTAGAGTAATAAGAGGATGTCCAATTATCAATTTCATCACTTGAATCCATAGGTTACGGATTATAATTTCGAGGATCACGTTTATCTTCACCATCTCTCTACCACGTCCAAGTGTCATAAAGCCTTCATTCAATACTTTCTTACATAAACTCTCCTTAGTCATGGCCTTCCCAACATGTGGAGGTACGCACAGTACCATTATTCATCACTGGAAGTCTACCACACACACAACACCCATGACAGATATTTCCACATCTAAAACAACACCTTATGGTTTATGTTTTCTCTTATATAATGACCTTAACATAAGTGTTGAGTGGTGATCAATTTTTAGACCCAACATATTCGGTATAGACTCGGCCTTCATTACATTAAGCTGGCACCTCCATCTACTAAGACATCATGAATTAAAATACCATTACATAATACCTTAGCTTATGGATCATAGGGATCTGCTCTACCACCTTCAAAACAAGGACCTCAACATCCTTCCTTTGTTGAGCATTGAGTCCACTTCACGGCTCCCACCTCTTCTTAGAATACATAGTAAGAAGTTTACCATATGTAATATTTGTAGAGCCTTTTGGAGAAATCTTCTAAGATGGAGTATTGTACTTGCCTCCCGTGAAATCAAAAAATCTTGCACACCCAACATTCTTCTCCTATGTTTCTTAGTAGTCTCTCCTTTCATATTCTTAAGATCATTTCCATCTTTGTTATCTTTTTCTTTCTTTTTTTTTTGTTATAAACACATCTCGCTTTATTATTTATGTTCCTATCTACTACATCAAAAGAATTCACAAGTGTTTTTCCTTTATCATTATCTCTTGTACCAGATGTAGAATCTCTATTTGGACAATTATACTTATAATGACCCTTTTTATAACAACCATAACATACAACTTTAGATATATTTCTTTTTGGACCTCTATCTCCTCCCTGGGAACTAAATTCCTTTCCTTGAAGAAGATTAATAGTTAACTGCCCATTTTCCTAAGGAGATCTTCATACTCTAGGGGAATATTTGTGCTCACTGAGAGTGGTTGTGGCTTCTAGACCAAAGGTGTTGGTGTAGGCTCCACCTTAGCAACAATTTCTTTGGGCTCCTCTTCCATGCTTTCTTCTTGCCTTATTGCAATCTCTTTTTCTTGTTCGAGGGTTATTGGGTGGTCATACTTCATTCTTTATCTGATCTTTGGCTTCATCCCAAGAATGAAGTTCTTGCAGAGGATATTATCCATGTCATCCATCAACCCATCTCGTTAATCCTTCCTCCTAGATATAGGCATTAAGCTTCCTCCTTAGCTCTATAACATGAGCATGATAATCTCTATCTTCTCCTTCTCTCCTTGGGTTAGCTTTGGGATCTCGATCATGAGATCTACACATTTTTTTTGTTCGCCAAATTCTTCAAGAAAAATTTTAGTTAATAAATCCCATGAGTTTTTAACATTATCACCTAGTGTTTCAAACCACCTAAGGGTTGAACCATCCAAAAAGGTAGGAAAAAATTCAGTCCATTGTTCCCTTCTTATGAGGCCATTACAAATGCAAGATCGTTTAAATTCTTGAATGAAAGAGGGAGAATCTTCATTAGATTGGGATGAAAAATAGGAATCTTTCCCATTTTCAAAAGTAACCACAAGTGAAATACCAACCCACAAGTACAATCAACAAGACTTATGTGTACATATAATTGGAATCATTGTAATAGAAAGTGACTTTACACCTTTGTACAACAAAATAGGAATGACCATGATAAACTTACATTTACTATGGTAAAACTTGACTTACTGTAGTAAATACTATTCACAGTAAAAAGTGACTTTACTAGGGTAAATACTATTAACAATAAAAATGTAATTTATTGTGATAAATACTATGTACAAGTAAAAAAGTGCATTTACCGTGGTAAACACTATACATAGTAAAAAATGACTTTATTATGGTAAACACTATACATGGTAAAAACAAGGTTACCCTCTAAATGATTTCTGACTAAGTGGGAATATCTCTCTAGAAAATCCACCAACGAGGAATGGTCCCGAAAATGGAACCAAAATGTAAACACCAATCGACACTCTGATAATATTTCACCAAAAACTCCTCGTGCTATGATTATTTCGAGTAATGCACACTTTTGATTTGGTGGTAATAACTGGAAACACAATAGCAGACATAACACAAGAACACCACAAACGGTAGACTATGAAATAAAAGAATGATGAAAAATCTGAAATATAAGCGTAAAATATATTATTAATAGGAAATTTTTACAATCTCACCCATGAATTACTCCAAGTGTTTCCAAATCCTCTTGTTTTCCAACAATAGTTATGGGAGAAACTTCACAATTACTCATCTTGATGGCTTCCTTAACACACCTTCACAATGAATCATTTATTCATAAAATAATTATTACAACTTTATTCCATGATAAATGAGAGGGGGTGGCCTCTCTATTTATAGAAATTCAGGCTTATCCACCCTATCTCTAGGAAATCTCTTTTGGCTAATCATATTCCATGCCTAAACTCTTACCTTTACATGTAGGCTTATCTTTTAAGATAAGATATACCTTATCATCTCACATGGGTTCCACCTTTATAGATATTACACAAATTTAATATACAAAATATTTATGACATCACTCCTTATCATTATTACAAATATAATATTTCTAATTCTAAATCATGTAGACCCTACTTATCCTAACTTTGACATTTTAACATTCTTGGACCACTTACGACAAATATTTACTTTTTACCACAACATTCCTATTGTACTTTGACAATTACCATACTGTACATTATTGGCATTGCCGTATTGGCAACATTGTTATCTTCTACTAGATGCTACTACTAATTATACTTAAGAACACCCTATTCGAATATATACATAAGGAAATAGAAATCATGGACCAAAATTTTAGTGTCAACATATACTAATTTTCAAGAGCAAGAGACAAATTAAAATCATTCACACTTTTGAGAACAAGATGCAAATATCTATCCTAAGAAGGCTTTCAAATACAACTCTATTTATCTTTCATGTCACTAAATATCTTGAAAGTATAGATAGGAGATTTATCTAAAATTTACATCATGTTTACTATGATCCTATTCTCCAATTTTTAACATAATAAGAGAAAAAAATGTGGAAAAATAATCTTTTTAATACAATCTACTCCACTATATCCCTACATTTTAATAATAAAGTATGCTTAGAAATGCCACAACAATTCTACTTTTTTTTTTCACAACTCATACAAGATTAGTATGTCATTGATAAACAAAATGGACATATGAATGAAGCTCTTTCCTCATAATGCAAAAATTAGTCAAAGAAATATGGATAGAATATTTATTTAAAACTCATCATTCAACCATTCCTTTCAAACTTCATTACAATACAAATGTGATAAACAATCTCCCAAATCCATAAACCAAGACTAACAATACCCTTCTCCATAGATACAAGCATACCCACAACTTCCTTAAAACAAGATTTATAAACATGCTCAAAAACAAGGATAGGATTTTATTACAACATGAAGGAGTCAAGATTACAATATGACAATATTCCTTCTCAAAGAGAGGATAACATGACTCAACATATTCAAGTGCAAGATACAAGATTCATCCCAAGATAGGAGAAAACTTAACAATAATTACAACATCATTACAAAAGCATCCTAAAATTCAAGAGATTAAACCTCTCTCAAAATGGGAACAACATGTCAAAATTTCCCACTTTTCTTCTCCAAACTCCAACCCAAATTTGTAAATTTTCCACTTTAGACACTTGTAGTTTGATCAAAGCACTATTATCTATAATATTGCACTAACTATTCTCTTCCTCGCAAATTGATGAACACAACGTCAGTTAGATCTATCTAACTCCCCTTTTACAACACTCTTTTGGTCTTATTCCTCTTATAAGTCAATTAAATAAGCTATTATAGCCTCTTCTTGGCTAGAATCCTCTTCTTCATTGCCTCTATTAACTTCCTGGACTATCAATCCATTTCATTGGATTGATTAGGCCTTTCAGAACCCTCCCAAAACCCTAATTTCTCTCTAAACAAGATTAATTAGTCTAACCTAGGTTAATTACCTAAAACATGATCAACCTCATCTAAACTTAGTCAAATCTTGATTTGACTTGCTAATTAACATGTTGACTCCCTTTTTAGTCCCACATGCACCAAAATCCTTCCATTTCCCAAATGGAAAACTATAAATAGCCCACTACCCCCTCTCATTTTTAAGAACACTTCTTCCCTCTAACATAAACTATAGTATTATTGCTAGGGTTAGGAGTTTTATTTAATATTATTGAGCTATATTTCTTTATCTTTTGCATTTCACCACATAACATGGAGTAAATGGGAAGAAACATTTGCCTTGAAGCCATTAATGGTGAGATCTCATTCTCTTAAAAGCATAAACTAATTGCTTATATCCTTATTAGGTTCATTTAATTAAGCTTTCAAGAATAGAGGTTAATTACATTTGCTAAGTTTGCTTATTTGCTTTAAACTAATGCATGTAAAGTAGGAATCCTTGTTTATTTCTTAACTGATGGTCCATTGATTGGTTTTACACAAATATTTGGGGTTCTTGAGTGTTCTTACCCCATTCCATAGCTTTTGTAACCTTTCTTTGAACACATTTGGCATGCCCGGTGGGACACTTATGTCCATCCTCCATTAATGGAGGTCTTTTAAGTTTTTCAAAGTTCACTTAAAGGTTTTTAGAGGAAACAACTGTTATTTGCTTATTTCCATTTCTAAAACTAGTTAAATCACCCTTGTTTACATATATTTTGTGGGTTTGAACTAGAAATAAGCTTCTTTGACTAACAAATAACCTGTTTACTTTTGAAATTTTCAAAATCCATGAATTTTGTAGGTTTTTCGAGGGTACGCACAAGTGTCTTGATAAGGCACGTCTCGTTAAAACCCTAACATTGGCATTGAGTTGGTCGTTGACCCATCTAAGCATATTACACACTTGCAGCTCATTTTAGAACATGCCGCATCTCCGTCGAGAGGTGGACGTCTCCGTCGGTTGGTGAGTGTACCTGTAACTTTGGACGCGTTGGTGTATATTGTCTTACTGTGTAAACTATGTCATTTTGACTTGGCCATGTCTCCATTGAAACATTGGCGTCTCTGTTGACTTTTGAGCATCTCCATGTCTCTGGACATGTTGGTTTCTACTGCCATACTGTGTTTTCTGACATTTTTTCCTACTGGTGTTCTCGTTGAATAGAGAGTGCACATGTTGAAACCCTAAGCGTGCACTGTCGCGAGGATCGCGTAGGTGTTATACCCCTCTATCAGTTTTTCCTACCACGCATTTTCAAACAAGGGTGATTTAACTAGTTTAAACCCACAAAATATATGCAAAAGCAAGGGTATTTATGCATTTATTACCACTATACTTAAAGGGGGAAAAGTTGAGATACTCAAAGAATTATTCAATGTGATTTTTCTTGGTAAATCACGCCTATTCTTAGACAAACTTGTGACACCTAGTTGATAGAATTTATTAACGATGCCATTATGTCTTGGAGCCCACTTTTCTAGTCCATTGTTGCATCAAGCCATCACAAAGTGACGACTCACTTGGAATCTGAACCTTGTTCCTCGAATAAGGAAAAGAGCCCACGTAATTTTGAGCTAAGTGTCTTTCATCACGAAAATTAGACGACGTCTCACTTAGCTTAGCTTCTTTCTCACCTTCGGATGAGGCAAAGCTCTACCCAAGTGGCACTTAGTTTATTTTTCATCTTTTGATCTATACCCTTGCATTCTCACCACCCATTTTTGGGGTGAGAAAGGAGCATACCTTGCACATTTTTATCAGAGATAGTACTCGCCACTTTTTTTCCGTTTACGCCCATCCATGTTTGTGGCTGGGTTGTTAAATGTCTAAAGTGTGTAGGTACATTTTTGTATCTTTGATAAAGTCCTTCGATCTTGATTTCAATATCATCTTCACTTCGCAAGTTCAGTTCATCATTTATCTCTTCTTGAGTTGATAGTTTTGCTCGCATTCTAGTCGCACAATCTTGGTACTTACATCGTGTTTTCATTTTTTTGAGAATGTGATATAAGTCCCTTTATTGTATGGTTACGTTGCTCACACAATTAAAAACTCCTTGTCATACTTATTACTTGGTTTCAGTTTCAACGTCATCTGAGTCTTTTTAAAAGTGTCGATATCACCTTATATATATCACAATGATGTTGTCTTGATACTAACACCTTTCTTGTTTGGTTAATGTATCAGGATAGCATTGTTACGTTATATCTAGTCGCAACTTTCATTTTCAGAAGACTTAGCTTTCATCAAACATTCAAACAAATTTTAAGTATACCTCTTTAAGAGTGCATGAGAACAAGTATCGCTCTTAGAAATTAATCACAAAGAAGGAGAATGAGTATCGCTCTTAGACATAGATAACCCCTTTGAGATAGGGTACGCTTCTACTTCTAGGCAACATCATGCCACTGTCGAAGGAGACCCATCATGACGGCCTCACTACAAAGCTTCACGTAAAGTGAAGATTGAGCGTAAAGCTTCACCTCCTCCCAAATTTGATGAAGAAGAGGACCCTCTAGTTGAAGAGGAGATCCTTCAAAAACAGATCTTGAAATTGAGCCAGAAATTAGCAAACCTAGGCTCTTCAAGAAGAAACATATACAAAGACAAAGACAAAATGAAATCTAGCGAGTATCACTTTGATCCATACACTAACACTACCTTTAAGGTGGCTCAAACACAAAGACCAATGTCACCTACTAAAGAACAACTCATTCAGAAAGAATTATAATCAATGAAAGATACACTTGCTATGCTATAGGAAGGAAACGTAGGCCATAATAGGAAATATTTGTATGAAGAACTATGCCCTTATCCTTTCGATAAGGACATGTTATGGAAACCCTTCCCAAAACACTTTACCGTTCCCAAGTTTGATAAGTATAAGTGCAAGAGTGATCCTTGTGATCATATAAAAGACTTTTACATGGCTTTCCAAGAGGTCACATATAGTGATAACTTCTTAATACAAACTTTTTCCTCGTAGCCTAGGAGCACTAGGATTGGAATGGTTCTATAGTATTCCCAAGGGCTCCATTACAACATGGCCCGCATTAGCAGAAAATTTGTACAACATTATTCTTATAACATGGAAAATGATATCACAATGAATGATTTGTGCAATATGAAACAAAAACCCAATGAGACCTTTTCGGATTTTTACAATGATGGCGAGGGTTAGCAATTCATTTCCCTTGTGCATTACCAAAAAAATAGCTAGTGAGAATATTTGTTCCTAACTTAAACCCAGAAATATCCTTCCATTTATAGATGCACTGTGGCTCAAACTTTGAAGAGGTCCTAGAGAAATGCGGTCAAATCGAGAAAGCCTCATTGTAAAGGGGACGCTTAAGTCTATTGTTAAGGACAAACATGAAGCCAAACCCGTAGACAAACTGAAATTTTTCACTAAAAACAAACATGTTTTTAGTGATGGCATCTGAGACTCAAGAGAGTCCAAGCCATGTAGATGGGCTGCTTTTAAAGATTTCATAATAACCTCCTCTCAAGGCACCCACTAAATGCACATTCATGCTATTGACAGAATTTTTATCTGCCATACTAAAGTAGTTAGATAATGTAAAAATAGTGGAATATCCAACTGAGACAGTACCATAGCCGAGAAGATGCTCCAAAACAGGGTTGGTTTAAAGAACATAAGTACTATGAATTCCACCATGTTAAAGGACACAAGGTAGATAGGTTTTTAAGATTGATTCACTACATACAAGACCTCATTGAAGAGGGTAAGATCACCATAGATTCTCCCCCTGACTCGGGACAAGGTCCAAATGAGAAAATGGGTATCTATAAAGAGCCTTTTCCTAATCATGCAGATAAAAATAAAAGGAATCCAGATCATGGACAAACCTCCAATGATTATAGGGGATTGCTTATATATACCCCACTAATGACAATCCCTTTGATTCTCTCATAGGATGTATTTTCTCATCTGATGAACATGTCAACACTATCCGGATCTTAGAAAAGAGTTGCACATAGTAGGAATGAGACGTGCTCATTTAATCATACCATATCCCATGCCTATCCCTTAGGAAGGTTAGTATAATTTGATATACTAGTTAGAGAAAAAACTGCTAGGATATCCATTCTCGATCTCCTCAAAATCTCTACTGCCCATAAGAACATACTTGTATAAAACATTACAAAATTTAGGAGTCTCTACGGATGTAGATCCCACGCACCTCCAAGCCATGATTGCACACCTCGACTCCAATGATCATATTACTTTTGATCGCACCGCAATCCCACATAACAACCTAGAACACAACTTACCCTTATACCTAGAAGTGGTGGTTACCCATCGCAAAATCAAGAGGGTACTTGTGGATGGTGGATCTGGTCTAAACATTTGCACTTTGAAGTTGGTTAAGTAGCTAGGCCATTCAAAAACAGATCTAGGAGCCAAGACTATTACAATCACAACCTATAACAATGAATAACGAGAATCAGTGGGTACTATAGTAGTTCCCATGGAAGTAGGCCCAACTTTTCATGACACGACATTTCATGTCCTTGACTTAGACCTTCCATATAACATGCTCTTGGGGCGCCCATGGATTCATGCCATGTAGGCCATTCCATTGACTTTCCATTAGTGTATCAAGTTATGTCATGAAGGACAAGTGGTTACCATTTTGGGTGACCTAGAACCATTCACACATTGTAGGGCATTACACAGTTTTCTCGTGCAGCTTATGAGTGTCCTTCGATGGATGTTGTTATCCCCCTACAAATGGAAGCTATTAAGAAACGGGTAGATTCAGAGTCACTCACGCCTTATAATCAATATTTTCCTTCGTTAGTCAACCCGTTCTCTTCATGGGAGGCAATGTCGGAAAAATATGGCCCAGGTGAGCCATTCACTCTTGAACAGGATTTGTTAATATTAGATTTATTAGTATCTCCCAGAACACGGGGTAAGCCTTATGTAATGTCCACATTTTTCACACACAAAAACAACAGTAAAAATACTAGGATAATTTTTTTTTTTACTTACATTTCTCACTATACAATGCCACAAGGGCTCCAAGAAAAGAAAACTCAAAAATGCATACGACACTTACATAATTCATTGAATCACATAGACACATGACAACACCATATACATGTTGATGCCACACTTTCCCCAATGAACAAATACTAGCAATGACCCAACCACAAGAAAAGGACTCAAAGATTGGCAAAACCCACAACACATCATTTCCTTAATTGCATCTTAGTTATGATTAACATTCCAAGAACATTATTGTGCAAGGATAATTTTCTCCTTTTTCCACCTCTGATTCTTAAGTTCATTCCACATTTAATTTACAGTTCGACCATTTCAAGTTGGCTCTTTATCCTTTACAAAAATTTCCATAACTTACATAATTATTTGGCATATTTCAAATTGCATACAAAGTACTTAATTCTCTTGTTCTTATGTTAAGAATATGCTTCTCAAACGTTTATTCAATGGTTAAATTTTACTCTTGCTACACAAGTTAATTTGGCATGATGCCAAGAGAGAAATCTTAGGAATTAAGGGAGATTTAGATTCAAGACACATGAAGATGTCTAATTGAGTTACACGGACTCCAAGAGTGACATTATACCTAACTTCAAATCTCGTTTTACTCTTATATGCTTTACTCTTACATCGCACTATGGTCTCATTGTTAGCATTGTTTTATAACAAAAGAGTCACAGAAGTATTCGTTTAAAATCTAGATGAAATACAAGATTGGAAGCATTAAAAACTACACATGAACCACAAGTGATTTGTGTTCGAGTTAAGATCCCAAGATTCTAAATTTCCCGATTCCGCGTGTGAAATTTCTTTTATTCTTAATGTCATAAAAGGCATAACAAGGGGTTACGGGACAAGGATTCCGGTTTCCTGGGTTCTCTAAAGTCAACATCTTTAAAAAAAAATCATTTGCAAGGAGTTACTTACCATTTTCTACCCACAAGTTAACCTCCTAATCAACTGAGGTTTGGTTGAGTTCTAATTTTCACTCAGGGCTTTATGCCCTATTATAGACTAGAGTAAGGTTCAAAAACATATTTACCCTATAAACCCTCGTAAAAGATCAAGGCGCTATATTGTCACTGGCCAAAGATAAGACATTTAGCTTAGAGGATCTAAAGAGGTCATTAACAAGATTTTAAGTGATAGTACAACTATTTCACTAGCTCTATTGTGTCATCTAGATCCCACAAGCAAATCATTCGATGAAGAAAATTAATTCTAAATCTAACTTCGGAAGACAAGGTAGTCCACTAGGATACGAAGGAAGAGTTAGCTCTACTTACTCCAGATAAAGTTTGACTGTGTCACTCCTATCTATCAAGTTTATGACAATGTCACTAAACATACTGACTAAGATGATAAACCCATTCTTGGGCTCTTATTTACCTAAACTAGGAGGTTCCATCGAGCACAAAATTTTAAGATCATTTTACGGTTTCAATTTCTTTTGGGCTAAGAAATATCATGCGAGAAGGATGACATCGAGAGTAGAGATTGAAGTTTATCCTAAGGTTTTAGTTTTCCTCACTAAAAGGATTCATGCATGAAAGGTAGTTATACACGAGTCCTATACTAGGGTTGAGTGTTTCGTTTAGATCTCTTTATTATAATTACAAGGTAAGAATACAACACACTAATTAATTAATCATCTATTGAACCCATAAATGCACTACAATATTTTAAATTCAAATGTATTTAACATATATATATATATATATATATATATATATATATATCCCTTTTTTACCATACACAACTATGAATCAAAATTGCACCTATGATTAAATGTGCATTTCCCAAGGTATCCCTAAAACTAGCATCTCATACATATTAGCAGATTTCAAATACAATGTTTATGTAACATGGGACTACATTGTACATATATACATTTTACAATGACCCATATAAATTACAATAATAAACCATGAATTTCACAACGCCTTTTCGCCATCTTTCTTGCATCCTGCAAAACCATGTGAGCATGAAATCAGCGATAAATCATTGGCATGGCATCCACCCTAATCTAGCATAATTAATGTTTTTTCAATTTTCCCATTTACATATAATTAATGATTATAATTTGAATTGAAACAAAAGGTTTAGAGACATGTATTCATTTCATTTCATTTCACTTCATTTCGTAACCAAGGAGAGAGAAAGAGATAGGAAAGAGAGAGAAACACTATTTTCCCAAAAGTCAAATTTCACACAAAAAGCCACAAGATAGAGTTCTAAATAGTTATTTACAAGTGTCAACAAGTTTTCACGGTGGTTAGGTAACTGACGGGGTCCTACAACTTTCTTTTTTTTTTGTTTTTCTACTAGCTGCAAAAATGTTCAATTCAGACTCAAAGGCTAGGAACCCACTTTCAAACATTGTCTTCTGAAGAGCAAACACACCATGGTTAAATATCTACGTGTCCACCTATATACCAAGAGTTCGTAGGAACTGACGGAATTTAGAACTGGCAAACGGTTTACGATTGACGGCTAGTTTTCTGGGGCCACCAGTCGTAATCGACTTAGTTGTAACTGATCAAAAGTTAGCTCGAGGACTCAAAAAGCCATGCCCAAAACTTACGTACGATGGAATAACACACAACGAGAAACTTCCTACAAGTTCCCTATATATGGATAATTCACTAGAGTCAATGGGACTGAGAACTAGTAAATGGTTTTCAAACGGCGACATGTTTTTGGAGCCACCAATCATAATCGGTCCAATTTTGACCTAGTCAAACTGCGACCAGAGGCCTACAAAATGGCTTTTCAGACTATCAATAAAATTATTTTTACTCAAACTGAAGGTTCTAAGAAATTGTCTAATAAAAATACTAGAGGTTTGTGAAGGAAAATAAGCATTTCGTTGTTCAGGGTTCAAATGGCGAGCCGATATGAAACACAATTTTTTTAAAAAAAAATTAACTTCCTAAAAGTGCGACATGAGGTAACAGGGATCCTAGAGGAGCGATGAAAAGAATGCAAATGGTAAAACAAGGTCAAACTAATGTTTGACGCGACTCTCTACATAACAAGGAACATATATGACACTTGAAAACTCTTTTACGAGGCTCGGGGTGTTGTTTTGCAAGTCTCTCAAAATTGCATTTTCTAACTTTGCAAGGTAGACGGAAAGGGTTGTTTTAGTTGGTGACTCTTCTAGTTCTTGCCAATACCGATGGACACGAACACCTAAGTTTGACACCCAGGGTCTAGTAGCATAGAAGGTTGTGGTTGCAGCCATGGATGACGATCAAACTACAAGTCAGTAAAGTAAAACATAAGGAGAATTTTTTTTTTTTTGCGCTAGTAGTTTGGTTACGAAGTTTTTTCAAAATTATGTGAAGGAGGGGTTTAATTTTATGCTCAGCTACCAAGAGTTATTTGGGTTACCTAAGTGCCATATTTCGTTTTATTGTTTTTACAAAACAAGTTTATATAAAAATAATCGAATGGGAGATATTCCAAAGTTTTAGATTTATTTCATTGCAAATGAAAACTAAAGAACAATAATTATGAAGGATATGGAGAGATGAACCATGCTTGGGAGATATATGCATCTGTAGTGTAAGAGGTGCTCCAAGTGGGTTCACCAAAGCATTACACGAAGCTCCAACTCTCTATCTCTTAGCATTTTGCTAAATAGTTCGCGTGCATTGAAACTCCCCCAATTCTCTGAATTTCCCTAAACATCACAAACTTTTCACAGCTTACATGGTTAGAAAATTCCACAACTCCCACGACCAATGGAGATCTTAGATAAAATTTGTTGGGATTACAACAAAACTCAAAATATACTCATCAATGTGGATGTATACACATTCATGGGGATCCAAAAATTGTTCCTTACGTTCAATTGCACCTTTGTGAAAATGCTTCTCAGCAGATGGAATGTCACTGATGATCTCTCTTTGCAATGATATGCATTATAAAAATCTCCCACAATACCAAGATTTTGCAAGTGTTCTCCCCTTATTTCTTCTCTACAATTTCTATCAGTAGCTTCTTCATCATCACTAATTACTATAGTTTCTACACAATTTTTGAGTGTGAATCATTTGTTCTTGGAAAATCGTTCCATTTTATCTATCCATTATACATTGATGGACGTCCAAACCCTGTTACAAAGATCCCATTTTGATACAGGTTGGGAGGATGTTGGCACAGGCCGTGGAAGGTGGAGTTACACTGTTAGTAGTATTTGCTTGAAGGTTTCTAAGCCTTTTCAACAGACACATTTTGTGCATTTCCAGCATCCATTGCAGTCCACGAGGTGACATTTCTCTCTGGGAACTCTATCAAACATTTCACATATGTATATGCAGCCATGTTTTGCATCCATGACTACCAAATCAATTTGTAACCACACATTTGACCAAATTCCTCCATCATATGCTTGTTGAACGCCTATACCCTGTTCTAGTGGTAGCATTTTGACACAGGATGGGAGAATGCATCAAGGGCAGGAGGCTCTACACCTATGAGTGCATGTGCTTGAAATTTTCAAAGCCTTGTTATCCCAAACCTAGTTTTCTAAGAAACCCGACCCAAAATAGTCATGCGACCAACACCAAACTGGCACCTAGGAAGCAGTTCCCACGCCTCACGCATGCACCCACGTTTTTGCAGACATATCTGCCAGGGCATTAAATTTTATCGCTACAACTATCCAAACAAATCTAAATTTACAACGTGATCTTGGGTTTTTACACATTGGATCTTAAATAAGGTGGTTGAATTATTATGTAAGGATAATGACAGGTTTGAATGCCTTTTGGATGAGTCGTTCTCCTTACCAGCTGATGGATCTTGCCACACGCAACCAGCCCCTGGCACTCACTGCCCCACGCCACCAAACACATAATTCCCCTTTTTTATTAATTTACTTTAATTAATTAATTTAAAAAAATTATATGGGCACCACACCTTATTTTTAGTTCAAGAGCACTGGGTACAGTGTCCTAAACCATTGGAAACGTTTGTCCATAGTGGTCTCCTATCGGAGAAGAAGATGTTAGAAGATCCTACTAGTAGTGTGTCAAAAGGTACCATGGCTTCATGCCATCAAGAACCCCAATACATCAAATGTCACCGCATGATGTTTTTCATGGGTTACAAGTGGGTTTAGATGTGGAATCAATGCACAAGGCCAGCTAGATCCTATTCCCATCCCCCGTTTCAAGTCTGATAAGCATGGCTTGGGATAAGGCCTCATAACACTCTACCCTCTGAGCTTGACGCCACCTCTTCTGAATATGAGGATGTTTCGTCTCATTTCGATAGTGATGCAAATTCCAGTGTAGCCTCTTCGAGGATCTTGCTTTAACTAAATTATTCCCAGATTTAGTTTTCCTTACCTTATCTGAATCCAACCCCCTAACCAATTATCAAATAGCCCTTGTGTATCCTGAACTTATAGATTGGGATCAAAAACTTCACGTGCCACTAGAATTATTTGAAAATGATGAGGCATTTGTAGAGTTCATGGGACTTAGGGATTCTATTCCAGCTGGGGATCATAAGAAAGGATTTTCAATTCAACTAGACACCTATGCATACTTTGGAGAAGAGGCAGAGATGTGTGGATGTTTGAATAAGAAGGTGGTAAATAAGAGTACAAACACTTTAGAGAAACCTTACAGAAAAGATAAAGAAGTCTCACAGTGACAAACTCTTTGAAACACTCATAGATAAACAGAACGAAGAGTCTAAGGATGAAGTGGTTTATCCATTTAAAGATGATGATGAGCTACCACAAGAAGTTGATCTTACTCTTCCCCCTGATCCTACATGGATGGAAGATGCTTGTTGAGGAAACAATTAATGTCAACATTGGCTCAAAAGAGAAACCTAGAATAATAAAGTTGGGAGCTTCACTCTCAACTCAGAGAACAAAAGGTATTTGTAGAGATCTTAAGAGAATATGTGGATATATTTGCATGGACATATGTAGATATGCCTAGTTTGGACCCAGAGTTAGTGTTGTACAACATCGTTGTGAACCGGATGCCAAACCCATCAAGCAAAAGTTGAGAAAGATGCACCCTAAGGTGGTGCTCCTTGACAAAGAAGAATTGGAAAAATTGTTAGTTGTTGATTTCATTAAACCCATTGACTATTCAGAGTGGATCTCTAACATAGTCCTTCTGAAGAAGCCTGTCGGCATAATAATTTACATTGATTTCATCAACATCAATAAAGCATGCCCTAAGGATGACTTCCCTTTTCCTAACATTGACATGATAGTTGATTCCATTGTTGGTTATGAAATGTTATCTTTAATGGATGGTTTTTCATGTTATAATCAAATACAGATTGCAAATGAAGATCAACATAAAATAACCTTCATTACCCCTTGGGGGGCCTTTTGCTACAAGGTCATGCCTTTTAGACTCAAGAATGCAGGGCTACTTATCAGTGGGCCATGACTGTTATCTTCCATGATATGATGAATGACATCATGGAAGATTATGTTGATGACATCTAGCTAAATCCAAGAGTAAAGGAGAGCACCCTGAAGTGTTGAGACGTATTTTTAGCATCTCTGGGATTATAAGGTTCACTTGAACCCCAAGAAATGTGTCTTTGGTGTTTTATCAGGAAATCTCCTAGGGTTCATTGTTTCAAAGAGGGATTGAAGTGGACCCTACAAAGGTTACGACTATCACAGAAATGCCACCACCTACCACTCTCAAAGAAATGAGGATTCTCTACAAGGGAAAATTCAGGCAATCCATCGCTTTATTTCACAACTTGCGGATAAGTGCCACCCCTTTACCCATTTACTAAAGAAGGATGTTGCATTCAACTGGGGACCAGATTTCCAAAAGGCCTTTGCACTACTAAAATAGTACTTGGTCAACCCACCTGTACTCATGCCGCCTACCCAGGTGAACCTCTCCTCTTGTACATTTCCACTACCTAGTTTGCTATTGGTGCACTGCTTGCCCAATATGACCTGAACCATAAAGAGAGAGTAGTTTACTATCTCAGTCACACCTTGATTACTTACGAGTTGAATTACCCGCAGATTGAAAAGGCATGCTTGGCAGTTGTCTTTACCTTCCAAAATATTTGCCATTATCTCCTAAAAAAAAAACTAAACTCATATCCAAAGTTGACCCTCTTAAGTACCATTTATCCAAAGTCATCCTCACGGGTTGAATGGCTAATTGGATCATTCTCCTGAGTGAATTTGATATTGATTTCGTGAATCAGAAATCCTTGAAAGGACAGGTATTGGTTAATCAATTAGTAGAAGCTCCTCTCCCAGGGATGGAACCTTTGTTCCTGGATCTTCTAAACACGTCTATGATGTACATTGAAGAGTCTGTAGAATGGCAGATCCATTTTGATGGATCTTTCACCTTTCACGGATCCGGAGCAGGAGTGGTGCTCATCACTCCCACAAGGGAGGTCATACCAAGAGCATTCCGGTTGGGATTTATGTGCACTAATAACATTGTAGAGTATGAGGCACTCATCACTGGCCTCAAGCTAGCTATTACTTAGAATATCAGATAGCTATGAGTCATTGGAGACTCCCAACTTATCATTAAACAAGTTAATGATGAGTATAAAGTTAAATATGAGAAGATCATTCCATATAAGAAAATGGTTGAAACCTTGAAGGAGTACTTTACACAGATCATATTCGAGCAAAAGCCAAGGTCGCATAATAGATCTGTAGATGTTATGGCTACAATTGGGTCTTTGTTACGCATTCCACCTCGGAAAGTAAAATGCCTTTCTTTGTAGAGAATTTACAAGTGCCCGCATATGATATGTCAGAGTCATGTTTGGCATGTGAAGTTGTTGGTCCATTATCCCCCTGGTATGACCCTATCTTTCGATACCTACAACATGGAATTTTTCCACTAGACATCACCCATTATGAAAAGAAAGCCCTTATCCGACGTATATCATGTTATACCCTCCTAGGAGGCACCCTTTATCATTGTGGCTATGATGGGAATATTCTTCATTGTTTGGATGTTACCGAATCAATCCACACTATGAAGGAATTACATTCGGTATTTGTGGAGCATACACTAGCGGCATGGTCTTAGCTAAAAACTATTAAGAGTAGGCTATTATTGGCCTACCATGGAATCAGACTGCTGCAATTTTGTAAAGAAATGTGAACTATGTCAGAAGTATGGAAACTTAATACATGTGCCATCCCAAGCTTTGCAGCCTATCGCAACACCTTGGCCATTTTCTAAATGGGGTCTAGATCTCATAGGGAAGCTTCATCCTTCTTCTTAGATGGCCACACCCACATCATCACTGCCACCAAGTATTTTACCAAATGGGTAGAGGTTGTGCCTCTTACTTACATCACCAATGTGAAAATTTCTAAATTCATTATGAACCATCTCATATGTTGTTATGGTATCCCCTCTACCATTGTCACTGATAGTGGTAAGTCCTTCAAAAATAAAATTTTTAAGACATTGCGTCAACATTTCCATATTCAACTCAAGTGGTCTACCCTATTACCCACAAGGTAATGGACAAGAAGAGGCTAGTAATAAAACCCTTGTATAGATTATGGAGAAAATTGTCAAGAAGACTGACCAGTAAATAGCACTTACAAGTACATCCCACCCTTTAGGCCTATCGAACCTCCATCCGCACTCCTACTTGTGGAAGCCATCATACCTGCGCGACCCCATATTCACTTGATGCATGGCATTGAAGCCATCATACTCTACGAAAGAGGAGCTTCCTTCCTAAGAATATCGGATAAGAACTAAAAATATAAAAACAAGAAAAACAATAGAAAATTGAGAAAACAATAAAGAAAAAACAAGTCGTCCACATGTGAAAACCATGCAATTGTGGCACAGTGGGAGGTGAGTGAAAACCGATCTCCGGTGTTTCAAAGAAGATTAGCCGGTCACAAGTCACTCTTACAGCAAGACAGGTAACCCTCACTTCTTTCTAGATATAACTTCCTTTGATAGGTCGAGGAACCCTACCGAATTCATCTTCACCGAGCCATGATCTGGCTTATTTGCTCTTATATCTACGTGAAGTATGTTCCATTTGTATAGTCCCATCTAACGTTGGGGGCACCTTCACATTCCACTTTCTCGTACATATGCACATGGCATTATTCCTTTTGTATATTCCCACATCACGTTGGGGGCATCCACGCTTCTTTGTCCTTTTACATTTCTTTCGAAACATGACCTTAGAAAATACAAAAACATTCAGAAAAAGATACACAAAAACCTAAACATTCGGAAAATCTCCTTCTAGGGATGAAGCTACACCAATCGCATAACGTTGTCTTGAAGAGAAGTCTAAGAACAATGTGAGCAAGAGTCTTGAAAAAGACTATCTTTTAGTTGTTGGTTTGTATAGTTTTGATTGAGTCTACTTTTTCATGAGATATAGTGATTCATTTACTTGTCATGAGTTGGATCTTGTTTGATTTAATTATATATGGCATTAGGTTCATTCGTAGCTTGTATACATCCATTAAGATTCATTTTACTTACTTAGATTAAATGTCAATTTGATCTCTTTGGTATGTTTAGTAAATTCATGTAGTTTGCATCTTGGCTATGTTGTGTTGAATAGGTACAATTATTTAGCTTTGTTGACTTTTGTTTGTGTTCTTGTTTCTTACACATGACTATTTTTATCACATATATCACCTATCATTCATCACATATAAACATCATCTACTACATCATATATACAAAAATGCTAAGTATTACATCATGCATGTATGCTAAGATAATCATCACATATCGTATCATCAATGGGGGCAAGAGGGGTTGTGCATAATCACAAATCTATCCCCCGCACCAATATCATCTAGTATCATCCTAAGTACTAGAATAGAAATTAGAAAGCATTCCATAAATCCAAAGCATGTGATACTATCTACGGATATATCATCAATATGAAAACATGGAACATACACATCTCTAAATCTAAAGTATGTCACATACATAGAGGAAAGGGAAATCATACATCATGATATAATAATTGCAAAGCAATAACCACAAATCGTAAAAGGCATAATCATAGTATAACATGAAAAAATCATCATCAAATGTCCATATGATACATGTATAAATGTCCATCTCAAAACTCAAGTATACATCATCGATACAATATGCCATCTAAAAGGGGCATGCATCAAAAACTAAGCCTTCATCAAGAGGCATCATCAAAATAATGGTACATGAATTTATACATCAAAATCATTCTTCATAAGAGGCATGTATACAATACATATGTAAAAAAGGAAAAATGAGGAACTCAAACACAACTCACGTCCTCATTTGGGGGCTCCTGAGTCCATGTCCTAGGGGACGGAAGAGTGGTGGCTATGATGAACCGGCAATGGGGGTATCACCTGCTTCTGCGGATGGATGTTGTCCAGGTTGGCTATTGTCCAACCAATTTGCTCTGCAATGGTGATCTAAGCCGAATGGCCTAACCTCCGTGACTTGGAACTTTTCATGGTCACACTTTGATTACTCAAAAGTCTGTTATCCATTGCCACTATGGGACTCTCGAAATAGGTGGTCCTAAAGTATAAGGCCTCGCCTGCTTGGTCCTCATAAGCATCTTGTATCAAATTGGCATCTCCAAAAGTAGTAGCTTCCCGCATGTGACATCTTGCTCGCCTATCAATCTACCCTGTCGGCAAGCATGAGCATGTCTAGTAGCAACAACCTCTCGGTCTCTATCTATAGTAATGAGTCGCTGCACCTAGGCTCGTGCATGATCTCTCTGGATGATATAACCTTGTGATCGTGCTGGGCATGGTCCCTCATGTGAAAACCATCTCGCACTTTGGGTGCAGACTCGATGTAAAAGAATCAATATCTAAGCCCCATGTGTGGTCATCTCACTAATCTCACTATGTCATAAGGTACTATCCCTCGCCTTGAGTGGCTTGTGACTCGGCCTAATCCCCCTCAATTGTCAAAATTTGTATCCGAGCACCGGCCTAATCCCACTCTAATGTAAGGGCATGTACATGTTCCCTAGCCACATCTCTCTATCCATTTGTAATCGAATGGTAATCGTTGCTTCCAATTATTGTTCAAGAGAAGACAACTGCCCACCATCGCCACCACCCCCTGGAGCACGAGGTAGCGGGCCCTGCTCTGGAAATACCTGCTGAAGAGGGGCATATATCCCCACTGGAATGCCTAATGGAGGCAACTCTATGTCTAGTGCCCTAGATGCCTATCTCTACCACGAGTCGGGGTCCTGTGTCAGGAGGTTGTTGTAATGGAGGACCATGTCCCTACCCTAGCATAACGTTGTGCGTCGGACAACTACCATCATCATCATCATCACTATCATCACCACTACTGGCTCCACCGTCATCACCACTAGGAGGCCCCACTGGAGGAGCTCTCATGCCAACATTATAAGCCACCCTAGAAATAGTCAAACGGCATGGAAGCACACCATGGTACCATGGTGCATACTGAAAGTGTGGTACGGGATCTCGATCTGTCTCAATGGCACCCATAACAAGTACCACCTCAGCGCCAAAAGTTGGCCAGTGCTCTATCTGGGCAATCTGTGGACCCATATCAATGTACTCTCGGGCCCTATGAGCATACCATATATCTAGCCCAAGAACATCCTGGGTAATGCCAAACTATCTCTGGCACCAATCTACTCTGTACATCTCCCACATATAATTGCAGCTTCCTAACATGAAGTGCTCAACTATGGTAGTGCTAAGCTCTAAACCATCATCATGCCCTTTGAAATGTACGTAAGGCCTCCATACCATGGCAAAGCATGTTATAGCTCATCAATCTCGTAGTGGTAATGATATGCACCTCCCATATATGGCCACACATCGTCCCCGATCGAGACCCAACCCATAGTAGAAGGCTCCTAAAGCCCGACTCTCAAAATGCCTGGGGGTGACCAATAGTAATGTGGTCCCATGCCCAAATCTAAAGTAATCGGCTGGTCCTACCATCTTCGATAGTAGTAGTTAATCAAATGTAAGTCCTAGTATAAGTGTGCTAGAATGCACTAACCCCTAGCAGAGAGGTCTCTCCATCTATCAACCCGTGTATCACTCCAAGGAGGCCAAGCGAGAGAAAGGAAGCACCGGTCTTGTCAGGGAGTAGAACTCCATTGACAAAGGCCATCATATAAACCACCACTTGGTCTAGCTCTGGGTCCTCAATGCACCACGATAACTTAATAGCCCACGCCGTGGTATCATCGAGGACACCAAATAACTACGAGATGCTGATGTTGAATATCTAGCCAATGACTCACGTATACTGGATGAGTTGACCCTGAATTGGGACCTACATAATGCGCCACACATCCTTGAGAGTAATCGTGATCTCCCCGGTCGGAAGCTGAAAGCACTGACTCTCGTTGTTCCATCTCTCCACTACAGTTGTCAGGAGGTTGTGATCCAATGTGATTTGAGGCATATCAGCCACGTAAGACAATCCCGTGACATATAGAAGGCTATCCAATATCGCCCTATCATCCTTGTCAAACTATGCTTCTATCGTTGCTAGCAGACCATATCACTCGCATATGTGTAGAATGGGTAATATATGCTACACACAAATAAACACACATGTATTAGGCACATTTTTATCTACTTCTATCTAATTTGCTGGTAAAATCCTTCATTCTTCCATCTCATTTCCTAAATTTTCACTTTCTTCTAGTCTACTTTATTTTCTCCTTGGCTATTTGGTGGAAGGGTGTTCTGATCCCCTTTCCCTGACGCATACGTACATTCCCCAATGCATATGCACCTTTCCGATGCCTACATGCCTATTTCAATGCATACACATACGCGCCCCCATTTCCCCTACCTAGAACACGTGTGTGTCCTCTTCGATAGGCGTGCATGTGCATCCATGACTTTTCCTCTCGACGGATATGTGTACACGTGTCTATTTTTGTCGATGGAAATGCGTATATGTACCCTCCTAATTCAATACATATGCATATGCCTATACGTCAAGCCGATGCATGCGTGTATGCGAATACGTCAAAAATTCCCTAATCTAGCCTAAAAATGCCCTAAAATGACATTAAATGTGTAATTCACAAGGAAGGATAGACCACTCATGTAGGGTCCATCCGTTGGGTCCCACATGAACTCTCGGATGTGATCTTCTCACCTCCTCCTGCTCGGTAGCCTCGCCATCTCACTCCAGGGCTATCACTCTCGCTCGCGGTAAAAATTTGCAAGAGCTCTAGTACAAATGAACTAGTCGTGATTGATTCCCCCCGGGGTGGGTATATTAGGTCGATGTGATGCCCCTAGGGCATGTTTTCTCTGTTGTGATCATTCTAGCCCTTCTTCTATCCGCCGAGGTAATTATTTTTCTAATAAAATAGTTATTTTTACTCCTTTTCACATATTGGGGCACTCAGTGCCACCTCATGTCACTTCTTTATTGCCCTAGAATAATTTACACATATTCCAGGTGCCATTTCCTATCATTTTCTTCTATTTTTTCTCTCTTCCACCTGTTGTGATGATTATTTTTATTAAATAATTATTTTGGCTTGTAATTCTTCTCGTCTGGGCATTTTATGTGTTGTGATGCCTTTTCCTTCGCCTTTAGGCAGTTGCACATGTTTTTAGGAGATCTTTGATCTCTTATACAAATTCTTTTGACCGATCAAAAATTTAAAAATTGTAAAACCATTCAACAAAATCCAAAAACATCGAAATACTTCGAAAATGAAGTAAAAATTGGTAAACGACTCATTCAGAGTGACATCCGTATCTCTCACATGGCACTCATCTCGTATCTTGCTGACATTTTCAAAGGTTTTGAAACAATGACTCACGGATCATCTAAATCTTCAATTATCTACAAAATATACTCTACTTACTTCGTTTGTACTACGGGAACTATCATTTGCACCGGCACTGTTTTTTCGTCGTGCATGTTGCTTTTTCATTGGACCCAAGTGTCCTCCATCTTTTCCCTTGCATATACAGATTTCTCGGGCATCATTTTTAACCCTTTTCGTTTATCAGAACATTTGGGACTACATCTCGATAATAAAATATGTGTGCCACTATCTTGAACATTGTTGGTTTGAGTGTGTGTGATTGTACTCATTTCCCTGTTATAAGAGTTTTTTACTTCTCGTATTGCATTGCATATTTGTATGTTGCATGGAGTTGTTATTTTAGCAATGGATAGTTGTTTGTATTATGGATTTTTCATGCCATTTTACGCTTCTATTGTATGCTTACATCTTAATAAGGGCCAATGATGAGGATTATAAGCAAAATAATGATTTAAAGTTGTTGGCACTTGTTTACAGATAACTCAATATCCCTTTTTCTTGTTGTTTTCCTCATCCCCTCTTTACACTTTTTCTTCCTTTTGTTTTCTTTTTATCATTGATCGAGTTCTTCTATCACCCCATCGACACTCGAGGGGGCATCCTTCATCCTACCTTCATCCTATTAATTTTTCTTCTACCCCTTCAAAAAAAATCTACTCGTTTATACTTGTCTACTTTCTTGAAGTGATGTAGCTTACGTCACCCCAAAGAGGGGAAAATGTAGACACCTGTAGTTTGATCAAAGCACTATTATCTCTAATATTGCACTAACTATTCTCTTCCTCACAAATTGATGACACATCGTTAGTTAGATCTATCTAACTCCCCTTTTATGACACTCTTTGGTCTTATTCCTCTTATAAGTCAATTAAATAGGCTATTATAGCCTCTTCTTGGCTAAAATCCTCTTCTTCACCACCTCTATTAGCTTCCTAGACTATTAATCCATTTCATTAGATTGATTAGGCCTTTCAGAAACCCTAATTTCTCTCTAAACAAGATTAATTAGTCTAACCTAGGTTAATTACCCTAAAACATGATCAACCTCTTCTAAACTTAGTCAAATCTTGCTTTGACTTGCTAATTAACATGTTGACTCCCTTTTAGTCCCACATGCACCAAAAAGCCTTCCATTTCCCAAATGGAAAACTATAAATAACCCACTACCCCCTCTCATTTTTAAGAACACTTCTTCCCTCTAACATAAACTATAGTATTATTGCTAGGATTAGGAGTTTTATTTCATCTTATTGAGCTATCTTGCTTTGTCTTTTGCATTTCACCACATAACATGGAGTAAATGGGAAGAACCATTGGCCTTGAAGCCATTAATGGTGAGATCCTATTCTCTTAAAATCATAAACTGATTGCTTAGATCCTTATTAGGCTCATTTAATTAAGCTTTCAAGAATAGAGGTTAATTACATTTGCTAAGTTTGCTTGTTTGCTTTAAACTAATGCATGCAAAGTAGGAATCCTTGTTTATTTCTTAATTGATGGTCCATTGATCGGTTTTACACAAAGATTTGGGGTTCTTGAGTGTTCTTACCCCATTCCATAGATTTTGCAACCTTTCTTTGAACACACCCACTCCAAGATAGTCTTGATGCACGAGAGAATAGGGTCTTGGTTTCCTCCCAACCAAATAGCATCGTCACATGCATCTCGGCACATGGAGGACATGTTAGCCTCCTCCAAGACCGGGGTAGAGAGAGTAAAGTAAGCCTCAAGAATACATAAGTAAAATGGAATAAAGGGTAACAAATCACACACACACAAATTTTTCACACACAACAAACATATGAACAACACTTATCACATGAGGAAAACTCCATGTTTTCCTCAAAGGGGAAGAGTGCAAGGAGCCCATAAGAATACAAAATGTGAACCAACCATAGGAACACTATAAAAATCTCCAACATGCCCTCCTTATCTCTCCATTCAAAAATACCCTCCTTATCACTCCATCCCAAACACCAAGCCTCCTCCTTGGAAGGATTTTCAAACCATACATGGTTTGTTTGCCAAGGATGGAGAAGGAGGTTCAAACCATATGAACAATCCTTCTCCACATCAAACCATATGAGGGGAGGAATAAAAATGAAGACCATCATGGCTTGATCCATCAAGCCATTTGGTGTAAAAGGAAACATTCCTCCCTCTTCCCCATAAATTTCTAAAATCCACCTCAAAAGTAGGCTATATTGGAGAAAAAGAAAGGAACAACAATCGCATAATACACCCACAACCAAACATGCAACAAACAAAATAAGACTATTAAACCTACCTCAAAAAAGTATATGACAAAACCATATGTTCATCCATCATATATGAAATAAAACAAATGTATCACAACCTGCAGATATCCAAAACCATATAATGCAAGAACTAAGATAATGATCCATAATGCTAGCTTGGCACTACGTGCCCAAATCACCACAAGTGTCATCAAATGATCCATAATGAAACCATATATTATCTAAATAATGCTAAAATCCATGTCCATAATATAATAAAAGAAATGAGTTAGCAAATGAACTGATGCAAGAAGAGGTGGGCACTACATCCCCCTCTCCTAAAATTAGACTTCCTCCTGGAAGTCACTGGAAGAGATAAGGATATCGATCCCTCAATGGTGTAACATCCTCCCACGTAGTTGTTGTCTCATCATATCTATCCCACTTTGTACTCTAACCTAGTCAAGTCTTGCCCTGAAGGGCCAATCTCATGTGCTTCAAGATGCAGATGAGCTCCATCTCCACCATCCTTCGTCCTCCACCTATAATGCCAACCAATACAATACATGAGAAATATCAGGATCATATCTACGTAAAGCTGAAACATGAAACACATTCAGGCTCGAGCTAAGCGTGGTGGCAAAGCTAAGCGGTAGGTAAGCTGGACTCTGACCTCCAAGATCTCCAATGGCCGCAAAAATGAGGTAAGAGCTTAGAACCCTTTCCATAACGGATAGAGCTCTTATGTGGACGAATTCTCAAGAAGAATTTTTCACCCACTGCAAAGTGACGATCGGTCCTCTTAGTGTCTACATACGCCTTCCCGGCATTCTCTACCCCGCTCAAGATGTTGCATAGTGATTGGTTTGGATCCCCAAATTCTCAACGTAGGCGCAATTATTTCCCCCTTATTATTTCTTATAACTCCTCTACCCCCAACTCTTCCTTGGTTACCTTTTGTTGCTCCATCAAAATTGATACTTTTCCTATCTTCCGTGGGTGTTGCCAAAACATCTCATTCCTATCATGTCTACCATTCATCTAATTAGATTCCTATTCCAACTAGAGATTCCATTTTCTAATAAACCTAATGTCAGATTCCTTCATAGTTCCTTTTCTTATTGAAATAGATGACTTGAAATTTTTAATAATCAAAAGAACCAACTTTTTGAAAACCATGTTAACCTTAAGACTTTGATCCTCAAATATCCTTTTGTTTCTTTCTTTCCATATAGCCCAAACTATGTGAGGAAGGATAAACTCCCATAGGAGTCTCACTGAGATACATTTTGTTTGGAAAGACCATTGTGACCTTAGCTCGTTAAGTCCGAAGAAGTTCCCATTTAAGTCCAATCATGTCAAGGATAAGGCCCCACAAGGAGGATGCAAATTTACTTTGAATGAAGGGAGAATTTAAAGTTTCCCTTCAACTTTGCATAAAATACACCTATTAGGAATCATTTGTCCCATTTTTCTTATGTTTTCTACTATAAGAATTTTGTTTTGGATGGTAAGCCACCAAAAGAAATTAATTTTAGGATAAGCTCTTTGATCCAAAAAAATTTCTAGCATATTTGAGGGTTTTGCACTTGAATTTCTTTGTTGTATCCCGAGTGCACGTTGTAATTACCATCTTTATATTCTTCCGGATAAGTTCATCTTCAATGTTCATATTAGGAATATATATGTTTTCAATCATGTTTTGTATGATATTCAGGTTGTCTCTATCATTATCGATCCTTCTTCAAGTGAGAGTCTTCTCCAATCAGTTTTCCCATCTATATTGTTAAGGTAGCCACTAGTTTTTTCTCCATATTTTTCCTTAGCCTACTTGATTTGAGTCTGCGTATTATATTTATGATGCTTCTTTTTCACCTTATTTATTCTTCTAAATTAAGAGCAAGCTTTGTAAATATAGTGAGATTTGTGAGATATAAGACATGATTTAGTTTCGTATATATATTTAGATTAGGTAATTGTATGGTTTTGAGAGGACCATAAAACCCAACACTACAAGGAGAAAAGATATATCAATGATGTACAATCAAGCATAGGCCTCTACCAGGGCCGAAAAAAACCAAAACAAAGACACCAACCACTACATGACCGGAACCAAGGACGAAACAAAGATAGCAAGGTTAAACGGACTTGACTCAACACACATCACGATCCAGTGTCAAAGGGTCCCCTCGAACTGCTTTGTGTTACGTAAGTGGACTTCAAAAAAAAATTGGGGTGGACCTTAATCCCTTCTTCCCCATCACGCAAATCTGTTGACTCCATCACCATCCCTCCATCTAACCCAAGATCTATCACCATCCTGCCCTCGACGTTCTTCAACATACGTATGTAATGGATTCCCTAGCCACGATTCGAGTGGGCCTAACCCACCCCTACTCCTTCTCCTTCTCCTTCTTGACAGATCCACTGTCAGCTGCCACAAGGTATGCACACATTGACTGATTCTCTGCCACCAAGCCAGCAAGCACATTCAATGCGGAATTTGAATTTGAATCCCGCTCTCTCTCTCCAAGTCGTTGCTCCTCAACACCACCACCACGCAGGCAACACCACCGCTCAGCTCAACCTCTGCATTCGCTCCAATCATGCCTTCACTTTCTGCCTCCCTGGTGTCCTCCTCAGCCAGCGATTCAATATCTTCGGTTTCTTCATCGATTTTATAAATAGGCCACCTGTATTATTCATTATTTTCTTCCTCAGTCTAGGTCGTTTTGGCATCGCAACAGCACTTGGCCTCATGACTGACCTTTCTGCACTTTTCATAGATAATCTGATATTTCTCAATCTCGATTACCTATTCGCATTTTCCATAAGAAGTATTCAGGAAGTTTTTTGGCACGTTGGCTCCAACCGGAACGTTGATGCACATTCGTGCAACGACAAGTCTGGATCTAACTTTCGTTGCAGGGTCAACAACAATGAGCACCCCCATCGATCTTGTTGTCCCAAAAAAACCTCAGGCTCCCAGAACTCCGAGGGAAGAGTTGGGAGACGAATCCAGGTAGGGAGTTCAATGAAAGATAACTCTGGAGTCAACCCAGGCCTCCATCCCATAAGGGTGAGAGTCGCGTTCCCGTAGAACCAGGGCAACCCTAGAAGCACCCTTTATAAATGTGCTTCTTCTTGGAAGCAAAAAGGAACTCATCCTTCGCTAGTGCCCTAACATCCAGCTTGCAAGCCCACTTTCTTTTGCATCACTCACGCACAAAATCGATATTTGGTCTATGGCCACCAAAGCTTCCCACCGACATGTGTTTGAATTTGTTCTTAGCTTTATCCACAACATCTTTTAGTATCTCCAGATATGGATCCTCTATTCCACGATGACATTAGTTTTAATGGCTCCCGGTGCGCATCTCCGAAGAGGCCAGCCGACTAAGTCAGACTCGAAGCAGAGGGGGCCGAAGGATTCGAAGCTAAAACCATACCGTTGAAACCAGGTTGATGCTCAATAAGACAACACTCTTTTGACTTTCCTCTTTCTTTCTTTTAGTTGCTTATTCTTTAATTTTTAAATTTGTTAAAGAGTTTTTTTTTCCTCCCTAATCCCTTATATTATATTTTTTCTACTCTATGGAAAAATAGAACTCTATTAAAAAAAAAAAAATTGATGACCTAAAAATTAATTATAAACATTATTCTCATACATAAAATAATTTGAAGAAATAAATTAATTGAATAATAAATAAATTATAATACGAAGACACATTAGTATTACTTTATTATTATATATATCTTCTCGTGCTTTGAATTCAAGCTTCAAATCTTTTTTAAAAATTGAAATAAACATTAGTAGGGTTAGTAGGGGAATTTGGAAGCTGTAATTTAATATAAAATGTAAATGTGTTTGTTCATGACATATAACTTTTTGGTAGGAAATATTATTTCGATTTCGGTCAGGGCACTCGCATGTTCTTATGTGTCATAAAGGCCAAAAACTTTCTGCATGCAAATTAAGTAGACGAAAATAGAAATGGAAATTAATGAATCTAATTAAAACTCACGTGAAGAAAAACAAAGAATCACAGAAATAACAGAAACACGATAAATACATAAATAGACGAACACCTAAACAATTAACTAGTCTCAGCCTGTAAATTGACAGGCTGTAGGCCGTTTTTTTAACAGTATATTACAGGCGATCATCTATTTCTGTATTTCTGTTTGAGTGTTTGAAGATCATTCAAGGCCTTGGCTACATCCTCCATGGCCAAGGGCGGATCAATGTTGAACTTGTGAAAGACATGTAGAGCGTCCAAGGATAAACTCAGCTTAGGGTTCTTCTTTTGACGAAGAGGAGAAACTTTTTCTCTTTTGCCTCTCAAAAGAGCATCGTCATTAACTTTCCTGTTTAAGATGAGCATATCCTCAAAACCTTTGTGCTGTGAAATCTGACGTTCCTGTTGCTGTACTGCTTCCTCTGAAGTAGAAGTGAGATGATTATGCTCCTTTGAAGTTAAACCCATTCTGTCCATATACCTTATCAGGTTATCAATCTCAACCAAGGCAGCAGCAATATTCCTCTCCTCCTTCCATCTGGCATAAACTGAATTTGCAGGTATGTCAATGACACCAACTCTATTGGAGGTATTAATAGCATCTAAAGAAATTTCAACCATGATGCCAGTAGCATCTGAAGAAGGCTCCAGCTCTTCGAAACTTTCAGCTATGATGTCAGTAACATCTGAAGAAGGTTTCCGCTCTTCAGAAATTTCAACCATGATGTCAGTGGCATCTGAAGAAGCCTCTAGTTCTTCCGAACTTTCAGCTATGATGTCAGTAACATCTGATGAAAGTTTCCTATCTTCAGAAATTTCAACCAAGGTGCCAGTAGCATTTGAAGAAGGCTTCAGCTCTTCTGAAATTTCAGCCATGATGCCAGTAACATCTGAAGAAGGTTTCAGCTCTTCATAAATTTCAACCACGATGCAAATAGCATCTGTCGAAGAAGGCTCCAGCTCTTCATAACTTTCAGCTAAGATGCCAGTAACATCTGAAGAAAATTTCTGCTCTACCAAAATTTCAACCTCCTTGCCAGTAGCATCTGAAGACTCCAGCTCTTCCGAACTATTAGCTATGACGCCAATAACATCTGAAAAAGGTTTTGGCTCTTCAAAATTTCGACCATGATGCCAATTATAGCATCTGAAGACCGCTCGGAGACTTTAGAACTTGTTGTCATGAGGATGCTGCCTCCAATATTTTGAGGCTCTTCACATGTTGATGTAATAGTATTATTTGGAAAAAACCCTGGCTCTTTGGAACTTTCAGAATTTTCTGCCATGATATTAGTAATATTTAAAGAAGGCTTTGCCTCTTCAGCACTTTCAGCCATAATACCAATTGCACTGGAAGACTCCAGCTCTTCATAACTTTCACTCAAGATGCCTCGTATATTATCTGAAGAAGGCTCTTCAGAACTTTCAGACAGGATGCCGCCTCCACTACTCTGAGGCTCTTCACACATAGTTGTAGCTTTCGGAAAAAAATCTTGGTCTTTAGAACTAATTTCAGCAGTTTCAGCCATGATGCAAATACTACAGTTTTAAAAGGGGAGAGGAGAAAGTCAAATTAATGCGTTCAACATAAGATAGATTTTCATATCTGTAGAATATGAACTGAAAATCTGTACAGTTGAAACATAAAGGAATACCAATGCAATTTATAAGCAAATAATTTTTTTCCTGGAGCGTCTTTAACAGACACACCTATTCTTAGAATGTCTTCATAAACAGATCACTAATTATAATAAAGTGATTATTGTGGAACTAGAGTAAAATCTATTTTTAGGTTTTTTTATTTTATTTAATATAAAATTGATTAATTAGAAACTAAATTAATCTCCGATTGTCATGATTGGCTGTCTTTTGGTATTTTAAATTTTACATTCCAATGTTTAAAGTTGACATATGAATAGTTAAAAATAAAGTATCCCATTTAAATGATTTAGATTTTAATAAAAATATGTAAAACTCTTAATAAGATAGTAAAAAAATTATAAAATAGATTATTATTTATTAACTTTAACAATATTTTTAAAAATTCTGGAATAAATAGGATTATCTAACATATGTTAATAATAACAAAAACAAAATTAATTGAAAATTAAATAGTTAATAAATAATTATTTTAGGGAAGATTTGAAATGGATAATTTAAATGAAACAAATAATAAAAATACAATAGCTAAATATATTACTATTATTTTTAAATGCTACAAAAACATCTTTTATTACGTCGAAGGCGTTCCCTCTATGGGAAAGGCTCTTCCAGATGTTTCGTGACTATGTTAAATTTGGACGTCTTGATGCTCGTTTAGACGTTTTTAAATGGGATTAATTTTGTGTACCGTTTGGACATTTTCTAACCTTCGCACTTTATGAATTTAGCGGCGGTTTCTCGATGTCTATGATTCGCAAAATGAAATATCCCTTACGGGATACCACTTTAAAATGCACCAAATATTGAAAATTGCAGCAAAGTAAAACACTGATTTTTACTAAAAATGACCAGCTAGGTCAACGAATGGTATTTAATTGATATCTCACAAAATATTTGCCCAAAGTGCATGAAATTTTGAGGGAAGCTTGCAATAATAATAATAAACACTAGAAAAACATTTTTGGAATTTTGGAATAATATATTGCTGCCAGAAAATTACAGAATGCCCTAGGCGGCTGGTAAACTTCTAAAATCCGTAAATCACCAAATACAAGAGCAAAAATTAAGAGTCTTTGGGAATAACATTAACAGGTAGAGGAAATGACATTTCAACCTCTAGATCTGAAAGGGACCCACTGGAAAACCCTCCAAAATAAAGGTTGCAAGTCACCTCGCTTGGAAAGGGGTTGGAAAATGATGGAGGCGCCTTCAAAGTGATGTTAAGCCCAGCCCAAATGGCTGTCGTAAGTCTGATCTGGAACCCCTCTGATTATCTTCCCCAAATGCCCCCAAAATCTTTAAGAGCCTTCCTCTGAACCCTCTAGGTAATATCTTTGTAGCAATGACCAGAAAGTGGCTCCAAAATGATAGACTAGGGTAGATCTCTCACTACTGAAGAATGCCATGCTAGCTAGGGACAGGTCTCTCACTACCGAAGCTAAGGTCCCTATGAGGTTTGACTCCACAAGCTATAGATGCGCAATAGAAGCAGCCTACACGTGAAGGAGGCTAAAAATGTATATGACAAAAAGTTCCTTTCCTTTCTCCCCTAGCTCCTTATATACTTCCCCAAGGCAAAAGAGCCCCAACAAACCCTATACACATTTCTTTCTATGGAGGGTCCAATAAAATAAAGTGACTTAATTTACTCTTCCCCATTAAGTCGCCATGGTCCAAAAGTGACCCCCAAATGCCAAACATGAATATTAGTACCATATGGCCCCTTCTCAATAGCCCCCAACATCCATAGCCCCTTGGGTATGACCACAGCTTGGACTTGATTTGACCCTTAGGCCTTTGGCATAGAAAAGGGGACATTACACAAAACTTGACGAGCTCAAGCTTTTGGGATGATAAATTTAATAATCAGGTGATCTCGTTGGAGTTAACTTGGTTTCGTAGCCTGGCGGTGCTTAACCTCGGTGACAACTATATCTGGGGGATGGTGTTGAAGGAGATTTCTAAAATGAAAACTCTACAGCTTTTTGACTTCAGCGGGATATCTTTGGATGCATATGTGAACTAGAAAAGATAAATGTTTTGAATCTTGGTTTTAATTGGTTTACAGACACCATTCCGCTAGAGATCGGGAACTTGACTGAGCTTCAGGTGTTGGACCTCTCTAAGAACGAGTGGCTCATTCCGGGTTTGATTCGTGTGGTAATCGGAAATCTGGTGAATTTAGATGAGTTGCATTCAGTTAAAATCCTGATAATTTAGGATTATTTTCATAAATCTTTTTGTACATTTTGTGAAAAATAAAATAAAATCTGAACTCGAGGAGAGGTTTAAAATTCTTGCATAATACTTTACACATCTTCTAAGAAAAATGTTCTTTCCACCTCTCATTAGGAATCAAAATCAAAATGATAAAAATCAATTTACAAGGGCTTTCCCTCCCAAATTAAGTGAACTTGGGAGCTTATACAAGCTCTTGGCTTCCTAGAACCTTTTTACACGCAACTTGCCCCAACAATATGTAACTACTTTATTTTAAGCATCATCAACGTTTCAGAGAATTCACTCACAGTTAACCTTTTGAAATTCAGTAGTTGGAAGAAGTTAGTATCGATCTCTTTTGCAGACAATAATCTTGAGGGCCAAATCCCCCTTCTCTAGGAACTCTTCCGGTGCTTACATACCTCAATTTATCAACCAACAATCACAGGCCCTATCCCTTCCCAACTAGAAAATCTTAAGCTTTTATTGCTCAGTCTTTCTTTGATAGGTTATCAGGTAGGGTCCCCGCCTCTAATTTCAAGTTTACTTGCATCATACTTGGAAAGAAACCCTGGTCTCTATGGAACAGGACTGTCCAATCCCTGTACCTCTAAGTATTTAGACCAATCTGGGCACAATCACAAGCACCCTATTATTCTGATATGGACTCTTATCACTGTATTTTTTGCCGCTGGATTCATATTCATCTTGGGATTGATTCTAATACACAGATCCTGTAACAGACTTGGGTACTATTCTGGAAGGCCAACATGGAATACTACATCATTTTACCACCTGGGATTCAATGAGGATGAGATCGTCTCGAAGCTAGATTAGAAGAATCTTGTAGGAAGTGGAGGTTCTGGCAAGGTATATAAGGTTATATTGCCAAGTGGTGAGCTGTGGCAGTAAAAAGGCTATGGAAAATAGGCAAGGTGTGGGGAGGAAGACAAACTGGCACTCTGAAGACTGAGATTGAGACATTGGGCAAGGTTCGCCATAGGAATATTGTGAAGATGCTCTGTTGTAGCTCCAATGAAGAAACAAGTGTATTGGTGTTGAATATTTGCAGATATGAGTTGTACTCTTACTCTTTGGCTTTCTATAATAGTCTTCTAGTGTCACATCTCTACACTTTTGATGTTTTTTAATATACTGTAGGAAAAACATAGATTTGAACATTTGCAAGGATTGTTATGTTATCTTGACTCTATTTTCTTTTCCCTTTGTCTTTTCTCTTTTACGGGATTGCAGAGTACGCCTACTCTACAAAAGTAAATGAGAAAATTGATGTGTACAACTTTGGAGTGGTGTTACTAGAGCTGATAACAGGAAAAAGGCAGTGGAGGTGGATCATGGTGATTTGATCGATGTGGTGAAGTGGGTTCGAGGGAAGGTCAATACCAAGGATGGGATTTGGAAAGTTCTAGATCCAAGGATCAGAGAGAAATCAGAGTAGGAAATGGTAGGTGCACTGAGAATTGCTCTCCTTTGCACCAATGTACTCCCTCAGCGTCGGCCTTCAATGAACGACATGGTTGAAATGCTTCAGCTTATGAAAACCAATGGATCATCAAACCCAACAATTAAGATATTTGAGCATTTTATGCATATTGATTTTTATAAGTTTGTTTATAAAAAACATGTTTTGTCGTTAATAATTATTATTACCTTTGGTAGATTTTTTAATGCATATAAGCAATAATTATGCCAAACACGTCCCCCTATGGGAAAGGCCCTTAGGTCATTTTGACGATTGTGTTAAATTTGACGTCTTGTGACTATTTAGATGTTTTTTCAATGCGATTAATTTTGACTGACGGCCGTTTGGATATTTTCACTTTTCACTATTTTTAACGGTTGCTTATTTGTTTTTGTTGGCTTTGCACATATAAGGGGGCTTCTAAGTTTTACATTTCTTGGATTTGTTTGTGTTATCGGCATCAAACATCTTTCATACACCCACCTCTATAATTTCACCACGTAATTCACTCCTTGATGCTTGAGAAGATTTATTTTTTCCATTTATGTTTGTATGTGACATATCCCTAGAGATCGACTTTCCTATTTTGCAATTGGTGTCAGGAGATTCTGAAACTGGTATATGATTTTTTAGTGTTATTTCTCCTTATGTACAATTTTTTTGAATTGCTTGAAATCCACATACATTGTAGGCAATTGCTTGGCTTCATTCTTTTCAATTTGTTGATGAACAAAATGGCCATTTGTCATGGTTTTCACTGCCACTTTCTTTTGTAACCGGATGTACAGTTTGTGCTGATTTGGCTTCAACAAGTAAGCTCTCATGATCGATCTGCTTCTTGGATTCATTATTTTCCTTCATACTTCTAAAAACATGATATTTCATGGCACTCTTCTTACCCTCGACAGAATCTTCATTTTCTTGAGATACTGAGAAGTTGAGAGATTTCCTCAACAATTTACTGCCAGATTCTGTCAAATCATCGTCTCTATCAAAGCGATCATGAGTTTCTGTACCTAAATACATTTTCTCTGGAGTCATATCTTCTGTTTTTACAGATGCAATGTCACTACCCAAGGATAATTTACAGCTAGATGTAGTTGTTTGTGCTCTCATTGAAATATATGCAATATGTGGAAGCATGCAAATGCCATGCGAATCTGTTTGACTAAATGCATGTAAGAAATGTGGCCTCGTGGATTGTATTGTTCATAGGATATGAATAAAATGGGTTCATTGGAAAGGCCTTGGAACCTTTCCGGAAATTACATTTAGCAGGTATAAGGCCAAACCCTACAACTGTTGTCAACATCCTCTCAGCTTCTGTGAAAATGGAAGCTTTAGAATAGGGCACATGAACTATTCGATAGAATGTTTTGATGAGATGTGGTCTTATGACATATAATGAATGCAGAATATGCACAAAATGGTTTTTTTGAAAAGGCCTTAGAAACTTTCAAGAAAATGCATTTGGCGGTGAATTGACTTGACATCACTTACATAGCACATATAGCAGATTTAACTTGGGTAGGAACAATTTGCTTCATGAAATTGGTGTGGGACATGTAGGTATTTCATTTCCCACTTTTTAATTTACAACATTCTAACTTTTTGCATAACTATTCTCGAGTAATTACTTGATCTCAAAACTAAAAAGGGAGTTCTATTAAGTTTTCCTCATTTTTTAATTTTGGCCTCCTTTAAGCACAAATTGCATTGATGTGAACAATGCAAGTGTGATTGAGACCATAAAGTGGAGCGCCATGACTTAGATTGTTCCCACCTTAATAATATTTTCTATGTGCTCCACTTTTTTGTCACGATCTCACCCACATTATGCACATGAATGCAACATGCGTTTAAAACGACCAAACTATAAAAATGGAAAATGGGCTATAAATGTTCATTTTGAAATTCAAGCTCAAGTACTTATAGGGGAACAAGTGATGCGTAAGTAGATTTCTCCAATATAATTTGTGGAATAAGTGTGGGACATACATGTATTTAATTCCCACTTTTTAATTTAAAAATCCCTCTTTTGAATGGTAAATGAAAAATACCTTTCACTCAAATTGCATTTATATGAATAATGTGGGCGAGATCGAGACGAAAAAGTGGAACACAACAGATATTGGTTAGGTAAGATAACACTAAGTCAGGGAATAGGTGTGGGACAAACAAGTTTTTAATTCTCACATTTTTTCTAATTCACTTGTGGAATGGGCGTGGGACATGCAACTGTTTAATTTCCACATTTTACTTAGAAACCCCTCTTCTGAATGGAAGATGAAATCCACTTTTTGTGCATATGGCCATCCACTTGCATGGCTCAATTATCAATGGTTTTTCATGTATCACCTATTCCCCTACAAATACTAATCTTGAAATTGAAAATGAACATTTATTGGGTTTTCCTCATTTTTAAATTTTGGTCCCTTTATACACAATTTGCACTCATGTACATGATGCACATGAGATCGAGACAAAAAAGTGGAGTACATGGTAGATATTATTTAGGTGGAAACAATCTAACTCGTGTAATAAGTGTGGGCCATGCATGTATTTAATTCTCACATTTTCATTTCTATTCTTACATTCATGTCTTCGTCTTCCTTGAACATTCATTCATGCATAAATTCCTTAAGCATACGTTCTCATGTTTCACATTGACTCCCTCATTCCTCTTTCCTTTCCCATGCACTTCCTCACCCTCTTACGCCTTTGTCTACACCCCTCTTCATCTCCCATTGTTTCTCTTCATCCATTTTTACTTCTTCAGTATATCCTTTTCGGCGTTTCCATTCATGCCTTCGTCTTCCTTGAACATTCATTCTAGCTTGCAGTAGACTAAAGAAAATCAAACTTATTGTGGATAAAGCCATGATTTATGATATTTACATCTCACATTTTGTAGTGCCCACTTCCCTTTGACACCTTTTTGATACTACGATTATATTATGGACATGATTATGGACCTTATTATAGTATGATGTTAGATGTTAGATCATGGATTATTGTTGACTTGATTCAGTTATGATGCATGATGATTATTAGAGACATTTTGGATATTGATGATGATATACTGTTTGACATGGTTATATTATGGATGTTGTGTGGACTTGTGATATTTGGATATTGTGAGTAGACCTAGAAATGGAAATTATTGGATGATGATATAGTTGTTGATAAAACCATAAATGATATTGTTAAATTGCTTTGATGTTGTTGTGATTCATACATCTAAATGATTTTGGGAATTATATTTATATTATTTTAGATGTTCTGATATGGCCACGAGGCCGAAGGAGGTATTTGTGTTTTGCAGGTTAAAATATCACAACAAACATCGGGGATTGGAGACCAACCACATTGGAATTCTAGATGAATTCAACAAGGTCAACATGGCAACTAGTATTTTTTTGTGTGTGTTTGTGTGTTAGGGATTCCCATGGGGGATCACCTTTAATTGTGACCAAGGGTTTTATGTATTCCTTTTATTTTGGTCCCTTTGTTTATGTTTGCATGTGTTTATTTTGTGGTGCTTTTACCCCTTTCATTATTCATTAAATGGTGTGTAAATATTGTGAGTAATCATGTTGTTAAGTTAGTTAATTAAAACATGTCATAAGAAAGTAATTAATAGAGTTGTTGGCCATGATTAAAGATGTGTAAGTTAACTTTTGAGTGTGAAACACTCCACCTTCTTGGAAATTCGAAATTGTCCTTAGAGGCTGATTTTGGAGGCTTGTGGGACAAGTTAAACTTGTCCCATACCTCTTAAATTTAATTACCAACCATACCTATGGTTGGGGAGTTGAGATTAGACTTTTGTGATGTTTTTGAGAAGGAAAATTGTAGGTTTTAATTGCACTTTTCTTACATGATTTAATTTCAGTCCTTTGGGGTGTGGGTTGGATTTGAGTGTGTAAGTAAATTGTCATATTATTCACCCACCTAGTTATTGTGCATTGGAGAATGAAGTTGAATTTTGGGTTGGGGTTGAAGAGATGTGATATGGCATCCTACGTGGATCTGCCTCATTCTCTTCCCTTCCCTCTTCTATAAAATTTGAATGACTTGCCTTGTTTTGGGGTTACTTCATTTTGGAGACTTTATTCTTGGGCAAATTCCTTATTGTTTTGGGAGCTCTTGCTTTAAAGAAGTTTTTGGAAAGATCGTTGTATGCTTGTGCTTGGCTATTTTGGATTGCTTGCATTGGGATAAAGCTTTTTGTTTTGGAACTTGGAACAACTCCATCATGGAGAGGTAGGAGCTTGACTCTTAAAATGCTCTTCTTTTATGAATGTAAGTGTTAATGTATGAATGTTTTGGCATGTTTGTGGGTTGTTGGGTAGATGGCCTAGGAATGGTGTAGGAGAAGACTATGGGGTTATATTTTGTGGGAGGCACAAGTGTGTTTTAGGGAGATATAAGGGTGGAGGGAGTTGGGATTTGGGTTCCACCTTACAAAGAAATAGCTTGCATTTCTTTACTCGTTATGGGGTGTCATAAGAGGTTGGGAGGCATAAGGAAATGTGAGGAATAAGGGGTACTTGGGGAGGCATAAAGGCATGTCGGGATTTGAAATGATATATATATACACACACACATATGTTGGTGGTTTGCTCTCGGTGGTGATACCCATTTCCCCTTTAGGAGGCATAAACAACATCCCCCATAGTTTCTTACTCCTTTGACTTGCTTGATGAAGCCTCGTAATGTTTTTCATGTTTTGATATAGTTGAAAACTACATTCATTTTGGATTGTGTTTTATTGTGATTATGTTGCTTATGTGGTTGTGGAGGCTGTTGTTGTTGCCATGAGTTGGATCACATCCTTTATTGTATTGTGGTTGGGGCTCGGGGGCTAATGAAGAAGGATGACTTATCCTCTTCATTGGATGTCTTGGTTGGGTGGAGAGCGTTGCCTTTCCCCTACTCTTGTTGTGATCAAATTGGAAGAATTAGAAATCTACATGTTGTTGTTCGGAGTGAGATATAGAAAGTTTAACGGTGGTTGTGAAATGAAATCTTATTATAGCCCCTTTCCCACTTGAAGTGGATGATCTGTGTATTCATTATCATGGAAAGATACTATGTATTGGCAATGAAAGTGGAAATTTGAAATGTAAAAGAGTTATACTTTGTATTCTGTGTTGGAAAGAATGAGAAAGAATGATACGTGTTTTGTATGTTGTATTTTGAAATCAAATGGAAAGGATGTTGTAAGATTTTTTTAATTAATGGAAGTGTTTGCCTTGTTCATATGATATTCTTTCCATTGGAAATTTGTACTTAACAAGCTCTATGAAATCCCTGTTTGGAAAGTGGAAAAGTGAAACACGTGAAAAGAAAATGTATTATTCTATCCGTATATAATATATGTTTTTGGAAAGAATAAAATAAGGAAGTTGTAAAGTTGTCTTTTGGAATAGATAAAGGATTGCATAATCTTCCTCAAATTGTATCATTGTGTTGAATTTAATCATTTAGATGCGAGTTGTAATCTCTGTTTGAAAGGAAGTGTAATACTTTGTTTCTTTGAAATATGTGAAAGTTGGAAATCAGAGATGTATCTTAGTTTTGAATAGTTGGATTGAATCAACTAAATGCATTAGATTAGGTTTAGAGCACATTATAATACTTGGAAGAAGACAATGGCAAATAGACCTTTTTTAAAAAAATGAACTCTGTCTTGTATTTCCTATTGACAATTATTTAATCCCAAATGCTTAGACTGAATCTGCAACAAAGGAATAACAAATGAAACATTAATTTGGGAATAATAAGATCTAATCGAATTCATCTAGATATTAACACTTAAGGAAATTCTTATAAAAACTTAGCAAAATCGGGCTCAACCATTTTGCAGTCGTGTTCTTTGTCAAGAAATGTAAATGTTCAAATTGCAAATCAATCAGTCAAATTGAATCTTGAAATCTCTCTTAAATACACCTAAGAACAATTTTCCATGTCTATTTGACATGTTGAGAGAGGGACAAGAACAAATTTAACAATTTAACAAGTTAAAATTTACTAGTTTACACTGTAAAAGTCCTGCAAAATGTTTTCACAAAATTGACCCCTTAAACTTTATCAAAATCAAAAATTAATGATCTCTGTGTAAAGAGGATGTTGAGATATTTCCAGAAAGTCCTCGTTTTCCCAAAACCGAGCCCTCTATCAAAAGTTATGCCTTTTGAAGTTTTTCCTTCACTTGGCATCAAAAAAATTTGGGGAAAAATTTCCTTGGCGGGCCCATGGGCCCAAATTTTTCCTTAGAACTTCAGAAAAATTTTGGGAAAATTTTCCTAATTTTCCTGCCGACCCGCAACCAATCAGAGGCTGCCACGTGGCACCATGAGGTGTCGGTAGAGGGGCAAACCCCTTTTTAAGCTTAGCGCTCCAGAAAAATTTTGGGAAAAAATTCCAAATTTTCCCCGCCGCCTCGTCAGGCTGCAACCAATCAGGTGATGCCACATGTCATCACGAGGCATCGGCAGCAGAGAGCGGGTCCCTTTTTGCCCTTGTGACGTTTTCAAAAAAATTTTGGGAAAATTTTCTAAATTTTCCCTTGCCGACCACCGGCCCACAGCCAATCAAGAGCCACCACGTGGCATCGCGAGGTGTCGGCAGAGGCGCGGGTGAATGCTACCCTCTTTTCCCTTCGGGGTGTTAAACTAATTTTCTCCCCACCACCCCACCTTCCCCACGTTGGCTTCGGAGGCGCCACGTGTCCAAAGTGGACTTGCGGACTGCAGGTGCCCGCGCTGCACAAAGTTGTTTTTATTGCCCCACACGGGAAAATTTCCAAAAGTCTCCTGTGGCTCGCTAACCCACTCTTGGGGTAAATTTTCACCCTTGGGCCCGCAAGCCCGCTCTTGGGGAAAATTTTCACCCCAAAGCCCGTTGGCCCATAACTCAAAAAATATGAGGAGTTAGGAGGACTTCTTTATATCACTAGAAATGTGAGGAAATTTCCTATCCAATGGGAGTGATTTAGGGAAATTTTGAATGCATTAAGTTTGAGAAAAATCAAGTTGAACCTTTAAGCCGGTTAGAGAGTGGGTATGGTGAGGAATTACCCTCTGAACCTTATTGAACCTTCTAACCCTAAAATTTGGACCTTATGACCTCTAATAATTGTTAATAAAAGAAAAGCATGTTCTAGTGAATTAGAATTGTTTTGGAACTTGTTAGTGATAGTTGTTGCCTTGTAATCCGGTTGTAGACTCTTTTAAACAAAAAAATTATTCCATAATTTTCCTAATTAATCCTAGGTTGTTCTTGGGTCTCAAGTGGGTTGTTTTAGCAGTGTTACACATTTTCTTTGTTGGTTGAACAACAATATGGGAAAAGAAGATCATTTGATTGAAACTCTGATAAAGGCTTGTAATGACACTAAAATTTACCATTTTTCCAATGATTGTAGTTGTATTGCTTAACTATAATAAGATGTAGTTTCTCAAGGTTAGAACAATGTAAAACAATGATTTCATTGTTTTGGATTTAAGTCATATTTCTATCACCTGGGCACAGTCCCATGGAGGGGTTTCAGTGCTATTTTGTTGCAATACGAAGCTCCTTGAAAATATATGAAGCTGGCTACGGTAAAAACAATTTTTCCCTAGAAGGTAGGAGCTCTGATATTTGTTGCAATCAGTCCTATTCCTCAAGAGCTTGGGTAGTTACAAAACTTAGTCTCATTGTATGTTCCTTTCAACTATACCTTAAATGTAAATTTTCAACAGGTTTGTGTTGATGTTCAAAACATATTGGAAATGGATCATATGCAGGATACTGAAAAATAACAAATTATTAGGGGAAGTGCCATTGCAGTTAGCCAACTGTTTCAACCTTGCTACATTGTGAGGATTGTTTTTTCCACTTGTTTCTTTGTGAAAAATTGAAAGATGTGATTTGAAATTTTTATTCTAAGATGATACTGTAAATGGCTCTATTTATTTTACTGAAACCTCTCCTGCAATAATTTGTCTGGGGACATTCCTGTCATTAAAAAAATTTCAAGGTTTCCTCCAGACAGGTGTAGATATAACCAAAACTTTTCTCTGCAGACCAATTCACTTTTTTTTGGCATGTCACGTGAATGTTGCATGTAATGCAACTTTCATTTGAGAGTCTCTGAAAGTATTTCAAGTATGGATATAAAAAATACTAAGGAAAATTTGAAGTTGATTTTCTATTGTAGCTAAGTTTTTGGCCATCTTAGGAACATTTTGGAGTTTAGTTTGCGCACATTTAGAATTATTATAATACCGTGTTTAGATTAGTTGGTGCTAAAATTAGGTGTATTGTGCTACAGTACGCTCGAACTATCCAAAAGCTAGGGTTTCCTGCTCATTTCAAGGTAATACCCCCATGAAGGATTCGATCTGCTTCCATCAAGCGGTATAATCATTTGAAGCATGCATTTTACTTGACATTTATTATAGTGTTAGGATCTAAATGGTGTTGATATGCGGGACTTTAAGATCCGAATATTGTGGGATCCTTATTAAGGGCTTGTATATTTGCGTGGTACTTTTTCAAATGTAAGTTGTGTGGGCACTTGTTAGTAAATTTGTCTTTATCTTGATCTTTACACACCTGTATTGATGCTACATAGTTGCGTTGATATTTTATGTTTCCTTTTAATGTATTCATGTTTAGTTCAAAAAAATAGTCCACAAATTGCTACCACTCATGATATAAGATTTGCAAATGTATATTTACAAATTTGTAACAAATTTGAAATGTAGAGATAGAACCTTTAAATGTAATGCTTCATCTATATTCCTACACTTACAAAATCAATTACACCTCTTATCAACATCAACTATAAAAATAATAATTATCCCTCTAAATCAAATAACATATACCGTTCGATGTTCACATTGCATTGTACACATGCGATTGCTAGTATATTATCATGGTAGAATATCTAAACCCTTCAATCAAATAGATAAAATATTGCACTACAAATCAACTACTTAATTATGAAAACATCAATTTCAATCTTTATATAATATATACTCACTCTTTATGTTGTGAAAATATAATATAAATTATTTATTAAATAATAATTTTTAAATAAAATAAATTTATATTAACTAATAATTTTTTAAATAAAACAAATATATATTACCGAGATTGTCTAAGAGAGAAAATTAAGTAAACTACAACAAGGCTATGTTGAAAAAGTTTAAAAGTGAACATAACTTTTGTAATATTATACGACAAAAATAATATTTAATCTTGAAATTCATTTGAATTTATAAAAATAAAAATAATTAATGACTTACATCTTGCTCGACAATTATGTAATGATAACAATTATATGTAAGGATTCACTTAACCGAAGGATTTGATGACAAAATATGAGGATTACAAATTAAATAATGAAAAAAACACAAGAAAATTGTAACCCTAATAATTTACTATATGATGTAGATTTACAATTAACATAAAATAAGACTAAAAATATAAATAATATTGGGTTGGAATTCTATAAAATTGCAACTATATATGATAATTAAAAATTAAATTTAGTTAAATATAAAATTCACAAATTTTGTAATCTTAAATGTACTTATAGACTAATTTTAATCCTCAAAATATATTACAAAATACAAAATATTAAAATGAAACTCTAATATAAGTGATATAATGGTTTTCTTGTACCATTTCATTAAATTAAAAATAAAACAAAATTATTCACTTAACCTTAAACAAAATTGTGGCGTGAAATGATATTTTAAATTGCATTTAACCAAAACAAAAAGACTGACTAAAATTTAATTAAAAAAAATATTTATTATGAAAATAAATAATCCCTCTCTTATGAGATTCACTGTTGTGAATACAATAGCAATCACAAGTGAAATGTGCGATGGAAACACCGAGGGGGACATATTGAAGAAGTAAAACTGGAAGGAGTGAAATAACAGGAGAGGACGAGTAGAGATGAAGTAGGGATTAAAGGGAGAAGTACAAGGATGGGGAGTATTTTGCGAAGGAACCAATGGGAATGTCTTCTTTCCTACAATTGCGTGCCATTTTAGAAATTGTCAAAAACAATCGCAAAATGCAAGGAATGGTCGATTGATACTACTAATGTCAATATTTTTTTGTGATTTCATCCCTTATGTAAATGTAAGGGGAATTCAGTAACACGTCTCATGGGACACTTTGCACTTGAAGGGGCCAAAATAAAAATGGGGAAAATACAATACAAAGGAAACAATCAACATTTTCTCGTTTTAGAAAGCAATATTGCTTTACAAGCCATATTTGAACACCATGATGTACCTCCTCTAGAAATCCTCCAAAACAAAGAATTTTTTTGCATTCTTTCATCTTGGAAAGTACACAACGGTTGTGATGCATCTCCAACATATGACATTCCACCCTATGAAGTCAAAAACACTCTGAATCAAGAATGTGCCCCACCTTAATTTATTTGGGCCGTTATTATACATCACAATACTCTTATATCGTTGGAATTCGAGTTTGACTAAGGACAATGCAATGTGAGATACCACCGCCAAAACCAATATGTTAAACTTTGATATGATGTACCATGTTCTAATAGATGGTTGTCTATCCAATTCCTTGACTATATCATTTTCAAAATTATAGTTCACCTTGTTGAAGATGGATTTTATCCTATGAAAAAAGTAAAGCTCGAGAGGTGATATCAGATGGTCAAGGAAGAGATATCTCTCCAGCCACCTCCAAATCTAAAATGGGTCATTCCTGAAAGCAGACACCCCATGAGTACACATATTATCAGCTTTGCATTGTCGATCAGTAGATAATTACCAAACAACATTGCGACATCTTGTATGTTTGATGCATCTAAAATATTGATAGTCATGATGTCCAGGTATGACAAAATATGAATTGTAAGCGCTCTCAGAATAAAGGTATATTTTCTAGGGATCTTGTGCACCTTTTTCTATAAGCTTATGTTGTACTTACTTTAAATGCGTCCCCACATAGAGGCAACACAAATAAAAAGCAGCGACCATGAAAAAAGCCAAGACATAAAATGGTGAGGGCTCTGACCCTAAACAAATTCATTAAAGTAGTGGTACCCACTCAATGAAGAAACCTTTCACCAAAAGCATTATGGCAAAAACAGAACTCAAACATTCTAAGCTTCACTCCATATGAAGCAGTCCATTCTCATTCAAAGGTACAACTTACAACTATATGAGTTGAATTCAAATATGAATTGCTTTTGATTTCTTGCAATATTTTTTTATCAATTTGCACGCAGACTCCACTTCGCAAATGAAGGCGTGGTTCCACCACTCTTGGAGAGTCTCTCTCCACTCCTCAAATGTCCTCACTCAAACTCCACTTCGCAAATGAAGCCCTGGTTCCACCACTCTTGGAGAGTCTCTCTCCACTCCTCGGTCATCCTCCTTGATTATGCTTTGTCCTTCCCATGTTAACATAAGTTGCTCAAATGAAAATAAAATTAACTTAACACATCTTCAAGTGAAATTGCTTAATAGAGAAAAGGATCCCTAATACCAATGCTTTTGATGTTTTGGGTCTATCAAATGTTACATAAATGTTCAAGGTCAATTAATAAAATTCTTATATCATTAAGTTTTTTTATTTAATGGAAAAATAAATTTTAAATTAATTTATTACAAAATAATTGAGACTTACGTGTGTGTGTGTGTGCGCATGTGCGCATGTGCATGTGCGTGTGCGTGCACGCATGCGTGCGTGCGTGTGCATGCACGTGTGTGTACATAGTAAATATTTAATGTGGTAGGTATGAATATTATTAAAAATACTGAAATTAAATGTGTGGCATCAAATATTTAATGGGGACCATATACTATTATTAAAAAATGGTAGTGGCATTGGAATTATAAAAACCAAATCAAATTGAAATACACATAATAATGTACTAAAATTGTGAACCCATACGTGAAATATATAATAAAGTGAACTTGTTAATTTTTGGCATCCTATTATTTATTACAATTGTTTTAAACTTAAAATATCTTAAATAGAACATTTGAACACATAAAAGATGAATCTGGAAATCAAGAAACTAGTGGCCTCCTAACCATATTACTTTACTAACCAAAGTTCTATGTTACGTGCTCTGTGACCAACAGTTAACCAACATTAAACAATATTAATGCCAAGTGGTTGATGACCACGTTTTCCCAAACATTAACAATTTGAATGCTAAGTGATCTAAGACCAATCTCGATGCAAATCAAACCTTAATCAATGCAACCAAACGTTGGCATGACTTCAAAACCATTTACTATGCCATTTACCTTAATCGGTGCAAACAAATAGTGAAGCTCCAATTAAACCTTACAATAATGTAAACCAAAGGGTGATCATCGAATAACTAAATCTCTCTCTCTCTCTATGTATATATACGTACATATATACATGTACATACACACACATACATACATACATACATACATATATACATACATAGGTACATACATAAGTACGTACGCACATACATATTTTTACTCATTAAATATTATTACTAGCTAATGGTCATAATGAATCTAACACATTTTTAATTAATCACATCATCTACTTATATTATCGATATCAAATTTTCACTTTGTCGCCATTACCATGCTCTCGAGAGTTTCGTCATAACTTCATCAACCAACAATGACATTAAGAATGCTTTAAGTTTGGGGTGCTACAACATTTCTTCAAGATAGAGAGAGTCAAAAGAGAGTCATAATTATTATCGGATACGGGCAATTCAAATTCCACCTTAGAGGGGGAAAGTAGGGACGAGTTTGGAGACATGGAGCAAAAAAAGAACAAGCGATTATTTGACCATATAGACTCAAGCATTTTTAAGGAAATCGAGCCTCTACATGAATGACATCTAGAGAAGAGCTTGATATACATAAAACACCGGGGTACATGCACCAATTTGAGCCTAAAGATTTTTCTTTCTACCATCGGCGATGGCTCAACCCACTCAAAGTTGTCTTGATCTGGAAGCTCCAACACTTCATGAATAAAATTTTAATTTCCTCCTACCAAATTGAAAGTACCTTAGAGGAATTTAGATGAGAGTTCAACAAAAATTGTATTGTATTGTATTGTTCAAAGATGACATAAGTTGCCAAATAATGATTTATCAAGTCACTTAATTTTTAAAGTTTAAACACGTTTTTAGGATTTTGCATGAGATTAAAAGATTTGTCATTTCTCACTCATCATTGGCAATTGCATCAACCTTCACAACTTTGTCACATTGTTTTGTTAACAATACATTTTTGGACTAAAATTCTTTAACAAAATTTTGGTTTTAAGTGTGAAGTTGTAGGGTTTTAATTTTCAAATGAAATGTGCATATTTGTCTATGTCGTTTTGCAAATTGTCATAATAGTGTCAATCATCCTTACAATTGTGATTAAATTACTTTTAGTAATTTTATTTTTGAATTTCTTAACCTAATTTATTTAAATATTATATTATCCTACAAGTGGCTTGTTTTTATTGTTTTAAAATTTTCATAAAATTGAAATCTCAAATTTATCCTTTAGAGCCTTATTTTTGGGTGGGGTTTTGGACACATAAACCTTTTCCTACATCCCCAAATGGGGCCTATGTCTATACCCCTTATGTAGGTGGATATATTTACATTCCCTTTGACCTTTAATGGAGTTCCGAAACTTTTCATGCCTCAAAGCCATTTCTTTCAAAGGTACTGTTTTCACCAAAAACAACACCCTCCGATTTTTCATGCCTATGTGAATGAGCAACCGGTGTTTTTAGGTAACATGGGACCATCTCTCAAGTTGTGGGACTTGCTACTTGAGATGGACCTCCAGAGAAGGTTGGTTCCTCTACCTAATCCTAGCACTAAACTACTTCTAAGGAAGGAAATACGACTATCTACTCCTAATCTAACAATTCCAAGGGACCAGGGAGAGAGAGAGAGAGAGAGAGAGAGAGCATGAAAATTAATAAATCCTACACTACAGAGGTGATAGCACCAAGAAAGGGGGTGAAATATCCTACTGAGGGAGAATACAGAAAGAAAATGGAGTTAAGAGAGGCTAGACCAATGTGACATAGACCCAGATCTTCATTTACCACCAAATCTCCATGAAACACAACATCCTGCACCTACAAATGAGACATACATGCACGGAAAAACAACAACAAAAATAGAGGGGCAAGGAGACACAACAAAACAATGCAAGGGTTGAAAGAACACCACAAACACAATTTTATTGCTCTTAGAATATGCACAGTCCATTACATTGTTGAAATAGAGGCACAAATACACTTTCCAGGCCCATGAGAGGGTTTGTAGCTCAATGGTGTTGAGAAACAAATTTTACAGAGTTTCCCCACATCCCCGAATTTGCCCCTTCTCAAATGAGAAGTGTTTACAATATATAGAATTGTGGAGGGAAGAGAGAAAGAAGAGAAACTTGAATTTTTGCTCCCACCCACCAACAACATTCATTAAATGATCTGGAAAAGGCATGGGCACCTCTGAAAATCCATTCCCCAATGTACTCTAGCTTGCTGGAGAAGAAATCAGACCATACTGTATTAAAATCGGTGATTGGGATGCTTGGAACTGCACTTTTTGGAGCCGAGTACGTTTTCCTATTTTTACCCACCTAACCCTACCAAAATTAAAATTTCAGGCTTCCATGGCGTAGAGGATGTCAAGACCTTTCCAACGATATAAAGTTTGTTGAATTTTGAGCACAAGTCAAAAGTTATGCCCATTTGAAAATTTGCATTAATCCGCACAAGAAATGGCAAAAATGCAAATTTGCAAAATGGGCCCTAGGCCTGAAATTGCAAATTGCACCATTTGCAAAAATTGCAAATTTGTAAAAATTGCAAATTTGTAAAAAATCTCCCAAGCCCCCAAGCCTGAAATTGGCAAATTTGCAAAAATCCCCGAGTCCCCAAGCTCGAAATTGTTTGCAAAAAATCCCCCAAGGCCCCGGGCCCCCAAGCCCAAAATTGGAATTTTTGCAAAAAATTCCCCCATGCCCGTAACTTGCAAAATATGAAGAGTTAGAAGGACTTCTTTATATTTTCGGAAAGGGGAAGAAATTTCCTATCTAATGAAGATGCTTTGGAAATCCTTAAGTACTTAAAATATGTAAAAAAATCAGATTGAAGCACTAAAGGGGGAAAATGGTGTTAGTTGACCAAAATTAAGCATGAGCTTATTTTGGACAATAGTACCCATAAACCTACCATGTGGAACTTTATTAATCATACACCACCTTTAATATGTTTTGATGTATTTACAAGAAATATATGTTTATGGGCAACAATGTGGAGCTTGTGATTGGTTGTTTTAAAAGTAGTCACTTATTCAAATTCCATTTAGTGGATGACATTTGTCACTTTGTTAGGCCTATTCTAGGAACTTCCATTCGAAATGTGGGTGTGTCAAACCTTCATCCCAAAATAGAACCTATGTTGTTGATCCTCATATATCGAACAATGCAAAATATTTATAAATAATTTAATAAAAGTAGTCACTTATTCAAATTTATTTAGTATATGACACTTGTCACTTCGCTTAGGCTTTGTCCCAAGGACTTCCTTTTGAAATGTGGGTGTGTTAGACCTTGACTCGGAATTGAAGCTATGTCGTTGAACCTCATATATCGAGCAATGCAAAATATTTGTAAATAATTTAACAAAACACACTTTGTATCATGTATCTATATGTATATATACATGGAAGCATCTGATGTTGTCAAGGACAACTCACAACTTTAATTGAATACTTGAGTATCCTAAGCACGAGTAAACAAGATTAAGACACATAGCTTATGTGGCTTCATCACGTTTGTCTAATAGCCGATGCATCGATGGACATCAATGCAAAAACACAATGTTTTTGTTATGGTGTTACCATTGGATGTTTGTAAAGCACCAAAGATTTAGAAGTAATCCATCGTAATGAAAAACTACAAACACGAAGCCATTAACACATAGAAGAAAAGAGAGAAGAGAAAGGAGTTTGAACAAGGTATTCACATAAACTTTTTATTCGCCAATTTTTTCTAAAATTGGTAGAAAATATCCTACATTCGTCATTACATCCACTTTTTCCACGTCATAATGATTGATTTCAAACAATTGGCTAACTGCGAATAACTGGTTCACTAGATTTGCCGCCATTTCTATAAGTTTTTTTCTTGTAGGTTCCTTAAAATTTTCCCTAAACCTTTCCTCAAATGGAGTGGTCATGTTGGCTTTCAAGATAGGCTCTTGATCAACAAACATTCACTTTAATGGCCCTTGTTATTTATTTTCATTCTGATCCTATGGCTCATGCATCTTGGGTGCATTCCCTCATGCTTTTAGGACGAGGGATTCACATTGTGCTTGATATGTTAGATAGCTAAATCAAAAAGTTACCCTCCTTTCTTGAAGCCAAAACCAAATTTCTTCGAGATAACAATGATTAAGAGCCTTTGGAGGAGGTTTTAGAGGCAATCCCGCGAGATACTTCACAAAATTGGTGTCATTTCCTCTAGGCCTTGTGCAAAAGGACTTGAAGTGGTATCTAGACATAGGATATGAATTGTTTTTGCCATGGTTTCCCATTATTAACAAGCTAAGTGCTTGGCACTCCTTCGCATTCAATTGGTTTTAGCTAGACACTGAATATTTAGCGCATTTTAAAATGCCATTTTAGAACCAAAGTTTTCCCACTTTGCATGATGTCTTCTTTATCGGGGTCTCCCCCTAGTCATCACCTTACACATTTAGAGGTCACTTAACCCAATTGCCCATTCGGTGGGCACTCAAAAACCCTTATGCTTTTTGCTAATGTTGTCGTTGATTGTAGCTTTTCGGTTTATAAAGTTATGATTGTTTCCAATGTATTTTTGTAGATTCAAGTGCAACTTAGATGGTGGCTCTCAGAGGTTGCACATTTGAAAACCCTTTTGGGTCATTGGGGTAACTTTCCTTGCACCATGGCTTGAGTTCATCCCTCTCAACCAACTTAGGATATCTAAGGGGAAGACATTATCATAGAAATTTTTCTCACCGTTACTCCCAAAGTTGTGTTGGGTAGTCTTTGCCTCATCGCCACTTTTCACCACTTTCACAGTGGGGTAATCTGAGCTCCCCATCGCCTTCTTTGAGATGGTTGGGTTTCTCCTCCTCCTCTTCATGGACTCTTTCCTAATCTAATAAGTTTCCTCGAGTGACTCTTGTCATTTCTTCCCCATGGGAAAGCATTCAAGTGTAGGGGACACTTTGGAGACAAGTGGCACTGAAACTACAACTATCATTCATCAGGACCCCATTGATGAGGAAAAACCTCCTAAATGGTAGTGGGGACATATATCCTCCTCGACAAACCTCTTTATTGTTGCGACTCAATGTTATTATCTTGTTTTTTTATATCTACGTTTAATCTTAGTTTCAGACTTTGCTCCTAAACCTTAAAAACCTAATGTGATATTCATGGCATACTCTCGTATCACCTTATTTTTTAATAATAATTTGTAATATTTCTTTTGAGTAATATAATTCTAAGAAAACAATAAAACATATTTAATTCAAATGACAATATCTTGAAAGGATTACAACACGCATGGCACTTGTTTTGAAAAATACTCACACCAACTAAAATATTCCAACATAAAAGCGCGTAAACTAGGTAATTGAAAAATAAACAATGTACTATTCATGGGAAAATATATATGAATATGGATGAGATTTTGACCGTGACCTTGTTTGTCAATGGGAAATTTCAAAATGGGAGTTAAAGTTTTTATTTTTATTTTTTATTGAGCAAGTCTAGGAGTGTCGTAAAATTGGGCACTTGACATCTCTGCCTAAGTTCGAAGCGAACACATAGATTCAACAATGCAAAATAAGTGAAGAAACTAAACCAATGATCACCTTCAACAACAAGACTTAATCCCTCGTGGGCACATTGAAAGCCATACATCAGCACCTATAGACCAAGGGCCCTTTTACTATTTTATTAATATTGAATGACTAGTTACAAATATAGATTTGTAATAAATTTGACAGTTTGTACACATAAATACTTGTCAATAGGCGACGGGTTTGTATCAACATAAACTGACAAATACGTCTAAAACACCCAAAAACGGACGGGACTGGTGTGAAATCTCAGCCGCGGACTGTCTATGGAGGAGAATGAAAATTAAATGCCTCTTCTTTACAGATATAATGTTTAATCCCAAACCAACCTCATAAATCAGAAGTTTTATTGAGGCAACCAAACATGTCTCTGGCCATGGTCAATCCATTGTGTGCTGCTCTTCCTTTCTCCCCACTCTCCTCCTCCTCAAAGACATGGCCTCTGAAATGTATTCACACTCGCCCTCACTTCTTTTTGGATGGAACTAAAGCTATTTTATCAGGTGTAACTAATTCTAGACAAGGCAAACAGTTGCGTGTGAAATGCAAAGCTCTCAGAGATGGTAGCCAAGGGACAGGAGGTGATGGGGTTTATCAGGGTGTTTATGGGCCTTGGACCGTTGAGTCGTCAGACAAGCTTGAGGTGCCCAATTTTAACTCTCCTCTCTCTTTTTTCTCTTGAAATATGACCATCCATAAGCCCTGTTAATATTCATTACATAATTCACAACTTAAAAAATTAGTGCAATTTTCAGGCTAGATTGGTTGAAGTGGTCTTTGAAGAATGCCCAGAATATTACCCAATTCCAACATTTTTATGTCAAGAATTGGTTGCAACTATAATTTGCATTGAAATAGCCCTAACAGGTCTATTAGATAAGATGGCTTTGTCATTGTGGATAGATAGGATCTCTGAACCTTCCTTGAACCTACTTGTTTGCTTTTGTGTCGACTTCATGAAGCAAAATTTATAAAATTTGGCTTTTTCCAAACAAAAGCACTATTTATAAAATTTGATAGAATATAATATTTATCTCTTGTAATGGCACCAGTTCTGTAAAATCGTTATCTCCAGGAGCCCTAGGATTTCTAATATGGAGAAATTCTTAATATGTACATTTAGTTCAAAATAAAAATTATGTATTTTAGGAGTAAACCAGAATATAATATCCAAGAATGACTTAATAAATGTTGCATAACTTAAACTATTTTTAGAATTATTGGTCGGGTGTGGTTCAATGGTGATGCCTGGAGACCCTGCCAAGATTCAGTTTCCCCAAACACATGTTTGAGGTTTCGAAGGTTGGCATGAGGTGCAAGTCCTGGGTAGCTTTGATGAAGTAATGCTCAATGTCATGACACCTTCGCTGAACATGAGTATGCATATTGTAAGAGAATGCAAGATTCTCCTTTTTAAGTCTTACGGATGTTTGAGATTTTCCCTTTGCGGCCTGACACACTTGCCAAAGAAAGCTAAAATTATGAAAGCTACTTACAAAATAAACTATATGATATAACTGCCATCATTCCAACTATTTGCCACGGGCCTAGAATGTGTGTTTTAAGTGTATTCTTAAATGTTGTATTTTAACAAGGCATGAAATTAGTCCAAAACTGTAAGCATGATGGGTTCCATCGATGGTCTTTGAAACCATGAAGTGTCTGTCAAATAGCGAGATGGAGTAGAAACTCTTGCTGCCAATGGACAAGGAAAGATAATGCAAGAAAGCATCAACATGTGTTGGGCAATGAAAGTTGGAAGCTAATCTAGAAATTACGGAAAAAGAGATCTAATATTTCACTTAAAGAAGCCTGTATCAGGCATTTCACCAAGACACATGAGAAGTTGATTGAATTCTTACTTATTGCACTATTTGATTGGATAATCTAGAAATGCCCTTGAGTAAAACCAATTTTAGCGAGTTTGTAAATTTACCATTGAATTGATCCAGTTTGTATAACAAACCTAAGTTGCCGCATTTGAATTCACATTCGAATTCACGGAGGATAAAATTCATTACTACAAAAATCAGCCATAAAATTCGTGATTAAATTTGACTACAAGAAGTATTATGCTTGTATTTTAGATTAAATATTCAAAAAGAAAGAATGAACTTCAATGAATTCTAATGAATTTCAACAAATTTTGATGAATTTCAACGAATTTTAATGAAATTCAATGAATTTAAACATTTTTGTAGTCATATTTGGTATTTTGATTTTTTTACATCAAATGCGGTACTTAGCAACAAATTAGCACATATCAGGTGAACAAGTTGAATTTTGTGATTTGAGAAGTTGTTGGAAGATGTACGTTTGGAGCAGGCCATGGAGCATTTTTATGTTGATTGACAAAGTAAAGTGGCAGTTCGTTATGTTGCTGATCATCCTTCTGCTCTTCCTCCATCCTCATCAAGGTGAAGTAATGGATTACAACAGTGAATGTAGTTTGTAATACAGTTTAAATAATAGGGTCAACACCTCAGGTTATGATGATGATAGGTGCATTGCAAAGAAGAAGTAGAATATTTGAGATGGATACAAAGGAGATTAGAACAAGATGCTGGCTGAAAGAAGGAATAAAACCTACAGTTAGACCTCCAAGTATGCACAAATATGGCTGTGGAAGACCCAGACAATCAATGCAGAAGAGAAAACACAAGGCTGATCCACGAGACAATATTGCCATCACCACAAACCCAGAAGAAGAGAGGAATGATAAGAAGGCTAGAAAGAAAAGATCTATTTGATGAAGGGAAAACTTCCAAACTGGCAAAAGAAGGCAAGACCAGTATGTAAAAAAGCTGAAGAATTAAGAAATCATGATGTTCTGAAAGAAAACCAAGAGAAGATTTTCCTAGATAAAGAAGCTGCAAAGTGAAGCAAAAATTGAGAGCCTTTGAAGGAATCCAATAAGGAAGTGACTTTCACATCAAGTAAAGAAGACATTGACAAGGAAAGTGTAGCATCGACAAGCCCACATAGAAGTCCAACTCTAGAACCACCAGACAGCAACTGTGTTGGATCCCACAGTAGCCCTACTAACACGTGATGGAAATGCTGATCCTCACAAGCATTATGTTTTCTTTCAAATAGCATTTCAATACAAATTACAAAACAATTGAAGATTGCACACTTTGGACGCTACACTTAGAAGTTGTGCCCTTGACTGGTATATTAAAATGAAACAATAAAAAGATGTCCAGGGCTTCCTCCTTCCTATATTTCACAACCTAGGACATGCGATTGGTCAAAGATGCAAACCAATCAGATTCAAGCACAATTAAAAGAATTGACCATCAAGAAAGTTTTGCAAGACAGCACATGGGGATCAAGAAGTTCCACACCAATTGCCATAAGAAGAAAACCTTAGTAGTTGAATTCTATTTTTGTATTCTCTGAAGATTGTGGAATCTATATTATACTTGGTGATTGTTCCACAAAATCTCATAGATGTAACAAAAGAACTAGCAACCAAACAAGTTCAACCTTCTGTTTGGTGTGCAATATGTAAAATGAGCAAACTCAACACAAATGATTGTTATCATTAGTCTAAAAGAAACCCACCACTTGCTTACATGACACTTTTTATGCACCAGAAACCTAAAATCAAGAGGCAAACCTACCGAGGCTGGAAGAGATCATGACCATGGTGAAAGTTGGGGACGAAGATGATCTGTGTTGTGTATAATTTGCATATAGTAAAGTCACTTCACTTGCAATTGCATGGGAAAGATTCACCAGGATTTGTAATTCTATGTCGCCTGCTAGCTTGGTGGTCCCTTAAGACAAGATGTTCTTTCTTTTTATAATTAAAAGAGAAGTGACAAATAAACATGTTGCATGCTGCTCGTAGGCCCACCAATGCCAAACAAGGATTGTGCAACTTCAAAATGTAATATATGTGCAGGCAATGAAGTAAAATGGGTCCAGATAAATTTAAATTTTGAAGGAAGACCAACCCTTACTTCATAATTAATAAACTATTGGTCTGAAAGGAGAGTAAGGCATGAAAGGGTCGAGGGCTTTGTTGAACCCACTATGTATGAAGGCACCATTGAGGTTGGATCAACAACAATTAACTGCTTGCCTGACCAAAGTGCAAAGTGCTTGGTGCACAACATGCAGTGAATATAAATGCCTGAACAACACACAAAAGGGGAAGCAAATAACCTATTCATCTTATTTTATTCTCAATTTCAAGAATACATAACTAGAAATGCTAAACCCTAATTTATATTCTAATAATTACACCTAAATAGCCTTCTAAACCCCGATTACCATTTCTGTTCAGAATTTCATCGATCTATACATTTTACCTTTGATATTTGTGTTTCAACTTCCACGCAGCCACCGCTGATTCGACATCCATTGAATAGTATTAGTTACCCAATGTGAGCACTTACAAAAGTCCTCTTGGCTGTACATTCTAAATAATCAAATAATAATAATTCTCAGTTCTGAGTTGTTGTGTCAATCTTGTATTGGTGGCAGGTTGTTGACATGTCACCTCTGATGGGCTGCTTGTTTGAAGATTGGGTCAATGAAATATGGCATTTGGCAACATCAGGTTGTATCGGATGGTCTATGCAATGATTTGTGCTTTGAAGCATGGTAAACACAAAAGCAAATTAAGTTTGCTAGGGCAACTTAGGCCCTTCAAGTTACTTGATGCTTTACGATCCTTTAAAGGCAGGTGGCAGCAAGAGAGTGCTTGATCTGGGAATTCATGCAACAAGATAATGGTATGTCAAAGCATTATTCATCTTTGACGTCTCTGATCTTTTGATGCTTTGGGACATGTGGTGGTAGCAGATGACGTTCTATAGGGAGACCCATGACAACATTAAATCGGTGCGACAGATACTCGTGTGTAGCCGATAGGTTTCTTTGTGCTATTCAAGGTTAGGGTTTTCTCAATCTTATTTTTGGGTTAATTCTCCTCCGATACTCCGATGCTTTGAATTTTGCTTTATCTTATAGGAAGCTTAGGTTACGTGGCAATAAAGGACGACCTCATTGGGAGGACACGTGGCAGTGGGAAGGGAATTTGGGCTCTCACAGTTGCAGGCTCATTTTCGCATCCGAATTTCCCCTCCAACCGCCCATTATTCCAAAGTGCTTTGATGGTCCTAGAGAAGGGGAAAGTGGTGGAAGCAATAGTGGGATAATTTAGGGGAATGTGTATTAGATATATTGTTAGACATTATTAGCATGTTGTTAGGTGGTTGCACTAGTACTACAACCACTAGGCTATTTTATGAGTTAGAAGTGTCTTATTGTATTCTATTTGCCTGATTGTAAATGCAGGCTATTGCAATGTAATTATTTACTCTCCATGAATCAAGAGGCTTGTGCCAGTGGGTTCCTTGTTCCTTCGTATGGATCAATTTGTATGTTTTTAGTACTGGCATTCCCTCAGGTTTGTTATGGATTTGTAGCACTATCATGCGAAGTTTATGTGGTTCTTTTACAGGTATGGATACTTTCTGGTCATGCCAGATTGTTGTTTAGCTGGTATTGCAGAAGATGTCGATGGATAGTAATGTGTTGGATTCTATGCTGAACAAAAGACATATTGACATCATGATAGTGGTAGATCATGTAAAAGCTTATTGAATTGGTATTTCCCTTTTCAAGGAGTGAGCTTAGATGCCACCCACCTAGGGGTATCTATTTTGCCAAACTCGCCCTTGATTTGCACCCCATCTCATCTTATGTGCCACAATTATTGTGCCATCAGATTCATTTGTTCTTGCTCCCAATTCCAGTTGTTGAGTAAGCTTGCAGCCCACTCACTCGGAATTGAACCTTGATCAATTGTAAAACCTTTACAATTTAAAAGGTGGTTGATGTAAATGTGACATATATGGTGACATTTTGTGCCACTCCAAAAAATTACATGAAAGGTGAAAATTGCATGTTGAATGCTACTTTGAACATTTGGTTGGGCTCCACTTCTGCATTACCTTCAAAGTGACAGGGAAACAAAGTGGACACGTCAAGTGGAGGAAGATGTATTGAATGCGTGTGTGCCAATGACAAGAATACAAGTTGGGAAAATTATCTTGAACATGGATTTTGTAATCAGTGACAATCATTGGACTACTTTGGTATGAATCCATTTGAAGTACATTATGGATGAAGACATGACACCTTTTGCACTGAAGAACTGTAACCGAATCCTTCTGAGATTTGGTTCTTTGTACTGTACATGGTCTATGATTTGTATCACTGTGATATGCTAGAAAGTCCTGTGTGTTTTCAATGTGGCTTCTTAATAAACATAGCTTAAATTTTTGTATGCTTGGAGTCTCACACCTCTGCAGCTTCGCTATTTTCATTTGCTTATGTACATTTCTTATACTTTAATGCAAATCTTTTGGTTATCAAAAAAAGTTGCTAATAGAAAAGGTCATTGTTTGGATTCTGATTATCGTGGAAAGTGAAAGTTTGGTTGATTAGACATCTTCTCATCAACCTCGATGATAGATCATAGAATATGTTCCAAAACTTTGATTCAAAGCCTTCTACATAGTTGTTTCCAGAAGACATCAAGCTAACTGCAAGCTATCCAACAAAACTAATTCATGTGTATCTGCATATCGAATCATATGATTCTGAATTGGTTGTCTGGGAGAAGGTTTAATAGGCTGTGAAGATTTCCTTCCTTATTCACGTACTTGTAATGAAACCTTTACAACAAATTGAAGTTAGATGCATCTATTACTCATGCCACCTTATTTAGAAGTCTAAATTGTGTTGAATTCTTGTATTTTTAGAATTGTGTTTCTACATCAAGATTACACCTAATTATACATGATTCATGTGGATACCACCAAGGAATTTAACACAAAATTTAGAGTTGTTTTGAGTTTAAGATTCCAAACTTTGTGAAACTATCGAGTTCTAGAGGTGCTTTTTATGAAAGTTATGATAATAGTAAAGAAAGATGATTTGGATCCTGGAGGTCTGGGGACAACACTCTTAATGAGGATTTAGATGTGTTATATGCATATGAAGTAAAAATAGTATTTAAAGAAACAAATAGATAAAATAATAGAACTAGAGCATAAAGTTATTTCAATGTGTGTGTTTTGTACATGGCATACTCTCGAGGGAGATACATGGCTTCTTATCCTCTACTATTTGTTGCTATATAATGCTACAGATGTGTATACATATATTCAAAGCCGCAGAGGCAGAAACAACCATTAAGGAAGTGGAAATAGTTGAGTTTTGATGTGTGACCCTTCACCTTCCGATGGTTACATGGCTTGGCTGCCAAGTGTGCAGTATGCTTATTGATGTTATGTCATAATGTGAACCTGGAAGTACCACTTGGTGTGGCGTTGAGGGTCCACGTGGCCACGGTGAGTTTTGGATGTTCGTGCGGGAACTAAGTTGCGTGACATGTCTGTCAGTGCTGCATGGTTGGTCGATGTTGTGCATAGGTTGCACATTGGAATAGTGTTGTGGAGTGCATAGATTGCACGGAGGTTGAGCTTCGTTGGATGTTGAGTTGTATCGAATGTTGTGAGATTGATCTTCAAAAAGTTGGCAAAGGGGAAGCCTGAGGGCTAAGCCCTTCACACATTCGGGATTTACTCAATTTTGATGAAGGGAATAATGTTGTCTTCTTTATTTTTCAGTCATATTGTGCATGCTTGCCTTATTCATCATCGATCCATACCTCTTCTCACCCATTTACCGATATTCAGGAGGGTACTCTCCTTTATCTTGACTGCGAGCCTTGGAAACCCTAGGTTGACCTAGTGTAGGGATTACTACCCTCTAGATATGCGACCCTAGCGCTCATTGTAGCCCCTTTAAATCTATCCATTGTATGCCGGTTCATGTGTGTCTCTTACTCGTTGCCTCGATACCCTTGTAGAATGGAAGACTTAGGAGTGCAAGTTATTGAGACACATTCTTGGCCGCCATACACGTTCAACATGAAGATGTTATAATCATGGTTACCATGTTTGAAAAGTTCGGGTTGTTCGGACGGGGAAACAAGTTTGGAAGGCTGGGATTTTGCAAAAGGTTTAGTTTGGTTTGGAAAATTTAGAAATTTTTAAAATATATTAAAATAATAATTATCGGTATTTGTTTAAAAACCAATTACACATAAAAATAAGTAAACATACAAATTTACCAAAAAGATAAATGCATAACAAAATCCGATAGTGTTAAACTTCATACATATAAAATATGGAGATGAGAATTGTCCGTTGTAAATAATAAATTTATAATTAAATTTTGTAATAGAGCAGGCTAAAATACATACTTAGTAAAAAAATTTACATACTTTATTACATAGTTCACACATTCGGTACTCTAAAAATACTCGGTAGACCAAAAAAATTGACTTGACAACTTTTACAATACCTAAATTTCTTTAAAAAAACATAAATATTATGAAAATATACTTACAAAATGTATTGAATGACTCTATAAAACATTGGGAAATGTTTTATATTAAATGTGAATAGAAATAGAGTACAAAGTCACATCATCATATGAATACAATAGCCAATTGATAAGTCTTATGAATTTATGATGATTGTCATTGAAAATTATCATCATAAAGCTGCATATTTACGCCGATTACAAATTACAATAATTTAGGATTTCCTTTTCCCCATTTTGCCAAAAATTTGGGGGAGGGTCTAGTGCCTCTATTAGTCCCCACACTCAATCGCAACTAATCATTCCTCCTAGAAGAATGCGATTGCAACTCTACCCAGTAGTAGATTGCAACAACTCTTTTGCTTGCATGTTCGACATCATCGACAAAGATGTCCAATTCAATCTCTCCTGCTTCCACTTCACCCTCCATACCTTCTCTCTCAAAAGTAGCAATCACATCCTCTTCGAATGCGGGCTTATCTTCTTCTTGCATAGTCCAATTGTTGTATGGATCAATCTCATCCAAATCAATAGGCTCTTGCGATGTGTCCACCTTTCTTGTGCAAAGCCGAAGATTGTATTACAAAAAAACTAGGTCATTGAGGTGTCGTTGAGTCAAGTTGTTGCACTTTTCACATGAATAGCTTCAAACAAAACACTAGTTGCATTCACATCCAAAAGTGCTACAAAGTTGAGATAAGATTAAGAGGGCTAACTTTTAAAGCTTCAAAGTATTTCCTCCCCCAAAAAAACCTACAAACAAGATAATCAAAAGTTTATAAGTAATTAATAATTATAAATTTTCACTTGTAAAATATAAGTAAATACTCTAATTTTTGTTACCTGGTGGTTGGGTGGATCTTCCTTGAACAACTATCATTGAAGAAAAGAGCCTCCCCCAACATGCTTGTAATTCTGCAATTCTAAAATAATAAGGTCACTCACCTCAACCTCTAGTGTCATCCTCTCAATGCATGTTGAGAGGCCCTTCATAACCTCCCCATTAACATCTGTGAAGCCATCAAAGAAGAAAAACTTGGGGTTGAGGTAGTACCCCATTGCATGAATGGGTTGGTGGAGTTAATTGTTCCATCTTCGATCAATTAACTCCCAAAAGGGACCAAATTTGGCTATATACCCCTATAATAATTTTGGATGACCTCTTTAACCCTATCCACGGCCTCATAAATTTATTCCATTGGGTTTTTCTCCCCATCAACTAAGCGCAAAACCCTCACCAAAGGCTCTGACACATATAAAGAATTAAAACTTTAAAGTTACAAACTTACAATTAAAGTAAATAGCAATACATTAAAAAATGAGGATAAAGAAATCGACTTGAAAGTTAAATTGAAGTTTGACATTGCCTTGATGATCTATGTAGCTCTTTTTGCAAAGACATCATTAAAAATTGTCTTTGCGGTCCTCTCTCCATCGACATTCTTTGAATATTATAAGTCTAGCCATGCTTGACTCACAACCATTGCTTGATGGTGTCAACAAATTTCAAATACTTTACAATGTTAAGATGTTGGTTCTGAAACTTCATAACACCTTGCTCATGGGCTCTTTCACCTTGGTGTGTTATCTCATCAAGTTGAAAACCCAAGGTGATTAATGATATATATATATATATATGTTATATTTCTCGAATTTTTACATCTGGTCTCACCCAATCAATTTTTTTGTGTCCTCAAAAGAAGGTCAAGGCAATGGACCTCCTGAGGGTCCAAAAAAAAAGTGACAAATGTCTCTCTTGAAGTAGTCTCGTAGCCACCACATATGGTGTTGCATTGTCAGTGACAACTTGCACAACATTCTCGATACCCACCTCTAAGAGAACCTCTTACATAAAACACCATTTATTTACATTCTTTACTATGTAATAAAGGCATCAATTGACTTCAAAAAAACCATCTCACCATTTGAAGCTGCAAAAAATTTATGAGGGTGCACTTCCTTCCATCATGTCCACCCATATAAAAGAATGGTGCATCGAACTTCTGCCATTGCTTCTTTTGATCTTTCATAATTGACTTTACATTTGAACCGCACCTGCCTAGAGCAACCTCCCACTTAATTCTTTTGGAGAGGGTGCTTTGTACCCTTTCCTTGCAATTATCAATGCCATCAACAAATACTCCTAGTATGGGCTCTTTGCCACATTGAAGGGAAGGTGGTTGTAATACCAGAAATTTGCACATGCCTTATCTGCTTCCTTGTGCATCTCCTTGTTCTAGCTTGTACCTTGCATGACGAAGTTTGCGCCCAGTGCACGCTTCAAAACTATGTATCTGGCCTTTGGTTGAACTTGATGAAGCGGATGTGCTTCTTAGCCGTGGACCACGATTAGAGCCCACAATCTCTGCGACATCTCCCTCTGTTTGTGTTGCCATTTCGAGGCATAATGGTAGTTGCTTACACCCGTGCCCTCTAGTTTATCCCCATCCAATTGTGCAAGCTCTGACATTGTCTCCCGGCGTGCCTCTTTAGTAGCATTGGGGCATGTCTTGACATTCCAGTGAACAATACATACAAAATGGTACTTGAGGTGATTGATGCCTCCAAAATCCTTCTTCCCACAAAAATTGCAAATCATAGTCCCCTCATTGCTCCACATACATCATACTTCCAAGCAGCAGTGACGATAATCGGTGGGAATGCTTCCTATTTGATGTTGAGCCTATCAGGAGTCGGATGCCGAGTGTATGCTAAGTTCTAACCTACAACACGTTCAAATACAAAAAAGTTAAAACAACATTAAAAACCTTAAATTTGTAATTGTCAAACTCAACCCTAAGTACAAAAAAACCTATGTAATTGTAATTGTAAATTTGTAATTGTAAACCCTACAAACAAGAATAGAGACAAAATTTTTTTAAAGCATTTTTAAAAATACATTCCAACAATTTCGTTCATTAATGATGATAAACTAGCATAAATCACAATTAAAATTAATCGGAATTGAATGGAATGCATGCAAATTTGCAAATCATGTTTGGAAACCTAATTTTAACAATATAGAAAGAATTTACATGCTTAAAAAACTAACCTCCAAATGAAATTCTTCAAATCTACTCTTCAAATTTGCTATAAAATCCCTTCAATTTAGTCAAAGGATGCTCAATAGCTATGTGATTACAAGTTGTGGGTGTGTAGGGCTTATAAAACACAAAAACCAACATTTTTTCAGCATTTTTTCTATGTTCCGTAATTCTGCCACATTTGGCAAGTTCGAAGTCAAACTCACCGAGTTGTAGCAAGTAGTTGTCATCGGTAATCACCAAAACTCAATTACGGGGTCTAGCGAGTTTTCCTAGCAATTACTCACCCAACCAAAAAAAGGTGAGTACTCGCCAAGTCTATATACTATGTTTTATTATAATAGAAATTTATATTGGAACATGCTAAAATAAAATAAAATTAAAAAACTAACTTTATTTAAAATTTAAATTATAAACTAGACAAAATCTAACTAAATACAAACTAAACTAAATCTAACCAAGCTACTAAGTTTATTAGAAAATATTACACAAAAAACAAACTTACGAAGATGAATTGATGATTTCGACCCTAGCTCTAAGCCTCTAACTTTCAAATGCGGATTTGCAAATTAGAGACATGCCGGTCACGATGGAGCTTGATGTCCCGACAAAACTAGAAAACAATGATGTGAAATAGAAAACAACTAGTAAAACACAAACATTTGCATGCAAAGATGAAAATGGCTCGATGGCTTTGCATCTTCCTGATGAAGAACGAGGATTGAGGACGCGTTCTAGTTTCCTTGCTTGATGGATTTGTAGAAGTCCAAAATGCAATTTAGCAGATACAACTTGAAGGGTTTCAAGTGCACAATGTGACAACAATTTGTTCTAGTTACGTTTTAAGTTTTCGTGTTGAGTTTTAAGCGTTTTTAAATTTTTGTATTTTCATAAAAATTAAAAATATGGGAAATGATTCGAACTTGAACGTGCAAATTTGTTTTCCCTTAAAAATTAGGTTTGAACCAATTTCTAACCCATATTTGTACAAATATATTGTAACTATGGTTATAAGATAATGTAGTTGTTATCCAAAATTCACCCCCCAGGGTAAATTTGATAACATGCATTAAATTCTCAAGTCCCAGGCAAATAGATTGAGTCAGGGCAAAAAGTCATGTTTCTAGGGTCCCCTTAGATTTTTTCTAACTCCCCTATCCAAGAAGAAGAGAGCAAGTTCTGAGGAAAGGTGAAAAAATTGCAAAAAACAGGCTCGGGCCAGAAAAAATCATGAAAAATGGCTAAGTCCCGGTCCTGCATGATCGGGACATGAGGGACATACGGGCCTTGAACCGTAGCCGAAAGGCTCGCCAGGGTGGTCTCGTGTAGCATTTGGAACATCCGGGTTAAAGGGACGGCCGGGGACGCGGAAATCAAAGCCCGGCCGAAAAGTGGAAAAATTGATTAAGCTGTTGAAACAGCGATGGGACATCTCAGGCGGTTAGTACGCGGAGGACGCAAGTCGGCCGAAAAGACTTAAGGCACTGGAGCAGTTGGGCGAAGGTACGCGAACCAATTTGGATCGGCCGAAATGAGAACTAACGATCCAGGGACAAGTGGGACAAGAGTACGCGAACCGGCCGAACCGGGCGAATCGGGAGAATTTGTCCCAAACTTGATCCCAGGACAAGCGGGACAAAAATGCGCGGAAGACGCGAACCGGCCGGTTCGGCCGAAACAGGGACTTTCGTCTTGGGACATCCTGGCAAAGGGACGCGTGGGGACTTGGAAAGTCAAGCGCCGACAAGCAAGGAAGAAAAGTCAATGTTTGGTCCGGAAACTTCAAACGGCCATAACTTTTGACTCCGAGCTCCGATTTTCATAAAATTGGACTTTCTGGAATGAGCACGACATCCTCTACGCCACAAAAACTAGATTTCTTATTTTTGATGAGGGTAGATATATTTAAATAAGAGAAATATATTCGGCTCCAGTCAGTTAATGCTCATTCCCGTCAAATGACAGAAAACGCCTGCCAGGCCCAAAATAGCTGCCCGCACTCAGAAGGCCATAACTTTTGCATTTCTCAACGAAATCGCACAAAATTGGTACCGTTGGAATCGTGGTTCCGAGCCCGATGCACAACAATCAAGAAATTCCATATTTGATCAGAAATTGATTGAGATTTTTAAGAAAACGTGGCCGGGTTTAGAACAGTGTTTTATTTGGTAGCTGGGAGTGCAATTAAGAGGCATGGTCATCATTTTTTCTCTGCTGCAGCACATGGGACAATATGGGGAGCCTTTTGCAAGTAATGTATAATCATATTACTCCATTTAATGCCTCTCTAAGGTGGTTGAAGGACGATTTCGGGATTTCCATTTTCCCTTCTCATTTTCTATAAATTGGAGTGTTGGGCTCATTGTAAAGGGAGAGTTTTTGGGTAGCAAAGCTCTGCCAAAATTGCTTTGTGAAGCCAGTGTGTTGCAGGCCCTTGTAGTGGACTCCTTGCATGGTGATCCAGGCCCTTATCTTGTAATAGACTGAACTGTGCATATCATGAAGCAATAAAATATCAGTTTGTGGATGTATCTTCCCCTGTTGTGTTTTCTTGCATTCTTCTTGCCCCTTTAATCTTTCTACAAGAATATTGTGTCTATTATTATGTTCTTGCAGGGATCCATTATCATTGTGTATGCTTGGAATATTGTTGTGAATGCATTTTGCTAGATTATGGAGAACTGTCATCACCTCTTCTAATGTGTACTTTGCTTCGTGTTTCACACATTTGGAGACTACTCTCACACCCTCCTTTTACGGTGTATCACCGCTTTAGTGTAGGCTTTCATTTTATGCATTCTCTCTCCCTGGTCCTTGGAAATTTAGATTAGAACAGTTAGCTTATCCCTGCATTAGAGTAGATTGTGGCAGGTAGTTTAGGAGCAAGAACCAGCTTTCTCTGGAGGTCTATCTCAAGTAGCAAGTCCCACAACTTGGAGATAGTACCCATGTTATCCAATCACACCGTGAGTTCAAGTATATGCACTTGTATAAACACAAGGGTGCTATGATTCGGTGATAACAGTAGTGCCTCGACATCAATAGTTATTGTCGATCAACATTCACTTCTACTCGATGTTAGTCTAACTTGACTTCACAAAGGCAACACCATAGGAATGATTATTATGAAAACCACACTACCAATGAAACATCAATTACAGATTAGTAAATACATACCACAATGCAACATAGAAGAATATGAAAGTAATCCCAGCTTTATTCCCTGGGTAGTGCTCAATACATGTTGTTTGGTTTAGGGAGGACTTGATAGACACGGTCCCTTTACCATGGCATTACATCATTCTATGTATATGACAAGACGCAATGATTGTCAGTTGAACAAAACTGTCCATAACAGAACATAACTGAAAGAGAGTCATTACAATTCTACCTAAAGCTGACGATACAGTCATTAATGATATAATGTTGGCTACCCAAGCATGTACTTAATAAGGCGTCGATAACAATGACATTACTAATATGATGGTCTACATCTACAAACACAAGTATGATCAACTTCTATACACGTGAATATTTATGACTTACAATCACAGTTTTCCGCCACAACAAAGAACACCCACATAAATAAAGGAAACAAACTCATGTTTTCTAGACCACCATTGGCTCTGATACCATGTTGACATTCTCTTACAAAACTATCTTAGCCATGGTAAAGAAGGCGTGACAATTGGCTGAACCATTGCATCATTCCATCTACATGGGATGATAAAAGTGTAAATGGAATTCAATTACATGGTTTTAAAATGAGAAAAACTCAGGGAAAGTCAAAAGCAATGTAATATTTGTTAAAATAGAAGAAAATACTGATTTTGCTATTTCATTTCAAATATAGCATCTAGAGATAAGTAAATATAATACACAAAAATTGTCAACTCCAAATGTTCTGCGTAGTGATATAAATAAACATATCACATCCCCTTTTTAGGGTCCCCAAACTTTATGTTTTTGAGGCCTTCATTAGGCTGTGTTAACTGACAGATGCAATTTTAATCTATTTGGATACCAATTAAAGATTGTTGCAAGTTGTGTTTATTGTTAAAGTTAGAGTTGGGAGGCTTAGCTCGCACCAACAACATTTAAATGTGATTCCATAGCTTGTAACATGCTATCATGGCATTATGTTTTACTTGAGTATTTCGACTCCATATGAGTTTATAGACCTCAAGGCCTCAACCTTATGAAGGTTGAGTAAGTTATTGTTGACAATTGCTGAATGATGAACCTTACTTGTTTGATGATTGCACCATAAGTTATATTATTTATTTCTTGACAAAGTAATTATGTGTTCTCCCACTTGAGCACCATGTTATTTGGTACGATTTTTGGCTTAGCGAGCTTCAAATATCATGATCCATGGCATTGACCTTATTAGAAAACGATGATTAGCTCAACCTTAGATGGTCATTGGGCTTTGGCTTATGTGCTTACCTTGACTTTTGTGGAAAGGTTCCATTACTTCAAAATTCAAAATGATGGTTGTGATCACCTTAGGTCGAATGCTCAACTTAAGCGTACAACGTTTATCTTGACTGGTGTTAAATATGTTACTTGCTTGAGAGTCTTGTTAAATGGTATTGTTATTATAATGAAGAGAGGGATGATCCTATTGAGGTTGATAATTGTCTTGCTTTGATTGGTTGAATTTCTTGGGCGTTGACTTCAATACTTGACAGGTAACTGGAGAATCATCATAGTGGACTTATTCTTAGTTTAATGACTATGAATTTGGCATTATATTTTGTGCTTCCTTGTGGGCTTTTATAATCATGGTTAATTATCATTGAAACATTATAATTGGCATTTTGAAAATAATGACTCCAGTAATATTGGAAGAGTCTTGGACCTGACAGTTTTGTAGATTCCATTGAGGAAAAGTTTGAGATTCGTTTATATTGTAAAGGTAACCCTTGGGCTCATCATTTGGATTACTACAATCATGAGAAACTTGAAACCCTAAGTCAATAATTCAGGGCTTGGCCTTGAAAGCATTTCAACCCAGCTCAAACGAGGCAGCTGCATGCATGCTATTTGTGGGCCTTACTCCAGAAAACCGTAGTTGAAGGTAGAGATTTCATGTTGTTCATCTGTGATTTTGGAACCAATAGAAGTGGCATTCAATTAAAAGACTAAATCAGAAACTTAATGACAACAAACTGTTGCATGTACATGCTGCAATCCGAACGGGAAGAAGTCTGAAATAATTGTTCCTGCTTGGTAGGGGTAGGTACATTTGCTAATAACAGAGAGCCATAATTTCAGGGAAAAATGGCATTATGAGGGAGTTGCATGCATGGTAGGGGCAGCTACATTTGCTAATAACAGAGAGCCCTAATTTCAGGGCAAAATGACATTATGAGGGAGTTGCATTAGTACGAACTCCAGTTCAGTTGATGGATTTGTTCTCTATTTAAAACTCTGAGAACACTTAGTGGGTGACAGCCGTGAGAGCAGATTTGGGAACGGAGAAGGTATGGAAGAGATGACCTAGGTCACGTCCCTCATACAAACATGCACTGGGTCCCTTTCCTTTGATAAAAATTGCATGTAGATATGCATTTACCATAGTTACCATGTTCGAAAAGTTCGGGTTGTTCGGATAGGGAAAAAAGTTCGGAAGTTCGGAATTTTGTAAAAATTCGGTTCGGTTCGGTTCGGTTTGGCTCGAAAAAATTATAAATTTTTAAAAATATAAAATATGAATAATTACCAAAAAAATAATAAAAACTAAAATACTTATTAATAATATACTAAAAGTTAAACCTAAAATAATTAAATTTATGTAACTAGTTACTAAAGTAACTTAAACATTCGGTAATAAATTCAAGTATTACTATTATTAAGTATTAATCTCTACATATTGCTATTAAATTATTAATGTCTCTAAATAATAAGAAGTTGCTTGGTCCAAAAAGGTGCAAAAATGGATTTTATGAAAATAAGAAAAATATTGCCATCAATGCGTAGAGCTTGAGAAAATATACACTTTTGGAGAAAACGGCACTAGAAACTGAGCCATAGAATGAAAGTTATGGCACATGCAAGTTTTTGCTGCTACATCTTCCCGGACCCTTTCCAAAAATGGCAAATTTTTTTCTGTCCTTGTGAAAAAAATCCAAAACCGAACTTTTTTGCCAAAAAAGGAAAAAAATATTAGTCCCGAACCGAACCTAGCGAACAAGTTCGCTTTTCCCTGAAAATTCGGTCCGAACCGAATTTCGCCTATGTTCGCCCGAACATGGTAACTATGGCATTTACTATCCCTGTATCTTAGTTTTTATTTGAAAGGATTAAAAATGTAGGTGTGGTTGCATACTGCTATACATCTATGTATGTTTGCCAACACAAGCATATAGGGGTATATATGAGTAGCTACCCATGCTACACTTGAATTGCTCCTTCCTGTCAAATGTGATGAACCCTTGCTCTTTGGTGTGAATGTGTTCTTTCATAAGGTTAATGGGCCATGATGGCACCGTTTTGAAATAGTATGGGTATATAGGACTTCGTTTTTCCCCTTTAAGAATGTTGTCTCTCTACTCTCCTGAACTCTGCTTTTTTTTTTGTGATGGCACCATATTCATTTAAATAGGACAAAGATTGAAGCATTGGAGTATGTATAATGAATGGTTAAGATCTAATGGTTGTTTGCTTCGTTGCTTCAGTCAAGTAGAAATGTGTTTTAGGCCTTATATATCTAGTTGTATTTCTAATAATATTAGAAGAGGAAGCTTGTGATTTTTAATCATGCTTGAAACTCGGTAATACATGAATGCACGAGGCTTCCAAGCAGTAGAGTAACTGCGCCACAATAGTGTAGTGGGTCCAACCCAGAGGACATCTAATGAAGTAAGACTAGCTAATGGATAGTTAAGCAGTTAACAGTTTTGAATAATGCAAAATAATCACAGTCGTTTAAGTTAACTGCAAGTTAAACAAAATAGCACTTTTCTTCCGGTGGATGATAAAGAACAAAATTTAAAAAGAAACGGATGTAATTCCGGAGATCGGAAGTGAGGTTGCTACAAAACATAATACATAGAAAATGGCAATTACAAAAAAAGTGCGCAGAGTTTTTTTTTTTTACTTTTACCTTAGGGAGCTTATGTAAACAACAAAGGACAGGCCGTAAAATAGTAGGCCATATCATTGTGGACCATGACCTACTATTTTAGGGGGCCCCTCTTGTTTGTTTTCTGCTAAACTCTCATTGGGGTGTAAATTATCAAACAGTCATTGAGGTGTAAATTATCAAAAACCCCTCATGAAGATTTAAAATTTATTTTGTAAAATAAATCCATTTAAAGTAAAAGAAAAAAAAAAAACGTTGCGATGCCTAACCCCAATGCTAAGCTAAAAATTTCAGTCTGCTCGTGTTAGTTAATTTTCTGCCTCTAAGTGTAAAACTGAGCCAAAAAAAGACAGGCATAGAATATATATATAGAAAAAAATTATAACAGCTTTTCAAAAACTAGGAAAAACTCAGAAAACGACATGGCAAATATGGTGGGTCATGATTAATCACGAGTTTTTCAAGAGTTATGTTACAATGGTCTGGACTCTGAATACTGTCTTCCTACAAGACAATATAATAAATGTATCTTTGCTCTCTTCCATTTCATAGTGTTTGATTTTCATGTTTTGCTTCTGCAATTTCTTCTCATAAATTTTATGTAGTATTATTGGAATGAGTTCAAGTATGACGCCAAGGAGGAAGATTGAAGAAGACAGACACTATGGTTTACGGATCAAGAACTATTTCTTGTGAATTATGTAGCTGAAAGAAGGTTATATGATAAAATCAAATCCAGGATAAGTAGACATTCAGTGGGAAGCAGGGGATGTCAAGGCCCTTGACATAGGGGTTGTATGTCCGGTCAAATTAAATGGATAACTTGCTCGTAATGACGCTTTATGTTTATGTCTGCATGCTTGTTTAAATGCATATATACTTTATGGATCATGTGCTATACTTGTGAAAGTCAACGAAATGTGAATGTCATTGAATATTTATGTTTTCATTTCATTTTCTCATTTTTAATTCTTATGCTCATGTTCATATTTACTAAGAAGTTTGCACTCTTGAATTACATACTTAAGAGGGCCAAAGGAAATATGATTTTTGAGTGTCAAATATCGGAAAGGTCTAAGGAGCCGAATGAACAGATATGCCAAGTTTGAGGCCTGAAAAAATCAGTCTCTTTCCCTGCATAGTATCTTTTTGTGGGATGGGGGACTTTCAGAAGTTCATTGACAAGGTCAGGTACTTCTGTCGTAGAGAAGCATCCCCTTTTTTGGGGAAAACATTTTCTACTGCACACCCTGATGCCTCTGACATCCCCAATAACTTGCAGATGTCTCTGTGACATCTCAAAGATTTTGAGTATGTTGGGAATGTCTTCCCCACTTCTGGGTGACACTGCTTGTGTCCTTGTCAGGCATCATATGTGGTGAAGGAGAATGACAAACCCAATATATGGCAAGTTGGAGTTTTATGAAAAAGTTAAACCAGGCTCCGGTAGAATCATGGTTGCAGCAAAATCTTTATAGACGTTTTGGAATAAAAAGTTGAAGGAAAACTCTGAGTCCATAATTGATCTCCACAAATGCGTCTAGCTCCTAAAACTTTCCCAATGAGTCATCACTCCTGAAACTTTGTGCTCCATGGTGATAGTGTGAATCACTGAATAGTCTTAGTGGAATCTGGAATGAATTATGTGGTATAAGAGACCCAAAAATTTTGATAGACATTTTCTAAGGTTTAAACATAATAAATATTTAAATATATTAAAAAGTGCTCAGGTACTCTGGTCTGTGGTCATATAGTGAAGACTCAAAATGCCATTAAAATATTTTAATGGTGCTTAGTGCCTTTTAACGTGGGTCAAGCAATTTTTAATTTCTGATAAGGTAATGGACATGGAATTTTTCGTTGCATTTTCAGAAAAGGAATTCATTTTGGCTTATTCATATGTTGCCAAAATATGTGTACGGTTTAGTATGAAGATACGTCGATTTTCAAAAAGCCCTTGGGGTAAGACATCTCGGGTGCATCCATATATATATATATCATAGTTACGCGGGGACGCATCCCCCCCATTTTTGACACGTCGGGATGTCCTGCACGTCCCGGGACGTGGGAAACGTTTGGGGATGTGGGGGACGCCTGACGCCCCTGGGAACTTCTCGGGACGCCCATACGCCCCCACATCCCCCACGTGGTCTGCCGCCTTTTTAAATAAAAAAACACTATTTTTACACTCTAAACTATTTTTTTAATTGTAAATCACTTATAACATAAAAGCAACATTACTAACCTAACCCTAACCCTAAAAGTGCGAGAGTGGAGAAGCTTGTAGTCAGACATAGTGCTTTGCATCTTATGGATTGCAAAACACCTGATTACAAACATACCCCAACATTATGGTGGGATGTAGATCCCGAGGAGCCGAGGCAAGTTGAAGAGGACAATCGTGTGGGGATTGATTGGGCTTACCTTTGAGGATGAGGATGCTAGTACCAGCGAGGAGTAGTTCATGGATATTGCTTCAGACGTTGATTCTGATTTTTAGGCTGATACTTGTAGTTGTCCTCTTTTTTTGTAATATTGACAATAGACAATTGTTGGTGTATTTGGCTATGAGATTAATGATATGAATATCAGCTATTGTCACTTGATCAATCGTAATTTAGAATGGTTTTACTTTTATATTTTATAATATATTTGAAATTTCAGCTTGTCTCAAATTCAAAATTCAAATATGTATTATGAATTTTCAATTTATGACATTAACATATTGATATTATAGTATTAAGGAATGTATTTGATGTTTATGAGTTCAAGTTTCAGCTTATTTAAATCTCAAATGGTTTTATTTCAGCTTATTTATATAATTTAGTCAAGTATATCTTTATATTTTAAATATTTATATATTTTTAATTAGCCGTCTCCCGCCATCCCCAAAATTTAGAAATTTTTGCGTGCCTTGGAGTCTCGGAGTAACTATGATATATATATATATTGAAGACTCAAAATGCCATTAAAATATTTTATTGGCACTTAGTGCTTTTTTAACATGGTTCAAGCAATTCTTAATTTCGATAAGGTAACAAACATGGAATTTTTTGTTGCACTTTCAGAAAAGTAATTCATTTTGGCTTATTCCTACGTTGCTAGGATACAGGTATGGGTTACGTATGTGAATACGTCAATTTTCAAAAACCCTTGGGTACGGTACGCTCGTATACACAAACACACTCATTTTTAGTCCATAAGAAATACAAAACTTGAAAAATATAGTAGGATCAAGGTTCAAAACATTCAATATGCTTAAAATTTAACATTTTCATTAATCATGTGGCAATATGAATACAAATAATCTAGATTTTCCTCAAAATCAAATTCTTGGATGCCACTCCCACTAGCTCCACTTTCAGTATAGCTTCCTCCTTGCAAGCAATGGCAGCCTCCAATCTCGTCCTCCTTGCAATAGTTGCCTCCAAACAAATCCTCCTTGCAATGGCAACCTCCTCCTCAATTCGTCTTTGGCACTTTTCTCTTACACTTGCAAAAACCAACAATAAATTGTTTGTGTTTTGCAATGCTTAATAAGTTTTAGAGGAGTTTAGGGTTTGAATTTTTAATTAATTTATGAGTTTTAAGGGTTTTCATTGAGTCAATGAAAAACAAATATTATTTTGCAATTACAGTGCCGAAACACAGCTGGTACACCCCAGGTAAGTCTGGGATGTACCTAGGCGCACCGGGACTGTATCTGTATCGTACATAGGACGTATTGGTATGGGTTCAGTGGGTGGGAGGAGGTACCCATGCAACATAGATTATAATCTAGATTCTAGAATATATCATCTATATTTTGCTCAAGTACCACTGAAACAAAAGTATCTTGTGTTTTTATTTTTATTTTTGATGTTTAAAAAACAACACTACTGAAAAGGTATGGAAACGCCCCAGGTACGGTTCAAGCACTACTGAAACAATACAAAAATGCCTCGGGTATGGTCCTTTTGAAGTTTTGGAAATGTTTCAGGAAAACACTAGTAGTCGGTACATTAATATGTGGGTATGCTGCCCTGGTTGGCATTTCCTGGTATCTGTGGCTTATTCAAATTAAATTTTAAAAGTCTCATGATTTCTTCCCCCTTCACATTTTGGATTGAAATAATAAAAGGATGTTTTTTTATTTTATTTTATTTATTTATTTATTTTTAAACCTAGAGGAATCGGTGAGAACCCCTATAAACTCCAAGTGCGCCAATAAATTTTTAACATGACTGGCGGTGCTGGCCTGACACACCCTCTGGTTCCACGAGGACGGGGATTCGACCTCTTGACCACTTGACCACAATTGAGCTACTTGAACCAATTACTCTAAGCCCCCGACCTATTTTTTTTTTTTAATAGTGTTCAAGGAAAAGGGTCAAAAAGTCATTCAAAGTGAAAATTTGGCATCTACATCACAAGTTATAGGCATCCGCGCCGTATTGAATATGTTGGGAGGTAAGTGCATCATACGGTAGCTCCCCTTAGTGTTGGTGTTGATATTCCATCACACCTAGGTTTCAGTTTGCTTAGGTTAGATATATAACCTTATTTTTAGATGTTTGTTATTATCTATAGCCTTAGAAATAAGAAATTAGGCTTTTTTGCTTAGCTAATGGGATTTAGCCTTTTCCCAGCCAATAAGAGTTGCCTGAATTCTAACCAATCACGATTAGGGGGTGCGATTTCAGTCATTCCTATAGATTTTTCATTTTCCTCTCTTCTACACGGGAGGTTTCATTCTCTCCTTGTTCTTCTTGCTTCTTCCAGGTTTTCTTAGAAGCTTACATGGTGTTGCAGCAATTTTTCATGTAGTTTGAGAAAGACAAGAGTCTCCTGGTTAAGCACATGTGCTTCTAGGCAGTTTTTTGTCTCCCTATACAAGCCTCCTATATATCTTATTTCTCAGTATATACAAATTTGTTTTCTTTGGCTGATTTCTTTTCCTTTTTGTGCATTGTCTGGATTCGTTGCAAAGAAGATCTTGGCTGATTCTGAACTAGGTTCAACCCTACGTGCTTTCAAAATACTCTCACATGGTACTAGAGTTGTTCTTTTGCACCTTTTTAGCATGTTACAAGCATAAATATGCATTGCTTCGAGTTTCAGGAGCTCCTTATATCTTCTTGTAATTTCAGGATTTCCAAATGCAGAGAAACCCAGTTTTCTGATATGGGTTTCATGAAAATTAACAGATTTTCCGCTTTAGGGAAAATATGGTGTTTTAGACCCTTTTTGCATTTTTGTGGTGCTGCAGAATTCTTTTGGGCGGGGCACGTATTTCTCCTTTGAAATATGCAAGTTTTTTCTAAATTTCAAAAAAAGATCAGGTTTTTAGGAGCTACTAGTGTGTTTTAACAATCTCCAGGAAGATTTATTGTCGTTTGGGATAAAAAGATTTAGGGTTTTTAGGGTTTTCGTGGCACTTTTGCCATTTTGAGAAAAAAATCACTAAGTTTTTTGAGGTTTTAAGAGGGATTTTGAATTCTTTTGCAAGTTTTTCCAATTTGTTATGTAATTTTCCAAAAAAATTAAAATAATATAGGTGCAGGGGGTCGGGAGGGGGCAACTGACCCCTCCTTGACTTGTCTATGTAGACCTTTCTTGAGCTTGAGATCACCCTATCCTCCTCGCTAGTTAAGTCTTCCCTACAATCTTTCCATTTCAACTTGGTGGCGCTTTGAGTGCCTCCCCCTTTTCTAGTGCCTATGCCCTCTTTTAATGCCTTCGCCATCTATTATTTCATGACAACCTCACATTTGGTCTTTGCAACACTTGCAGAACAACCCGCCCTCTACCCGCACATTGACTTTTTGCCCGAGCTCTATCACTTGCCACCCTCCCTCCGCCGAGGAGCTATGCGAGCTCCTTCATGGTAAACCCCACTTCACACCAACTTGCCTCACCTTTCGCAACTCGCCCAAGCAACTCATCCTTCTCATGAAACCCCGCCTTGAGCCCTTTTTGGCCCATTTTCTCGCCTACGAATCTGCAGATCCCATTCTCCATCTAGTAGTTTTTTTTTTTGCATGGGACCTTGTTCGATATTTTGAAGATAAGTGGGTAGGTCCAATGTGGTGGGTGGTCATGCCCCCACAAAACTCGTGATTGCGCTTTGGTGCCTTCGCAAAGCACTCATTTTTCGTAGTAGTTTGTATCTTGAAATGGTGCATCGAATCTCGATGCATTTTTTTAAGTCAGTAAGATTTTTCAAGTAGATTCCAAAAATGTAATCAAATTTTCTCCAAATTGTACGAAATTTATTCTTCGGTCATAGGTCTTCTTGGCATCGTTTGATGCACACTTTCATGCAGCCATATCTTTTCACTTAAACTTGGATTTGAGCGAACTTTTTTGACCCATGCTAGTCTTTTGATTACTTCTAGATCTATAGTTAGATTTCATTCATTGTGTTCTAGAACAAAGTTGCTTCTATTTCCCATTTTCAATCGTTTCATATACAGTGCAAAATTGATGTAAGTTGTACAATTATAAGCAATTGTGGGGAGGGTTCTCATATTTTGGGTGTTTTTTGAATCATTGCGAGGATCTTCATAGGGCATTGTGTTGACTTGTTCATTGTGATGGATTCATGCCAAGACCTCCAAACACTCAAGCAGAAAATAATAACCTGCAATCGGAAAATGATATGTTGTTCTCTAAGGTCCCCGCACTTCAAGAGGACATGACCACTTTAAGGTATCTAGAGGAACTGATCCAGAGGATTTTTGGATTCAGATTTTACCAAAATCTCCCTAAACCATCGCAGTGTTGTAGAGCATCTCGAGATCTTTCCATCGACAAGTAGAACTAAGAAAACGGAGCTCATATGTGAAAGATATCGTAGGTCAAAGTTTGGCAAGAAAAGGGTCAAACTTGGTCAACTGTCCAATCAGGATGTGACACGTGGCAGAAGTGAAAAAATGGGTAAAAGAGTAAAATTGTGTTTTAGCCTCCGGTCTTCGACACACGGTTGAAAAATTGGTGGGCCCCATTATTTGTTGGCTGGGGGCCCTCAGCTAGGTTCGCACACTCTTTTAACAGAGGGGTGCCTTGGCCTCCGACTCATTATATCATTGTATTGATATTTCATTTATATGCCACATTATCTCTATATATTCTACATGTGGGATATTTTGCAGGATATTTGAATTGTAATGCAAGGGATATGTTATATCTCATTAGCTTGGTGAGCTATTTTCTAGCTCGGTGGGGTGATCAACTCCCCACCGAGATGATCGAATTACCTCCATATTGGTCGGATGAACCCCTCATTACTTGGCGAGGCCAACATTCGGGCTTATCAATACATAGCGGCTGGTCCACATAACTTGGCGATCAATCAACAATGCCATAGTTAACAACGCATGACTCAACTGCTCAAACATTGCATTGGCCACCGATACGCACGATCTCGATTCAACAAACCAAAGCCAACCGACGACATAGTTCGGCGGGTTGAATATCAGACAAAGACACAACCACCTATGTGGCGATCAACACAACAACTCGGCCCATTACAAATGGGAAGTCCAAACCATGCACCGCCACCAATACGTGGCAAGCCAACCTCATAGCTCGCCCAATGGATTGGGGGTGCGATCAATCATGCTCGACCAACATTACATGTGGCAACAAAGCGTTGCAAACGTGGCCAAAGCCACGGTAAAATGGGGCGGGCTTACCCAATATAAAGCCCATAACAACCTCCCACGCAAGAAATATGGGATATCTCCCACATGGGAAACCAAAACCGCCGGCAAAATAATAGGGTGGGATTCGAACCAATGACCGACACTTCCAAACCGATGCAACTTGCCAATAGGCTAACCGAGCTCTACGAGGTATAAAATGAACTCGCAACTATTTATTAAAGGTTGGTTGCAGGATTGTGTAAGAAGCAACAAACAGGCAGTTTTGGAAAACAGTGAAATTGAGGCACTTCTGGTCCGAATTAGGACTTGGTGTAAAAAGCAAACTTGCTTAGAATTTCGATACGAAGATAGTGGTGGTCTTATTTTTCCATGAAGTGTTGTACATTTTCAGGTGTAGGTGATTTTCAATCGCATTTGCACGGAAAAGGCACTTCGGAGAGCCTGTAGAGCCATAGGTGAAGTTGTGGACGATATCTGACAGGAAATCAAAGTTTGCAAATTTGTATAAGCTCTAAAAACACGGGTATAAAGATCTATTTGTCATTATTGAAGGTGATAAATTGTACTTCATTGGATTAAATAGATCGATTCACGATTTCATGAATCCGAAGACGTAGCCTACAAGTGAACTCCGTTATCAATTTCTCTACGAGTGAACTCGTTATCAATTTCTTTTGTGGACTTCATTTTCAGTTTTTGAAGCTTTTGATCAAATAAAAATCAATATTAAGAAATTGATTAAATTGATGAAGCAAACAATTAACTGATTAAATTGGATTTAAGTGAAAATTGACAATCCAATCTCCACAACAAACAAAAGAATGCACAAGTCAATTTTGGGATTATAAATCAGATTGAGTGCATCTATTAATTCAGCTTGTGAATAATTTTAATGGATTTGTAATAGATTCAATTAAATCACAAAAGTTGAATAAAAGCGAGAAATTGATCGTAAAGAGGGAATGGAAAATTGGGGTTCCAAAACACCAAAAATTGACTCTTGATCAATTTTTAAAATCAGAAAATTGAGAATCCGAAATTTTTTGAAACGTTAGAAAAAAATAAAATACCGTTTTGGATCAGAACGGGAAAACAAAGTCAGTTTTTATACCCCTTGTTGAAGAGAATAGGTCACTTAAAAACAATTCTCCCATTCTCTAATGACTTTTCGACAGAGATGCCCTCATCACATCATTATAGGACATTGTTGCAATGTTTCAACAACAAATGCCACTGTGGACTCTTCCACTACACCTAGTCCACCATGTGTCATTTTATTAGACTATGGTACACATTCACTGATGCACTTTTAGATTGTGATCTGCTAGTCCAGGTCCCTTTCAATAGCTAATGTTCATACCAATCTTGTGGCACACACTACAACTCATCATACCGATGTGCTTGCCTCTTTCAAGAAGCACACTACTAGTATCAGTTCCTTTCACGCTATTCCATGGGTCATCTAAGAGGAGGCATCGATAAGCCCTTAGGGCATTCAGGATGCCCATCCAACCTATTCGTTGGACTACTTGCCATGGCATTGTCTATTGAGCATGTGCTTAATTTTAGGGACTTTTCCTATGAACTCAACCCCTATGTTTGTCCGCTCCACTCTTTGCGAGGACTTGAGCAACACGACCCCATTGCACTAAGCCAAGAGACTTGTTCAAGCACGTGAAACTTGACTTTCATTTAGACACATTTAGGCACGAGACACCTAAACCTATTATAGACTCTTGTAGACATGGGCATCCTATGAGTTCTTCAAAGCATCCTTAGACCCGTTCAAGCATGAGAGTTTTGTGAGTTATTCTACAATCCCTTTAGGCTTTAGACTTGTTTAGGCATGAGATTCTTGAGTATTATTTAGAGGATTGCTTTGATGCTTCATCAGCATGCACCAATTGTACACATGGCATCGCATCACATGCATGTGTCTTTTTCTACTATTCGTGTTCAACTTTGATACATTTCAAGTCGGTCAGGTGGCAAAGTGACAATGTCCTCTGTGTGGTTTGTATTGGTGATCTTCATGTATTATTCGTCCGCTTCACTCTTGTAGAAATCATAGTGCCTAGCAAGATGCTCTCTTCTTGGAGAAAATCTCATCTTTGTGATGGCTTCTTTTCATGATTCACCATGTCCAATTGGGAGTGATTTTTGTGGCCCTAGAGCATGTTTGTCTACTTTGGTGTTCATTTGGGATCTATACGACTAATTTCCTAGCACCGAAGCAAGATCCTTGCAACGTCTCTCCTATTATTATGCCATCCTTGACAATTTTCTTCATTGGTGTATTTTGGGCACCATGCCGGATTCACCTTTTGCTTTCTTTTACGAGATGTTTCATCCGTCCCACCTTAAGTGGGCTGTTGTACTACTTTCTTGGGGTGTTGTGGACTCCTTTCTTGGGTTATTCTTGCAAAGGCATCTCAAGCACTTTCGGGCACTTATTTTATTACACAACTCTTTGCAAAGAACCTTGTGGCGTATCTCGTTATTCCAGTAGTTTGCATTCATTGACATGGGTATCTCATTAGTCTTGGTTGTTGGGAATCATCTCTAAGTTTGAGATTCATCTTCTTTTTGCAGCTTCCCTAAGTTGAGCTCAAGGGGGAGGGGGGAGCAAAGTGTGTTGGTGTTGACATTCCATCGGTCCCTGTGTTTCATCTTACTTAGGTTGGCTGTCAGAATCCAAAGTTTTAGATATTTCTTATTATCTAGCATAAAAATAAGAAATTAGGCTAGCCAATATGAGTGGGGAATATTTATTTATTTTTATTAGTGGTAAATGGTTTTGGGAGGGACCATACCTCGAGTTACAAAAAGGCCCAAAGGCTAGATAAGCATGAGTTACAACGTGGTTTTTGATAGGTGGGGACCACACCCCGTAAAAAGGTCTAGAATCCAAATATAACAAAGTGGAACAAAGGCAGAGTACAAACTGCCAACATGGAGCACAAGAACAACAAAACTGCAGCCCTACCACAGCTACACAACCGACAAGAAACAACAAAAAGACACAAAGACCAAAAGGAGCCAAACACCTTTACTGAAGAGATTTCTGAAACACTTTTTTCACGACTTCCAGTGCTTTCAAGAGATTCAGAGCAGTCTGCTTTGTTGGGTCCTTGCTGCTGGAGGAGAAAGTCTTCTTTGTTGCTTTTCCACCTTTCCAGAGATCCTCTGGGATACCACTGACATCACAAATTTGCTTAACCTGAATATGCAGAAATTCAAGAATAGCCTTTTGCATGATGAGATGATTGACTTGTTTGGTGACAATCTTCTCCAGAGTATCTTCCATGGCCTTTTCTTCTGACTTAGATCTTCGAGCTTTTTCTCAATATCCATTGTAGGGACCTGATTAACTTTTGCACCCTCGTTAAAAAGAAGAGTCACATCCTCCCCCATAGTCTTCAAATTCTCAACTTGTTCCTGAATATGGGTTTGCATGTCTCTCGGCATCCGAGGGATTCAGGTTAGTCTGACTTATGGTCAACAGACTCTCAGCAACATCCACATCTTTACCTTTACCAGCACTTCTAAGAATCCTTTTGGCCGGAGGGGGTGAAGGAGGCCTGAGTTTTTGGTTTTTTGGGTTGCATGGGAGGGGGAAGATTGGAGCTGGAGGGGATATTAGCAACCATTTCTTGACAGTAGTGGTGGAGGAGTAGAATAACACCTTGGTGGAGGAAGACCTCTCTGATGTGAGTGAACCTCCAGAATAGATCTCTCAAGAGATTGTAAAATGTAATAAGAGAGGCTAACTCTAGGAGACCTAAAATGATTCAAGAGGACCAAATGGTGAAGGGGCAAAGTGGAAAATATACCTTCTAGGGTAACATACCTAACCACCATTCGAGCCACGTCATCGTAGGGGGCTGGAATGGATGAACAAACAATGCCCGCTTTGCCAATCTACATGGTTTTAGATCCTTGAAGAAATTTCTTTTCTTCCACATCCTTATCAAACTTGTTCCTATAAAACTTAATGCCATCTGAGCTCAAACCAGTAACAAAAGATATCAAATTCTTTGTAATTTGGAAATCTTTACCTTTGTGAGGACCCGGTTTTTCCAATGCTTGGCAAACATGACGGAAATGTGCTTGTCAAAACCCTTAATCCTTTACATAAATGTGGTAAAACCATCCACATCCAGCACTTTCTAGAGTTTTGCATTGGCTTGCCAAGCCGGGTCAAAGACTGGCTCAGTCCTGCAGGGGGTCCACCCATAGTGTTGAGGTGAGAGTCGCCAGAAAATAGGGATTTCGCAGGTTGCAAATGGCAGCCAGAGAACAGGACAACCGCACATAGAACAAAGCCTAAGAAGGAATGAAAAAGACTTTGACTGTTCCTCTGGGTGAAAGGACTTTTCAAACATCCGGGATGATCATGCTGGCGAGAGGCAATTTGCCCACAACTAAATCCAGCACTATCCGTTGGGACAGCTTGCCAAGGCGTCCTTGAAAATGATCTCATTTGAAGTTTGTGAGATTTCATCATTACTAACCCAATAATTATAATGATTGCTAATCACACCAATGTTGGCAAAAGAGTTCGCTGCCTTATTACCCTCTCTATATGTATGGCAGATTTTAACATTAACAAGATCATTACATATGTTTTTGGCCTCATGGATGAAGTCCTTTATAGTCCAACTAGGGGGGTTGCTATCATTAAGGTGATTAATAATATTAAGGGAGTCACCTTCCACTATAAGCTTGGAGATCTTAAGCTTTTTAGCTTCTCTTAGTCCCCATAAGGCAGCAAGAGCCTCCGCATAGTGATCGGACTGAGTGCCCATAGGGCCAGCATAAGCAACAATTAGCTTGCCAAACTGATTTCTGATAATTCCACCTCCCGCAGACCCAGGGTTGCCCTTAGAGGCGCCATCAAAATTAAGTTGCCCTTAGGGTTGCCCTTAGAGGGTTTGCCCTTAGGGAATTTTTCTTATTATCTAGCATAAAAATAAGAAATTAGGCTAGCCAAAATGAGTTGTCTTTCCCCAACCAATAGGAGTTGCCTAACTTTAATTGGTCAGAATTAGGGGTTGAGACCTTACTCTATCCTATAAATTTTTCATTTTCCTCTCACATATGTGCTTTTCCATTCTCTCCTTGTTCTTCATGGTTCTTTCAGGTATTCTGAGGAGCTTCCATGGTTTTGCTGCAGATTTCTATGTTGTTAGAGAGAGGGATATCCCAGCTAAGCTTGTGAGCTTCCAGGTTGTTTGTTGTCTCCCTAGAGGAGCCTCCTGTATATTTCATTTCTCACTATATATATAGGTTTGCTTTCTTTAGCTGATTTGTTTTCTTGTTTGTGCATTGCTTGGATTAGTTGCAAAGAAGATCTTGGTTTTTTCTGAACTTGGTTCAACCCTATGTGCTTTAGAATACTCTCACACATAGACCTTGGGTGGGCAAGTGCAAGCTTGCTTAAGAAAAATAAATAAAATGGAGATTTCTTGTCTACAATTTGTAGTCCAGAATGTTTTTTTTTTTCTCAATTCTGAATTTATTGTTGGTGAGATTGATTACGCTAATTGACAGAGTATCCATGTATGGTTGGAATTGATCAGTTAACTAGAAAAGACAGCAAAGTCAAAGTCTTAGGTATCATGTGGAGATAATTTCAGATAGTCAATGTACAATTGTGGCATGGAGCAGTTGGTTTTTTATTCATCAATGAGATGTCTGGATTAATTGAGTATGATAAGGCTATCAGATACATGTCATTCAGCTTGTGAAGCTGTTGCAGATCATCCCCTCCTGAGACCTGTACCCAATGGAAAATACGAAGGCATGGTAAAATATTCGGTAATGTTCAAAAGCAAGAAAACATAGAGATCAGTATAATGGGCAACCATCAACTAACCCTTCTGAAGATGAGCGCAACTTGGTGTTGGTGTTCCTCACCAATCCTTTGGGATATGGCTCACTAATATGTGACTCCAACTAACTCAGTACCCATGTCTATCCTGAAACAAACAATTAAATGGTTCAAAGACCTAATAGCTTTTAAAGGGTGACCCCAAGGTGCTTTCCAGCATAGATATGTCAAACACACAAAGACTGACCCCATGCTCCTTCCCAAAGGGTAGATATCAATAAGTCTATGAAGACCTTTCTCAAGAAGGGTATACTCAATAGAGTCCTAAAAGCCCTTCCTAAAAAGGGATATCAACAGAGTTCCTGAAGGCTGATGGGAAGACCCTTTCCAAAAGGGGTATCAACAAGTGCGTGAAGGCTGATTTGAATGCCTTTCTCAAAAAGGGCTACAAGCAACAGAATACCCCAAGGCTTATCTGAAGGACCTTCACCAAAAGAAGTTAGAATCAGCAGATTGCCCAAAGGCCTTCCCCAAAGAATATAATCAACTTATAGAATAAGAGAGAGAAAAGTACAGATTCTAAATGTAATTTCAGCATAGAAATCAACAAAGTAAAACTATAAATAGCAATTGAGACTTATTTTTCCAAGTAAAAAACACTACATGTCAAATTAAGTCAAGGTAATAGTGTTCGAGGCTGGAAATATGTTTCTGATATCAGAAAAACTTATAGCATATATTAGGCAGAAATTCATATTTTTGTATTGCTGACAGCAGACTGGCATTGCTTGGTGATTTCAGGAGCAGGTTGCTGTCACAATTCCACATAAACCTCTCTTCTTCCTTCTTGTTGAAGTCTGTACAGTCAGGAGAGACAAAATTGAATGGAATGCCTTCAAAATCGTGCTATTTGTTCTGTATTCATATATATAGTTATTAATAATTAATTTCTTTATTAGCAGGCTGGGTCAATAGGTAGGTCAGGAAAGCATGTAAGAGAATTATTTTTACAAACTCAGTTTTATTGGGAATTTTGTTAATAATGGTGTTGATATCACAAAGAGGTTAAAAATGATGTTATAATTCAGTAAGTAATGTTACATCACATGATCTCCGTCAATGCATTCCCTGTCTTCTTCTGATACTATTTTTGGTGTTTTCCTGTAGTTTTCCTTCTATGTTTCTAACAATACAGTTTATGACCTCCTAATCAAGTATACACCTGTTCAAGGCTACAAAAGAAGTTACCACTGGTCTGTATAGGGGTCAGAGGTGTACTTCCATAGGAACTGAGTCACATATAGCATTTGTGGGAAGCTATTATGATACCCTACAAACATGGATATAAGATATAATCTAAGATACCCGATACGGCAGGGGGAGGGGGCAGGAGCGGGTACAGTATGTACCCGGAGCGGTACAGTGGGGATACGCCATTGGGAGCGGACAGGTACGGCGGGTAGCCCCCAGATACGGCCCCCTAAAACCGCATTTTTTTTTACAAGTTTTACAAGTATATCTTTTCAACCGGAATCTTATTACTCCAATGAATATTATATATATGATTTTTTATTTAAATACGTGGAAGAATATATCAAAATTTAATATTTATTATAGTAAATGATTTTATATATATTTTAAAATAGCATCTGGAAAATAGTTTATAAAATTTCTAATTATATACAATAATTCATATATATAAATAAAAGGTTATTAAATTGCTTAATATTATATATAATATTTTGTACTATGTATAAATTTATAGTATAATAGTATTATAGTGTTACGATAGTATTATAATTAATATTCTTATGATGTCATTTTAATATTTATCATGCACTATATTATCCTATGTTGCCAGGAAACGGAAACGGAAATGGAAACGGAAACGGTACGAAACGCGGAAATGACAATTTTCAAAAAACCTTGGATACAAAACGTTGACGGAAACATCCGTACAATATATTATTAAAAAATAAAATATATATATATATATATATATGCATAGTACTCATTTTATAATTGTAGACCATAAGAGATAATTGATAAAGCACTCAAAATATTTTGAATTCATTGAAATTTGAACTTCTAAGTTCTAAAGAGTCATCATTCAACATGGTTACAATTTCAATGATTCACATATACATAATAATAATCTAGATTCTAGAATATATCATCTAGATTTCCTCATAGTCATAATCATCTCCATGAACACCACTAGCACCGACATTTCCACTCCCACTAGCTCCACTCTCCCTCCCTTGCGCAAAAGATCCCGATTCTTCTTCATCAATACCAAGTAGTGAAAGTTGGCTAAGAGTAGCAGTCAGAAGCATCAAAGTCACTAGTCTTAGGATCAATATCCCAAAGTTTGTTGGGACCTCTAACATAGGCTTCACTCTTGTGTGATAGAATGCGCAAATTGGAATGCACATACACTAAATCCTCAGCCTTCTTGGATGCTAACTTGTTCTGTTTGGTTGAGTGGATGAAGGAATATGTACTCCAATTCCGCTCTGCTGAGGAATTGCTAGCCACCTATTACAAAAAAGAAGTTAGAAATTTTCAATTAGTAATACTATAATATTAATTTACTAAGAAGTAAGAACATACATTTTTAATTAATAAACAAACTTTTGATTTCATTTTAATATTTGATACCTGTGAAAGGATTTTAATGGCAACAGGTCGCAACCACTTGGCATCATGGCCATGTGCACACCACCACATGCATGGGGTCATCTTGTACCTGTCAAGTGCTGCATCTATTTCACCCATGCTACTATTAGATGAAGAGACAAAGAGTGTCATTTCACAAATGGCTTTCAGTACTAGTTACATCTGGATCGGGAAAAAGCCTCGGAATGGTTGCGCCTTAGCTCCACTTGCAACTTCATGGTCATCATATGGTTTTTACCTATAGTAGTGCAAGCATTTGCTGCTATAAAATTTGGGATTCGGGGCATAGGCTAGGAGATGCAATGGGGTGGTCATTTATTCCACCTTCTCATGATCACGTTCTTAACTTTTGTAGAATTTTTCTTTAGGATCCTGCTCTTTTTTGTATGATGTCTCTAATTTTTTTCAAGCATAGAGTCAATGCCATCATAGATCTCCCTATGCTGAAGCATTATAAAAATCCGCATATCTAATCATAGATAAAATAGGCTCAAGATAAAACTAAGCAAGTATGCAACCTTTGCCCACCAAATATCATCAAGTATCTTGCTTTTATTTTGATGGCTCTTTAGTGTTTGATTGCCTCCACACAGCCAAACATCATCAATCACCATAAGCTTTAAGGCTTGCTTTACCTTCACAAGTCGTCTCAAGACGAGCGTGTGAGAGGCAAATCTTGTTTCAGCAACCTATTAAAATAAATTAAAGCAAGTTAATTAAAAAAAAAATTAAAAGGAATTCAATTGATAATTTGATATTTCATAAAAAGTTAGCAAATAAAAATTAGAAACTAGGAAATTGTTTGGTTATTTTTTTGAACTCCAATGTCGAGAACCTCCTAAAGATAGCCTAGGACATATGATGATTTGTGATAAACATTTGGATCTCATTTGCCTCTGTATAAACTTCCTCAATCCATGGTATTTTTCCAATCTTCTGCAGCATCAAATTCAAGGAGCTGTATGCGCACAAGGTGTCCAAAAATGTGCTCATATCTCCTCAACAATCAGCCCCTGGCTTGCTCTACAATTTTTGGAGATCGTGATGACTTGGACAACGAACAGGCCCACTCGACTCAATAGCCTCAATCAAAATATTAGCAATAAATTGAGCATCTTTCACTTCACCCTCACAATCAACAAATGACCCTTAAGAACATTGCCCCTTTAGGGCACACTGCAACAATGTTGATTAGGGTCTATTTCAGAGCATCTTTCCATCCATCCGAAATGATAGATACCCCGACTCCTTCCATGAGTCCCTAATTGGCTGCAAAGAAGTATGTACATGGGCCACTTCTTTCGCCAACAATGTGGTTCGACCTTCTCATAACCAGCAGGCTTTTATACCTTTTGGTGCATCATTAATACCTCTCACCATTTGTTGCCAATAAGGTGAGCGCAACACATTGAAGGGCAGCCCACATGCATAAATGCATCGAGCAACCAACTCATCAGCAACATCCCTTTTCTCATTTGCAAATGCTTGCTCTAATGGGCCTTTGGAAATTCTCTTTCGTGACAAAGACTCTCCCTCTGTTGGAGTTTCAACTGCAACTTGGATAAAAGGATGGTTTGATGGGTTGGGTGGTTTTTGTGAACCCCTATTTTGCAAAGGAGCTGTTTTAAATCTAGCTCTTGAAGCTTCCATATCAGCGTCCTCTTGCTCTTTCATATATGCCAATATATGTCTATGTTCAACCTTGCCACATTTTCTAATCCCCGTTCCTGATTTCCCCATTAAATGAGCTTTGAGTCGGGTATAAGAGGATTTGTATTGTATATTGCAATGATTGCATACCCAAACTCGAGAGCCACCGCCAACAAGGTTCTCCACAATTTGCACATGTCTCCAAAGAGGAGCTCTAGGATCCACACCCCCACTTTGGCTTTCTTCCCCTTCCCCATGCCCTCCCACTGAAGCTGAACTAGATGCCATTGAATCAAACCTTCATTGAAAAATAAAAACATAAACTTAGATAACAATAAATTATTAAATAGAACCACACCCTACATATCCTATTCTGCTTTTGATCACCAAGTTCACCGTTCAGGCGCGAGGTGAGAGCATACATAGAGTTTGGATTTTTTAATTAAAAAAAACAAAATAAACTTTTTTAAAAAAGCAAAAAAGAATTAAATTTAAAAACCCTACACATCCTATTCTCGCTTTTGATCACCAAGGTCACCGTATAGGTGAGGTGAAAGCATACACGAGTTTGGATGATATTTATAATTTAAAAAAAGAATATATGTTTTTTATTTTAAAATGCAAAGAAAATGTTACATTTTTTTATTTTTTTAAGCATACAGTTTTAAAATTACTAAATTCAACCTACATATTGACATCATGATCAATGATCACGAATGATGTGTGCATAATGCACACATCATTCGTGATCATTGATCACATTAACATTTTCTTTAGCCAAATAAAAAAAAAACTTGAAAAATACCTGGTTTTTCCTCCTTGAAGTCAATCCCACCTTCCAAATCTGATTCGAAATTCCTCCTTGAAGCCTTTAGCGCTTAACAACACGTCCTAAACTCTTCCTTCAAGCTGCTCCTTGATGTCTCTTTGCTCTTCACAATGCTAAATGCTAGTTTAATGAAAACTGTATTTAGCAAGAGAAAAATGAGAGTGTGATTTAGAATGGACCCAAGAGGTCATTATATAGCTTTTAGGAAGTGTGTTTAGCAAGGTATGCAGCCGTATTAGGGTTTCGCCGCATTTAATGCAAAGATTTTTACTTTTTAAAACGCATTTCCGTTTTTTTGACTTGACAGGCGCCGGAAACACGGAAAACGTTTGGAAATGCCTATGCCGCTTTCGGAAATGGCTGACAGCGCTTATCGGAAACGATTTTCAGCGTTTCCCCCACGCGGGATTGAAACATTTCGGAAATGTTTCTTCCCCAAACAGCCCTTGTCCCGTTTCTCGGTATCAAGATATTATCCAAAATCGGATATTATTAATAATGTTAGTGAGGCAATATATCTATAGGGATATAATGATATAATGTTGTAGTGTTATAAGTGTTAGAGCTTTATAAAATGTATAAGATTATTGTATGTATATAATGTAATAGTAATATAAAAAGTATAATGGTTATAAAGTTCACTATTATATCATTTGTAATACTTATAATACTATTATCTAATATATTTTAATTACAACGTTTGATGTTATTATATTTATAACATTCACTTATTTAGCTTATAACTTATAAGTTATCTACTTATCTTGTCTTTCATATGCATAATATGTGGTTAATAACTTAATTCCTATTTAGAAGGCTAAAATTTATATATTTTTAATTTTTATATATTTTTGTATTGCCATATCCAACGTCGTATCTGGGGTCAAAATTTTTAAATTTTTTTGCCGTATCCGCGTATTGGATACTCCATACCCGCACTGTATCCAAAACGTATTGGCTACTTTAGGATATAATCATTCAACCACAACTGATTGGGGGCAGTTGGGGGCAATCAAATGTGGTACAACTTGAGGGGGAGTGATGGAGGATAATCCACTCTCATGATCAAAGAAATTGGAGTTCATCATTAGAGCATCTCATCAGCTGGGGAGAAGTCATATTCATAATAGTTGAAATGTTTTTGGGGCAGTATTTTGTACATTCATTACTTTAATATATTGTCAAAGGGGGAATTTAAGAATCTAGTCATTACAGATATCTAAATGAAAGGGGTCATATAGTGGAAGCTGTGTAGACTCGGAATGACAGAAAACGTTTGGCCCATAAACTGATGCCCAAGAGATTCTATTTGCTTAATTGCAAAATGTTTAGTTCTTATTGTGTGTTCATGCTTTTGGGATTTTGACGTATCCAATGAAATTTAGCTGTTTTCAAAGTAAGGGTCATTGCTTTGATGTTAGTGATTTTGAGAATATTTAATCTGGCTCCTACTACAATTGTTGTTTCTGTCTTCTTTTTGAATTTAAGCTTTGTATCTGTTACCATATTTTCCACACCAAGAAGTTCAGTTCTATTTTTAGAAGTGCTAAAAATAGTATTTGTTAAAAATAGCATGGGAAAAAAATAGCATTTGGCTAAAAAGAGTTTGGCTAAAAAGAAGTGGCTAAAAAGGGAGTGCTAAAAATAGAAGTTCAGTTCTATTTTTAGGAATGCATGAAAAGAGAGGAAAAGAATAAATAAAAGGGTTTACTAGCTGCTGTTCCAAAAACAGCCCATGCGCCAAAGAAAGGAGAAAAGATATAATAAAATAAGCAGTCAACAAGGTAACTGCTGTTCCTAATTGGCGCCAAGGATTAGATTGGTTAAAAATAGCAGTTGTTGGCACCACAAAGGAGAATGAAAGGATAAGAAAAGAATAGAATAAGAGCTGTTCCAGTTCCAGTTATCTTTAGCATGACAGATAAAATAATGAATTAAATAAACATGCAGCAGTCAGGTTAAGTGTTGGCACTAAGAATAGCAGAAAAGAAATAAATTAAAGATGCATGCAGCAGACAGTCAGGACTGTGGCGCCAAAAGGGAGAGAGATACGAGGAAATTTAATAAATTAAATCATGCATGCTGTTGTGGCACCGAAAGGGGTTGCAGAAAATAAGTAAAATAAATAAAATAGCTTAAACAAACTATTTTTAAAAAAGCAGCAGTCAAATAAGGCTGATTGGATTGTAAAAAGATATCATACACACTTGTGGGCTGTTTTGCTTGGGCAATCCTAGCCTTGACTTGCACCTTTGAGCATAGTTACGCTGGGACGCGTCCCCCTAAATTGACACGCTTCGACGTCCCGGGACGTGGGACGTGGGGAAATTCTCCCACGTTTCCCTTTTTTGGGCTGGGGGACGCCTAGGGACGTCTGGAAGTGTTGGGAAATGCCTGGGGGGACGGGAGGACGTGGGGGACGTGGGGGGGGACGTCCAGATGTCCCCCACGAATTTTCCTTTTTTGGCATGTTTTTCCTTTTTGGTGAAAAAAATCACAAGGAGAGAAAAAAATTTGCCAGTTTTGGAAAGGGTCCAGAAGATGTAGCAAAGCAAAAACTTGCATGTGCCATAACTTTCATTCTGTGGCTCCGTTTCAGGTGTCGTTTTCTCTAAAAGTGCATATTTTCTTGAGCTCTATGCCTTGATGGCAATATTTTTCTTATTTTCATAAAATCAATTTTTGCACCTTTTTGGTCCAAGCAACTTCTTGCAGACTTCGAAAGAATCATGAGTATTAAGGAATGTATTTGATGTTTATGAGTTCAATTTTCACCTTGTTTAAATCTCAAATGGTTTTATTTCAGCTTATTTATATAATTTAGTCACTATACCTTTATATTTTAAATATTTATATATTTTTAATTAGCCGTCCCCACCGTCCCCAAAATTTAGAAATTTTTTTGCCGTCCCGAAACCCCTGTCCCCGGTCCCGCCGTCCCCCTTCTCGTAACTATGCCTTTGAGTAAAAGCTCCATTTTTGCCCTCTCATACTGCTGTTTTTCTGATTTTCATTGTGTTTAACAGGTATTGTATTGCCTTAGTGTGGAATTTACTCCCTCTACCACTGTCCTTTTCTCCTAAACCCTTGAATTAATTTTGTAAAATAGCTTAGAGTTGTGCAGGTGTGTGGATCTTTGATTTCTCTTGTGTGCAAAGTTACATGCATGTGTTAAATTATTGGTGTATCACCCTTATTTCTTTTTCCCGCATTCCTTCTCCCTTTTCCTTGTCAAAGTTTTCATTTTTTAGGTGATTCACAAGGGAACCAGCCCTCTCTGGAGGTTCACCTTAGACATAGGTTACCCACAGCCTTGAGGTGTTCCAATTTTGTCAACAGGAGAGAGAGTACACACACCATTCTCTATCAGGGTGCAACTTCTGGGTGACAAATAAAGATCCTTAGAGCTTACTTTGAAATGGAATGGTATCAAAGTATTGAGCATGTTATACCTTTTGATCATGCATTTTCCACCCAAACCTATGTGTTTTGACAAGTAGCCTTACAGCTAAACTAGGAGGGACAAACTAACATTAAAAATGTTATGCTACTAATGGGCATTTCTCATATACAATGTTTTATTTACGAGGACAAACACAGCAGCAAATATTTCTTTTGATGCATGCATCTTCTATGACACCATAACATTGCATCCAAAATCTTTCTTTTTAGCAGCTGTAGAGAGACCCTTTCAAACACAAGCAAAGGAGAGCTAACATGTCAGCTTTAGCACCAACATCTTGAGAATTAACATCTTTCATAAATGCATCCATTCTGGAAATAATATAAGAGCTATAAGGTTGTTTCTGGAAACCTCTAATCTCTCCTAGATGTTAGTTTGAAGGATCTTCACAAAATGTCACTGTGCTTCTGCATCTTCAAAAAAAGAATTCCAATAAGTATAATAGTTTTCCAAACATCCTTACCATATTGCCAAATGATCCATGTTAAACTGTCCAACAAAGAGGTAATCAAACTCTCACATTATCCAATTTCAAAATTCTCCTGCCCTTTACACCACCAGAATACATGATGCACTGTTTCCTCCAGAGAAATTAAGGAAGCATCATTGGTCAGCTTGGATTTCTCATTCTAACCATAATAGCCACATTTGGCTGGATAACTAGCCTACCAAGAAGTCAAATTTAAATGCAATCAACAGTTTTCAAATGACCTGCTATCATTCAGCCGTGTATTCTATCATATTGCACACCCCAGCACCTGTTCAGACGTGGTAATAGGAGTCCATGCAAAGGCTTAGTCTACTAGTTTTAACTTTTGCTTCATCGCAAGCATACACTTTTTGTGTTATAACTCACATGCACCAGAATTTGCAATAAATCTTGTGGAGAGATCTTGAGGTTAAAATGCTTTGCTCAATCTAATGGCTTGTCTTTCTAAATGAAATTTGAAGTACAGTGGCCCGTATGAAACACTATAGTAAGTTTGATTTCAAAATCCAGTGAATAAAAATACAAGAACACATACAACTTCAAGTTAATTAGAATAAATTTCAAACTGGTAGTTGTGACCACACAATTTGTTATTTTTTTGAATCATGTTACATAAACTATAAACTTTTGACCTCATATGTATATAGATTACATTTTTACTGTGTTGTGCAAAAATACTTGAACACTGAACTGCAAAAATAGAATTCTGAGTAACCAAGATTGAAGATACTTGATAAATATAGTTTGAGGTGCTGACATCATGTGTTATTAGGTAATCTTTACCGAGGAGGACTGGTAACTTCTGCACTATCATTTATAGCGGCTTCTTCAAGTGCTTTTCTCCCAGATGATTCCTTTGCAAGGGCTCTTTTGCAACAAAACCTTGATATATTGTATGCGCTAGGAGCTGGAAGCCTAGGATTATCATTAGTTTTAATTCACATTTATGTGACTCCAATAAAGCGAACCCTTCAGATTTTGTGGGCATTGGGTTTGGTTGGATCTCTTGCTACATCTCTCAACCTTGGATTGCCAGCAGGTGAAGGGTTGGTGGAATATGTTATAGAAAACCCTGTTGCAGTATGGTTTGTTGGGCCCTCTTTGCATCCTTGACTGGCCTTGTCTTCAAAGAAGGTACAAACATCTTTCAATTTGGATGTGCATCACGCAACTACCAAATTTTTTTAGAAAATTATTTTATGTCCTCTAAAATCATAACTGGAGAATAAAGTTTCAGACTTCTTTTGGAATATATTGTAATTTGCTCTTAGGCCATTGTTGTTCAGTGGTTTAATCTGTAGTTTTCCATCATTTGGCATCTCTCTCTCACTTTTTCAACTTCATTTATCGTTGTATGAAAACCTGCTATTATTAGATTTCTTAAATGCATAATTGCACGGTGCACTAAAGCAGAATACTATGTCTCTTTGGGACCTTGTGGGACTACTAGATGGGACAGCGGTGAAGAAATTTGGCTTATAGTTCTGCTTTGACTCTGATCATTTTAACAGTTTTTACTAGCCACTTATTGGCCCTAATACTTTATATGCTTTTGTATGCAGGTTTATGCTATGGAAAGTTGGAAGCAGCTGCTTTGACCTTTGTCGTTCCACATTACTTCTTGGTCATTTGGTATGATTATTTGACCTTTTAGTTTCCTTCCTTTCCTGAAGTCTGATTGGACCTGTTGGCTTGTTTGACAACCTAAAAAATAAGAGGTCTGGCAACAATCTAGGATGCTATATAATCCATCGAATCTTAAATTTACATGTAGTCCAATTGTAGGAGTCTTAAGAGTCGATGCTAATCATATGGTATTTGCATCATAGTGGCAACAGGATTTTTGACAGGTAAAGTATATAACTTCTTGTAGATCAAAAGAACTGATTACAAAATATTCAGGAATACTAAGGCACACTTTGACTACAAGATGACAGAAAAGGCAAGATAAATTTGTATTGAACTATACATAAAACCACTTGAAACTTATAAGCATAGGACTTGTAGAATCTTAGAGACAGCTTTATATATTCGTTTCCTCTAATTTACCATTACTCTCACTATTCCGGGATCATTGGCTTCCACAATGTGAACACCGTGGCAGATCATCAGGTGCATTTGATGCTTCAGGCAGTTGATTCTATTTCTGCTATTCAGGAGGAGCATGCACTTTCAATCATTCCTGATTTGGCAGAGGTGCCTGAGAGCAGAAGTTTATTGGCGCCCACACAAAAAGAGATTGTTCTTGGTGGCAGTTTCCTGTGTGAGAGAGTTCAAGCTGTTTAGAAGAATGTTCTGCATCTGAAAAAGATGAAGGCTTTGGATTAGCTCATCACCCACTGCTTTCATTCCACAGCTTGGATCCACATACAAACTATTGTGCTTTGCTGTAATTGTTTCAATCATTTTTCTGCTTGGAAAATGAGGATTACCAGGACAATGTTCATGCATTTTTTTATCCATAGAGATTAGGAACATCATTCCACTTCAGCATCCAGAGCAAAATCAGTTTTATTTAGTAGCAGGCTTCCAAATGAAGTATTTCTATTTTGAGAAACTGCCACTTCAAACAGAGAGGCGGTTGTGAAATCCCTGGTGTGGTTTTGAAATCCCCGGCTGGTTTTAAAATCCTCGGGGTGGTTGAATAACCATTGGTATCTACAGAGTGGCTATTACAAAACCACCGGTCTGTATTAACCAGCAGTTTTCCCATATTGACTACACAGGTAGGGTAATGGCAGAGAACGTAGTCTCTTCAGTTTCCAAGACGTTTGGGAGCCTTTTTAGTGCACGACTCCTGGGGCAGAATAAGAGGTCTGAATCCAAATGGGGCAGAGGAGTGTGAGAGTGAGACAGATTTGGTGTTCAGTTGGTTGTAGAAGGAAAGGAGCTGAGTAAACAAAACAACATGATGCTTGTTGTACTTGTTCTATTGATCTCTTTATAATCCGTCTTTGGCCATAAGAAGATTGGGAAGTTGGGCAATTGCCACTTCCAACTGGTTTTTCTGACCAAAATCCTAATCTTAAGTTCCTAAATCCTTCCACACTAGCTCTTAAGTTCCTAGAACATTCGAAGATTTCATTTTGAAATAAATTCAGAGTAGGACTGTAGGAGAGCATATGTTGTGTTTCTGTAAATTCTATTCGGGCATCCATTCTTAGGAGTTTACAGATCACTTCTCATCTTATCATTAGACACATTAGCATTGTTGTTTTTCTCATTTGCTGGTCCATTATTCCAGGAGGAATCATAGTTGCAATAGTTGAAACTTGATAACCTTGCCTTCTAACTTCTAAGGCATATGACCTCTCTTTTCAATACATTTTATCGGGAGAAACAGACTAAAGTCGTATATATTTCTTACTGAACATGGTAAAGAGTCAAGACTAATGTACTAGCAAATTCATATGACAAAATTATACGAAGCATTTAATAGTAGTGCATTTATGTTTTGCAAGTTGTGTTTCCAACTATCTGACAGTGTACTAAAATGTTTTTATACAGACAGGACTTATGACGATAAGACCAAGTTAGGGTTGCTTGGAGTATGGATGGCACTTTTTTGGTGTTTGCATCTAGAAAGTTTACACAGCCAATCAAGGTAATTAACATGGGTTTTTGAGTTTTAACAATTGGAATGTTTTGCTCAAATCAACCTATATTTGATACGGAGTTCGCATTTTTATATTTTTGAAACTTCATTATGTTTCCGTGGGTCATTGACTGAGTTCATTATCTTGGTTACTATTGCATGGCTCAATATTTTCCATTTTGATGTTGCAGGATGATATTGGTGATAAATCAATCTTCATGTTCAATGCTATGTCAGAGGAGGAGAAGGCAGCTTTCATTCGCAAACAGGAGGAGCAAACAGCCCAAAGTGTCACTAGAGATTAGTTTGAATATCTTAACCTGGGTTGGGACCTTGCTGGAAAACATTCATCTTAACACTGTGGAAGTTCCTCACCGCTACTAAAACAATGACCCTCAAAAAGTGGCATCTCTAATATGCTTCAGTTATCTATATATTAATTAGCATCTTTTACTTCTACAGATTTGCGAGTTTTCCTGATCAGTGAACGTATGGCATTTTTTTATAGGTTTTAGCCTAACTAGCACAACTTGGTGCACGAGACCCCCTTATGGGGAACAAGGGAATTTTTCATTTTACCTTATATGTATGTATATTGTCAGAAATCTCTGTCATGTTTTTTTGTAAATTCTTTTTAATATAATCATTCGAGAAGCTCCTTGTACTTGTAGGATCATTTGTGGTGTTCCAATAAAAGTTACTTGGATCTTCCATAGCCATGATAGAGGCAGGTCATATTTTTCCACTAGATGGATTTGTTTTTATGGTATTGAAATTATGTACTACTGTGTCCTTGAGCATGGTTGGTGCATTGACTTAAATATTAATGCGGATTTGAAGATTGATATTTTACCTAGGTCTTTAGGGTTAGATAGGAGCCTTTGATAATTATAAAGATTATTTGACCTTGGAGGCATCTTCTCATATTCGCTGAGGGTGTTATGTTTGTGGAGCCTGTTTTCATGTAAGAGTTTGGTACACCTTCTATATGTTACACTCGGATATTTTTACGGCGGTCCGCTCATTGGGGCCGGTGAGCGGGTCAAAGGGGTTCGGGGGCGAAGCCCCTGAAGCAAATTTTCATGGGTGGTTTATTAACCCATGGGTAATGGGTAACCATTATGCGCTGGTTTTAGGCCCATGGTTTTTCGGTACCCATTGTTTTATAAAACCACCTCGTTAGCTACCTATTGATGTACTTATAAATAGATGGACATACAATAGGATTTATATGAGTGTGTTTTGTGAAGGTGAATAGTGTGTGCGAATTCAAGTGTGAATTCGGGAGGGTTTGTTGAGTGCACTCCAAACAAGATCGATTATTAGAAATGTGAAGATGTTGGCTTGTAATAAAATATGAGCAAGTGTTCTTAGTGGATGTAGCCCACATTGAGTGAACCACGTTAAATATTGTCTTCGTGTTGTGTATATTTCATTTCGTAATTTTATTCATATTTATTATAATTGCGATTCGAGGAATTATTCCGCATTAGATATTATTAATTCCTAATAGAGGGTATTTTTATCTAGATCACAATGGTGGGCATGCAATTTCTTGTTTTGTAAAATGTATCAAAAAACAGGTTTGATATATTTTCTACAATATTGAGAGGGAGGTATAGAAGATGAATTATTTACGCCGGTGAAGTTAGTCATAAAAGGAAATGAGCAATGATGCCCCAAAAAGAAATGGACGTGAAATCTTCCTGTCTCTAAATATAACAAAGTGTGAATGAGCAAATTGATTTACATTTGCGCTTATAGTACAATAGCTAAAGCAAGAGGTAATACCTAATCCTCCCGAGATTAGGGTAAGCAAAAAGAAAGTTGAGGGGTAGGAAAGAAAGAACCACAACACCGTTTAATTGCACGAAAGTATACATAAATGTTATTAGTTGAAAAAGGCATTGACCAAAATCTTGCATAACATATGTTGGGGCTAAACACCGTATAAAAATATAACAAATACAAGGAAAGAAGACTCAATTACAACTTAAAATGAGCTAATTGTATGTATAGTGAGGAGAGAAGAGAAGAAGATGAAGAAAAGGAAAAAAAATTCTGTTTCAGTTGTCCATACCAAAAGTATAGGGAAATTAATTGAGAAGTCTATAGTTTGTCCTTTCTCTATCCAACTTTTGATGGTTTGGTGGGATAATGAATCTTTGTAAATATAATGTGCTTATGTTTGTTTCCACTTGTATGTTGTATCTTGAATTTAGCTTGCATAAAGAAGAGGAAGCCTAATTTTAATAAATGTTTGTTGGGTCCTTTATCTACCTAAAGCTGCTCTGCAAATATAAAAGCTTTTGCATAAAACGAGCTAGCTTTTCCTCTTAATTTAAAATCAAAACTTTTTTTTAATTGAACTCTGGTAGGTCCACAGACCGCCCTCCCACGGTGAAGTGGGTAGATTTCTTAGGCTAAGTGGCCAAGGACTGAGGGGTATCCATTCCATCAAATTCCGGGGCACGATCTCGGCCTCATCCCTTATTACGGTGCATCTCCTGACTTTGCTTGCAGCGAGAATTGAACCCTGGTGGGCTCTTTAAGAGCCAAGCATCTTCACCATTGAGTCAATAGTCACACCTAAAATTAGAAAAGGGCGATAAAACCCTTAAGATTGGAATATATATATATAAGTAGTTATCACACACATTAAATATAGTAAAATCACAAGAAGATAGCGCACTTAGCTTTCTTTGTATTTCGACATCCGGTTTGGACTTGAAGTTGGGAGAAATAGGCAAGAATGTTGATATAGATGCTTCGTCTTTGAAACTGGAACTTTGCTTTCCTCTGGACAAAATCAATCAAATTATGTTGTCCTTGTTACATAGACTTGTACAATTACTCTTTGCGCCTCGGTTTCAATTTGTGCATCTTTGTTTCATTCTAATCTATTCTTTTTCGCTTTTGATCACTCTAGATGTGTGCTAGTCTTTGTAATAACAAACCATACATTTCTTGTACAAGCACTTGGATTAACATTAGATGGGGGAATAGGGGAATATTTTTGAGTTGAAGCACCAACATTATTTTTGAGCTCAAACTTAATAAGCACTAAAAAAGTGTAATTGTGCTCCTTTCGACTATATCTACACAATTGGAATTTAGCTCTTCGATATTTATAATGTTTGCTTTGACTTGGCTTTGAATGCTCTTGACTTGGTTTAGAGTGCTTCAGACTTGCTTAGGGGTTGCTCCTAGTGTATGCTCTTGCAATAAGGAAGAATAGGGCAACTTTGTTTGATGTGTGTTGGGTATATGCCAATTTGCCAAGTGATAACCAAATAAGTAAATGAGTGGACTTGCTTTTTATTTATACTACTCCAAGGGTAATATTTCACACTAATGTTGACTTGAAGGAAATAGATCGACTCATAGAAAGATAACAGTTTGAAAATTTGACCGTTGGAGAGCTACGAACAAGATCAACCATCGGTGATAGAATCAACTAGTCTATTATATCCCTATTGGATAGTTTTGTCAAGTTAGGCTAAAAGTTGACTTGATGATCGGAGAAATTTGTGCAGGAGGTGTAATGTGCTTTTATCTCACAAAAGTATTCATGTAAGTGATTGAGCAATAGAATGAGGGATTGCAAGCCTTAAGATAAAGTGAGATAGTGTGTTTGGGCTCAATTTATGTGCACAAGTTGTGTATAAGGGATACAAGCCAAAATCAACATTATCAAATGTCAAATTGCCAAATTTGGGTGTCTACATTTCCCCCCTTTAATCTAGTAAATGAAATTTATTAAAAATAAATACACGTATGAGTGTGTAGGCACACTTTGCCTTTGTTTGAATGCTTGAGTGCTTGAGATGTGTTCAAAGCGAAACTTGCAAAACAAGAGTGTAGTCAATGTCCATATTATGAAAATTGAAACTTTAACTCCGAAATGGCAATTGACATTTGAAATAAAAAAGCAAAAAGTACACTTGTATGTCTAGAGAATAAGTTTTCCTTGTAAAGATTGAAGCTTCTTAGTGAAGCACTCGGAGTAGAGTGTGCCCCTTGACTAAGGCACATATAAAAAGAAATCATTGTCGAACCAAAGTGGAGAATGGGGGTGATCAATACCCAAATTGTAGAAACCAACGCTAGCCAATAAGGTTCAGCGCAATAAACCCAACACTCATGATTGAGGAGTAATACATACTATACCACTCAAACAAGGGGAACCACCATGGATTCCTAAGGAATGATGTCAACCCCGATGGAGGTCACTAAATCTAATGTACATCATCTATTCCAATTGAACCACCGTGTTGCAAACAGATCTAGATTCCAAGTTTGCATGATTGAAAAAGAATGAAGTATACTCATGCCTCCACCATACTTGCAGTAATTGATAATATTGAATAATTGAAAGAGAAAAAATACATTGATGCCCCCATAATGCTTGAGATCATTGAAAATTTGAATGAGACATTATATGCCAAAAAAATATTTGTAAATTATATATGTGAATCAAATTGGATCATGAACTAACATCATGCTCCCCTGCATTTGTAGCAAATAATTGTGCTGAAATTTGTGTCACCATGTTTGATTCAATGTTTGAACCATTGAATACTATGTATTTTTTGTTTTTTTAAATTGTCAATCCAAATTACAACACGGACATGATCGAATAGTCAATCCTATCCAAGTTTGATGGTTTTGTACGTCATTAGCTTATGTATCTAACACCATTTGTAACTCTGTATCTTGTACTTTGTAGTCCTTTATTTTACCTAATCTGTTATGTGCATTGGAACTTCATTCAGGACATGATTTTAACGCTCATCTGAAACACGCGAAGCTACCAGGTCCCTCCTTTGTGTTGGTTTGTCAAGATGTTAACATGCATATCCATGATTACCATTATCAAAGCATATATTCAAGTGCGAACATTACAGACATCATATCATGAGCTTAGAATGGAAACAAATGTAATAAGGAAACATATCAGATCAAATAACTATTAAGATCAATTGCACCATGAATTCACCATACTCAGATACATCAATTACCATAATCCATCCTCCATAATCCATTACATGAAAGTATTACATAACAGAAATTGTATACATAACAACCATCATCAGAGCCATGCGCGCAAGAACATCAAAGCGGCATAACCCTATTACATCACAGCGTGTCCAATATAATGAAGTATAACAAGTATATATAGGGGTGGGGACTTGCCCTTCACCGCCCATGTATTCCAAAATAGGTTGCATGCTCAAAATAGTCATGCGTACATACAAAAGTAACTATAAAGCATGCAAGATCTTCTAACAAGCCTAATAATAGATTAATCCTATAAATAAACTCTACTTTAATCCTATTATTAGCTCGATCCATGCATGACCTTTGATCTCCACATTGCATGTTCTTTATCCCAAAATAGCTCTTGTTTGGCCGCCAATTCTCCATGCTTTTCTCTAGATCTGGAACGTTGCTTGATCGACACTCCAACTCATCCTTGTCTATTTTTAGCCCATGGTCCACAAAATTGGCTAAGTCCGAAAGCTTCTTGCTTAGGTGCGACCCTTCACGTGCTATCCATCATGCCTTGTGCATGCCCCTTCACGCCTACCTCATGCACGACCTGTACTCAGTCATTTTCATTGTGCAACATTACCCCACACTAATTTGGATTGCTGCCCTTGACAATGAGTTTGTCTAACTTGTTTCTCCAATGAATGTATGAATAATCAATGAAAAAAAATAAAGAATTCAATGCCCAAAAAGAATTATCATACCCCCAAAATCAACTCGGCCTCAGGTGGCTAAAAGAGTTCTAGAGACTCTACATCTATTTCACTCTCCACCTTCTTCCATTCATCTAGCTCTACCAAAGCCTTCATGGGCATTGCCTCGACAATTCCCGACACTTGATCAAGTGCCAACTCCTCCACGTTGAGAGTAGTCCCTCAATCACATCCATATGCTCTAACACCATGTTCTGAAACTGTTTTATCTTGAGCTCCATTTTATCCTTCTTGGTTTTAATCACCACTTTCGCTCAATCACCTTGGCCATAACCTTGTGCGCTCAATTTTTTCATGGGCATCTTCTCTTGGATAGCCTTAAGTACTGCTTCTTCATCAATCACGTGTGCATCAAGGATCGGGCGCACTTCTCAGCATTTGTTAAAAGCTAAGTTGACCTTACTACTTGCCTCCTTGAGTTTTGCAAACAAATCCTCAAGTTCTAGTAATTCTAGCTTCAATAGTGACCTTGTTTGCTTCCTTCTCCTTTTCTATCTCTTCCATTGTGGGCCCCACGCCACTCTTAATATTCACCAGGAGCATGCCAACCAGATCTTCTAAGTACTCCATTTCATCATTATAGTCACTCCTAGCTTGGCTTACCAAGGCTAGGCACTGACCTAGGATTTGTTTTACCATCGTCTGACCCTGTTATACACCTCCTTGATCCTCTTCTACTTTCCTTGGATATCTTTCTTCAAATTGTCAACCTCGCGCTCCTCTTTCTTATCTTCCACTAAGACCTTCATTATGGTGTTGGCATCCAAATTCCTTCGTGCGACATTCGTGACCATTTTATTCAAGGTGTTGCATGCATGTTCATCTGTTAAGTACATAGGGTCTATTGCCTTGTACTTTTTCCCTAGCTCGCTCTTTAACTCTATAACACCAATGGAATTTTTTCTCACCTCAAACTCAGGATCTTCTGCGTGTGTGTGCAAGTTCTAGCTCACCATCTTCCTCCTTCGTGAAACTCCTCCATGCTTATCCATTAGTTCCATGCATATAAATTTTCATTGGGCATTGTGCTCTGGAATCGTGCCCTTAATACCTTCTTAGGGTCATCCACAAAATCCATATGTGGTGACCTGGGCGTCCATCGCTTCCTTACTACCTTTGCCTTTGTCCTCTACTTCTTCGAGGTAGAGTGCTACACTTGTCCCGACTCCTACACACTTTTCTTCTCTAATAACATAAGTGTCATCAGTCTCCTTTTTGTGCACCTCCTCTAGCACTTATGTTTTTTCCTTGGGTGGACTTTTGTTCACTTCTCCCTCTGTGTGGCACGCTTGACTACCTCTAGTCCTCGACATTCTTTTTGGCTAACTTCTCAACCCATTCCCTTGCTAAAGTTCTTCTCATGCAAGGTTTCTCCTTTTTCTTCATTATTAGATTCTTCGTTGGTTTAGTGTTAGAGACAACCTTTTCTCCCCGCACGCTTGACCTTTTCTTTCTCTACATTGTCCTTAGGCGGTTGAGACACTCTAGCGCCACTTCACACTACTTCTTCTCTTGTAATACATTTTCTTTCACTGGGAATGATCAAGTCCACCTTCCTCTTCTTCTTCTCTCTCCAAGGGTGGCCTCACGTGTTCTCTTTATAGGTGGCACCACAGTCTTACAGGATGTGGGAGGGTAGAATCTATAATCTCCATCTCCACTCCACCTTGAGTTTTTGGCCTCAGCACCACAAAGACTCTACTTATCAACCCCTTAATGGTAACATTCAACTAGGGACTCAAGTGTAATGTATCAGGTCCAACATCTCCAAGTATGCAAGCCTCACACCACACTTGTAAGTCACGCGCAAGATGTGCAAGTCTGAGTCAACCTTGTCAAGCATCAAAGGTTAACTTTTGTGTGTTCTTTATCCTATTCACAACACACTTGAAGTATCGGGTAGTGAATGTGAATGGGAGCTTGCACCAAGGGCCCATCTCCCCATCGTTCATCCTAAATAGTGAAAGGCTATAATGTTACATCACTGCAAACTTCGCCTTCTTCCCAACCTCTATAGGTAGCTCACATGGAATGTGCCACTCATTCTCAAAGGCTCCTCACAACTTTGTTATACCATTTATCAATTCTTGCCTTATATGCATTTGAAATTGCGCCACCACAAGTGTATCCAACAAATTGCATCTTGGGGGACTTGTTCATAGGTGGGTAAACCCACATATCATCATTTGAACCATCAGGGACTCCAATCTTTTAGAAGACAATGAGGAGGATCAAGCCCCAAGTTATCTTGGTTCCTTCTTCATTTTGCACCTTGGCCTCCTCAATAATTCCATCCGCGATGTTTGCGTAATATTGTAGTGGGTCTTGTTTACCATTTTGTGCACAATATATAAAAACTTTTTGTTCACATCTGTCCACCTCTTTGAGGCTCCCAATTTGCATCTTACCAACCTAGTTGTAACCCTAGTTGCAGTATCTGTGGGATTATCAATGGTCATAGCTCTCCATCCTTTATCATACTACAAATGTGATAGCCAACTCATCAATTTTACGTCGGAGCATAAATCTAGTCCTGTCCATATCCTCGTTTGTACTTCTCAATCTTGTGACCCATTCAATGAGTTTAGTTGTAAGTCTCATTCTTCGGCCATGAAATAGAAAAAGTCCCCATGCACCCTAGACATGAACCACTTGAATAAATGTGTGGGATTTGTGAAGAAAGGAAGCTCAAATATTGAAGAACTCCTACCTTCTTCTTCATTTGTCCATGGTCAGCTCACCAATACTTTCACCATATCTTCCTTCATCTTCCTTTTGCATCATGCTCTGAGCCCTATGGTTATATTCACTAATTTTGCACTTGGGAAGTTGTGACTTCCAAGTTTGAACCCTAAGCACTCCAAGAGGGTACTGCATTTCCAAATAAATGTCTTCAAAGGTTCCTCCACTTTGACCCTCTTCGTGTGATGCTTTCTTCTAGTGTTTGGTGTCATTATCTCTATAAATTTGTGCCCTAGGTACTTTGTTTTGCCACACTTACTTACTTTTCTATCTCGAGCATGAACCCAAACCCTGTTCAAACTTGTCCCATAAACCCTTCTCCACATGCCCTAAGTGTTGCTTCCAATTGCTGGCCCAAATCTCTCTCTCTTCACAAGGAGCTACACACAACCTTGTACGCACGCTACTCTGGTTCGATTTTATCTTCTCTTTCTCTGTCGCTCCAAGTCCCTCGATAGCTTTATTGCTCAAATGCTCTAGAATGCAAAGTAGAAAATAACTTTGAATTTCCCCTTTTTATACTTTTTCGTACCCCACCGACTTACTTTTTCCACTTTCAACATGTTTTTCTTACTTTAAAGCTTTTAAGTTATTTTCTTAATAAAGCACCTTTTCCTTTTTTTGCTTATCACTTAACCTCCTTTCGCGCGCATTTGTAGTCATAACCTTCTGACATGCCTTACTACTTTCCGAGCCTTATGTGCATGCCTCCTTGCACTAAAGTACATAATCCTCTACACCATATACCAAGTAGTTTATCATGTCATTACCTACCTCGCATTACACTGCATGGCCATTCTTCTCGCATGGTCTTCAATATGAGAAATTTCCTTAAGAGCACCTTCATTCCAAGCACCTATAATACCTTTTTCCTTTTGTAACAATTCTTCTAAGAACACCCTCGAGTGCACCAAATCGTATAAAGCCCAATGCCAATAATTTTTCTTTTGTGCACTTGCACACTTGTTCTTGGTTCACCCCACACTAAAAGTATGTGGTCCTCTGCACATGAAATCAAGAGATAGTAATCAACTTCATATACCCAAATGCGCTTATTACAACTAAACAAATAACTAAAAATTACGAAACATAACAGCAATTAAAAGGAAACACATGAAAGAGAAATATAATCTAAATGAAATATTACCTTATTACAAACACCAAGAAGCCTTATTTATAGTAGGGCTTCAACCTACTCCCATTGAAGTAACTAGGAAACATGGTGCCATCAGTGCTTGTAACTGACAAGCGCTTGATTCAAGTATCTTGGTTACTACAAAAGGTCCCAACCAATGCACTTTCAATTTCCCTGGGTGGTGCGCAAACTTGGAGTCATAGAGAAGGACCATCTTGCCAACTGCAAATGTCTTGTTCTTAATGTGCCTATCATGTCATGCCTTTTGTCTTGCCTTCTCATTCTTTCTAGCTCCAACATGCAATGGTTTTCCGCTCATCTAATTGCATTCGTTTATTAAATGCTCTTCCACGGCTTGTTCATCATCTAGTCCACCTGTGCATGCAATATGTAAGGATGGTAACATGAATTCAAGGCAATACAACCTCCGCTCCAAACACCAACTGAAAGGGTGTGGCCTTATTCAACCTTTTATAAGTGGTCATATATGCCCAAAGTATAGCTGACACTTTATCATCCCAATATTTTCTTCCAACATCACATATTTTTGTCAATGTCTATCCCAAATCTTGTTGAAAGCTTCTAGCAGTACCATTAGCTTGTGGGTGATAAGGAGTAGTCTTATGGTGTGCCACCATAAACTCTTCCAATAAATTTTGATTGAATCATTCAGAAATGAATTCCTCTATCACTTGTCAAGATTAATGGACAGCCATACCTGCTAATAATATTCTCCCATAAGAACCTTGTTGTTGTGGTTGTTGTACAATCCTTTGTAGGTGTTGCCTCTGCCCACCATGTCGATAGTCTATACAAGTAATAATGTAGTGCACATGTTATTCTACACGTGGGTGGTGAAATAGGACCTACAAAGTCAATAGCCCAATTTTCAAAATGCTTCAACTTGTAATGGATAGGTCGTAATAACATCTCATCTATGTGTCCAAGTTTCTAAGGAGGTGACAATGATCACATGCCTTGACATATTCCTTGGTATCTTTATACAAGGTCTCCCACCAAAGTCTAGCCATTAGAATCTTGTGCGTTGTAGCATCACCAATGTAATTCCCTCCTGCAATTCCACCATGATCTTCTTCCATAATAGCCTCACGCTCATGCTCCAAACACTGGCACAAAAGTTCATCACGACCCAACTTGTATACAAAGTCTCCACGAATCAACTGATAAGGCATCGTGTATATAGCAAGATGTTTTTCTCTAATGTCTTCATTCCTTCAGTGCCTTCCTAGTGCGTAAAAAAACAATATCCTCTAGATCGATGGGTGCGTGGTTTAATCTTGAAAACTATGCATTTGACTTTGTGTCCTCAATGCTCTACGTGTCCTCGCTAGAATTGATCCTTGATAAATGATCAAGACTGAATTACTCTTTCCTGGTTTCACAACAATTATAAACTCAAACTCCTGAAATAGAAGTATCCATCTACAGATGCGCCCTTGCAAAATAGGATTTTTGACTAAATACTTGAGCACCATATGATCATATGATCTATGTAGAAAATAAACAGTGTTTCCAATAAGTACTTCCTGAACTTGTGCAACACGTGTAGATCATAGACAATGCCTCGTGCTCAGTGGTTGTGTAATTTTGCTCCACAGGTGTCAACTTCCTGCTTACAAAGTAAATGGGATGATCCACAATTCCTTCTCCTAGTTGTGCCAATACTGCACCAATCACCATGTCAGAGGCATCAACATGAACATGAAATGGTTTGTCCCATGAAGGAAAGCACAAAATAGGTGCAGTGGTAAGCCTCTCCTTCAATGTTTCAAATGTCTCGTTGTTGTGCGTCACCCCAATAGAATTTCCCTTTAGCTTTCAACAATTCTTCCAAGGGCATGGCAATATTTGCATAGCCTTTGATGAATTTCTGTAATAACCATTATGTCCCAGAAATCTGCGCACCTCACTCTGATTGGTAGGCTCTTCTAAACCCAAGATTACAACTATCTTGGCTGGGTCTACTAACAATCCTTCCTTGCAAATGATGTGCCCAAGTAAAGTTCCAAAAGGTGTAGCAAAGATGCACTTTTTAATGTTGAGAGAGATGCTCAACTTCCTGCACCTCTCAAACATGAGCCTCAGATTATCACAGTGATCTTTGACTAAGCCATATATTGTCCAATCATCCAAATACACTTGTAAAATTTATGAATAAAATCTTGAAATGCCTACACAACAATGCACGAGAATACTGTTGGTGCATTTTTCAATCCAAAGGCATAACTATATATGCAAAACTTCCCCATTCAAGTGGTGAAAGTTGTCTTCTCCTAATCTTCCTTCACATGATGCGCACCTAGTGATAACATGAAAATCCATCTGTGAAAGAATATATCTTGCGCCTAGAAACTCCCTCAAGGATTTCTTCTATGTGAATGGGGTGGGAAAAGGATCAATTACACATGAAGCATTGAGTTCTTGTAATCTACACAAATCCTTATCCTCCCATCCTTCTTAATGTTTATAACCATGGGCTAACCCATTCAGATTCTTCAATAGGCTCAATTATTCCAAACTTGAGCATCTTATCAATTTCCTCCTCACCTTCACGCATGCAGATTAGGATTCATCCTATAAGGCCTCTTCTAACCAAGCGCACACCTTCTTTCAACTTGATCTTCATCTCACCTAAATAAGGGTGTACTCCCTTTAACTCATGATAGCCCCATGGGAATAAGTCTTGGAAGTCGCACAAGAGTTCAATAATCTTTGCTACTTCTTTCTCTAACTAGTAATCACCAATAATGGCCTCCTTAGGCTCATCCTTTGTACCAATGTTAACCTTCTTTGTCTTCATAGGAGCATGGTACACGCACCTTCTCATCTGTCAGTGTCATTACTTCGTGTGTCCCTTGAGTGTGGTTAACATCCAAGTTATCAACTTCATCATCATCTATCATATATACCAATTTTCCCTTTTCTTTTTCCTTCCAAGGCATGCAGACCATTTCTTCTTCTTCTATCTCCTCAAGATCAAGGTGCACCTCAAGATCAAGTTCCCCAAACAACTCCAAGCACGAGTTCTTCACCTTTGCGTTATCTCCTAAAGTAAGGTGCTTCATGATCTACAATGCTTCATGGACTGGAGGCTTAGTAGAAAAATAATCAAAAGTTTGGATCATACCTACAATCATCTCTTGCCAATTTTTTGTTTCTCTTTTCAACTCAAAGATGTACATACCATGCACACGTGCAACCACACAAAGTGGAGTAGAACTTATGTACCTAAAGTGATGGCGGTAAGGCCTCCTTGCCCTGTGCCCATGATATCTCACACTCATGGACGTGATGAGAGGTAGGAGACTTCCCATGAAATTTGCATGTTTTTGTAGGTACATTGCTCCGAGTAAACCTAGTAGAAAAGGTAATTCTCACTTCTCGCCATTCCAAGAGGCTATCTCTATGTGTTTCCCACCAACAAATTGTTTTCCGCACAAAGTATAGACCAGCTTATTTCTTCTATCCCCTTCATTTTGCCACTGAGTCTCTATGGCGCATAAGAATGCATGGGGTTCCCTTCACCAGTATACCTTAGTACTGAGTTATTCCTAACCGCCTTACCATGCATGGCCTAATCATTATGGTGACTCTTCCTTTGACTTTGCACTGACCATTTCATATGTTCCATGATCCCAGTTATCACAAGCAACACTAGTAGTGTCACTTACAGACTACGTGTCTTCCCATTGAAGGACACCTTCCTTTTATGGTTCTATATTCTCTAGATCACACATTGTATGAGCATAGATTCTATTAAGTTCTTCTTCACTCAAGGTATCAACATAAGGCTCTTCCTTTTTATCCTACATGGGTATGATCATGTGCTCTTCTTCATTCTCAAAACTAATGTACCTTTTGTTAAAGTGCAGATCAACATTGTTCACATAGCACTAGGGTCATCCAAGTAAAGCCGGAAATTTGTTTGCTTCTGCAAGTTCCAATAACACAAAGTCTCCAAGTAAACTTGGCTCCCTGAATGGTAATAGATGCATCCTTCAATACCCCAATAGGCATAGCCCTAGTCTTGTTTTCCATATACAACACATTTGAAGATGGCTGCAATGTTGGTCTACCCATCTAATTCCATACATCCAGAGTCAACACATTCACTTTCCGCACTTATATCAATTAGAATGTTGCGTAACAACCACACATCAATTATTGCATCCAGTGTAATCTCCTTGTCAAATTCATGATTTTGAGGTGGTAGATTTGTGTGAAGTATTTATCTCTTGCGCTCAGACCCAGTGTGAGGTACCTTTTCTCATAGCCATTCCCCTAGTAAATAAATGATATTCTCTTGGCGTAACATCCTGTATACCTCCTTTAATTCATCCACATCCTTTTGTGGGAGCTCAACTTTCTTTCCTATTCCCTCTCGCATGCCTTGCTCTTTCAAGCTTGTATTTCTCCTAAATCTCCCGATGACCCCCATGGTTTCTTGGTATATTTCTTCTTAGTGCGTAGCATCCGAATACTTGGCATGTACCATCTCTTCCCTCGTAATGAGTGGCTTAGCCTTGAGTTTCACGTGTGCGTGTAGCCTCAATGCGTGTTGTAACCATCACATATGTAACTCAGGATCATGTGTCTTCTTAGGCATCCACTAATCGGAAATAGTGCGTTGTACCTTAATCATTCCTGCTCCCTTATCCTTATTGTTATTTTTACTTGAATATGATCATACAAATCCAGAAAATTTTCTAACTTTTTTACTTCCCACACCATGAGAAATTTGTATTCTAATGAAGTTACGTTGATAATGATTAGGAGACCCACAAGTATAATAAGTTCTATGTGCGAACCTACCTCGAACACCTCCGCGACCTTGGCCTTGATATCCTCCTCGAGATCCCTCTTTCCTATTATCCCCATTATTACACCCCTCATTATTTTCTCCTTCTTTCTCCTTAGACCCACTTGCCACACTAAGTTTGGCGCACCCGTCTCAATGACTTCATGAATGTGATCAATCAGTCTGCAATTGAAGGTGTTGTGAGTATGGGACTTACAAATATTATAGTACATACACACATTCTTCTGAATGGTGTGTTTCAAAAGAGGACAATCCCGAACATCATGGTTCAAGTGATAGACCTCACAATCCAATAGTAATGTGTGCACTGACTTACGTGGGAAATTATCCTTATTATGTCCTTCAACCTCACAATTTGTGCACCATATACCACTGTGTGTCTCATGAGCTGAATTAGCATTTCCATGGCTGACAATGCGCCTCAAAAAATGGGCTCACTCCGGTATCAAAAACTCCCAACCGCTTCATGCACGAGATGAGTTGGCCTCGCGTGGGTCCACATAAGTCCTATGAGATAGCGCTCTTCTGAAAGGAGTCAACAATTCACCAACAAACCACTGTGCATGCTAACTTATATGGATATCATAGGAAAACTTTGACAATAGAGTTTTGAAACATGTGTCATACTCCCTTATGCTCTCAAATATTCCCTACTTGATATCCTTGAGTGGTGATACTCTTTTTCTCAAATTCAGGATATGAAATTTAGTGAGAAACGTAGAGAACGCAAATCATCATAATCCACCGCAATCTGATGTGTATCATACTTCCTATAATAGTTATACGCGCACTCTTGAAGAGTAGCAGAAAACTGACTTGCCTTCCTATCCGAAGTTATAATTCCTTTAGTGTGCCATAGTAGCTCACACTTGTTTACATGCTCTGTTGCATCTTCAATACTTATGTACTCTAGAAAGTGGAGAGACATCTCAAAGTAAACTTGAGGTGTCTCTTTGTGGTTGTAGAGGTTGTTGAGGTGGATGTTATGGGAATAGACCTTGCCCACCAAATCTAGAACCTCCACCACCTAATCCGCCCGATCCTCCGTGCCTCTGCGGTGGTGGGCTACGGACCGATTGATGTACTCCCTTGTGTCCCAATTGTAGTATCTAAACCCAGGGACCCATGGTCTGCGCATGGTCATAACATTGGTCGAAGTACTTCCAATATTATGTGCACCCACACTTTGTCTTAATGACGCACCTAAAAACAAACCCTGCAATCATACATCCAAAAAACAACATTGTCGATCTTCCATAGGTGTGCTTGTTGTCGATGCACTTTATAATTCAACGTAAAATGATATCTACCCATATATCTGCTTGCTTACCTACACTAGCCTACTTCTGTAATGAATACCTCTGGACTTGGGAAAATGTGCGCAAGGGCTAGGTGGCTAGGTGGGATCAAATGCACCTACGGTCCTCATTCTCTCCTCTGACACACTCTCATCACGAAGCCAAAGGGGATTATATTTTGTGCTTACCCAATATGGGGAGTACACGATTTATGGTTCTTCATCTTCCACATGAACTTGAAACCTTCACGAGCCATCATTCTCCTCAACTCCATTTCCTCTACAACTTCCCTTGCGTGTGCCATGTCCCTCTCTCATGCTTCATTAAACTTGAGTCATATTTCCTCTCTATGCCTTCCTATTGCTAGGTCTGCCATCATTCACCACACCTTTTCCTACCCCTATGAGCATGGTGGGGATTTAACTATCCATAGGGAGGCACTCTAAATCCAATTCTATCATCAAAATCTTAATTGCCAAGGGTATATCACACAAATATGATCCTCTGGGCTTGTGAAAGAATTTGAACTTAGCTTCCTCTGGACACAAGTAAGTAGAAATAACGTACTCAATGTATAATTACACAACACACCAGCCCACCAATGATCTACAACTCTAGTCCACTCCACATCAACATCAAACAAGTGTGGTAATCTTCTTATGTCCAAATCTTCGGCAAATATCCCTGACTCTTTCCTAAAGCATATGTTCTCATCCACTCATACAATTCTACTGGAAAGAAGCTAAAGAATATCTCATAGAGCTCATGATAAAGGTTATCTTCCACCACCATCGTGCATTGAAATCAAGTCCAGTGTTATATCTTTGTGCAAACTTATCTTCTTTGTCTTCGACCCAAATTTCAATTCTCTCAAGAGTCAATCGATATGCCATCTGCATGCAACATCTTGGAAGACAGTTTGAATAGAGGTCCCAACAATGGAATTAAAATGTAGTCCTTTAGTTTACATAAATGTTATGTGCATTGGCACTTCATTCAAACAAATCTGGACGCTCACCCAAAGCACGTGAAGCTACCAGGTCCCTCCTTTGTGTTGGCTTGTCAAGATGTTATCATGTATATCCATGATTACCATTTCAAAGCATACATTCAAGTGCATATCATTACAAACATCATATCATGAGCTTAGAATGGAAACACATGTAATAAGGAAACATAATAGATCAGATAACTATTAAGATCAATTGCACCATGAATTCACCATACTCAGAGACATCAACTACCAAAATCCATCCTCCATAATCTATTACATGAAAGTATTACATAATGTAAATGAATACATAACAACCATCATCATATGGAAGAACATCGAGTGTCATAACCTATTACATCACAACGTATCCAATATAATGAGGTATAACAAGTATATATATGGGTGGGGACTTTCCTTCATCGTCCATGCATTCTCAAAATAGGTTGCATGCTCAAAATAGTCATACGTACATACAAAAGTAACTATAAAGTGTGCATGGTCTCTTAACAAGCCTAATAATAGATTAATCATATAAATAAACTCTACATTAATCCTATTATTAGCTCAAGCCATGCATGACCTTTGATCTCCACCTTGAATGTGCTTTATCCCAAAATATCTCTTACTTGGCCACCAAGTCTCCATGCTTTTCTCTAGATTTGGAGCATTGTTTGATCAACACTCCAACTTTTCCTTGTCTATTTTTAGCCCATGGTCCACAAAATTGGCTAAGTCCTGAAAGCTTCCTACTAAGGCACAAGCCTTTGCACACTATCCATTATGCCTTGTGTGCACCCCTTCATTCCTACCTCGCACACATCCAAAATCCCCGCATGTGTCCTGTACTTAGTCATTTTCACTGTGCAACATACTTGAACATTGTATTTTGTATTTTGAATCTTGTAATTTTATATTAGGTATCATATAATTTTGTATTGTGTATTATGTATCCTATTATTATGTATTTTGTATCTTGTAATTTTATATTATAGAATTTTGTACTATGTCTGAAAGTGAATTTATGTTCATGTAATAATCCCACTAAATGCCCTCTATTTTGAGGCAAGGGAGATAAATTGTAGAATTTTCTTCTCCAAAGAAAAGATGAACTATAGCATTTCATGTAGAATTAGATAACATATAAGACCATACACGCATGTGGAGAGTAACCATATATGACCGATTTGATATATAATGTGTCGTGTAGAAGGAGTTCACGATATGAATCATGACACCAAAGGATAAGGATGCATGATGTGGATCATGACACCAAGTGTAACAATCACAACGAACACACAAGCTCAACATGCAAAAGTCACATATAATGCTACACAAAGGCCAAGAATACAAGGGATACCATAGTGTGACACAAAAAAACAAGGGTCAAATGTTGCAAAAGAGAAACTAGTGTGTCACACAAACAAACAAGGCTAAGGGCCACACACAAGAGATGAGTAAAATGAATCCATTGTGCAACCAATTAAATAGTAGGTGCATAGAACAAGAGATCAATCTATATAATTCATGTGTTGGTATCAAATCCTAGTAGAAGCATACCACAATGCAATTCATAAATATGAGCAAGACATGTGTTAGAAATAGAAATAGTGGTGAAATAATATAGATAAATATAGTGGTGTTTGGTGTGATCTATATAGAAATATGTCTCTAGTAATGCTTGACCATTGGGAAAACAACATCTAAAAGCTATATATGATCATGTATGTATTGCATCATGCTCACATATCATGTGAGATGCATATGTGTATATGAAAAATATAGTATGTTAATTACCAAATCATGTGATAAATAAAGTAGAAAACTAGTAACTTAAGTCATGCTCAAGTCTTGGTTTTTGAATATTCTAATTTATAATGATTTTTAATATTTTGATGTTTTTTGTATTTTTAGAATGTGCATGTCTCATGTGAAAAAAATCTAAATATTGATCCATTAGATGGATGGGCCCATGGATGCCTATATAATATCCATCACTAAATGGAATTGGAAGGTGATGATTTGTAGTAATATTGTCCAAATTGTTCCAATATTTTTAAAAACCATGAGTGAAATTAGAATTGTTTCCTCGTGTGTGCTACACTTTTGTATAATAATGTGGTATGTTGTTGGTTGTGTTGCATGTTTGTTATTGTCTTGGATGTCATGTGCAATTTTTATGAAGCTCAATATTCATCGGCCATATGCTTGGAAATGAGTTATACCTCAATTGAAGTGGTATATTTTGTAGGCATTTTTTTTTTGTGCTTCCTTTTTTAGAAACTTTCTTGATAAATGTTGTTTTTCTTGTCTAACACTTGTTTATACAACTTATCTTTTAGTAATTGTTTTTTTCTTGCTTTCGTTTTAGTAATTACTCTTCTTATGACTTGGAAACCTCTCTTGTTCCAAGTTGTCTTTTCTATCTTATCTTTTTAATTTGTTCTTGTTCTATCCTTTTTTTTCTACTTATTCCCTTTATAGTTGTGCGTAGAGTAATATTTTTGTTTCCTCTTGTATCTTAGAGGATGAATCCTCAAATATATTTGTTTTCTCGATTGCGAGAAGGTGAACTAGAATATAATGTTGTCGTGGTAGATGTATCCAATTGAAAATGACTACTATTAGCAAGTCCTTACATGATATTTCACAGAGCTCGACACCTTTTGGTGTGATGTCCAACAAGTCTATGATAAGTATAATAAGGTGTGGATTGAGGAGGCCACATATGATGAAAGGTTTCCCTTGAAGACCATGAGACATAAGTGAATGTGTAGGTGTATTAGGCATAGAATGATCTTTCTTCTTAACTTGTATTTGAGATGAACCTTTTTGGCCCAAAACTATGTGTAGATATACGATTTGACATGTGCATGTTCTAGATTCCTTAGATATACAACCTCATTTTTAGTGAATTCATTTTTTAGACTCGTAACTTTAATTTGTGTTTAAAATTCAATTTGTAATGCTTGAATAAATTATAGGATAACCATATAAGATATGTCACTTCCCATAGAGTTTGTAGATTAAGTATGTAAACATGAACCACCAAGTAGTTACACCCTTCCTTTTAGTTGGGTGAAAGCATGGACCTTATGAGAGGTATGGTAGCCATCACAACCTCAAGGAAGAACAACATTGTTATTGACATGAGCATGAGTTAATGAGGATTTTACTATTTTATGATCCCATAATAGGGAATATTTTCTTGATGTATGTTAGGTATATGCCAATTTCCAAAGGGATAACCAAGTAATGATCGAGTAAGTACATGAGCGGTCTTGATTTGTATTTACATTTCTCCACGGGTAATATTTTGCACTAAGGATGACCTAAAGGGAAAACACTAACTCATAGAAAGGTTCCCATTTGAAAAATCGACCATTAGAGAGCTACTGGACAATATCGACCATGGGGAACAAAATCAGCTAATCTAGTATGTCCTGCTTTGGATGCTTTTGTCCATCTAGGCTAAAATTTGACTTGATGATTTGTAGATGTATGTGCAGGAGGTATAATGTATTATTTCATGTTGAAAGTATTTTTATGTGACTAAGTAGTGAAATGAGGGATTGGTCTTCGGATAGAGTGAGATAGTGTGTTTGAGCTTCGTTTGTGCATAAAATTCATGTATAAGGGATATAAGGTAAAATCAACATTATCAAATGTCAAATTACTAAAGTGGGTGTCTACAACATTTTGAATTAGCTCCCAACTCATATGTAGCTTCATATTTTAGCTATATTTTCAATACGCTATATTTTATGATATATAACATCTTCAAAATATGTAATCTTAAAAAATAAAGCTTAGCTCTTAGGAAAACGATACAAATTGATTTTCTACAAAGAAAATAAATTTAATAAAATGAATCCTAGTGTGGAATTTCTCAACAATAACAATAAAATATATTAGCTTAGTTTATATGTAGTGGTCTAGATGTATCGATCTCCATAGGAGGAGGTATACTAATGAGATTGCATGAAGTGGTAGTTGAAGCACCCCTTGAGAGAGTCGGGATAGATGCATGAACTATCTCTTTTGAGATGCGGAGAGGACAAACCTATTGGTTGGTTGTGATATTGCATTAAAAAAATAGCCTCATTCATAATATCATTATCTTATCCTTGAAGGGTTTTTACTTTGAAATTTAGATCCAAAGGATGTGGGAGTGTTTCTTTGTATTTTATGTTTTTAGAAATGATTTTTATCTCGTGGTGCTTAACCATATGAAAAATACTATTGAAATATTGATGAGTTTAAAACAAGATAGTGTCTACGATAGGTTGAAGAAAATTTTGAGTGAAAAATCTTGTATCTTATCATCATCATGGTGTGATATTTGAGAAATCGTGTCTTGAATTTAAGTATATAATTACCAATAAGCTCATTAGGTCATTGTCTAAATTGTGAAATTCGAGCAAAATAGACTTTTTGACTAATGTTGATGGAAAAATGAGATAATAAATTATTAGTCAAAGGATTGAAAATATGCATAATACCTATAGAAAGGGTGTAAAACCGATTTAATGTGTAGTCCTTAAGGTTTCTTAACAAGAATATGGTTAAAAAACTATCATTACATGTATAATGTAAACATGTAGCAAAACAAATCATGAGATATTGTTGGGGATCACACTTGTCATCATATAATGTAAACTTAGGTTTAACAAACATTATATTTAGTGAATTATTAAGGATCTTTAGAGCCAATGGATTATGTAATATGTCAAGATAACTCATCGTGTGGCTCTCATTATTAGATCCTTTTGTACACACCTAAGTTTTGTCTTTGACACTTTGTAAACAACATTTTAGCACTCTTTGAAACATTTGGACAATTGACATGTATCTCGAATCTTGAGCAGTCTTTCCCTCTATCAGTGTATCCATCCATTATCTTATCCACCTTCATCAACAAGTCATATATATTATGGACCAACTTAATTTATATAAAAATGTCTTTATAATTTTGTATATACAAACATCCTCCAATTATTATAAAAATTAAATGATCTCTTGATAAATATTGACTGAGCTCAAACACTACCATATATCTATAGTGTGCGAGGAGCCTCTAATAATCAATTAACTATTTTTCAAATTTGGGAATGTCTATTAGGTCAGCATGCATACTTTTCATGGGTTAGCTATGGCATAAAATTAACGAAGAATTTCCTATATATACATACATATGAATGATCTTAGAGGTCATTCATTACCTCTCAAATTCTTGAAGCACTCCTTCTACCTAATACAATGTCACATACATTGGAGATCATTACACAAAAGATATATGTATATTTAAAATATATAAAGATAATCCCTAGAGCAGTCTACAAATTTGAATACAAACAGTCAAAGTTACAAGGTGCCAAGTGTCAAAATATTAAAGAGGGATCACATCTAGATTGTGTATGATTTGAAACATTCACAATACACATAGGTTGGAAAACTATTTGGTTTAAGCCCTCTTCAAACTAATGGTATCTAGACAATGCTTTGCCATCATGGAGGTGTGTTGAAGTCAATCCAACCCAAAATGTTAGCATATTTTTATGTTCATTTGTACAAAGAGAGATCAAACAAGATTGAAGAGTTCACACACATCAAAAACTAAATTGCATACAAAAACAAAGTAATTTCAAAATTTGCAGCCCTAAATCCTTCAAAGTGACACTATTGATAGAACCAATATATTGGTGACAAACTTATCGGTCGGACTTTATTGGAAATGTCTAGTTAGGTTTTCTTCCTTTTTCATTTGAAATCTTAACAACATATTTGTAATTAGTTTTAGATCATGTAGTAACCTTTCAGATCCACAACCGATCAATTTAAGCACTTTCTCCTTCTATTTTATCGCTTAGTCTAAATTAGTTAATCACAATTTCCACCATTCCCTTTCAATTCATATTTATTTTTATTATTGGCATTATTTTTATAATCTAATTTAGCATCCAAGTCTTGTTGCTATATGTATCTTAGGTTTAAAATAATAAAACATTTTGGTGAACTCCACGATTGATTTGAACATGAAAAACTTAGGTTTCCTTTGACGTTATGGTTTAAATTTTTCCCTTATTAGGGTTTGATCTTTACAAGAGGGTTTCATATTTTTTCCTAGAGGGTTTTAACATTCAAGTATAATTTATTATTTTCCCCATATTGCATGAACCGGTCTAATTTTACATCATACTTTTTTCATCTCATGGTTTGAGCTTAGAGTGATTATTCATGGTTTCTCTATCAAAGAGTCACAATAATTGGTGACATATTGGATTCCTCTATGGTTGAGATCTATATTTTTCTATACATCCTGTGATATCAAAACATTCAACAATGATTCATAATTTTTAAGCATTGTTTCCTAATATGATAGAGCCTTCTTATCATGATGTCTCTTATTACTACAACAATGACAATATCATACACATGCATGTGTATAATGACAATATGTCTTGGTATGATGTTAATATATATCCTTTTATAAATTTAGTGAGGAATAATGATGAACCAATGTTTGCAATACAAATAACACTAATTATAATACTAGTGACGACAATGATACTCATGATACATAGTAAAAACACTACTAGACATACTGAAGAAAATAAATGGACCCCCGTCAGTATATTATCGATCATATTAGAAAATGGTTGCATGTTAATATGGATACATATATTGTGTCCCACACTAAAAATGAGGTTCTAGTATCCGATTCTAGTGATCTGACACCACATAGTTATATTGAATATTCCATCCTAAGTTTGAAATCAATGGTGAAAAAAAACCCTTTACCTCTTTAAATGGATACAATCCCAATTAGTTAAATAATATTTCTAATGCACATTGTGGGGAACACATAAAAATTCAAGCTCTATATTGAAAATTTATTGCATTTAAGGCTACATAAAATCATACTTTTATATATGGCTAGCCTAACATTCGTTGGACACTTGAATTTCCTTATCTACTAGACTTTGGTATACCCAATTTTCATCTATTTGATAGATAAAAAAATGTTTCAATATGCTCATACGAGATTGGGTGCGTGCGTGCGTGCGTGCATGCGTGCGTGTGTGTGTGTGTGCACACATAGGTATAGGTATAGGTATAGGTATAGGTATATGCATGTATGTATGTATAATGAACATGTCCTACAATATAGGATTTGGTCATATCATCCAGAAACTAATCCTTAACCTCTTAAGCCATGTATACACATTTTCAAAATCACTCACAAACCCTACTAACAATATTATCAACATATCTATTTGACAAACAAACTAGACTCATGCAGTTTTGATTATTTAAACTTGTATACTTCTAGCCATATAAAATAACCTATAGTTCTCAAATAGTATTTATAGATCTTCACTTGCACCTTACATTACACACCTTACTTCTTCCATGGGAAGGTATTCTTAGAATAATATAAAACTACTCAAAATTTTCCATAAAACATTAATAGATTGTGGTTTAGACTTTTCTATGCATTACATAATAGATCCATATATTCATAATTCACCTTGAAGAAACATTCTTATGTCATTTTAGTGTTTAACAAAGGTCTAAGGCTCATATTTGAGTACCTTTCTACCCTTTAATAGAACATTGATGGTCCTATTCATTATTAAATTTTGAGATTCAAGGACACATTACATAGATTAGTTTATCAATTTATAGATCTAGATTAATAATTAAACTTTAGTAAAAGTATGTTAAACAATTCAAAAAAATCACTCTATCATTCATATGCTTCTTTTGATCATCCATGTGATGAATTGATAGATATGCGCAAGACGCCTCCTATTGTTGACCACAAGGGTCAAATCTAGGTTTTTGGTCGAAAAGAAGTGGAATTGTTATGGCATTATAAATTTATAGTAGTTTATTAACTAAAATGTGGAAATAATAGTACTTAATTTAAGGTATGAACAGTTGTAAATGCTGATAAATAAATTCAAGAAAGAAGTATGCAAATGACCCTAACAACTAAACTGATGGAAATAGAAACCTAATGTGTAAGAGGGAAGAGGAAAGAACTCAACTGATTTGATGATCTTGTGGGGTGAGTCACAGAGGTGATTGGAGGAACAATAAGCAAGAATGACTATGTCGAAGCCCGAAAAGGATGGATCTAGAGTATCTAGCTAGACCTGGAGCACTGGAGAGGGACTAGGGCACCTACGGGCACTGGTCTCGTAGAATGGGCACCTTGGTCTGTGTAAAAGATCTAGAACTGAATTTCACAGTCCGATAGGTGGTCCGAAACCCTCGATGTGTGTCGCATCGATTCATTATCCTACACCAAGTGTTTCCAATGATCCAAGATTATGAAAAGACCTATAAAAGACCAAAAGGAGTATCAAAACCCTAAAATAAAGAAGAATGCAAATGAATGGGTCGTACTCCTCAGTTGCCACAACAGCGGGCTTACTAACTGAGCGATGCACTACATTTCGGACCCAAATGTAGTTCTAATGAGTGTATGCATAATGTGCCCTAGGTGCTCTTGTGACAGATGCACTTTGTGAAGTAGCGAACAATAACTAGATGTAGAATGTGTGTATGGAATAGAATAGAATCCTCCCCCTATGTTGTGTGTGATGTAGATGTCCTAGCCTTGTGCCTTGTGATGGAACTATGTGGATGCAAGTTATCTCCAATGTAATAGATGGATGTAACTCTAGGTGGATAATAATAGTGACTAGTGCTTGGTCACTCATTATGGTCTCATAACTTTATATTTATAGGGTTCTCTTGATCTAATTTCATAATTAACCCTGAAATGGCCAACCACCAAAAAGATAAAGATCTCAAATGGCTAGAAAGATCCCAAAAAGTGGCAAGAAAGTGCAACAAGGATCGGGGCACCCATGGTGGGACCAAGGCACCCATGGGCACCCCAGTACTAGCCTAGGTGCCCCAAATGAGACTAAAATAGATGCCAAGTGACAAAAGTTGACTCAAAGCATGTAGGTGTAAAAGGTCAAGAATGACAAAATAAAATAAAACAAGATGGCTAAAAGACGGGGTTAATTAGTACTTTCTTCACTCAAGAACCTTCTAAATAGTAGTATGAACCCAAGATTAAATAGTATCTAAAGTGCATGATTTTGTGACTACATTTTACCCCACTTTATGTTGGTGAGTAGAAATCTCAATAACATAAAGTAGATATAGATGCATACCTAATGTCCATGAAGATTGTAGTAGAAAACGCGTCAATGGACTAAACAAAGCGTGGAATAACAAAAAGATGATGGAGCGTGGAAACTAAAGATGAAAATGCGCAAAAAAGTGATGAGAGTGAACCTAGGGTGGAAACGTGTGTGTGTTTTTATTTATGTGTGTGATGTACCTACATGGTTAGTATGGTGTGTGTTGTCATGAAGTATTGTTGTTGTTGCCCCCATTTGACTACTTATTTCTCATATGGTCGGACTGCAAGGAGAAAACGATCAAGTAGTCAAATATGTATGTATGTATGTGTAAAAATGCAATGTAAAATACACATGCATATGTATGTAAATGTAAATACACAAATGAAAGAGTGTAAATGGAACATGTGCACTGATCCATGTCAAGAAAGAGAGTGTAGAAGGATATCTTGTACTACAAGTTTTTTGGGTGATCTCACGCCACCCTGGCCAAAGAAGTGTAGGGAGAAATCTACATTATTCTCCTTCCTATAACTGCTTCCCTGAATGTGTGTGAAGAGATCTCTGTACGTCCTATTTTTGGGAGATACAACATCATTGGTCCTGAAGTAGTGTAGGGAGGCACACCCACTGTAACCTCCAAGCCTGTAACTGCTTCCCAGAATGCTAAGGACAACCATGTCCTATAAAATTCGTTGTGTATGGGGTTTGTAGACTGGTCTGAACCCACTCACTATATATAACTGAAGTGAACCGGTGTAAAATCTCTTGTGTAGTGTGTAGAAAAACCCCAAATGATCCCCCCTCTTTTGGGGCGCATGTGACATCACTGATAGGAGAAATTTGGCCCTAAAATAGGACCAACCACATGTACTCTGATTCTCTTCCCTGCAGGGGAAGGGAATGTGCTTAGTAGAAACCAAGGCATGCACAAACAAGGATGGCTAGCCAAAAACAAGTGTTAGTATGAAAAAGCATGCATGTAAAAGATAGTGTGTAAAGCTACACAAACAATGTAAAAGCTACCAAACAAAGTAATGTAAACATGCAAAAAGACAAAATAAGTTTCACAAAGCAGGTTGCAAACATGAGACATCACTCACAATGTTGCAAGACACACAAAGGCCATCATGGCCACATACAAACAAACAAGAGTGCACACCAAAGATAGGGCAAGGCCCGCATACAAGAACAAATAGAATAAACAATGTAACAAACAAGTATGGAAGAAAATATCCCGCATAACAAATGTTGCACATGAAGCACCCATTAGCATGTTAGAAAGATAACTAGTATGTCAAAAGTGTGTATAACCAAGTAATGTAAAGTGCTAAGTACAAAATGAAACAATAGCACCTAGAAGAGATGAATGTGGATGCCCCCAACAATCAATCGGTGTAGGAAGGGTAGAAGGAGAATGTCCATTTTGCGTGTAAGAGACCTATATCTATGATCAAAACTAGAAAAATATGTGAATGCACATGTGTGGATGATATAGATAAATGACATACAAGCAATCTAACTAGCATGTGTAATAAAGTGACCATGAACAAGAAAAAGTAAGCAAGAGTAAAAACAACCATAGTATATAGTATGTTATGGATGGATGGAATGGGATGCAATATGGAATAATAGGAGCTATGTGCCCCTCGAGTGAATGGAAATGTATGCAATGAGTTTCATTTAGTTTTCCCCAGCCAGCTGATCAAGAATGAGCTGTAAATGAGAGTGTGTCATCGAAATGGTCGAATAGTGTGTATTGTGTCTAATGTGTTGTGATGAGTATGTAGGCATAGTGATGATGATATGTGACATATAGAAGAGATGTGCGTGAACCTTATAGCCTAAGCATATATCACGACAAAATTAAATGAAGGAGTGATGATTTATCCTAAAGTGTATATCACTATAAGATGAATAGTAGGGAGTGGTGATGTAGCCTAAAGCGTATACCACTACAAGATGATAGAGTAAGTGACGATTTATCCTATAGTGTGTATCACTATCTTAGAAATTTTGTATGATGAAAGGTGAAATGATAAATGTGTGATGAACGTAAGGTCCATTTGATTTGTAAACCCTCTGGCAATCGAGTATGGACCAAGGAACTAAAGTGCGTCATCGGGTAGTGAGTGTAGCACGTAGAGGAGTATGTAATATGTGTGATGATAGACGACCATATGATGAGTAGAATGTGTAAATACACTATGTGTAAAATGAAAAATGCAATATGTGTAAAGTGTAATGAATAGAATGGCATGTAATCTATGTAGATGGACTAGTGATGTAGTATGTAGAATTATGTAATGCTAGACGTGTAGAAAATGATGTAGATATAATGGTGACTAGTATGATGTATGATGTATAAATGCACAAATGTCAAAATGTTGTAGACTGAATGTAGAATGTATGGTGTATGACGCGTAATGTATGAATAAGTGCAGTGTGTGGGGTTCATGTGTAGTAAGCCCTCAACAGTCAAGTGTGAACTGAAGCACAAGAGTGTGTCATCGGGTAATGACGATGCTAAAACATATGTATGATTATGTAACATGAGATGATGTTATGTGTGAATGCTAAAAATGTGATGTAGTAGTACGTAAGTATGCTAGAATGAGGGGGTGTGTTAAGTGTTATGCCCCCAAGTGCGTGTGTAAGAAGATCATGTAAAGTCATCGATAATATCATCCTCCTCTAGGTCAAATTCATATGGGTAAGCATTGGTCACCTGATAAGCAATAGTGTCACGGTTGATCACGTAATGAGCCATTGAGGCGTAAGTTGTACTTTCCCATGGCATATTCCTCATTGGTTAATGGAGGAAGAGGATAACCGTGTGTATCCATCAAGTAAGGTTTTTTATGACCTAGGAAAGAGCTATTGCATATGTGTTGGTCGTCAAATAGGACTTTACGAAGAGCAACAGTCAGGGGACAAGAAGTCCCTCCTCTTTAATGGGAGAGGTGCCCTTATTCAGAAACGAACCTATTTACAAATATATAGAACATGATTTTCTAGTTGAACTTGGATATTACGAAGATGTTTTCTATAAAGATCATCAATTACAAAAGGACTGAGGAATAAGAGTACGAGAATGAGTAGAAAGGCAACATGCAGAATTATAGATAACAGAGTAATTCTTTATGTATGCGAAGTTATAGTGAATTGAAACAAGATCATTTGTATCGTATAAATAAGATGGAATTTAAAGACACAAAGTTCTGTAAATAACATCTACCAAAACACAAATTTTCTTAACATAACATAGATTCATTAATCAAGGACACAAAGTTCCTTCTTGGTTATACAAGATCACCATGCTTGCAAAGTTGGAGAGTATAAAATCGGCAAGACTAACAAACTAGAGACAAATGATCTTCACAAAAATTAAATGAAAGCTTAGGGATAACAGAGATCAGATAGACAAAGAATGGAAAGCCCTTCTGTATTGATTTCTTTATGATCTATTTACACTTTCAGAAAATAAACCAAGTTCTTCCTCCCTCAAAATGGCGTGGAAAGGCCATTATATAGCTTACAAATCGGTTACTCTTTTTTGAACTACTTCTTTTAACTAAAGATTAGTTAAGGATTGCCAATCGCAATACCTCAACTAATTACAATGAATTCGAGAAAAAGAATTAGAAAAGAAGAGAAGAAAACGGAGAAGAAGACAGGTGGTTACAACTGGGAGGGACCCACTGACTTCAAAATTCGCTGCCTGAATCTCTTCAATGCCTCGGCTATGTCTCTGCCACGAGGGACTGACGTGTTGGCTATAGACTGACCCCAAAATCCGAGACACTTCTCCATTTCTTTATCAAACTCGACATGAGTATGATAATCTTTATTTGCTTCTTCAATGGCAGATTGAAGAGAGCAAATCTCCTTCATTTTCTCTTTGGAAATGGAGCTTTCCTTGAATAGATTGTCTTTGAGAGAAGCTCTGAATTGAGATTTGATTTCTTGCAAGGAAAGAGGCACACTAGAAGTTTCATCCTGAAGATGACAATGTATATCTTTGAAAGCTGATACAACCAGTGTCTTAAAAGCTTCACCCTTCGCCCGGCCTATTCTTCAACTCTCCTAAGGCCTCCTCCAAGACTTTGATCTTCCACTCCACGCTGTAAACCCAGGACTTTGACACATTATCCTTTGCATCATCAAAACCCTTATTTGCCAATAAAATGTTCTCATCTGTCTGTCCCATGAGACGGAGGTCTACTATATCTGTTGCTCCAGAGTTTGAGCTCTTTATCTATGACCCCGATAGTGGAGGAGAACTTCTGTTGCAAATTGTTCACCTTTCCGTGGAGTTTGAAAGCTTCATCGATGAAGTTCAATCCTGCAACAAGCATATCTTCCACCATGGCCTCCATAGCTCTGCCATAGACAGAATACTTGTGCATATCTTTGATACTCTGTACTTCATCTTGGCTCAAAATTATAGGTGGTGGAAGAGTAGTCAATGGGGTAGGGTCCAAAACTTTGTCCTTAGACAAAAGAGATTTGATGAAACCTGTGAGAATTTGGGCTTGTTCCTCCAACTGTTCAATATTTTGCTGCCCTTTCTCTACCCTCCCAATGACTCTTGTGACTGTTTCTTGGAGGTTGTGGATCTCACCTTCAGGAGTAGACTCTCCCATTGGAATTCTTGAGAGTTCTAAGTCAGATGCCTGCAAGTCCTGCTCTGATTTGTCCACTGTAGGCTTAGCAATCTCTAGGAATTGCTGACCTTGAGCATCAGACACATGATCCTGGAGGTGGTTCTGGCTTTCTTGGCACGAGAAGGAGTAGTGCCCAACATGGCTGCCACAACATCAAAATTTGGCCCTGAGCTCCGAGAGGAAGATTTCCTCTTTCTACTGTCAACAAAAGGTTGAACCCATGCAAAAGAGGAAGAGGAAGTAGCAGGAGGGGCAAGAGGACCAAGAGACATAGAGCTCATGATGCTCAAGGTTTGCACAGCTGTGGTCTCAAGTTGAGATGTGAGTGGGGCGCTGGAGACAATTGCTGCAGAGGAATCAATAGCACTTGGAAGTTCAGTGCTCTGGACTTCCTTATCTTTATCTGTTGGATCTTCAGGAGCATTTGCAGGGGTTGGCATTTCACTCTCTTCACTTTCACTGAGAACAATGATGTTCTCTGGTCCCAAAGGCACTTCTACCTCTTTTTGAGGATCTTTTTCACGAAGCTCCTTAACCTCTTTGAGTTTCTTTTGGTACACTTAAGTGGATGAAGAAGGAAGTGGAAGGCGTAGGTCCTTGCATTGATGAGGGGAGGGGTTTGCACAGTGTGTGTCTGATATGGGAGTCGATACTTCCCTCCTTGGTGTTGAGACATCCTTGGAAGAGGATTCTCCTGAGTGCCTTTCGAGCTCTCGAAATTTCTGTCAAACCGGACCTTAGTCCTGACTAAGACCGGAGTAAGGATCTCACGGCGAGATCATCTTTTCTTTCCTATTCCAATCCAAGTCCTCCAAGGAGTGTGCATAATCACATTGTCATACTCATATGAGTATAGATCAGAATTGTCATCCTGGAGTCCTTCAAGAACTTGGTACAAGCCGAGTTCTTGGATCAATTGCAGAGAGAACCTGCCATAGTGCCTCCTTCTAGCTTCAAAATCATCTGCACAGTCAGCCCAATAGTCTTCTGTATCTGCCCTATGATGATAGATTATCTTGATGTTCTGCTCAATGAACTTCTTCAAGTCGAAGCAAGTTCTTGGTTTAAAGAAATGAATGGTGATAGGAACCAGGGCTCTTTCTATGTTTTGTGCATCCAGGGCTGTTTTACAAGTGTAATTTCCCAAAGAGATGGGAAAGTGCAAACCAGAAATCTTCTTGTCTCTGCAGGTTCTATGCAATTTATCTAACTACTGCATACTTCTATCAAGGCCATCTTATCACTGCAGAACATGGGAAGCCTCAGAGGGGTGCTCTCATAGCCAGCAAGCCTGATATAGGAGAATTTTCTGAATTGAATAAAATAGGCACCGTAGTGCGATATCAGGTTCATGGCTTCATCTGAAAACCTTCTAGCAGTGTCACCCTCGAGCAGCCTGACCACGTACATGGTGAAAGCATCATTTACTCTTGTGAAATTGCGATTGCTAGTCTCTAGGGTGAACTGCGGGCAGTAGGCATATATAGGATCATCCTTGTGGGCATCAATGTAAGAAAAACCAAACCATTGTCTTGATGCCGCCAGAGTATACATCAGGTACGAAGTCATGTAGAACTTCTTCGTTTGCTTGTACATCGGGATGTTTGCTCCGCCAAATTCATGCCGATGATTTCGCCGGTTGATATTTTGAGTTCCTCGCACACCATGCTGATGAGCGGGCACATCCAGAAATGGAACTCATTAGTAGAAGGTAAGCCCATAACCCGAGCCAGTAGGATTATGAAATCTGACAACTCTTCATTGAAATCTACTCGGAAGAGAGTCTTAGAAAGACGAGACGCTCCCTTCTTAGGGTTTTTAAGCCATGACTTTGCCACCCGCGCCTTGTATTTGTCGCTATCTTGACTGAACAGGGCCTGTGCTTGATCCCGGGAAACAACTATGGCATTATCCATCTCTGGGATCCTCAGAGCAGTGCTAATGGCGACAACATCTAGTTTGGCGATGAGTTCCCCGTGTACATTGGTTAATTCGCTCGAATCAGGGTTGAAGTGGGCTCCGCATGAAAGCACTTGTGTCGAAGCATACTTATCGAGATCGGGAAACCTTCAAATAAATCCAAAACCAATGCCGTGAATCATCTCTGCGCCATTGGTGTAGGATTTGCATCTCCGCCATCCTTGCCCAAAAATCACCGAAATCAAGATGACGAGCTTCACTATCCCGACATTGGAAACAAGCAGATTCTAGTGGCGAGATTTGCTCCTGTCCCTGAAATTTGATCTTCATATTGATAGTAACTCGGAGGACAGACACACAAACTAGACTTGGGAAGGAAATACAGAGGAAAGGGATACACGCGTAGGTTTTTAGATTGCAAGGGTTCGAGCAAAGGATAGCATGAAAGCAATGTGAAAAATGCAAAGGGGGTTTGCTCATTATATAGCCGATTAGGAGAGAGAAAGACAATGAATGCACATTTAAAACATACCTACCAATTTGAATAAGCATGATATTCGGGTAGAGCGGGAAAAATAAGCACGAATGGCACTTGGTTCATTTGGGACATGTGAGACGCGAATGCGCGAAACACGCGGCTCGGCCGATTCGGGCGAAACGAGGAAAAGATGCACAAATTCCTTTTGGGACATACGGGACAGAAGTGCGTGAAACACGCGACTCGGCCGGATCGGGCGAAAAGGTGACAATAGGTCCAAAGCTTGAACAGTTCGGGACATTTGGGACGCAAGTGCACGAAGTACGGTTCGGGCGATTCGGCCGAAAATGGAACAACTTGCACAATTTGACTTGGGACATTTGGGACGCAAAAGCGCGAAGTATGCGGTTCGGGTGTTTCGGCCGAAAATTGAACAACTTGTCCGATTGAACTTTGGGACATTTGGGACGAAAAGTTCCGACGGGCCCGAAAAAGACAAACTTCGGGGAAATCGGCCGATCGGGGAACAGAGCTCACTTTTGAACTTGGGACATGTGGGACAAAAATGTCCGACAGGCCCGAAAAACACAAAAAATGACCCAAAAACACAGATTTTCTCAATTTCACGACTTTTAACATTTTCAATACAAGAAAGAAGACACTTAAACTCAAAATTTTGAAAATTCACTTTCTTAAGAGCAGGGAATTTTGAGTTTGACAACAAATTGGCTCCTTACAGGGATAACTTGACATAAATTCAAGGAATGGGACAAGGTAAGAACTTAGACAAACTCGGGAAAGCAGACCAGTACCTTATCCATTGGGCCATGGAGTCAAAAAGCAGACCAATACAGAGGACAACACACCAAAACAAAAAGGAAGGAAAAAACAAAATGTTGTCTGAGAATATACAAAGGACTCCCTAATCACCTAAGACTTGAACAACTTAAGGTACTGCCCACTATAAGGAAGTGGGAGAGGAGAACCATCCATGTAATCAAGATAAAAGGAATTCTTACCAGCAAAGTTTCTGATCTTGAAAGGTCCAAGCCAAAGGGAGTCGAACTTGCCATGGCTGCCACGAGGTTCATGCCTTTTATCCCATAACAACACAGTGTCTCCAACTTGGAAATCTCTGAACCTGGATTTCTTATCAAACAGGACCTTTACCTTCTGTTGGTGAACAGATATCCTATCAACAACCTCCAATCTGTCCTCATTCAGTTTGTGAAGGTACATAATTCTCTTATCCAAAGCATCATTGAAACTAGTATCTTCAATGGCCTTCATTAGATGCAAGGCCGGCAGTTCCACTGTTACTGGCAGTTGAGCTTCTACTCCATATACCACTTGAAAAGGAGACATTCCAATAGCTCTCTTTGGTGTAATCATGTCTGCCCAAAGAGCATCATAGAGCTTCTTGTGCTAATTTCGTTGAGACTCATTGACTAATTTCCTTATAATAGTCACCAAATTTTTATTAGTGGATTCTGCTTGCCCATTTCCCTGAGGATAGTAGTCTGAGGAGTGAGCCAAAGAAATGCCATACCCATAGCAAAAATCCATTATCTCAGTTGAAGAGAAATTTGAAGCATTATCCGTTACAATCTTGTTAGGTACACCATACCTTACCAAGATGTTCTCTTTGATGAAGCTGCATACCACTTCAGAAGTAGTACTCTTAACTGGAATAGCTTCCACCCATTTGGTGAAATAGTCCGTGGCAGTTAACACATGAGTATGACCAGCACTAGAAGCAGGATTAAGTGTTCCAATGAAGTCCAAACCCCATTGTTGAAAAGGTTCTTCAATTACAACTAGCTTAAGAGGCAAAGAGGCCAATTTAGGTCTTCCCACGAAGGTCTGACAAGCCTCACATTTATCAACCCACTTGGATGCATCTCTGAACAAGGAAGGCCAGTAATATCCTCCATGAAGTATCTTGTGAGCAGTGACCGTTGATGAATAGTGCCCTCCACATGCCTGATCATGAAAAGCTGAGAGCAACTTTTTCTACTGTTCCTTGTCCACACATTTCAAAAATCTCCCATCTAACCCACATTTGAACAAGGCATTTTCCCACAACACATATTGCACTGACCTCAATTTAGCGAGTCCTCTTTTCTTTGGCAGTTAAATGAGAGGGGCATTCCCCATAGGTGAGAAAATGGGCGATGTCAGCATACCATTCATCAACCGAGCTAAGGAGGAACAGAATGGTAGGAAGGCCAACTTTGTTCTCCAGTAATTCATGCTTAGCTCCTTCAAAGAATGAGCTCACAAAGGCCTTTTCCACGAACCGGCTTGGTCGGTTTGATGTCAATGTCATATTCTTGGACCTTAGCAACCTGGGTTCCCTCTCTTGGATCCAAATTCTTGTTGTGTGAGAATTGACTTAACAATTGTATCCGGAACCAACACCATGGAATAAGAATTGAGGATGTAAAAACGAAGCGCTAACATGACTTTGACCACCGCAAAGCATGTTTCTCCATCTGGTGTATTTTAACTCATGATCTTTCGGGATATAGCTCATGAACGCAATTGGGAGCTCATGCTCGTTAGAGTCTTCTTGAGTCAAAAAAGCATGCGCCAAGGTATTATCTGTGGCAGAATAGATAATAAAATCTTTGCTTGAAATCGGACAAAGCTAAAACAGGAGTTTTAGCGATAGCTCTCTTGATACCTTCAAAGGATTCCTTTCCTTCGAAGACCAACCAAATGTTTGTTTCCTTTCATCATCTCGAGAAATATTCAAAGTTAACTCTGTAAAATCGGGGATGAACCTTCTTAAAAATTGATCTTACCAAAGAAAGAGTGCACGCCCTTTTGCTTTGGTTGGGAGAGGAATTTCTTTGGATAGCTTTGTACTCGGTGGGGATCAATCTTAATACCATATTTGGAAACGATGTGCCCTAATAATTTTCCCTCGTGACACAAAAGACATGATTTTTAGGATTCAAAGAAATCCCATGCTCTCTCGCATCTTAGCGAATCTGTCTCTGTGTGATCAAAATGATCCGCCCTTGTTTTAGAAAACATCACAAGTCGTCAAGGTATATGACAATACACTTCCCTTTCAAACTTCCAAAAGCCGGATCCATAGCTCTCTCGAAAAGTGGCACCAGCATTAATGAGCCCAAAAGGCATTCTCTTGTAAGGAAAGGTACCCCAAGGAGTAGTGAAAATTGTTTTGTGTTGATCCGTAGTATCAACCTCTACCGATTATATCCCGAGAATCCATCAAGCATAGATAACATTTCAGATCCCACATCGTCATGCAGGACTCGATCCATCATGGGCAAAGGATAATTATCTTTCAAGGAAGCCTGATTTAGGTTCCTGAAATCAACACAGATGCGGATCTCACCATTCTTCTTCCTAACAGGCACAATATTTGCAATCCATGTTGAATGGTGAATGGGAAAAATGATTTTGGCCTTCAACAACTCGAATTTCCCGAAAGATGGTGTCAGCTATTTTGGGGTTGTATTGCCTCTATTTCTGCTTAAAAGGCTTAATTCCAGGCTTGAGTGGAATAAAATGCTGCATATCTTTTGGTTTGAAAGCTTTCAAATCTTTATAAGAGTAAGCAAGAACATCCTTATACCTCTTTAAAAGATCAATTGCTTTCTTCCTTTCATCTCTTTGTGCAACATTTTCCAATGTTCACGAGCTTAGGATCAGTAGAACTCCCAATATCAATCTTGTCATACTCAGTTGATTGTTGAGGTCCAGTGGAAGCTCTAGACTTCACATACCTGTCATGTTTATCAAATAGTTCCTCCAAACTCACCAATCCTTTAGGAATCTTGTTTCCTTTGAGTTTAATGCACCCATCTTGATCCGTTTCTTCTCCTTGGGTGACTGCTTTGTCAAAGGGCACACTTTCACGAGGTAGGTTGTCACTTCCTTCAAAATACAGCTGTTCGAAATTACCCTTGAGTTCAAGGAAAGAAAGCAAGTGTTGATCATCATTGAAAACTTGCCAGTTATTGGTATTATCAGGTACACTAGGCCGATGGACCATCTCAATGGTGAACTTATCCTGAGAGAAGTCAGGATGAGGAATCAGTAGTGACCCTGAGACTGCTAGTGAATCAGCCCTGTTGTTTTTCTCCCTAGGTATTGCTTCAATGGAGAATGCATCAAGAAATTCAATGGAATCCCAAACCCGATTCGGTAATGTTTCAACCTTCCATTTTTTACGAAAAAGGCTTCGACTTGTTTTACAATCAATTTTGCATCACCACGAGCGAGAAGATTCTTTACACCTTGTTCTTTGGCCACTTGCAGTCCAAGAATGAGAGCCTCATACTCGATGTATTATTAGTATTTTCGAACTGCAACTTAAATGAAAAAGGATGAAGGCTCCCTTCAGTGACACCAAGAGGACACCAGCTCGAGAACCGGTGAGGAACAACTTCCATCAAACTCTAAACTCAGACACCATTAGGATCTTTAGGTGACACTTTGGGAGTTGGATTTCATCGGGGACATAATCATATAGTTACCATGACCCATATCCTCATAGAGTATTTGTGCTTTAGGATAATCCATTTTTGCACAATATACTCAGTTGCTTCTCAAGCATCAACTTCTTCATTTGTCCATTAACAGTGCAGTGCGAGTGCATGTGACCAATCCATTTGAATTTCTCCACCCACATCCTTACGAAGTTCCTACTTAGCAACATCCCATTATGAAGGAGGAATATCTGCTACTAAGATGGTAGCCAAAACTCTCTTCTCAGCAAAGCAAAGAAATCCACTTGTGCATCTTTAATTCTTCCGACTGGGGCACTTCCTTACTCTCCATAGAGTAACAAGATCCATAAGTGCGTGTGAGGGTCAAGCCTAAAGCATGAGCTACTTTAGCGAGGCATCACATTATCGAGGCTCTGAGTCAATGACACAATCATCGAGCCTATGACCAGCTATAAGAAGCGTTACATAAAATGGTTTAATTTTGTCATTAGGTGAGGTGACAACAGCTACTAGACTAGGTTGTGGTGCGAGAGAAGAAGGAGTAGGTAAAAGGCCTTTAGAGGTGGTTTTAGAATGGGAATTAACAAATTGAATCATTTGGCAAAAGCTTTGGGATGGGTTTGATAATACTCAGCCTCTGAGATTTGAACCTTAGTCTTTTTCAGATGATCAATAATATCAAAAGACCCAGAAGTAGACGGGCCATCATCACTTGAGATCCTAGGTTTATCAACTTTAGGGGAAAAGAAGTAAATTTAATAGCAGGATTTGACAGGACTCACCTTTGGTGTAGATGAAGTGGGGATAGGAGATCCTCTTTTTGCAATTACTGGGATAGTTTCATTTGCTCCTTAGATTTCTTGGGGGCTGCGTCACTTTCTCCCTACGATTTGTCTACTCTCGAGTCATGACAAAGACAAATGATTTGCTATTCATATCTGCGTTACCACTTCATCATAATTATCTCCATCATCAATGCCCTCAATGGTGAAGAAATTAACTCGAGATCCCTCAAGTTCATCCGCTTCATCATCAACTTCTTCCACCAATTCCTCGCAAGCTTCATTATCCTCATCATCCTCTAGTTCCTCAACTTCACAGTAGCATTGACGGGGAACTTTAACAGAGGTCCTCAAGTGCTAATCTTGTTTGAGAAGTGCAAACGATTTCTAGGCTGAAAATTTCTCCTTGGAACGTCTGCATAAGGAGCATCTTTGAGCAATTGTTTCTTTATAGCAATGAGATCATTCGCAAGTTTTTGAACTAATGGATCAGTATTAGGTCTAGGGGTGGAAGAGGAGGAAGCAGCGGACTTAGATTTGGAAGGGTCTCTCCTCAACTTCCCTGACATGATCAAATCATCCTCGACACTAACAACAAGAGTTTGATCCTCAACCAATGTTGCGAGATTAGCCCTTCTCAGCGCATAACTAACTTCAGGCGATTGGGCATTTAGGAAGAAACATTTTTGGATTTGATCAACAGGTCGAGTATTTACCGGAATTTTATTAATTAACCTGTTGAATCGGGCCACAAATTCTCTCATGGGCTCTGGTGAATCTTTCTTTATCTGAGAGATTTGGGCTAGCAAGGCATGCACATCTTCTGCTGGTTTGAAACGGTTTTCAAACCTAGTTCTCATGGTGTCCCAGCTAGTGATAGTACCAGCTGGAAGGTGATAGAACCAATCAACAGCATTATCTTGTAAAGTCTCAACGAACAGTCTCACAGAGACGTCTTCATGTTCAACTCCCAGAACTCCACATGCAACTATGAAGGCTGCGATGTGTTCATCAAGATGCACTTTTCCATCGCCTTTGAATTTAGGGAAGTTCTTCAGGTTACCTCTGGGTAACTCATGCAAAGGCTGAGGAAGAGCAAGGGGCCCGACACGATGACCCCAGGGCAATGGTACCGCCATTCTTAGAAAACGGCTTGAGAGGAACCGCAACACAAAGAAGAATCAAATCTCGAAGATTAGGACTAGCTGCTCGAAGGAATACCACCCGTGGAATTCTATCTTGAACGGGTGGAGTGCTTGTCGAACGAGTCCTTCTATTTCTTGTTGAAGGAAAGGAAAACCTGTTGCTCCAAAAGCTAAAGGCGAGAATCTTTGATACCAAGGGCCCTTCTCCCTCGAGTAAAACGCGAGTCACCGGATCAAAGGATGATCAAAAATTACAGAATGGAATATGATTTTCCAAAGAGTCGCCAAAGCTGTTGGTCGTCAAATAGGACTTTACGAAGAGCAACAGTCAGGGGACAAGAAGTCCCTCCTCTTTAATGGGAGAGGTTCCCTTATTCAGAAACGAACCTATTTACAAATATACAGAACATGATTTTCTGGTTGAACTTGGATATTACGAAAGTGTTTTCTATAAAGATCATCAATTACAAAAGGACTGAGGAATAAGAGTACGAGAATGAGCAGAAAGGCAACATGCAGAATTATAGATAACAGAGTAATTCTTTATGTATGCGAAGTTATAGTGAATTGAAACAAGATCATTTGTATCATATAAATAAGATGGAATTTAAAGACACAAAGTTCTGTAAATAACATCTGCTAGAACACAAAGTTTCTTAACATAACATAGATTCATTAATCAAGGACACAAAGTTCCTTCTTGGTTATACAAGATCACCATGCTTGCAAAGTTGGAGAGTATGCAATCGGCAAGACTAACAAACTAGAGACAAATGATCTTCACAAAAATTAAATGAAAGCTTAGGGATAACAGAGATCAGATAGACAAAGAATGGAAATCCCTTTTGTATTGATTTCTTTATGATCTATTTACACTTTTTGAGAAAATAAACCAAGTTCTTCCTCCCTCAAAATGGCGTGGAAAGGCCATTATATAGCTTACAAATCGGTTACTCTTTGAACTACTACTTCTTTTAACTAAAGATTAGTTAAGGATTTCCAATCATGATACCTCAACTAATTACAATGAATTCGAGAAAAGAATTAGAAAAGAAGAGAAGAAAACGGAGAAGAAGACAGTGGTTACAATGGGAGGGATCCACCGACTTCAAAATTCGTTGCTGAATCTCTTCAATGCCTCGGCTATGTCTCTGCGCCACGAGGACCGACGTGTTGGTTGTAGACTAACCCCAAAATCCGAGACACTTCTCCATTTCTTTATCAAACTCGACATGAGTATGATAATCTTTATTTGCTTCTTCAATGGCAGATTGAAGAGAGAAAATCTCCTTCATTTTCTCTTTGGAAATGGAGCTTTCCTTGAATAGATTGTCTTTGTGAAGCTCCAATTGAGCTTTGATTTCTTGCAAGGAAAGAGGCACACCAAAAGTTTCATCCTGAAGATGAAAATGTTTATCTTTGAAAGCTGATATAACCAGTGTCTTGAAAGCTTCACCCTTCTCGCTATTCTTCCTATCCTAAGGCCTCCTCCAAGACTTTGATCTTCCACTCCACTGCCTGTAAACCCGGGACTTTGACAGATTATCCTTTACATCATCAAAAACCTTATTTGCCAATAAAATGTTCTCATCTGTCTGTCCCATGAGACGGAGGTCTACTATGCAACTGCTCCAGAGTTTGAGCTCTTTATCTATGACCCCGATAGTGGAGGAGAACTTCTGTTGCAAATTGTTCACCTTTCCGTGGAGTTTGAAAGCTTCATCGATGAAGTTCAATCCTGCAACAAGCATATCTTCCACCATGGCCTCCATAGCTCTGCCATAGACAGAATACTTGTGCATATCTTTGATACTCTGTACTTCATCTTGGCTCAAAATTACAGGTGGTGGAAGAGTAGTCAATGGGGTAGGGTCCAAAACTTTGTCCTTAGACAAAAGAGATTTGATGAAACCTGTGAGAATCTGGGCTTGTTCCTCCAACTGTTCAATAGTTTGCTGCCCTTTCTCTACCCTCCCAATGACTCTTGTGACTATTTCCTGGAGGTTGTGGATCTCACCTTCAGGAGTAGACTCTCCCATTGGAATTCTTGAGAGTTCTAAGTCAGATGCCTGCAAGTCTTGCTCTGATTTGTCCACTGTAGGCTTAGCAATCTCCAGGAATTGCTGACCTTGAGCATCGACACGATCCTTGAGGTGGTTCTGGCTTTCTTGGCGCGAGAAGGCGTAGTGCCCAACATGGTGCCCAAAGACATCAAAATTTGGCCCTGAGCTCGAGAGGAAGATTTCCTCTTTCTACTGTCAACAAAAGGTTGAACCCATGCAAAAGAGGAAGAGGAAGTAGCAGGAGGGGCAAGAGGACCAAGAGACATAGAGCTCATGACGCTCAAGGTTTGCACAGCTGTGGTCTCAAGTTGAGATGTGAGTGGGGCGCTGGAGACAATTGCTGCAGAGGAATCAATAGCACTTGGAAGTTCAGTGCTCTGGACTTCCTTATCTTTATCTATTGGATCTTCAGGAGCATTTGCAGGGGTTGGCATTTCACTCTCTTCACTTTCACTGAGAACAATGATGTTCTCTGGTCCCAAAGGCACTTCTACCTGCTTTCTTTGAGGATCTTTTCTGCAAGCTCCTTCTTAACCTCTTTGAGTTTCTTCTGGTACACTTGAGTGGATGAAGAAGGAGTGGAAGCTGCAGTCTTTGCGTTGATGAGGCGGGAGGGCTTTGCTTAAGATGTGTCGATATGGGATTCGATGCTTCCCTCCTTGGTGTTGAGACATCCTTGGAAGAGGATTCTCCCGAGTACCTTCTCGAGCTCTCGAACTTTCTTGTCAAACCGGACCTTAGTCCCGACTAAGACCGGAGCAAGATCTCGGCCGAGATCATCTTTTTCTTTCTGTTCCAATCCAAGTCCTCCAAGGAGTGTGCATAATCACATTGTCATACTCATATGAGTATAGACTCAAAATTGTCATCCTGGAGTCCTTCAGAACTTGAGTACAAGCCGAGTTCTTGGATCAATTACGAGAGAACCTGCCATAGTGCCTCTCCTTCTAGCTTCAAAATCATCTCGCATGATCATTGATAGTCTTTTGTATCTCGCCCTATGATGATAGATTATCTTGATGTTACGCTCAATGAACTTCTTCAAGTCGAAGCAAGTTCTTGGTTTAAAGAAATGAATGGTGATAGGAACCAGGGGCTCTTTCTATGTTTTGTGCGTCGGTGGTTGTTTTTACAAGTGTAATTTCCCAAAGAGATGGGAAAGTGCAAACCAGAAATCTTCTTGTCTCTGCAGTTTACGTGCAATTTATCTAACTAGCGCTGCATACTTCTATCAAGGCCATCTTATCACTGCAGAACATGGGAAGCCTCGGAGGGGTGCTCTCATAGCAAGAAAAAAAAGCACGATATAGAGAATTTTTGAATTGAATAAAATAGGCACCGTAGTGCGATATCGAGTTCATGGCTCATCATCGAAAACCTTCTAGCAGATTATGTCACCCTCGGTACCACCACGTACATGGTGAAAGCATCATTTACTCTTGTGAAATTGCGATTGCTAGTCTCTAGGGTGAAGCTGGGCGAGTAGGCATATATAGGATCATCCTTGTGGGCATCAATGTAAGAAAAACCAAACCATTGTCTTGATGCGCGAGAGTATACATCAAGATACGAAGTCATGTAGAACTTCTTCGTTCATTGTCATTAGGAGAGAGGACAATGAATGCACATTTAAAACATACCGCTCCGCCAAATTCATGCGATGATTTCGCCGCATTGATATTTTGAGTTCCCTCGCACACCACCTTCGATGAGCGGGCACATCCGAGAAATGGAATTCATTAGTAGAAGGTAAGCCCATAACCCGAGCAGAGTAGGATTATGAAATCGACAACTCTTCATTGAAATCTGCTCGGAAGAGAGTCTTAGCAAAGACGAGACGCTCCCTTCTTAGGGTTTTTAAGCCATGACTTTGCCACCCGCGCCTTTTATTTGTCGCTATCTTGGTGACGCGACACCAAAAACGGGGAACGTGCTTGATCCACGGGGAAACAACTATGGCATTATCCATCTCTCGGGATCCTCGGAGCGAAAAGTCACAAAAATGGTGACAACATCATTTTTAGTTGAGGCGATGAGTTCCCTTAAGTGTACATTGGTTAATTCGCATCGAATCGGGGTCGAAGTGGGCTCTGCGTGATGAAAGTGAGTGATGATAGACCATGTCAAGACACTCAGTATGTGGTGTCGAGATCGGGAAACCTCCAAACCCTCATGTGTACAAATAAATCAAAGGATTAAATGGAATATGTTCCAAATAAGTGAATCATCTGGCGCCATTGGTGTAGGATTTTTGCATCCATGAATTGCCATCCTTGCCCAAAAATCACCGAAATCAAGATGACGAGCTTCATTGTCCCCGACATTGGAAACACTATGATTCTAGTGGCGAGATTTGCTCCCGTCCTGAAATTTGATCTTCATATTGATAGTAACTCGGAGACGGACACACAAACTAAACTTGGGAAGGAAATACAAAGGAAAGGGATACACGCGCGAGGTTTTAGATTGCGAGGGTTCGAGCAAAGGATAGCATGAAAGCAATGTGAAAAATGCAAAGGGGTTTGCTCATTATATAGCCGATTAGGAGAGAGAAAGACAATGAATGCGCATTTAAAACATACCTACCAATTTGAATAAGCATGATATTCGTGGAGAGCGGGAAAAATAAGCACGAATGGCACTTGGTTCATTTGGGACATGTGAGACCCTAGGGTGCGAATGCGCGAAACATTGAGTCGCGGCTCACCAAAATGATTCTAAAATGGGCGAAACGAGGAAAAGATGCACAAATTCCTTTTGGGACATAGAGGTGACTGGAGGAATGAAAGCAAGGTCGTGAAACACGCGACTTCGTATCCGATCGGGCGTAAAAGGACACTCGTCAACATAGGTCCGGTCTGTCTATGCAAAATTCGGGACATTTGGGGTCTAAAACGCATTGTAAGTGCACGAAGTACGGTTAAGTGGGCGATTCAAAAGACCAAAAGGAGTATCAAACCCTGAAAATGCATAATGTGCACTAGGTGCTCTTGTGTCGAACACAAATTTAGTTCACCAGGTGCTCTTGTGAGCTCACACTTTGGGAAGTAGTGAGCAATAACTAGATGTATACTATGTAATAAAATGTGTGTATGGAATATAATAGAATCCTCCCCTATGTTGTGTGTGATGTAGATTTCCTAGCCTTGTACCTTGTGATGGAGCTTTGTGAATGCAAGTGATCTTTCAATGCAATAGATGGATGCAACTCTAGGTGGATGATAGTAGTGACTAGTGCTTGGTCCCTCATTATGGTCTCATAACTTTATATTTATAGGGTTCTCTTGATCTAATTTCATAATTAACCCAAAAATTATTGATTGCTTGATAAGATAAAGATCTTAAATGGATAGAAAGAACCCAAAAAGTGGCGAGAAAGTGCAACAAGGATTGGGGTGCCCATGGGCGCCCAAATCGAAAAGCTAAAATAATGCCAAGTGATAAAAATTGACTAGGCATGTAGGTGTAAAAGGTCAGAAATGATGAAATAAAATAAAACAAGATGGCCAAAAGATGAGGGTTAATTAGTACTTTCTTCACTCAAGAACCTTCTAAATAGTAGTATGAAACCGAGATTAAATAGTATCTAAAGTGCATGATTTTGTGACTACGGTAGTAATAAAATAGGAAACACAAATCGTAGGGTTGTTTTATGTCCAACATCAAGGTGAAAAATAATCTTCAACTACTAAGGGCCTTAGTCATCCTTTAATGTGAGGTTAGTGTGATTCAATAATAGAATTGTTAATCAATATAATAATTAGTCAAATAAAATTTGGTCGCTTTGAGATTGATATATCTCGAAGTTTTAGATAGAGGTGTATGAGATATCTATTTTAGTACTTATGGTAATTATGTATAAATACTAAATTTAAACACACACATATATGTATATACACATATACATAGATACACATACATACATACAATATGCCTAGATATTGAGCCACCTTGTAGAGTGTTAGATATATCACATAAAGTAGCTCAAATCATGCTACTAAATATATGTAGGGACATCATGAGGTTCTTTCCATGAATAACGTGGGTGTAGACACTCAAATTTGGAAATTTACCCTTTGACATTAATTATGAATGTGATCCTTTCTTTAAGACAAACGACCTCATTCTATCCCCACTTAGTACATCTTGCTCTCTCACTCCTAACTTGTTTTTTCACGCACACACCGATGTATCAAAAATTCTAAATTCCTAATATTAGTATAAACCTCTATCCATCATGATGTAATTTTCAGATTTCATTTACCACAACCCCTGTCCAAAACTATACAAGAAGGTTAGGATGTGGCATCCGGTCCTGGCCAACATGTACTTGTCTTGGACCAATACATATTCCAAATTTGCTTTCAATTTTATAATATTTGTTGGGTCTTCTCACCTTCTGGGTCATCTTATCATAATGATTTACTTTCAAAACCCCATATAAGCATGTTAATATCACCTCATTTACTCACCTGGCACACATGAAAAGAATCTAGCAAAGCACTTGGTATTCTTATTACAATACATAAAAAAGGCACTCAAGGCTCCCTAAATCTTCTTAAATTTGATGCACATCCACTAGGAAGCCACTACTATAGTTTCAAAGCACTCAACTAAGTCAAGGAGTCTAACTTCCCTTACTTCCAAGCACATTGAGATACCTACTTTAAATTCTTAGCAAGAGCACAATCCTCTCAAGCATGTTCAAAGTGGTTCAAGTTTCCAACTAAATGCATTCATATAGATATTACATGCTAGGTGGAGAGATGCATGTGGTGTGAGGCCTCTTTGGAGTAATTCAACATAAGTGGTGCACAAATTGAACTTCAGCCCAAAAATAACCTTCTTATAGGGTCTCCCACCCCTGGTTAGAGTTTTAGTGTGATGAAAGTTATTAGAGATGGTTTTAGGATTGTGCAACACTCGGGGTTTGGCATTAAAACCCATTTCAAGCCACTAAAGGACAAGGAAAGTTGTAGAATCCAAGAGAAAGCAGATCTAAGATTGTACAATAGGTCTAGACTATAAATTCATTCCTGACATAATTATATGGTCCTAAACTACGAATTTTTTGAGTGATATTCTCTAGAAAGAAGCATCTACAGGCTCGTCTCTCCCAGCTTTTCCAGTCTGTGCACCCAAATCTCTCTTATAAAGTCCTTTGTAGCTAAGTACATCTTTTAGCTTATGTTTTCAATCTTGTAGCAAGATATGTAATCACTAATTACAATTACTAATACATTATTATGATATTTTATGATTAATATTTAAAGTTAATTAGTCATAATAGCTCCTAGTTTCAAACCTTACATTCTTTTTTATTGGTGTGCATTCCATAACATATAAAGATAATCAAATCTTAAAAAGAGTGTAAGCATTTGGTGAACCCGAATTCTAATTGTATCTCGCACATTCTTTCAACCCTATTTTCCCTAGGGTTTCATCTCTACATTATATATTCATATATAAACCTTATTTTCATCTATCACCCGCCCTAAATATTATTTGCACAATTTCTCTAGGGTTTTATGGTTAGTCCTACCTTTGGGTCTCTTTAGGGATTCCTAAATTATTGAATCACCTTTCATCACATATCGAATCATAACAAATCTATTTTTAAATACCTTTGAGGTTTTTAAATTTATTTTTGTACATTCAATGAAAACCTTTTTGTTTTCCTTAATTCTAAGCACAATTTTCAAAACGTAAAATTTATGAATTTTAACAACTAGGACATAATAAAAAAATTATACACTTTCATGCAAATTTCTTGGACGTTTTTATTCCACATTATCATATTCACAAATACCTCTTTTTTATTAAATTCATTGATTATTTTCATATATTATCATTCTTATAATTTGACGATGAACATTTTTTGCTAAAACATCACTTTTGGGTCTTATCATTTATGGTCTCTTGATTGTCAACCTTCCATGTGTTGATTCTTATTATTTCTTATCTAATGGTGGTTTTTCTATCATTTTTATGCCATCATATCCCATTTCATTTCATCTTCTTCTACTAATAATGATGAAATATTTTTATAAACCTCTCCTAGAGTTTATTCAAGTGTTACAACATGCCTTTCAAGCCCAAATTCAAGCTATGAGTACTGAAATACAATATCTTAAGGATGAGATAACACATATAAAGGATTCTTCCAATTCCCATGTCCCTAATGTCTTTATGCATCATTATCAACATAGTTCTAATGCTACCAAAAAGTAATGTCATACAAATGTTATACATGACACATGTGCTCATAAAAGTGAAGTAGAAGTATTACATAGAGGAAAAATGTGTAGTCCCACAAGATCAATATCAAATAATAAGGCAAACACAATCGAAATAACCTCTTTGATTTGAAAATAATGCTCGACAACATGATATTCTCTATGATTTAGTTGATAATCAATTTATTACCAATCATTACTACCCCCACTATTGGCTTGACAAAATTAAAGATCAACCATATTATAATTATCATGAAATTAATGAGACATCATGATAATGATTGCTATGCTTTACAAAAAAGAATCCAACAACTCTAGTGTAAGGGCTTATTTCCTCTTATATACGACATTATACTATACAATCATCTCAAGTCCTAAAATATCAGTGGGTACCAAAATCTATAACTATCTCTAATGTGCATACTATGATACTAAATGATACACCTTTTAATATACAACAAAATTCATCTACTCACAAAGAGGATAAGAATGCAATACTTATTATTATACAAACAATAATGATAGTAATACCTATCGAACATGAAAAATCGCACACCACCTCGAGCTCTTAAAACATACTCAATACCAATGGGGGCAAAAAAACAATGGATTCTAATGATATCTTTTCTCCTCCACCAATAACTGAGATGGATTCTAATTTGGATTATGATGTTGATTGGGATGCTAAGTATAAGGAATATATGAGTGATCCTAGATGAACCATTCAATATGTCGATGAACATTTGTGCATGTTGGATTTCAATCCCATTGGGGGAGCTAAATATGATATTGATGATATGATGATGAACAAATTAATACACAAGTGATACTTTCGCATATATATATATATATATATATATATATATATATATATATATATATATATATATACTTCTCCACAACAAGTTGGGATATATCCTAATTCAAATGATGATATGGGTTCGAAATGAAAATATAAATGATCATATTCAAGTGCCAATTACTAGAAGGTGGAACCTACTATACATGGATGGAATGCTCTATATAAAATTAATGGTGATGATTCTTTATTCACCCCTAATGGCTATTGGGATTTTCACATTGATCAATCTAAAATTCCTTCTCATGTCAACCAAGATTTTTCCATGATCACCAAATTCATAGGCTAAATTGGTATTTTCCCTTACTGGTTCTACAAGTATAATTTTATGACGCATGCTTCTATCTAGTAGTTCCATTTTGATATTCTATCAATATGCACCACTATATGATACCTTTTCCAATACTTAATGGCATATGCGGAAATCCCTTCCTTATTTTCCAAGAATAGGTTTTCTTGCATTATATATGTTCCTATGTACTTTGGTATAGGTGATGCTTCTAATATGTTTTCTAATAATGCTATTATTATCCATGATCTTCACATGCTATATCATATCTCTTCAATCACAATAGGGTCTCATGCATATATCCAACTTTTCGTGCCCACTATTTTACCACACAAAATGTAATCGAAAAATGGATTTTTTTGTTGTGAAATCAAATGACACAACACTAAATAATCTGTTGCACTAAACAATAGGAACTTAACACCAACACTTACCTTACAATAAACCAACATACCAAAAATTACAATTGTCACATGTGCAAGAATTGCATTTTATTACTTCAAAAGTGTTACCTTCACGGAAGCACGATTTAAGTCGTTATGCCTCAAAATGTTACAATGTAGGTTAGTTACATCTCATTCTAGGATCCAACCCAACATTATAATTTCTTTATTTTTGCTCGCACTACTAATATCCGAACATACATGTCATCTTCCATTCTTAAACACCAAAAACATTAGATCCAAGAGTACACAACTTTGGCTAGAACCACTACAAACTCTATCCATCACACATAAAGTGAGGTATGCATGAATAAGTTTCTTAACCCATGGACAGTCTCCCCAACCATCATTCTTCTACCAATTCTATCTCACATGAAATCCAAACAATGTGAATTAGGACAAGTTTAACTTGAAACATCTTTCACGACGCACATGTACTTCTCATCGAGGTGTTTCGTAAGTACAAAAAGTAGGGTCAACAAAATTTTACCTTCTCTTAATTTGGTATAATAGAGATGTTTGAATAATGCATGAGTGTAACCAAGGAATGCCACAAAGTTACCCATATCATTATGACCAAAACCATTCTCTTTATAAGGCATTACTTCAAATCAAAAAATTTGCCAAGAACAAAACATTCAAGAATATCATGTACTCATTTAAGGTTTACACACAAACATGTGTTATGAAGAAGAATACTTACCGAACTACTCAAATTCCTATGAAATCTCCTCCCACTGTAATAACTAAGCTTGGCCCAAATATCCTATCACACATATCTCTAAACCCTCTATGGCTGTTGTCCACTCAAAATTCCCGCTCTGATAAGAGTAAAATTTCAAAATTTTGAGTTTAAGTGTTTTTCTCTGAAGTGCCTAAGTCGTGAAATTGAAAAAATCTGTGTTTTGGGTCATTTTGTGTGATTTTCGGGCCTGTCGGAACTTTTTGTCCCAACTGTCCCAAGTACGAAAGTGCACTCTGTTCCCCGATCGGCCGAAATCCCCGAAGTTGTCCCATTTTCGGGCCCGTCGGAAAGTTTTGTCCCAAGTGTCCCAAAATTTATTGTGCGAGTTGTTCCAATTTCGGCCGAAACACCCGAACCGCGTACTACGCACTTTCATGTCTCAAATGTCCCAAAGTTAAAAAGTGCGAGCTTTCCAATTTTAAAGTGAAACTCCCGTGTCGCGTGACTTGAGCTCCTTGTCCCAAATCGAAAAATGCAAGCTGTTTCGATTTCGCCCGAACCTGCCAAACCGCGTACTCGGAACTTTTTGTCCCGAATGTCCCAAGTCCAAACGGGCCCACTGTTCCATTTTCAGAATCACCCGAACCGCGTACTCCGCGCATTTTCGTCCCAATCGTTCCAAAAGCATTTGTGCATCCTCTCCCTGTTTCACCCGAATCGGCCGAGCCACGTGTTTCGCGCATTCGCGTCTCACATGTCCCAAGCGTACCAAGTGTCATTCACACTTAGTTTTTCCCACTCACTCCGAGTATGATGCTATTCAAATTGGTGGTTGTGTATTCAATGCGCATTAAATTCATTCCTCTCTCCAAGCGGCTATATAACGAGCATTTCCCCTTTGCATTTTTCGCATTGCTTCCATGCTATCTTTGCTCGAACCCTTGCAATTTGAAAACCTGCGCAAATATCCCCTCCCTTTGCAAATTCCTTCCCGAGTCTAGGTTGCAGCTCCGAGACTATCAATATGAAGATCAAGTTTCAGGGACAGGAGCAAATTTCTCCGCTTGTCTGTGTTGTTAGCAATATTGGGGACGGCGAAGCTCGTCATCTCGACTTCGGTGATTTTGGGCAAGAATGGCAGTCTGCAAAGCCCTACACCAATAAGACAAACGATTCATGATAGCGGTTTGGCTTTTGCGGTGGTTTCCCAATCTCGATAGGTGCAGCGTCATCGTGCTTTCATGCGGAGCTCACTTCGACCCGCTTGAGCGAATTGACAAATGTACATGGAGAACTCATTGCTAAGTGGGCGCTGCCATTGGCGCCTGGTGCTCTACGAGGATTCGGAGTTGGCAATATGGCGTCTCCGGGATCTATTCGATCAAGAGGATATAAGGCGCAGTGGCGAGTCTTGGTTGAAGACAATGCTATAGCCTAACCAAAACCCTCTCCGAGGATCAATGAGGTGTCGAGACTTCATAATCCTCGTGGCTCGGGTTATGGGTTTGCCCTCCACCTATTCGATCAAGACGAGGAACCAGAAAACAAATATAAGGTGCGAGTAGGCGAAGTTCTTGACTTCATGAAGAACCCTAAGAAAGGTGCTTCTCGCCTAACCAAAATTTCGAAGGAATTGATGATGCTTTCACCATGTACGTGGTCGATTAGCAGCCAAGGTGATCTTTCTTTAGAAGGTTTCGAGATGAACCTCTTCGAGCATGGATTTCAATGAGGAATTTTGTCTCTAGACTTCATGCTTGCATGAGCATGAAAGCACTCCTCTACGGCTTCCCATGTTACGCAATGATAAAATGGCCTTGATAGAAATATGCGGGCAACTAGACAAGTTGCCGCAGAACTTGCAGAGACAAGAAGATTTCGGCTTGCACTTTCCCATCTCTAGGAAACTACACATGCAAAACTTGACTCTGGATGCTCGAACATAGAAAGAGCCCTGGTCCCTATCATTGTTCATTTCTTGCCAAGAACTGCTTTGACTTGAAGAAGTTTATTGAACAGAGAACATCAAGATAATCTACCATCATAGGCGATACGAGGAAGACTCTTGGGGTGATCGTGCGAGATGATTTTGAAGCCGGAGAAGGCATTGTGGCGAGTTCTCCCGCATTGATTCAAGAACTCGGTCATGTACCAAGTTCTCGAAGGTCTCGGGATGACAATTCGACCTATACTCGTATGAGTATGAAAATGTGATTAAGCACACCCCTCTCGGAGGACCTTGATTGGAACAGAAAGAGAGGGATGATCAGGTGAGATTCTTGCTCCGGTCTGAAGTCGGGACTAAGGTGCGGTTCATAAGAAGATCAGAGAATTCAAGAGGCACTCGGGAGAATCCGGCTCAAGGATGACTCGACACCAATAAGAGAGGCATCGGCCCAAGGTCCGAAACACTAATGCAAACCCCTCCGCCTCATCAACACAAGGACCTACTGAATCTACTCCCTCTTCATCTACCCAGGTATATAAGAAGAAACTCAAAGAGGTAAAGAAGGAGCCTGCAGAGAATGACCCTCCAAGAAAACAGGCAGAGTTGCCTATAGGGCCAGAGAACATCATTGTTCTCAGTGAAAGTGAAGAAAGTGAGATGCCAACTCCTGCAAATGTTCCTGAAGATCCAGCAGATAAGGACAAGGAAGTCGAGAGCCTTTGAACTTCCAGTCTTTCACCGATTCTTCTACCGCTATTGCCTCCAGTGCTCTACTCACATCTCAGCTTGAGTCAACAGTGCCAGACCCCGAGTGTCATGAGCTCCCTGTCTCTTGGTCCCCTTGCTTCTCCTGCAGATTCTTCTTCCTCTTTTGCTTGGGTGCAACCTTTGGTTGACAAAAGGAAGAGAAAATCCTCCTCTCAAAGCTTGGGACCAAATTTCGATGTTGTTGCAGCCTTGTTGGGCACCACTCCTTCTCGTGCCAAGAAAGCCAGAACCACTTCCAGAATAGTGTCTGATGCCCAAGGTAAGCAATTCTTGGAGATTGCTAAGCCTACAGTAGACAAATCAGAATCAGACTTGCTGGCATCTGACTTGGAGCTTTCAAGAATCCCTATGGGAGAGTCTACTCCTGAAGGTGAAATTCACAACCTCCGGGAAAGCTTGATCCAAGAGTCATTGGAAGGGTAGAGAAAGGGCAGCAGACTATTGAACAGTTGGAAGAACAAGCCCAGATTCTCACAGGTTTCATCAAGTCTCTTTTATCTAAGGATAAAGTCTTGGACCCTACCCCATTGACTACTCTTCCACCTCCTGTAATTCTAAGCCAAGATGAAGTGCAAAGTATCAAAGATATGCACAAGTATTCTATCTATGGCAGAGCTATTGAAGCCATGGTGGATGACATGCTTGTTGCTGGATTAAACTTCATCGATGAAGCTTTCAAACTCCACGAAAAGGTGAGTAATGTGCAACTGAAGCTCTCCTCCACTATCAATACCATGGATAAAGAACTAAAAATCTGGAGCAGTTGTATAGTAGACCTTCGCCTTATGGGACAGACAGATGAGAACATCTTACTGGCGAATAAGATTTTCGATGATGCTAAGGACAATCTATCAAAATCCACGGGTCTACGGCATGGAGTGGAAGATCGAGTTTTGGAGGAAGCTCGGGAGAAATGAAGAACAGTGTGAAGGGAGAAGCTTTCAAGACACTTTATTCTTTGCTTTCGAGGATATACATTGTCATCTTCAAGGATGAAAACTCACGGTGTTTTCCTGTCCTTGCAAGAAATCAAAGCTCGATTCGAGCTTTTGTCAAAGATAATCTATTCAAGGAAAGCTCCATCTCTAAGGAAAAGATGAAGGAAATTTGTTCTCTTGAACGCCATTGAAGAAGCAAATAAAGATTATCATACTCACGTCGAGTTTGATAAAGAGATGGAGAAGTGTGCGGGATTTTGGACTCGATCTGCGCAGCCAACACGTCGGTTCCACGTGGCGAGAGACATAGGCGAGGCGTTGAAGAAATTCGAGGCGGCGGATTACGAAGACAAGTGGGTCCCTCCCGAGTGGCGGCCACTGTCTCCTTCTCCTTTCTTTTCTCTTCTTCCCATTCTTTTCGTATTCTTTGTAATTAGTTAAGGTATTGCGAACTAGCGATCCTTAACTATTCTTTAATTAAAAGAAAGCGATTACTGAAAAGTAAGCCCGACTTGTAAGCTATATAATGGCCTTTCCACGCCATTTTGTGAAGAGGAAGAACTTGGATATTTGCTGAAAGTGTAAATAGATCTTAAAGAAATCAATACAAAAGGGCTTTCCATTCTTTGTCTATCTAATTCTTGTTATCTCTGTGTTTTCCTTTAATATTGTGGAGATCATTTTGTTCCTAACTCGTTAGTCTCTCTGATTGCATACTGTTCAGTTTTGCAAATACAGTGATCTTGTACAACCAAGAAGGAACTTTGTGTCCTTGATTAATAAATCTGAAGAAGGTTATTTATGGAACTTTGTGTCTTTAAATTTAATCTCATTCAGCCAACGCAAATGATCTTGTCTTAAATTCTTTGAAGCTTCGCATACACGAAGAATTATTCTGCCATCTATAATTCCGAATGTTGCTATTATGCTCATCTTCTTATGCCCTTTCCTCAGTCCTTGTGTAATTGATGATCCTTGTGGAAAACACTTTCGTAAAATCCAAGTTTGACCATAAAACAATGTTCTGTACATTTGTAAATAAGTTCGTTTCTGAATAAGGGAACCTCTCCCATTAAAGAGGAGGGACTTCTTGTCCCCTGACTGTTGCTCTTCTAAAAAGTCCTAGTTGACGACCAACAATGGCACAATAAGGAAATCAATTCTCAAGTATCAACATATGAACATGATTGCATTTGTTTGATGAGTATGACTATGCCATTCACAGGATAAAAATAGGAAGCTCACCACACCACCTACTGGCAGGGGTGATTAACTCCTTCCTAAGATCATGGAATCACTTTCCCTTATGTCCTATAGAAGCGTTGCCTCTAAGGAGGGGTTGAACCTTTATAGACTAACATTACATAGTCATTTTCTACCAGTATTAATGGACGGGACTTGAAAGAACTTACCTCGGTTACCATGCACTATACACACAATTATCAATTCCTTCCAAATCCTACACTCGAGTTAAACTTGGATCCAAAATAATGGCCTTTTTATTCAACATGACAAAAGGGTTCCACCCTACTTCCACTTGCTTTTAAGACCAATCCATAATAGTGCCATAATAGCAAGTTACTAACATATTTCATCATGAAAAAATTAAATTCCATCCCTTTAACTATACCTAAATTGTTATTAAATGAGACCATTACCCCATAGCTATCTTGTTAGTTGAACTTAAAATCCCACAAACACATATTATGGTAACTAAAGACTAAGAGAGATAGAGAGAGAGAGAGAGATAAAGGTTTATAAGATTATCATGACATGAGATTGGTTCTTTTAATGCATATATGCATTGTTCATTGATATTCTTACTTGGGTCTATATTGGTTATCAATCTTACCATAGGTTCTACTTGGTAAGGAAGTTCCACTAACACATTCATAACAAGAAACATCCTCCCTACGTGGGTACAAGTTATTTACCACTACGATGGTACTTAACTCAGATCCATAAGGTCATAAGACACAATGTTCATGAAGGTTACTAGAATTTTTTTCTCAATTAAGCAAGGCTTATCTACACACATTATACATCATCTACCATCTTTGTAGATACACATTAGTAAGTGAATGAACAATGGTCAAGGAAAGGATTATTTCGTGACTTATACGTTTATTTTTATTTTGTATTATCTTCAAAGGTAACTCATCTTGGACAAACCATGAAATCATATAACCTTAGATCCTTTCATAACATTAAATTTTCCTCTATACTTCCATTATTAAAAATTAACATTGTTGATCAGAGAATACTTGTTAAAGATCACACAAGAAGTCCGCGCGGGAGAGAAGGCCAGGATCAAGGGCACGGAGGGACAAGAAGAACCCGCGTGCGGAGGGCAAGTTCAGCATTTAGGACTTAGCTGATTTTGAGCATGAAGACCTATTTTTAGAAGATGGCATGCGAGAACACACCAACGATGCAGAGACGTGCGCACCACGCATTGTCTATCTTTGGAGGATCGGATCGAAGCATTTTGCATGGAGACGAGCTAAGAATAGGATTGTCACTTCAGTTAACTATAAGAGGTCTATAGATAGCACACTTGCATGTGTGGTTATGCCTATAAATGGCACGTGGCTATTAATAGCATGCGGCCTATTTTTGGAATAGATAAGCAGTGAAGGAAAGTCCCACCTATATATATATATATATATATATATATATATATATATATATATATATATATATATATATATATATGATGTGAATCACATAGTAGAATATATACAAAGAGTGTAGTAGAGAGATGGATGTATGGAGATATAGAGATATGCACATATGATTGGATTACTGTATCAAATCCATGTGTGCATCGATATAGATTTCCATTATTGTAAGGAGCTTGTGTTTATTAATAGATGGAAGATATTGGTTGAATCCTAAGTGTCATTCCTGTGTGTAATTGAGTAGTGCATGTTCTTGATTCAATCATGATTATTGTTTAAACTTGTTCTTTCATAAATCGAATATGGCATGCATTGAAGAATGATGGATTAATTATGGATCTATATGTTTCTTCTTTCATCACGTTAACATCCTATTACAAGAACCCTAAAGAGGGACCTAGTACCTTTGCGCACTTTGGGTGAGTGCTCAGTCTAGGTTGAGTGATGTGTCAGTGCATCTAGGGTGTTATCTGGTAAATTCTAGGCTGCATCAAACATGTTAATCTCTTACTTTCAAGATGACACATCGTTTGATAAGCTGTATTGTATCATCTATTGTTTTTGAGTTGGATGGTTATCTCAATTTTAAGGCTACTCGTGAATTCATAAACATTTGACACCTAAGACAATTCATGTAATGATGAGGCCATTAAGGATCACCTAGAGGATGAGATGCCCACCAGCTCTACTCCATACTTGATACAATATAGTTTACCCCATGAAGTGAAGGTTTGTCCAAGGTTATTATAACAAGGAAAAACTATTTGAGTGCAATATAAGGTGACCAAGATCAACTATAAATTGAGTGGAAATAATGACACCTATCAATTAAGTATTCACCTTCCGTTTACAAATTACTACTATGAATGATAAGCAAGAAGATAAGTGGACTAACTAGACTATGAATGATCTCTTTAACAAGATAGTAAGGGTGTAAAAAGGTTGTTAAGGGATTTGCACAAGCCACGTTATTAATAGAAATCTTATTTTTTCTTTATAAGCTTACGAAACTAATACTTTTCAAGTTTTATCTCACTTCCATACAACATACAAAAGTATAAGGATTTTTCACAATTGCTGATTAAACTATTCTATAATGCAGTTGAATTGTAAGGTTACAAAATGAAATTTCACCATTTCTTTATTTAACACACATGCATAATGAAAGGATTTTTGATTTCTTCAATAATACAATAGGTACTATTAATCAAATAAGATACATTTCTATTCCCATACCGATTACACATTTTCATTAATTGCACACCAAATTTATATTTCCATTGTCCATTTTAATCATGCTTTTACACTACCTACAACTTGTCAAGTTAGTGTAAACATGGTCAATGAAATAAACAATGGCATCGCATCTACCCAAAATTAAGAATAATTCATGTTATCATAGTTTTCCCAATCACATGATTATAATACTGAGCACGCAACAAGAGAGAGTTAGAGATACATTCATTTCATTTCCTAACTAGAGAGAGAGAGAGAGAGAGAACACCATTTTCCGAAAATAAAATTTCTCAAAATAAACCACAACGGAGAGTTCTATACAATCATACATAAGTGTCTACAAGTTTACTCAACAATTATTTGACTTGAAGAGGGTCCTACGACATTCTTTCACATTTTCCTGCTAGTCTGCGAAAACGTCTAATTTTAGCTTGAGGGCTAAGAAACCACATTCAAAACGATTTCCAATGGGTGAATGCACCTGAAGGTAATTCATATAGGCTCTCCTAAATACCAGAAATCACAGAAGTTTATGGAACTTAGAAGCTGCAAACAGGGTATGAATAATGATGGTTTTTACGAGCCATGGATTATAATTGGACTAGTTTGATTTGGTCACTCAAAGGTGGTGAAGGCCTATAAAACCTCCTTGCAAAACTAACCTAGGAGATAGGTTTGTCTCATAACTAAGGGTTGAAAGAAATTTTCTTGTATAATTACTAGAGTTCTATGGAGGCTGATATTCATTTCTTCACACGGGGTCAAAACGGCAAGCCAAAACCAAACCAGACTTCTAACCTTTAGCAACTACCGAACGCTACAAAGAGGGTCGACAGGCTCCTAACAAAGGCTACGTAAAATGATCAAATTATCAAAAATGAGAGTTGTAAAAGTTGTTGTGACATCTTATGCTAACAAGGAATAATTTTAAACCTTGAACTTTTGGTTTGGGGGTTGAGTTGTATTTCACACGTCGATGAAAATCGTGATTTATTAACTTTTACAATGCAACGATTGATAGGTTTAAAAGAGAACTCAAACTCAACTTGTTAGTTAAATTGGGTTACGGTTATCCAATCTAGTTACTTAAGTTTACAAATCATCTCAAAGTGGGTTTGAGAGTATGGTTGACAACCAAAAGTCATTCGGGTTACGTAAAACACTAGGTAGATTTTACTGTTTTGCACTACAATTTCATTTTTTTAACCAAAAATACAATATTCCTTTGGTTTAAAATTTATATTTCATTGCGACAGAAAAACTAAGAATACAAAAATTATGTGAGACAGGGAAAAGGAAACCATGCCTGGAGGATGAAGAGTCAATGTAAGAATGAAACTCTTGAGTTGTCCGCAAGCAAAGTATGTGATACTGCAAGCTAGGCACATGCCACTTCTCTTAATCATTCTTTTTACAACTACCTCCATGACCCCTGATCGATTACTCCTTCCTCAAAACCACCTCTAGGAATTCTGTCAAATAGTTCTCATGCGCTAGAAAAAGTGAAGGAAAAATTTAAACTTCGCGTGCGTAGGTAGTGGAAGATTGTTTTTCCCCTCTCAACATGGCATAGCATCTTGAAGGACATGCATATTTCTCAGTTGCTATTATAATCATACAATGTCCGAGCTAATGTCATTTTCATTCAGTGTCAAGTCACACTCAACTCGCTACACAGATTCTAGCTCCTCAAGCACTAAAACAAAGCCAATATCATTTGCTTGAAAGGATCCAAGGCATTTTTAAAAATATCCAATTTTTGCATAACCTATTGAAAATGTTGCCCACGTGACCACAGTTTATGCATTTTGTGAAACAAAAGGCGTGTTGTCACACAAAAATGATTTAGCGCAGGCTGGGAACCAAATTTGGCTTTAAAGTGGCACCACAACAAGGAGGCTGCATATTATTAACCAAAATTGCTAAATAAAAGACAATGGTGATTAAATTTAATGCACTTGGCACGCAAGAGAATGTCTGCAGATATGGGTGGCTGGACTTTTGTAGATGTTTAGTTTTACACCTGTAATTTTTGCATTTGTTTAAATTCCTCCAACGCCTTCTCAAAGAACCCATTGTGTGCATATCCTGCAACCATGGTACTCCATGAGATGACATTATTTTTGAGGTATTTGGTCAAACATTTCACGTGCCTTGTGTATTCTGCCACGTTTTGCATACATTTCCTCTTGGGGTATTCGACAAGAATCCCCAATTCATTATGCTCTAACGGATGTACGCATCCTATCTCATAACTCTTGTTTTTAGCACACACAGGGAGTATGGTAGCGAAGGTGACCTGATCGGGTTGGTCATTTGTATGTTGCATTTGGTGAAACAGTTACGATACCTCATAAGGAAACCCATGTCTTCTGTAAGCTGTAATTATGGTATTTCATGAGCAGACGTCTGGTTCTTTCATGTAGTCAAAAACCCTACAGGCATCCGCCAAACTCTCACACCTGTCATACATGTTATAGCACACTTTCCAAAGCTCTCACTTTGGTGTGAGATAGGGACGTCACGCAGGTAGAGGCAAATTTTAAAAAACGTTGTGGAGTCAGGTTGTACACCTGCAGATTTCCTTTGCAATTAAAACATTTTCAAGCGGCGTGATCCCTCATGAATGATTTCCCAGCAGGGTATGGGAAACCTCTCTCCTGCCATGTCATGATCCATACTGCGCTTAAATTCTCTCTACCACTCTCACCCACTCACCCCGCATCATTTGAAAAAATTATTATTATTTTTATTTGTTTTTAAATGTTATCCATACATTATTTGTTTACCGAATCAAGGAAAATGGAGAGGGCACTACATATCCCTCCCCATATAATAACATCGTCCTTAATTTGACACAACACCAAGGCTAAAATGGCAATTAAGCTAGGAAATCAACAACGACAAATCCTGTCATCAGGAAAAAAACTCTACCTCTAAAATGTGACCACAAAGTAGAAGGAAAGTTTTGGCAATCTCTTAATGTTCTATTAAGATTGGCAGTTCTCAATTACTTCTCCCATTTCATAATTATTCCAAAAACAACTCATTATCATGTTTTCAATCTATCAGTTCCAAAATAAAACATTATTCAATGCATTTCAATCATTTCACATCACAAAAGTTCATAAGTTATGTATCTTTCATATCAATGAAGTCAATGCCAATGGTGTTTCACCACCACAAAGTTACATTTCATTCTTTTCATGTCATTTCACCATGGCTATGCTCTAGTTCAACATGATATCCATGTTATGTAACTCACCTTTTCAAATTCTCTTAGTTGAGCAGTTTTGTCTTTCGTAGCTTTTACACACTTTACGATATCACAATGTTCCCACAACGTAATAGAAAACCACATACATATGAGCACATGAATACCATCATCACATCATAACAATCATAATGACATATGTGCACCGCATTACCACATTACACAATAGGTATCCTACTCCAAAACAATATCTCCCAAGTATCAAGCATAGACCACCACTTCCACCAAAACAACATAAAGGCTAACCTTTCCTTTTCTCTCCACCCAAAGAGGCCAGACATAGAATAGACAACATGAAAAAAAAGTACATGAATTCCACATCACAACATAACAATCACAAAGACATATGCGCACCACATACAACATAACACAATAGGTATCCAACTCCAAATAATAGTATCTCTCAAGTATCAAGCATCGGATACCACCTCCACCAAAACAAAATGAAACAAATTTTCCTTTTCTCTCCACCAAAGAAGTCGGTCACCTTATGGTCCTAGGCACATAGAGTCTAGGAACCTTTAACCCAAGTGACATAATAACATTTAGTTCGACAACCACACCAGTTATTTGTAACTTTTTGGGGCAAACACCCATACAACGAAGCGGGCCCATAGGTACCACCAATCCATGGTGAACCTATGTCCCTATTACAACTCATAACATCATTGGAACTAGCATGCCAATCAACTAGCGAAATTTCCAAGTGGCATTAAATTCAATTGCCTTGGGCTAAGTGAAAAAAGCGAAAATAGGGGAAGAAAAATTCAACTCAAATTCAAATTTCACTCTAAGCAAAGTAAATGGTTGATTAGCGCGCAATTAGTGTGAAAATAATTATGTTAGTGAAACAATCAATTTAAATGCCCAAAATTACAAATAATAACTCAACCAAAATTTAAATAGAATAATTTATTGGATCCACAAAAAGAAGAGAAAATAAAATTCAAATTTATGAATAAAATATGTATAGAGAAATATCACATCACAATGCCAATGGGGATTGGGTAGATCGGTTAAGACAGGACGGTGTGCTGGATCCACCCGGAGTTCAAACCCCATTGGGCTCGATCCCTTCGGGGTGGTTTACCTGCATAGTGGAGGGTGTTGCATCACCGGTGGTTGCGGCTAGTGGTTCCTCTTGGTGGTGATGGACTTTGCATCATTCAAAATTGGCGTTGGTGGTAGTTGGTGGCTCTAAAAATGATGGTGGTAGAAAAAATTGCATCGCCGATGTGAGCTCGGTGGTCATTGTTTGTGAAATATTAATTATAATATCTTGTCTAAGGATGTTGTTAAGGAAGGGGACCAAGAACCACCGATTCATAGCTCCAGTCAAAAGTGTTTAACTATTGTGTGTGTGTGTGTACATATATATACATACATACATACATATATAAATATATACATACATACATACATACATATATATATATATATATATATATATATATATCACATCACAATCACTATGTGGCCTTATATGACCACCAAATGGGTACTCATCGATTGTTGTAACTCGGATATCGAGTCTCAACTCGTAAAACAATATATGAAAGATTAAAAGTACATCATATCTCTTACGGAATGGAGTGTACATCTCGGCATCCTCATAAGGGTATCAAACCTCATTCGGCATTAAGCGGCTTGGAAAAAAAAGTACGATGAACAACACTATACAAGATTTACACAAAAACACACAAAGTGATCCAATGGTGCGACTTCACATTATGTTCACAATAAATGGTTACAACTTTCTCAGAAGAACATTGACACTACACAATACGACATATGTATGATAAAACATGACAAATTTTACTCACTACAAGTCTTCCCACATAATGATATGCTTTTGATTTTGATAGATATCCCATGATTTATCTAAGAACAACCAGGATAACGTCCCATCACAACATAATATCACATTACTCTTCCAACTCCTCCACCATCATACATAATCATCACAACACCAATTTCCTAGAGGTTTGAGAGCATGAACCTTCACTCTGATACCAAGTATCATGCCCACTATTTTACCACACAAAAATGTAATGCAAAACTGGAATTTTTATTTTTGTTAAATCAAATGACGCAATAACCAAGATTGCACTAAACAATAGGTACTTAACCCCAACACTTACCTTACAATAAACCAACATACCAACAATTACAATTTTCACATGTGCAAGCATTGCATTTTATTACTTCAAAAGTGTTACCTTCAGAAGCACGGTTTAAGTCATTATACCTCAAAATGTTACAATACGGGTTAGTTACGTCTCATTCTAGGATCCATTCCAGTGTTATAATTTATTTATTTTTTCTCACACTACTGATATCCAAACATACATGTCATCTTCCATTCTTAAACACCAAAAATGTTAGATCCAAGAGTACGCAATTTTGGTTAGAACCACTACAAACTCTAGTCATCACACATAAAGTGAGGTATGCATGAATAAGTTTCTTAACCCATGGACGGTCTCCCTAGATTCTAGCTCCTCACATATCATAAGGGAGGTAGTGTTACAAATATTCTAGCTCCTCAAACACTAAAACAAAACAAATAACATTTTCTAAAAGGCTCAAGGCATTTTGAAAAAATCCAATTTGTGCATAACTTATTACAAATGTTGCCCACCTGACCATTATGCATTTTGTGAAACAAAAGGTGTGTTGTCACACTAAACTGATTTGGAACAGGTTGGGGACCAAATTTGGCTTTACAAGTGGCACGACAATAAGGGATGTTGCATATTATTGACCAAAATTGCTAAATAAAAGACAACGGTGATTAAATCTAATACACTTGGCACCCTAAGAGAATGTCTACAAGTCTGCAAGTAATTTGGACTTGTGTAGATGTTTGGTTTTACACCTATAATTTTTGCATTTGTTTAAATTCCTCAAATTCCTTCTCAAAGAACCCATTTTTGCATATCCTATAACCATGGTACTCCATGAGATGACATTATTTTTGAGGTATTGTGTCAAACAATTTGCGTGCCTTGTGTATTCTACCACGTGTTTCATACATTTCCACTTGGGGCATTTTTAACTATAACATTCAACAAGAATACCCTTTGCATTATGCTCTAATGGATGTACGCACCATATTCCATAACTCTTGTTTTTGGCGCATGCACGGAGTAGGGTGGCAAAGGTGAATGGATCGGGTTAGATATCTCTATGTTACATTTCATGAAACAATGTTGATACCTCCTTAGGAAACCCATGTCTTATGTAAGTTTCAATTATGGTATTCCATGAGTAGACGTCTAGTTCTTTCATGTAGTTAAAAACCCTACAAGCATCCACCAAACTCTCACACTTATCATACATGTTGATAATTTTATTTTGTAAAGAAATTACCTCGATGTGTTTCGTAAGTACAAAAAGTAGGGTCAACACAATTTGACCTTCTCTTAATTTGGTATAACGGAGATGTTTGACTAACACATGAGTGTGACCAAGGAATGTCACAAAGTTTCCCATATCACTATGACCAAAAACCATTCTCTTTATAAGGTGTTATTTCAAATCAAAATTACCACCAAGAACAAAACATTCAAGAGTATAAGGTACTCATTTAAGGTTTACCCAAAAACATGTGTTATGAATAAGAATGCTTACCAAACTACTCAAATTCCTATGAAATTTCCTCCCACTGCAATATCTAAGGTTGGCCTAAATATCCTTTCACACATATCTCTAAACCCTTTATGGCACAATAATGAAATCAATTCTCAAGTATTAACATATGAACATGATTGCATTTTCTTGATGGGTATGACTACACCCTTCTCCGGATAAATATAGGAAGATCACCACACCAACGATTGGCATGGGTGATTAACTCCTTCCTAACATCATGGAAGCACTTTCTCTTATGTCCAATAGAGGCATTTCCTATAAGGAGGGGTTGCAACTTTATAGATTAAGATTATTGGTCCCTTGCTATTAGTAGAAATGAATGAGACTTGGAAGAACTTACCTCAATTATCGTGCACTATACACACAATTATCAATTCCTTCCAAATCCTACACTTGGTTTCTGTAGACACCTAAAATATGCTTACACTTAGCATTTCATCCAATCCATTCAATTAACGACACTTCATTAATTCCCTATTATTTGCTCCATTCTTGGATGCCCATGCACAACACCTTCTCGGTCGCATTCCTCCTATAATCAGAATAATTTGGCTAATATCTCTGTTATTAGCTAAGCATTCCTCCTTTTGACCATTCAAAACCTCCCTAGTTCTCTGTAGACCACTTCTATTGGCTTTGTAGGCTATCTATTAGTCAAAATTGGTTATCCAGACCCCTCCTAACTCTCAATGAGTCTCTAATCACTTGCTAATCAAGTTTAACTAGCCTAAACCCTAGTTAACTAGCCTAAATCAAGCTTAACTAAGCCTAAAGCATGTTTATCCTAATCTAATCTAAAAGTGCTTTTGAGCTTTAGTCCCACATGCACCAAAATTCCAAACTCTCCCAAGTGAAAAACTATAAATAGAAGGGTCACCCCTCCCTCTCAACCTTACACCTTGTTTTCATAACAAAAATCTCTCATATTTGGAGATATTAGCATTAGATCTCATTTGCATTAGCCAAGCTAATAGGCATTTGATCTTGGCTATCCTCCATTATTGAAGCTCATCCATCTTCCATCCATGCCAAATATAGTTAGTAGGGGAAGATCTAAAGTTTGTCCATGTAGCCAACTTGGAGAGATCTCTTCACTATTTTTGGGAGTAAACAACACACAATTTGATTGCTTAGAATCTAACTAGGTTCACTTTCACTAAGCATTCATGGAGTAGAGAGTAGTATATATGCTAGGGTTTGAATATTTGTTTCAAATTTATATATGCATATATAGTTTCTTGTTTAGCTCTTATCTCATGGTGCATGGATGAGTAAAGCAAAGCTTTGAGGTTCTTTAGCCTCATTCCATAGCTTTTGCAACTTTCCATTGCATACAGTTTCAACTTGGATCCAAAAGAATGGCCTTTTTATTCAACATGACAGAAGGGATCCAACCCACTTCCACTTGCTTCTAAGACCAATCCGTGGTAGTTCCATAATAGCAAATTACTAACATATTTCATCATGAAAAACTTTATATTCCATCCCTTTAATTATACCTAAATTGTTATTAAAAGAGATCACTACCCCATAGCTATTTTTAGTTGAATTCAAAATCCCACAACCACATATTACGGTAACTAATGATTGAGAGAGATATATATAAAGGTTTATAAGATTATCATGACATGAGATTGGTTCTTTTAATCCATATATGTGTTGTTCATTGATCTTCTTACTTGGGTATGTATTGGTTATCAATCTTCTCCTAGGTTCTACTTCACAAGAAAGTTCCACCAAGACATTCATAACAAGAAATATCCTCCCTACGTAGGTATGAGTTATTTACCGCTAAGTGGTACTCAACTAAGATCCATAAGACCATAAAATACAATGTTCATGAATTTTACTAGAGTTTTTCTCAATTGAGAAAGGATCATCTACACATTATACATCATCTACCATCTTTGAAGATACACATTAATAAGTGACTTAAAAATGGTCAAGGAAAGGATTATTTGCAAGCTTACACTTTTATTTTTAGTTTTTATTATCTTAAAGGTAAATCATCTTGCACAAACCATTAAATCATATAACCTTATCCTTTCATAACATTATGTTGTCCTCTTTCTTTCCATTATTCAAAATTAACATGTTAATCTCTTACGTTCAAGATGACACATTCTTTGATAAGTGTCTTGTATAATCTACCAAGTCCTTGAGTTGGATGATTATCTTGATTTTAAGACTACCCGTGAGTTTATAAAATTTTGACACCAAATGGGACCTTGTGAATCGGGAAAGCTCTCGGATGAAGGCGGTTCCTATTCCTCTATTCGAGATGCACACATAAAAATGTAGAGGTTTACTCAAAAACCTAATCTAACTTGCCAAGGAGAGGCAGGGTAAGAAGATGCAAAAAATAAACCTAAACTAACAAAGGTGATGCACCGCAGGAATGAAGAACACATGTCTTGCCAATAAACACAAACCATTAAAATACAATGCAAGATCATGCACTGAGATAACCAAATTTGCAATGAAAGATCGGGAGGATGCAAATGAACATAGAGAGGGTTGAGAATCATCCACGAGACATGCATTATTTGCTCAAATATTGATCTGATACACTACAAAATGCCAAGAGGCAAAGTTGCATTACTGAGTTTTAGATGGGAGGTTTGAACTCCACAAATTCCTACGAAAAAGAGAAGAAGGGAGGGCAAAACAAGAATGTCAACCTTTAGAAAGAAGCCCCTCCTTACAATTTATAGGAAGAATGAGAGAGGGAAGAGAGGAATTCCAAATCTACCCCAACCACCTCCAAGTTGTATTTAATTCATCTCATTATGGCGGTAGGTGAGAACCCTAGCAAACCCAAAAAATGGTGAACTATATTTTACATTTTTGAAGAACTTGTTCTCACCCAATTAAAGATATCCTTAGTTGGATAGAGGACCTTGTAAGCTTTCCGAAAAGTCCAACCTTGCGTGAATCCGAGCTCCCTGTGAAAAGTTATGGCCATTTGAATATCTAGGTTAGGGTTTTGCTTCTGTCGGGTTGGGGTGTCGAGGTGCTCAAAATGTTTGCCTCTGAAGTGCATCCATCCTCATCCTCATGTCAACATACTTTTAAGTGCATCATAGGCGCTGAAAATGTGGTGTTGATGCCTTGCAACCTGCGCAAGGTGTAACCTTTTTTATGTCGACATTTTTCTACCTACGCCTTGAACTTTGTGCGCAAGGTGCAATCTTTTTTCATGTCGACATTTTTTTCTGCTGTGCCTACCTGTACACCGGGCATGATATTTTTCATGTCGACATCTTTTTTTCCATGTGCGCGCTTCAACCACCTCCACTGCGGGCGTGACTTTTTCATGTCAACATTTTTCTACTGCCTGTGCCAACTTATGCAATCGAATTTTTCATGTCGACATTTTTCTACTGTGCCTTGACTTCATGTCGCTTTTTGCACGCTGGGTGTGACAACTTTTTCATGTCGACATTTTTCTACTACGCCTTGGCGCAATCTTTTCATGTCGACCTTTTTCTACTGCGCTGAAGTGCACTTTTCATGTGACAGTGGCGTAAATAAATGTCGGGTTTTGAGTTTCTTTGATTTCCATATTCTTCTGTTTGTCTATATTTACCAGGGAGGGAGATATATACAACAATTTGGTGACTCAACGGGATCACCTGCCTGCTAGGTAGAAGATCAGTGGCCTTTTAGCAATCCATTGGGCATGGAGTCATAAGCAATAACCTGAAACCAACCTGATATCTGATCCCGAGCCTGATACTGCAACTCCTTCTCTGAGAGCACACTTTGAGCCTTGTAGAAATTCAACTTTGAGAGCAACAAAACCTATGCCAAAGCACTTAGGGAAATTGAAACCTAACTACAACAAGACAATGTGCATCCGCACTTAGAGGAATTGAAATCTAGGCTAATATTTACAAGGTAAACCTTTTCCTTTTAGTAGCAATGTTTAAGATAGATTCCATTAACTGGAATCGGGAGTTCTTCTCCATCAATGTAGACAATTGGAAGGCATTACTACTTTTACATCCGTGACCATGTAGGGGCCACTCAAATGGCATCAAACTTGGAATGCCTTCTGGTTTTTTCCCGATCTGCATCCCATTTCAGAACTAGGTCCCCTTCCTGGAAGGTCCTTGCTCTTGCCTTCTTATCAAACCATCTTTTACTAAGGCCTGATCCTTCTCAATCATCTGAACTGCATGTTCTCTGATTTCTTCCAATTCCATCAACTCTGCATATCTGGCCTCCATTGGTTTGAACTTAGACAACTCCAACTACTTCATGAGCTCCAATGTTGGCAATTCTAATGATATAGGCAATACTGCCTCTTTCCCATAGACCAACTTGTAGGGAGAATTACCTGTAGACCTCTTTGGCATTATCCTGTCAGCCCATAATGCTGATTTTAGCTTGGTATGCCATGTCCTTTGGTTTTCATCCAGAGTCCTTCTGATGATTCTTAGCAAATTCTTGTTTGTGGACTCTGCCTATCCATTACCCTGTGGGTAATAATTTGAAGAGGTGCTCAAATAGATTCCATTCTTGACAGCCCATTCTGTAATCTTGGAACCTATGAATGCCAATGCATTGTCTGATATGATAGTGGTGGCTTTTGAACACAGTCACTATTCCTTCATAAAAGTCTAGTATGTTAGACTCATTTGCTTCTTTGAGCGCTCTTTGCTTGGTCCACTTGGTGAAATAGTCCGTTGCCGTGAGAATCCACTTGTGGCCTTGGCTTGAGTTTGGATTGATGACCCCGATGAAGTCTAATCCCCATTGCATAAATGGTTGGTCAACCAAAATTGGGTGCAATGGAAACATTGCTAGTCTTTCTTTGCCTGTGAAGAGTGCACATTTCTTACACTTTCTTATCCATGTATAGCAATCGTCACTGAACACTGTGGGCCAATAATACCCTGCCTTCATTATCTTGAGAGTTGTTATCCATGGGGAAAAATGTCCTCTAGAATCTCCATCATGAAAATCTTGTAACACCCTCTCAATTTGACCTGTCCCAATGCACCTCAATAGAACTCCATTGATGTCTTTCTTGAACAAAACACCATCAACAAGCACATATGGAATGGCTTGTAATCTTAAGTATCTCTTTTTGCTTTGCTCATTTACGGAGGGCATAGGCTATGCTGTAGGAAGTGTATCATATTCTGAGTCAAGGAGCGGGCACATCATCATTTTCCTATTCTTGACCATCTGTAGTACCAGAGATAGTCTCTTTTTCATCACTACTTCAACTTGCTGACTTCAAAGCTAGTTGTTCACATAGTCCTTTCCACGGACTAGTTTTGTGACCTTAATTTCGATGTCATATTCCATGACATGAGTGATCCATCTCCACGTTTCTCATTTAGATCCTTATTTAGAAGGAAGTCCTTGACTCCGCATGAGAGACCAATAATTGGATCTTGTTGTTTGAGACTAGGTGCTTGAATTTCTTTAAGCTCCTGATCACTGCAAGGACATGCTTTTGATGAAAGAGTACCTAGTTTCGTATTCCTCAAGCCTTGTGAAGAAAGCAACTGGTTGTTCTAATCCCTCTTTGTTTTTTGTACTGGGATTTAGAAATTGTGTCTCCACCACCGAAGGCATATAGCATGAAGTCCTTGGAGAAGTCTGGATTGATGAGAGTCGGAGCTTGAGATATAGCCTCTTTTATTGCCTCAAAACTTGCCTTGCCTTCAGATGTCCACTTAAATGCCATGCTCTTCTTTAACATCAGCGTTATTGGCTTTACGAGAGCTGCAAAGTTTGGAACAAACCTGTGGACAAAATTGATCCTTCCTAAGAAGCTTTGAAGAGCCTTCTTGTGACTTGGCAATGGCAATGCTTGAATTGCTTCAACTCTTTCTGGGTCAATTGTCAACCCCTCCTTTGAAACAATATGGCCTAGAAGTTTTCCTTTGTGAGCCAAGAATATGCATTTTTGGGATTGATGATACCCCAAATCTTCTACACCTCTGAAATACCTGCCTCAGATGAAAGAGGTGATCGCTGCATTTTTGGAGAATACAGTGATGTCGTCAAGATATATCAGAACTATTTTATTGATCAATCCCTTGAATGCCATATCCATTGCCCTTTGGAAAGTGGCTCCAGCATTTGATAGCCCAAATGGCATCTTCTTGTAGGCATAGGTGCCCCATTTGGTGGTGAAAGCCATCTTGAACTGGTCATCTTCTTTCACCATTATCTGATTATACCCTGAGTAGCCATCTAGGAGAGAGAATCTCTCGAACCGGATACCACTTGCAATATTTGTTCCATTGAAGGAAGTGGGTAATGGTCTTTGAGAGATGCCCTGTTGAGGTCTCGGAAGTCCACACACAACCTGATTTCTCTGCTCTTCTTTCTGACCAGGAACCAAGTTTGCAACCCAGCTTGAGTGCTTGATCGGGAATATAATGCTTGCCTCTATTAGCTTGTTTAGCTCTTTCTTCATTAGAGGCTCAATGTGAGGTTGATTGGTCTACTTCTTACTGATGGGCTTAGCATCTGGATCGATTCTATGGTATGTTGTGCCGACTTGGATTGAATCCTCTCAAGTCTTCATAGCTCCAAGCGAAGACATCGGAAATTCTTGGCAAAGTTGTATGAAATCTGATTTCTCTGCTTTCGGTGGCCACTTTACCAATTTGAAGTGTTTTGCCTTCCCCAACTGGAATTGGCTCTGAATCTTCTCTCTTGACTTTGTATGTTAGCCTTTTCCTTACGGAACTAGTCGTTAGGGTTGAAGATAGACTCAATGTTACTAAACCCTTGGGAAGCTTGTTTTCGCATTGCACTACTTGATCCCATATTTTGCTCTAGTCTGTCTGATTCCTAGTTGAGAATTCAGCCTCTTCTTTGAAAAAAATTGACGATCTGTTGATCATTCTCAAACACCACCGACTGTGTTATTATCTAGAACTCTTGGCCTCACAATCACATGGATATGTGGTTGTGTTTTTCCCTTACGATGTTGTCAACCACATCAAACGTTGCTCAATCTTTTGCGAGCCTATCGCGGCTTCATTTTCTTCTGGGTATGGACACGATGTTGAAAGCTTTGAAATCCTCAATGAGGTCCCATACCCTGTTCTTGTAGTTCTTCAGCAGGTCATTCTTTGTAGCATGTTGTCCCCTGACTTGGTTGATGATTAGCTCGCTATCCCCGAACACCTGCAAGTTCTTTATGCCCTTTTTCTGCCCTAATGAAGTCCATGAATCAATGCCTCATATTTAGCTGTGTTGTTTGAACAGGAAAACTGGAAATGAAAAGCTGAAAAATATTTGATGTCTTGTGGTGAAATCAACATTGCACCACCTCCAACACCTTGTCTGCTTCTCGAACCATCGAAAAATAGTTGCCAAACTTCATTTGTCATCCTTTTGTTCAGGTTGAATGATGTCGGGAATGGGTGAATTTTCTTCGTGTACACAATACACGCCCAATTCAGATTCTTCAATTTCCTTGTATGGGTCAAATTCATGACTCTTGTTTTGCCCATTCATCCAAAGTCAAATTAGGAATTCCCTCGACCTTAGTACCTATTTCTAGATCATTTGAACACTCCTCTGATCAAAGGCTGAGCAATTTGCATTGATAGGACTTGGCACATGAGGTTCAATATGGAAATTGGCAATTGGTTCTGACCTGATTGTTGCTTTGGCCCCATACCTCATCTGAAAATCATGTGTGACCAATCTATAGATAAATATCCACCGATTTTTGCAGTGAAGTCTCTTGATAGACACAACGCAAAGAGTGGTGGAAGGTCAATCACAGACACATCTTGTAGAACTGTAACATTAGGACAGGCATGTAGTGTTAGGCTTAACCCTTTTATGACCCCAACTATTGAACTTGTTGTTCCATCCAGTTGTACTACTCCTTTCAACACTGGCTCATACTTCAGACCCAGTTGATCCTATTTGCTTCGGCATCACTGAACTACTTGCCCCTGAATCTATCATGCAGTTGTGTACCAAGTGGTTTCCAACAACCAATGACACATAGAATGGTGGAGGCTTCAAATTCTTTGCTTGGTTGACCCCACCCGGTTGCACTTTGCATTAGTGAGAACTTTCTCTATCCCGGTTTGATACATTGAGGCGAGACCAATTAGCCATTGCAGCGACTTGATAAATCTCGTTGCCACGAGATGCGAGTGATTCCCACATGGAAATGTTCACATGTGTCTTCTTCATTTGATCGATGATGTTGAAAGGGGATGATCTGTCTTTTTGTTGTCCCTTACTTGGTGCAACCTTTTCTGGAGCTTGAACAGGCGCATGTGTTGCTATAATAGGTACCTTAGGCTGATTTTGCACATTTGGAACTGCATTTGGTCTACTGACCCCTTGTTGTGTAGGAGTGGGCTGAGAAACAACTGGATTAGATGGTTTCCCCTCTTCTATGCTTCTCTTCTTTGACCGTGTGTTGACAACCACGCCTTGAAAAGGTTGTTGGTTAACTCCACATAAGTCTTCCGTTTTGCCAATTGGCCAACGTGGTTTCTATTGGAGGTGCTTCTTGTTGTGTTTCTTGTTGTTGATTCCCTACTTGGCTTGGTTCTTGAGACACACCAATGGTTTGCACCATCAAGGCTTGATTTAGTGCACCATTGAAACATCGTTGATTGATTGTGAGGTAGATTGCAAGGGTAACACCAGTCGTACTCTTGTGCCATGTTGTTTTGTGTTGGAACCAAGGCTCTTGAGGATGTCATTGCATTTGGATCATACGGTCGAAATGGCACAGCGAAGCTTGAGGTTGTCCCTAGTTTTGGTTTTGATTTGCAGCCTGAGCTGGTGGTCTATTTTGTTGGTATGGGGGCCTAGCCTAGTACTACGCTTGAGGTTGATACGGTCTAGCACTTTGAGCTTGCTGTCTTTTGATAGTCACCAGCTCATTTCAAGGTTCTAGTTGTTTCATAACCTCCTGCAATTCCTTTGAAGTATTTGAAGAAGTTGATGCCTCATTATTGCTTTGATTTCTAGGAGTTGGAATGGGATTCAACTCTGGTGCTTGACTGGTTGTAGGATTTCCCATATTCGGATAGAGAGGCATTGGTGGCCTTGGTGCAAGCTTGCCAGCTTGGATCAAACAGTTCTCTGCTCTGATAGTTGTGTCATAGGCCCCTGGCAGCGTTGTCCCTCCCATTGATTGGATCATCATGGCTATGTTTGAATTTATAGCCTTTAAGAAATAAAGGAATGCGCCTTCGGTGGTTGGTCTAACAACTATTGGAATCCTGTCCCATGTCCGTTGGAATCTGAAGTTGAAATCTATCATTTGTTCGTTAGGAGCTCTTTTGATTGTCGTCAGTTGTTCCAATAAAGACAAATTGTCTGCCCTCTCCCTGAATTGGTTGCAAAGAGCTGAACAAAGTTGGTTCCAATTCGTAATAGACCTGTTGCTAGGCTCTAAACCCCTGTAAGGCTTTACCTTTAAAAGATGAAGCCAATAACTTGACTGCAACATCCATTTCATTTATTTCATGGATTGCACATGCATTGGCAATATCTTGGATGTGGTCAATAGGAGTAGTATGATTTTCTCCTGTGAAATAGGGGATATTCTTTAGTCTGCAACCGGAACACGATTTGAGCATTTAGGGCAAGTGGACTACTGCCCGTGAAATTGACAAAGGGATTCGGTGGTAGATGTGCCATTATGATTGGCCTAAGAACTCTGGTTGATGCGAGAAAAGGTCTACCAGGTGGAGGTGTAGACAAAGTCCGGTTAGGTGGAGATGGTGATCTTTGTGGTCTTCTTCCTCTCCTTCCTCTGCCTAGTGATAGTTGCAAGTAGACAAATAGCCCCTCTTCTCGAGTATCAGACCTGGTTCGAATTCTTCTCATGTGCCTGGGAAACTTTTGCTTGCTACACCACTAAATTCTATCCCTTGAGTCGCGGATGTGTTGAGAATGAGCCTCAAAAGGCTGGATTTTGCCAAGTTACACACAAACTTGACAATATTAAAAATAGAATTTAAAACTTTGAAGGACCGGAAGATATAGTTCTTCAATTCGGTTATCGGGTCTTGTTGTGTAGCTACTAATCCCGAAAGGTATAGGTGAAACTCAGGTCATGCAAGGCAACTTACAAAACCTGAAATACACGTGTCGGAACTTGGGACATGCTCGACACCTGGGAAAACCTGAAATACTAAAAACTATGAAATTTTGAAAGTCAAAATCTCAAAAATCTAAGAATACCCTTTTGAAGATTATCCCCGATCTATCAACTGGTGAAATTTTGACTTGTTTTGAGCAAGTTAAGCCCTTGAAAATTGATTTTGGAGTTCAGCCTGGAAGGTGAAAAAAATCTAAAATTGTAAAACTTGCAATTTCTAAGTCCAAATTATAATGAGATGAATTAAATACAACCTGGAGGTGGTTGGGGTAGATTTGGATTTCGGAAAGCTTTAAGGTCTCTTCCCTCTATTTGGATTCTTCCTAAAAAATGTAAAATATAGTTCACCATTTTTGGGGGGTTCTCACCTACCGCCATAAGGAGATGAATTATACAACCTGGAGGTGGTTGGGGGATTTGGATTTCCTCTCTCTTCCCTCTCTCATTCTTCCTATAAATTGTAAGGAGGGGCTTCTTTATAAAGGTTGGACATTCTTGTTTTGCTCCCTTCTTCTCTTTCGTAAGTGAATTTATGGAGTTCAAACCTCCCATCTAAAACTGTAATGCAACTTTGCCTCTTAGCATTTTGTAGTGTATTGTATCAATATTTGGAGCAAATAATGCATGTATGTGGATGATTCTCAACCCTCTCTGTGTTCATTTGCATCCTCCTGATCTTTCACTACAAATTTGGTTATATGTGCATGATCTTGCATTGCATTTTAATGGTTTGTGTTTATTGGCAAGACAGGTGTTCTTCATTCCTCGGTGCATCACCTTTGTTAGTTTAGGTTTATTTTTATGCATTTTCTTACCATGTCTCCTTGGCAAGTTAGATTAGGTTTTTGAGTAAACCCTCTGCATTTTTATGTGTGCATCTGAATAGAGGAATAGGAACGGCCTTCATCCGGAGAGCTTTCCCGATTCGCAAGGTCCCACACTTGGGAAAAGCTCCATGTTATGCAATCACACTGAGAGTCTCAACCCATTGAGTTGCAGACATTTAGGGGTGCTGTGATACACCATCAACAATTCCAAAATCACATGATCTCTTTAACAAGATAGTAAGGGTGTAAAAAGGTTGTTAAGGGATTTGCACAAGCCACGCTATCAACAAAAACCTTATTTTTTTTTTTCTTTACAAGATTACGACACTAATACTTTTCAAGTTTTAGCTCACTTCCATACAACATACAAAAGTAAAAGGATTTTTAAAATTGACTAATTAAACTATTTTATAATGCAGTTGAATTGTAAGGTTACAAAATGAAATTTCACCATTTCTTTATTTAACACACATGCACAATGAAAGGAGTTTTTATTTCTTTAATAATACAACAAGTATTATTGTTCAAATAAGATACATTTCTATTCTCATCTCGATTACACATTTTCAGTAATTACACACCAAATTTAGATTTCCATCATCCATTATAATCATGCTTACGCTACCTGCAACTTGTCAAGTTAGTGTAAATATGGTTAGCGAAATAAATGTCTTGCATGGCATCTACCCAAAATCAAACATAATTCATGTTATCATAGTTTTCCCATTCACATGATTATAATACTTAGCACCCAACAAGAGAAAGAGTTAGAGATACGTTCATTTAATTTCTTAACTAGAGGAGAGAGAGAGAGAGAGAAGAGAGAGAAACAACAATTTCCTTGACAATCAAATTTCTCAAAAGCAAACCACAATGGAGAGTTCCATAAAGTCATACATAAGTGTCTACAATTTTACTTGATGATTATTTGACTTCAAGAGGGTCCTAAGGCATTCTTTAACATTTTCTTACTAGTTTGCAAAAACTTCCAATTTTAACTCAAGGGCTAAGAAACCACGTTTAAAAACTTCTCTCTAATGGGTGAACGTACATGAGGAAATTCCTATATGCTCTCCTAAATATATATAATTCATAGGAGTTTGGAACTTAGAAATGACGAACGTGGTATTAATGACCACTACTTTTACTTTGAGCCATCGGTTATAATTGGACTAGTTTGACTCGGTCACTCAACAACCGTGAGGTCTATAAAACCTCCTCGTAAAACTAATTGGTGATAGGTTTTTCTCAGAACTAAGGGTTGCAAGAAATTTTCCTATATAAATACTAGAGGTCTATGGAGGTCGATATCCATTTCTTCTCCCAGGGTCAAAACGGCAAGCCAAAACCAAACCCAACTTCTAACCTTTAGCAAATAGCCAACACTGCAAAGAGGGTCAAGAGGGCTCCTAACGAGCTACTTAAAATGATCAAATGATAAAAAAGGGAGTTGTAAAAGTTGTTGTGACATCTCATGATAACAAGGAATAAGGTCAAACCTTGACCTTTCGGATTGGGGGTTCAGAGAGGTATTTCACGTGTCAATGAAAATCATGATTTATTAACTTTTACAATGCAACAATTGATAGGTTTAAAAAATAACTCAAATTCAAATTGTCAATTAAAGGGGTTATGGCTATCCATCCTAGTTACTTAAGTTTCCAAATCATCTCGAGTGGGTTTGAGAGTACAATTGAAAACCAAAAGTCATCCGGGTTACGTAAAACACTAGGTAAATTTATTGTTTTACACTACCATTTCATTTTTTAAATCAAAAATACAATATTTCTTTGGTTTAAAATTTCTATTTCATTGCGATAGAAAACTAAGAATACAAAAATTATGCAAGACAGGGATAAGAAAACCATGCATGGAGGATGAAGAGGCAGTGTAAGAATGAAACTCCTGAGCTATCTGCAATCAAAATATGCAATACCGTAAGCTATGCACATGCCACTTCTTTTAGTCATTATTTTTATAACTGCTTCCATGCCCCGATTGATTCCTCCTTCCCTAAAACCACCTCTAGGCATTCTGTCAAACATTTCTCTTGCGCTAGAAGAAAGTGAAGGAAAATAATGAACTTCACATGCATTGGATGTCTATTATCAAAGGTGGTGAAAGATTATTTTTTCCCTTGTCAGCATGGCAGAGCATCTTGAAGGCCATGCATATTTCTTAGTTGCTATTATAATCATATAATGTACAAGATAATTTCATTTTCATTCACTTTCACGTCACACTTAACTCATCGCATGTCGTATACATAGCATAAAGGAGGTAGTGTTACACAGATTCTAGATCCTCCAGTATTAAAACAAATCTAATAAAAATTTCTTGAAGGACTCCAAGGCATTTTGAAAAAAAAATCCAACTTGTGCATAACCTGTTGCAAATATTGCCCTCGTGACCACAGGTTATAGAGGAATTTTGTCAAATAAAAGGCGTGTTGTCACACAAAACTGATTTGGCGCATGATGGGGACCAAATTTGGTTTTGCAAATGGTACCACAACAAGGGCGGGTGCATATTATTGACCAAAATTTCTGAATAAAAGACACTGTTGATTAAATCTAATACATTTGGCATCTAGGATAAGGTCTACAGGTCTGGATGACTAGAATTGTGTAGATGTTTGGTTTTACACTTGAAATTTTTGCATTTGTTTTAAAATCTCCAAGGCCTTCTCAAAGAACCCATTTTGTACATATCCTATAACCATGGTACTCCATGAGATGACATTCTTTTTTAGGTATTTTTTCAAACAGTTCATGTGCCTTTTGTATTATGCCACGTTTTGCATACATGTCCACCCGAGGCATTTGTAACTACAACATTTAACAAGAATCCCCTTTTCATTATTCTCTAATGGATGTACACACCCTATTCCAAAACTCTTATTTTTGGTGCGGGGAAAGGAGTATGGTGGAAAAGGTGAATTGATCGAGTTAGACATCTGTGTGTTGCATTTGGTGAAATAGTGTCGATACTTCATGAGGAAACCCATGTCTTCTCGTAAGTTGCAATCATGGTATTCTATGAGCATGTGTATAGTTATTTCATGTGGTCAAAAACCCTGCAAACATTTTCCAAACTCTCACACTGTCATATTTGTTGATAATTTTATTTTGTAAAAATGTGCACGCAAAGCACATGGAATTCCCCTACCCTATTTCAAATATCATACTCTAATGCAAGCTAGGTGTGTGCTAGAAAATGCCATTGATCATGTGGACACCTATTGGTTGCATCTACTTCAAAGTTTCCATGGCCCATCAAAATCATTACAATCCCTTAAACAAACAAAGATCACATTTTGGCATAGGCAGGGAGGGAAAAAACTAGCCAATTGCATTTGCTTGAAAGTCCAAACCAATGTCAAGTCTCATAATGACAATATATGTATAGATAGGGAAAGGATATCTTTAGAGATTGTAATTTTCATAAAGTTATAAAGAACTGCCCAAAGATCGACTTTGGCTTTAGATAGGTAGGTCACGCAGTAGAGGGAAATGCTTAAAAAGTTGTGGAGTCGAGTTATACACTTGTAGCTTGCCTTTGTAATTAAAACAATTGTCAAGGGCATGATCCTCATGATTTTTTTCCGAATAGGGTATGGGAAACTTCTCTCCGCCACGTCATGATCCACATTACACTTTAATTCTCTTTACCACTCTCACCCACTCACCCCACTTATTTAAATGTTATTCATACATTATTTGTTTCCCGGATCAAGGAAAATGGAGTGGGCACTACAAACTGCATGTCAATCAATTGCAATCCCTTATGATATTTTTCTATAATCACAAATCTCAATTCAAATCGTTCTACTCATACTATTTCTAATTGTTCTATCCCTCTTCATATTTTTATCATGCTATGAATCCTCTATAATTCTACATGATTATATTTACTTTATTATAACATATTTTTGTCCTACACCTCCTTTTACTATTTGGGGTTCATCTTTCCTCATGATCAAACTCTTCTTGGGTATATATTGTGCTAACCCTCTCCATGTACATGCTTCAATTCAAAAATTCAAAAATATTCACATATTTTAAAAACAACAAAACCAAGACATGTGCACATAGTTTGAGTTGTTAACACTTTACATTACATATATTGTTTGGATTTGTGGTTTAATTGATAGCATATATTTTCTATATATTCCTTACACATGCATTCACAAAGTATATTGAGCTTGATGTATGATACACAAATCATTACACACTCATAGGAGATACTTTGGTTCCTTACATTACTTCTCTTAGGGAATCCCTCCACAGTTTATAGGTGTTATGATTTTATAGTTCCTTTCTACTAACTCGTTACGCTTGATTGTGTAAATTTTGTACATACTATCTTTTAAAATCATAAGACTAACACATTTCTTTTTCATATCTTGTTTCATGTGCTTTCTTGCTACTTATATTTATTTTATCATTGTTTAACTTCATTGTTTTCTATACATGATTGCTACTTGTTTGTGTTACTACTTGTCTACTTCATTGTATGCACCTTAAGTGCCTTGTTTTCCTTGTGACACCCATGTGCAAATCCCTTTTACAAGTACAAGTTCTCAAAGGTGGCCACCACTTTACCATTCCATATCCTTCTACGGGTTCTCAAATATATGGTACATGGGTACACATCTATTCTTTTTAAACACATAATTAAATGCTTTATCACACATGCCTCAAAAGAGGGGCATTCATCAAGATATATTCTACACTTACAAATAGATTCCATGACTCAAGCATAGGTTTTCACAAGGTACATGTCCTCATAAACATCTTCAGATATAGAAATTTGGAAAAAATTATATATGTTTAATACCATATAGAAATTCATAACCATACCATATGTTTATTCCTCAGGGGTATCTACATTATATTTTTCTATACTTCCAATTTTCCACTTATGGATATAGGTTTTTGACAAATTTTCAAACTCAATTAACATAATTCTCAATAGTTTACAAGAGGCATGAATATTTCACTCCTCCACTTCAAGTACTCAATTGTAGTTACAAAATACAAATTTTTGGGGCATGAGCTTCTTTCTTCATCATAATTTCAACATTAGTACACACTTATACTCAAAGAAGTACCAAACACGAGAAGAGCATGGGGCACTCATTCTCTTTTATACCTTGTTTATATATATAATTGGGCTTAGATCCGTCAAAAACAATGTGCTCCATTGGGTTATGGAAAGTATCTAAGAAACTAATTTCCTAGTAGGAAGTGTTTCCTATCATATTTTTAAGGGGAAGATATCATGGTTACTAAAAATTTGATACACATTCTTCTTCCTTCATGAGGTGTTGGACTATCTCTCTTTATCTTCTATTTAGTGTTGGGTTACATACACCCAATACTCTAGTTTCTCCTTCAACACAATTGGGGACTAATCACCTCCAATCCTTTCAAAAATTCAACAATACAAATCCAAATCTCCAACTGCAAGCAAGGAAAAGGGAAGCTCATCCCTCCACAAAACAAACATGTGTGTTCTCTCCATGTTTTAAATATCTTGAATATTACTTTATGCATTTCAAATTATATATTTACAATTGAATTACAGTTCAATTCCTACTATGAACATTGACTACACTATATGTTACAAAGTTTCATCATGGAGCATGCCAACACCAACACATTTGGAAAATTAAAGCTGCGAGTGAAGACAAAGTGTCTAAATACTCGTTATATTTTCCTTTAAGCATGTATTTTTCATTTCATACTTAAAGGTGGGTAAATTTAGACATTCAAATTTTACCTTTTACCCTTTGACATTTCTATTAGTGATTGTTCTCCTTTACTAAGACAAACAACCTCATCTTATCCCCACTCCATACATCTTTCTCTCTCACTCATAACTTGATTATTCCCACACACTTCAATGTATTGACAAAGTCTACATGTAAATGCATAAGATTATTACTTAACCTATGCCCATCATATTGCAAATTTCATATTCTATTCAACATGGCCATATGTCCAAAACCATACAACAATGTCAAAATGTGGCATCAAATCCTAGTCGAATGTGATGGTCTAGGACCGACAAATCTTCCAACTTTGATTTCAATTTAACATCATTTTTGGGTCTTTTCATCTTCATGGGTCAGCCTTATCATAATGATTTACCTTTATAAAACTATATAAGTAAGTTAACATCGTCTCATTTACTCTCCTAGCACTTTTTGACAAGAATATAGCAAAGCACTTGGTACTCTCACTGCAACACATAAAAAGGAACTCGGGGATCCCTAAATCATCCCAAAGCTAATGCACATTCATTAAGAAATCCAATACTATAGTTTTGAAGCACTCAACCAAGTCAAGGAGTCTATCTTCCCTCATTTCCAAACACACTAAGATCCCTACTTCAAATTCTTAAGAAGGGCACAATCCTCTCAAGCATGTTCAAAGTGGTTCAAATATCTAACTAACTACATTCATATAGATATTACAGGTTATGTGGATAACTACATGTGGTTTGATGCCTCTTCCAAATAGTGCCAACGTAGGTGGTGCATGAATTGCACTTCAACAAAAACACTAACCTTCTTGTAGGGTATCCCACACATGGTTAGGGTTTAAGTGTGATTCATATGATTACAAGTGGTTTTGGGATTGTGTGACACTTAGGGTTTGATAGAAAAACACATTTTTAGGCCACCAAAGGATAGGGAAAGTTTCATAACCCAATATCAAGTAGTTTCAAGACCATATAATAGGTCAAGGACTATACAACCATTCATGACAGACTTGTATGATTAGGAACCATGAAGTTTTCAATTGAAATTCTCTAAAAATAAGAATCTACAAGCTCATCTCTCCTAGCTTGTCCAGTTTATTCACCCATATCTCTCTTTTACAATCTTGTGTAGCTAAGTACATTTTTATCATATGTTTTTAATCTTATAGCATATTATAATCACTAATTTCAAGTACCAATACGTTATTATTATATTGTATGGTTAACATTGGGAGTTAATTAGTCGAATAGCTCCTAGTTTCAAACATCACATTCCTTTTTATTTTTGTGCATTTTGTAACATATAAAATCATTAAATCTTAAAAGGGTGTAAAAAGTGGGTTATAGCTCTAAATATAAATCTATAATCACAACACAATGGGTAAATATTAGTATGTGTTATGGCTGGGGACCTAACTTGGTCGATCCCTAACCATTTTTAAGGCTGATAAAATAACATGTAATACATGCAATGCTAAATGAAAATAAATGAAATGGTATAAATGTTTGGGGGGCCTAAGGGAAGAATGCATGACTCAATGTTTATTGGTGGAAAATTATTAATTATTGATTGTTGATGATGTGTTGACATATTGTATGTTGTCTTGAATCGGATGCACAATCAAAGATCATTTGCAAGCCAATCACAATTACAACTGTCATGTGTTAAAAAAATGAAATGTAGTTGTGTTTTGAGCTTTAGAAGTCTAAGATGATATTTTTTCCTTCATAAAAACATGTGAGAAAAGCATATGTGAGCAAGTGATGAAATCATGGAAACAACCAAGGGAACTCAATGGAGGGGTTAATGTTATTTTATAGATTTGGGTAAATATAATATAGTGATGGATATGGGTACAAAGTGCATAAAGAGTTGAGATGATAAGGGTCCAATGTGCATTAGAGATGTAAATGGGTAGGTGGAGTGACTAACTATATAAAGGGATGTGATAAGTGGCCAATGTGCATTAAAGATGTAAATGGGTAGGTGGAGTGATTAACTATATAGAGGGATGTGAAAGGATTAAATGTGAGTGCATGAGGATAATTAAATGAGTGAATTGTCTTTAATCAACCTTATTTTATATTTTTTGGTTCTTTTTGTAGGATCATTAAATTCTTGTAGGGATTATTATGTTTTATATTGTTTTTTAATCCTAGTTTAAGAGATGTTGTGCGTAAGGTAAAATTTATGTCTACACATACGTGTGTGTGTGTGTGTGTGTGTGTGTGTGTGTGTGTGTGTGTGTGTGTGTGTGTGTGTGTGTGTGTGTGTGTGTGTGTGTGTGTGGTGTGTCACATGCACCCTTAGGTATGTGGGGTGTTTGTATCTATGGTTTCCTTATCATGTGTCAAATAAACAAACTTCGAGAACAAAAAAATACCCCACTAAGGGAGTAGATTTCATTCCTATTCATTCCTTATTAAATACTTTGTTAATTATTGTTGAATACAATGTGAAAAAACAATAAATTCATTGTAGACAAGACTAGGAGATATACTATACTTTAATGTGTGTGGTGAATATGATGTTCTCTTCCTGAATTAATTACAAATAGAGAGATATGATAATTACATTTTTAAAATAGAAGATTTTAATAGTAAATTTGGTATTGCAATCATGTTGCCTCTTACACCTATTGTATTAATTTATTCTAAACTCACATAAATAAAAAGTAATTTTGTTTTACACCCTAATTAAATTATGCTATGAAATAGAAACAACAATAAATAGGATGTAAGGGTTTGTTACAGGATATTATTCTTATCTAATTAATTCATAATTAATTGTATATAATCATAATAATTCATTAATAATTACAACAATGATAAATGATACAAAAATGGCTCAAATACACAAGATGAGATGAATAATTAATTTTACATACCATAAAAAGGATATCCTGGATGTGCAAACAAGTGGAAAATGCATATCGAAACTATAGATGCTTCATTATCGTACTGAGCTAGAAACTAAGTTCAAAAAGAACATAGGAATTTTTACGGTTGAACCCTAGAATTGTATGGTCTTCATTAGAGATAAATTTTTGATCCACCTATAGTCATGCTCTACAACTTTCTATATGCTTTTCTTGTCTGAAAATATGCTTCATTGTATTTCATTCTTGCTCGCTCAACCTTGGGATGACATGTAATCACCTGCAACAAAGTGGAAACCCTAGAAACCTATAATACCCTTCATCAAAGAATTAGATAACAAAAATAGAAATCTTTGTGTGGGGTGAGGCTGGAATACCCTTACCAATCAACCCCGTTGAACCAATCTAAGTGGTACACTACATGCCCTCATGCAGATCAAACCTCATGTAGTTATCATATGTGTTTGTGCAAGTGTGATTATGATCTAATCCTACCCCTTATGGGTTCCCTCATGTCTCTTAACACAAAGATAATGGTGTAACTATAGAATATAGAATGTACCCAACATGGTATAGTGTGGTGTAGTGTGTTTTAGCTACATGACATAACCCTTTGTCACTTAAAACCCTTTGACAATGCTTGGAGTTGGGTTTATAATATTAGGCAAGAAACTACTTATTTAGAAACCCACCAAAAAATGTATGTTTTTTGTTTATATCTTATATTTAAAATATAATCATGATAGATCCAAGCAGTCTGGCTTTAAGAGTGGATAATGACCACCCACCTTGTATATAACAAGGTGATCTCATTAGAGATCGGATACATGGTTGATGGTAACATTTATGTGAGTTATATGTGTAAGATGGTCATAGATACATGATGTGAATCATGTAAAACTCGTGAGAAAATGTATGTGGAAGTTTTAATCCCTTCTTGAAGATGTAACTACAAGTGGATATGTGAAAATAGTGGGAGTGTTGGGTGAAATTAAATTCTCAATAAAGATAAGTGATTTTCAGTGGGTTTTTTACCTTTCATGGTTTTCCCACTTATATCTTATGTCATTGTGTTCATTTACTTTTTGTTTCATGTTGTTTATATTTTGTAATATGTAATATAAACATATTATTCTTTGTTTTATTTATTACACTTCATAAACTATCATTTTGGAAATTTAATGGTGTGTATCTATAATTTGCAAAAATTAGGTATCCCCTAAATTTCCTAACATGGTGTCATAACTTGCGTTTATGCATGCACATGATAGATTTGGATTTTTGATTCACGGTTTTGAGGAAACTTGAATATTTTTCAAAATATGTGAAACCCTAGCTTGTTTCATGGATTTTTTCAAGTTCATCGTGCACACATATCCTAATTCATATGTTTTAAGATAAAATACAGTCTATTTGGATGCTCCATATCGAGTGTGAATGATCATAATGTAAGTTGTCATTAATTTTGCATACTTAGATCTCTCTGTTTATATGATCCATGATCGTTTTTCACTTTACTAGGTTTTTTATGATTATTTGAATGTTTTGTGCCTTTTATAACCGTTGTGTGACTTATTTGAAAAATTTGCACTATTTTATTGTTGCAGAGGATTTTTAGTCTTATGCGGCATACTTTAGTGTTGCATAGTTTTTAAGGCTTGCATAAGTATTTTTAATATTGCACAATTTTTCCAAGTCTTTTGTGGCCTTTTTGACTTGTGCAACATTATTCCTTGTTATGCAACTTTCACCTATTTTTGCATAGATTTCCTTGTTCCATGGCTTTCACCTACTTGTTTTTGTGGCCTTCGATGTGTTACATGGACTTGTAGTATTTCGTGGCTCTCTTGTATATTATGGGGATTATTTGTTACACATCCTCAAAACTTATTCATACATTTCTCCTTATGCATTCCAATGTATACCTTCACAAAGATATGTTTTTGTGCTTTTCGAATTCTTCTAAAGGTATTCCTTATTTTGAAAATTTTCCTTGTTTCGTGGATGTCTAGTGTCTCGCGGACTTTCCTTTGTTCCATGGATTTTAGTTGTATTTTCCATAGAACACTAAATCCCGCAAAACACTTTCATTATCTCAGTAACTTCTGTCATTTTTAAAAAAAAATCTATATCTTTTTCCTAGTTCCTTGCACCCTCTCACGTTTGTTTCTTTATGTTTTGCATACCTTCATATTTTTGTTAGAACCTTGTTTAGGTGTTTTCATCAAGTTACAAGTTATTTTATTTGAGTTCTAATCTGTTGTAGATTGTTCCTTTGTCTAGTGGATCTATGTAGCTTCTAAAAACCTACCTAACACTATGTTTAAAATTTTGGTAAGTTCTCCTTAAAATGGCTTGTTCTTCTGGTTTTTCCATGGATAAATCACAACTTTTAAATGGAACTAATTAGAGTATTTGGAGAATTAGGATTAAGGATATCCTTATGGCTAGAAGGCTATGGGATCTAGTTAGTGGTGTTGAGAAGAAACCCATTGGGAGAGAAGCTACTCCTGATAACTTAAGTGTTTTCTCTCAAAACTACCAAAAGGCCATGTCAATCCTATTACAAAGTATCAAGGATGAGTTATTTTTTCATATAGGACACATGGAGTCTCCGGCTGATGCTTGGATACAATTGTAAATAATGCATGAAGGTAGACACCTCTCCAAAATAGTTAAGTTAATCATGCAATTGATTACAACCCCCATGAAATATGATGAAAATATTGTTAATTACGTAACCAAAATTAAGGATATTAAATCTCAATTAGATGGATGTAATTATGAGTTATTTCAAATAAGTTTTAATACTTTATTATTCAAATTAACATTCATGAAAAGTTTAGAAGCTTCATCTCTATTCCGAATTCCAGATATCAAAATGAACATGATCTACCTAATTTAGACAAATTTTCTTTTCTCCTTATTCAAGAAGAGAGTGTCATGAAGAACTTTGACTCTAAAGAGAATGCCTCTCAAGCATTTTTCTCTCAAATTGAAGTATTCTAAAATCATATTAGTATTAATTCAAATCTACAATCAAACTTCATATCCAAGTTTAAACCTAAGCACATTAGGAATGATTAGAAGTTGAGAGTAAAGTTTGATGGAACTTGTAACAATTGTGGTAAATTTTCTTATAAAGTAGCTAATTTTCATACTAACAAGTCTATAATAATCCTAAGAATAATAACAACAACAACAAAAATAATAAGAGTAATACAAATCATTTTCATACTAACAACCAAGCTAATAATGTTGAGCAATCTATTGCTCTTTATACAACCCTTTCACCTCCAATGACAAGTGAATGGATCCTAGATAGTGGTGCATCTAGACACATGACATATATGCATGATATTCTTCACGATGTTGAGTGCCATGATAAATTTGTCATCAATCGAATGTGGGCAATATTAAGTTAGCAAATGGAATCATTAGAAATGTGTTATTTGTTCCTAACTTAAAGAAGAACCTTTTATCTTGCTCACAATTAACTAAAGATGATTGTAGAGTTTTGTTATTACAAGATGAATGGTATGTTAAGAATGAGCTTGGTAAAGTAACTGTTGCTAGTTTACAAAATAATGGATTGTACTTTTGTGATGAATTTGTTATTGGATCTTGTCTTTCCACTTTTTTTTGTAATGTTGTTAAATTATGGCATGAAAGGCTTGGGCATGTAAACTTTAAGAGTTTGTATGGGATGTCCTACCATAACCTTGTTGTAGGTATTCCTATGTTAAAATTAGATCATGAATCTTGTGAAGGTTGCTTATGTGGTAAGCAACATGTATAACCATTTCACAAACACCACGAGTCTAATTCCTCTTGCTTGCTTGAGTTAATTCATAGTGATGTTAGAGGACCTTTGTAAGTACCTTATCTTAGTGGTGTTTTATATGTTATCATTTTTATTAATGATTTCTCAATAATGACTTGGTCTTATTACATAGGAAAAAGTATGATGTCTTATTTAAGTGTTAAGATTTTAAATCCTTTGTTGAAAACATGTTTAATCTGAAAATTAAAAGAATTAGAGTTGATAATGGAGGTGAGTATGTTAATAAGAAGTTTGATGAGTTTTGTGTATCTTGTGGAATTCAAATGGAATTGGCAACTTCATATTATCCTAAGTAAAATGGCCTAAATTCTTGTGGGTTGAAGCTATGAACATTGTTGTTCATATTTTTAATATAATTCCTACCAAAGTGTTGCATCAAACCACACCTCGTGAATTATGGACTCTCTTATTTAAAAACATGACATCTCTTATGTTATCCCAAATTCACCCCTCGAGGTAATTTGGATAACTTGCATAATTTCCTCATGTTGGAGCAAGAAGAAATGATGGAAGGATAAAAAATTGGATTTTTGGGGGTCCTTTGGCTCTTCTCTATCTTCCCTGTCCAAGAAAAATTCATAGATAGAAAAAAATAAAAAAAAAAAAAATGCGGCAATCTGTCTTTAGTATATTACGGCAACGTTGGATATTTCTATCCTAGATGGTCCACGGGACATAGGGATAGTCAGGACCCGAAAATCCAAAATGACTGATTTGCGAAGGAATCGGAAAAATTGTGTTGAAATGTCCCGTGCCGGACACAGTGACACCGGGATGCGCAGGACCCGCATGGCCAAAATCGTTGATTTGCGAAGGGTACGATAAGATAAGTCGGAATCTTTTGTCCCACGCACCATGGGATAGTTGGGAAATTGGGACACATGGGCTCTGAAATTCTGAGATAGCCGATCACAAAGGGATGCGGGCGAAGTGGAGGTCAACGGCCCCGGCGGCCCTCGCCAACGACGGACACATAGGACATCAAAACTGATTTTGCCGACTTGTATGATTTACAAAGCGGGTCAAAGTATGATGCGGGTGAAGTGGAGGTTTTCGGCCCAAGTCGCACAAGGGACATCCAAGACACCAAGACCTAAAATAGCTGAAATAGCCGCATGCAAAGGAAAATAGTGCAAATCAGATCCCAAACTTCAAATGGCCATAACTTTTGACTCCGAGCTCCGATTTTCATGAAATTTGACTTTTTGGAATGAGCACGACGTCCTCTATGCCACAGAAACTATATTTATTAATTTTTATGAGGGTATATATATGAAAATAAAATAAACATCTTCAGCTCTAGTAAATTAAATGCTCAGTCCCATTAAATGACATAAATGCCTAGTAGACCCAAAATAGTTGCCCGCACTAGAAGGCCATAACTTTTGCATTTCTCAACGAAAACGCACAAAATTGGTACTATTGGAATCATGGCTCTGAGCCCAATGTAAAAAAATCAAGAAACTTAGGATTTGATGAAGAATCGATGGATATTTTTATAAAAATGTGCCTAGTTAAGAATAATGATTTTAGTGGTGGTTAGGATGCATTCAATGAAGTATGGGCTGACATTTCTGACTGCTACAAGTTATGGGACAGTATGGGGGATTTTCAAGCAACATACCATCATTTCACTTCATTTATAAACATCTTGCAAGTGGTGGGAAGTTATAATTTGGGGTTTTCATTTTCCCTCTTTCTCTCTCCTCTTAGATATCTATAAATTGGAGTGTTGGGTTCATTGTAAAGGGGGTAATTTTTAGTAGCAAAACTCTATCAAAATTGTTTTGTGAAGCCAATGTGCTGCATGCCCTTGTAGTGGACTCCTTGCATGGTGATCCAGGCCCTTATCTTGTAATAGATTGAATTGTGCATACTTATGAAGCAATAGATGCAAGTTTGTGGATGTATCTTCCCCTGTTGTGTTTGTTTGCATTCTTCTTTCCCTTTCAAACTCATTACAAATATATTGTGTCTATTTATACTCTTGCAGGGATTCATTATCATTGTGCATGTATGGAATATTACTATGAATGCATTTTCTAGATTGTGGAGAACTGTTATCACCCCTTCTAGTATGCAATTTTTCTTATTTTCACACATTGGAAAGCTATCCTCATTCCCTCCTTTCTCGGTGTACCATCACTTTATTTTAGGGTTTGTTTTCCTCTCTCTCTCTCTCTCTCTCTCTCTCTCTCTCTCTCTCTCTCTCTCTCTCTCTCTCTCTCTCTCTCTCTCTCTCTCTCTCCCTTGGAAAGTTAGATTAGTATTAGATAGTTTTTCCTACATTAGAGTATATTGTGGTAGGTAGTTTAGGAGAAAGAACCAGCTTTCTTTGGAGGTCTATCTCAAGTAGCAAGTCTCACAACTTGGAGGTAGTACCCATGTTATCCAATCACACTGTGAGCTCAAGCACACACACTTATACAAACCATAAGGTGTTGTGATCCGGTGATAACACTTATTTCAAGATATTTTGCATCCTCTTGTGTCTCTTCTTATTCCTAAATTTTAAAGACAATAGCTTGATCCTACCTCTTACTCTTGTATATTTTTTGGGTGTGGTAGTCAAACAAAATGATTAATATTCTATGATCCATTAAGCATGTGATTATAGAAAATAGGAATGTGTATGTTCTTGAGAAACCTTTTTATAAACATGCCTCTCTTCTCTCTTCTAAGTTTCTTAAGTCTGAAACTGATTTTCTCGATGACAATCCTTACTTAGACAATATGGAAACTAATTTGCAAGTCTCTAATCATTATTCTTCTAATATGATGGATGTATACATTGAGGGGGAGTCTCTCAATATTTATCTCGATCTAGGATTCCTAAATGGGCCAAAAATCTGGTTTCAAACTCTCGACCTAATGATTTTTGAAAGATGGTCCGTACTCAACATTTTTATCAGGTATTGTTAACTATTTATGATGTTGAACCTCAATCTTTTGAAGAATCCAACCTGGATGAAAGATGGATCGCATCTATGGAAGTTGAATACAATGCTCTAATCAAGAATCAAACTTGGGAATTAGTCTCTCTTCCTCCTAAAAGAAGCATTTTAAGCTCTAGATGGTTGTATAAAATTAAATATAATTATTCTTGTAACATCTATAAATTCAAAGCTAGAGTATTTTTTAGAGGGTTTAGTTAAAAACCTGGTTTGAATTATGTTGAAACATTTTCTCCGTATCCAAAATGAGTATTTTTAGAATTCTTCTAGCTTTAGCTTCTCAACATGGTTGGGAGATTCACCAAATGGATGTCAAAAATACATTTCTAAATGGTGACTTGAAATAAGATATATATATATATATATATATATATATATATGCATCGACCTAAATGTTTTGAAGAACACGGAAAATAATTATATGTGTGTAAACTTAAGAAATATTTGTATGGTCTTAAACAAGCTCGAGAGCTTGATATGCTAAAATAAATAGTTTATTTCATGAGCTTGGTTTGCTAATTTTTTTGTTGATAATGATTTATTTGTCAAGTACAAAACCAATTATGTTATCATTATTATCTTATATGTTGATGATCTCTTGATTACTAGTAGTGATAAGAATCTAATTCTTAGAATCAAGGAGAAGTTAAGGAAATATTTTGAAATGACTGATTTAGGACTATTATATCATTTTATAGGCATGATTATTTGTCAAAATCACAAATCTATTGTTGCATCATAAACACAATATGATGCTAATAACCTTCTTAAAAGTTTTAATATGATTTATTGTAAGCATGTCTCTACTCCTGTGGAATTTTGTGTTAAATTAGATCTAAAACCTTCTTGTGATAAATATAATCCAACTTTATACGAACAACTAGTTGGTAGTTTGATTTATTTAACTATCACTAGGCCTGATATATCCTATGCAATTGGAATTGTTTCTAGATTCATGCAGATCCTTATGTGGACCATTGGAAAATGGAAAAAGGATTATAAGGTATATCAAAGGTATAATCAATTATGGTTTGTGTTATTCTTCTTGTGATAATGTACATTTATTTGGTTATTGTGATTCTGACCATGTTGGTGATATTGTGGATAGAAAATATACTTCTAGATATGTTTTCAAGTTGAGTAACTATAATAACTTGAGCAAACAGAAGAAACCAACAATATTTATCTCTTCTACTAAAATAGAGTATAGAAGTGTTATGGAAGTAATAAAAGAAGCCATGTGGCTCAAAATAATATTGGAAGAAATTCATATGGGTGTCAAAGGAAGCACTCTACTTCTATGTGATAGCTAAAGTTGTATTGCTCTTGTAAACAATCCAGTCCAACATCAAAGAACTAAGCATATTGAGATCCATATGCACTTCATCCGAGAGAAAGTTCTCAATGGTGACATAGATCTCAAGTTTTGTTCCACTAAAGAGTAGGTTACAAATATTTTTACTAAGCCCTTGGGTGCTGCAAATTTCGCAAGTTCCATTCTATGTTGGGAATTTTAGATATTAGCTCTTATGATCATGTGGATGACATTGATCTTTACCTCGAATCAGGTTGAGTGTATGTTGTGTAACTCTTATGATCATGTGAATGACGTTAATATTCACCTCTGAATCAATTGAGTTTTGGCCTTTCAGAGCTGCCATTGAGGGGGAAATAATAAATGAGCATGTTGCATGTTTTTCTTGTGTAATCTCATCTCTTAATGGATTGATTGTGTTGAAATGGATACTTCGACATTATTTCTATGTTATTTAAGTAAATTGTCATGTATGTCAATTTTACTTGTAATCCCCAGTGAAGAGGTAGATATGTAAAGATTATTTACTCCATAATATGATGTAAGACTTCATCCTTAATCAATTTATCTTGAGAATTTGTAATGTTCCTTTGTACATTATAGTTTTTATAGAATCCGTGGAACACTTGCTTTAAATCATGGTGAAATAGTTTATTGTAGCTTCTCTTAAACCCGTAATTTTTTATTGTTTTTCGTGGCTTTTATAAGTCCACTGGACACTATGGTAGTATACCGCAGAGTTTAAAAACCTGCATGACATTGTTTAATGTACTGCGGAACTGCAAAACCAATGGAACAAGTATTTTTTGCATAATATCCTAAATCACTTGTTGATTTATGGATTGTAATTCCTTTTGTACCAAAAGGTGACTTGGCATGAGGAACAAACTTTGACATGTGAAAGTAATTTTGCATGTTTCCCTACTTAACATTAAGGGGGAGTGTTGGGTTTATAATATTAAGTGGGAAATTGCTTATTTAAAACCCGCCAAAGATTGTATGTTTTTGGTTTATAGCTTATATTTAAAATATAAGCATGATAAACACAAGTGTCAACTTTAAGAGTGGATCATGACCACCCACCTTGTATATAACAAGGTGATCTCATTAGAGATCAGTTACACAATTGATGGTAACATTTATGTGAGCTATATGTGTGAATTGATCAAGGATACATGATGTGAATGATGTAAAAATCATGAGTGAATGTATGAGGTGGTTTGTAATCCCTTCTTGAAGGTGTAACTACAAGTGGATCTGTGGAAATAGTGGGAGTGTTGGGTGAAATTAAATTCTCAATAAATATAAGTGATTTTCAATGCATGTTTACCCTTCATGGTTTTCCCACTTATACCTTGTGTCACTATGTTCATTTAATTTTTATTTCATGTTGTTTACATTCTATAATCTACAATATAAACATATTAATTTATGTTTTACTCACTGCACTTCATAAACTATAATTCTCAACAATTTAATGGTATGGATTTATAATTTGTAAACATTATTTATCCCCTAAATTTCCTAACAGGATTGACTTTACTCTTCTAAGACATGGCTCCATGACTATTACATGCTTGGAAATGGAGGAAGCTATACTCTTTAGCCCAATTGAGTGCTTTATACCTATGGTAGTGGTTGTTCTAAATGATGTGCAACTAATCTAGGAAGATATAGGATATCCTTGATTTATTTTAGAATGACATTTATAATAGTAGCTTGTAAGATTACTAGGTGAGCTATAAATTTATATTGAGTTTTTATACATCCTATCGTAGGTGAAATATAATAATAAGGTCAACCCTAGGAAGATGAAATGACATAATAAAGACATTCAAATTGAAAACAAAGTTGGAATCTTAAAGAGGGTATGACTGTATGAGTCGGCCATGGGTGTAAAACACATCTCGAACAAACTATGTTCTTGGACATGAAACATCTTATGTAAAATAATAAGTTCTAGAATGATGTTTAGGGATGATTTACTACTTTGATTGATTAATGTTTCTTGATTTTTGATAGAGTAGAGTGTGGAGATGAGAAAGTCACAAAAGATCTAGACGGAAGTATTGGTTGGACTTCGAATGTGAGCATTTATCTTAGTAAAGGAACATATCTAAACTTATCATTTCCAAAGGATAAGTTACCAACTTTAGTTTCTAAACATTTGTTTAGTCAAATTTGAAAAACAAAAAGTGAAAAACTGCAATGAATTTTTATAATTTATTTACTTGGGATTTTCACTTGTTGGTTCTATTCAAATTTTATTTGATAATATATAGACATTCACAAATTTGTCTCATGAATACCACCATGGGTAGCTTGAAAACTCCTTGATTCAAGTAAAAATAAGAGCATGTGAGAACATGACATGGAGCATAAAATAGCATAGAGCATGCAAAATTATATATCATACGAGAGCATAGATCATACATAACATAGGGCATACAAGAGCATAGGGAATTCAAGATCACAAAGAATACAAAGAATGGATCATACAAAACATAAAGCATACAAGAGCACAAGATATATGAGAGAATAAAGTATACAAGAGAATAGAGCATGTAATATCATAGAGTGTGTATATGCATGAATAAATCATGATCCTATAACATAGATGAGGCATATCGAAATATAGGAGACAACATGATCATAAAAGCAAACGCAAACCTACAAGCATAAAAACTAATAAAAGCTCACAAAATTAAACATGGATAGATCTACGATATTAGTAATATATGAAGTAATATCAAATAGCCAAAAAAGGATCACGTGGCTAATAGTAGTATACTAGTATAATTGTATGCAAAAAGAAAAGGAAAATAGTAATTGATCAATATAAATAAGCACTGAGTGTTTTTAAATTAGTATCTAGAGATAAGTAATGTGATCATTGTATAAAACATGATTTAACCTTATCATAATCAATAAGGTGGTGAAAGATAGATAGGATTAGCATTGTCTTGGAGGAATGGACAAGTGTGTAAGGATATGATCATTATAAGCTCAGTTAAATAAGATTCCCTAGTGTGGATATGCCCCTAATGTGGTGGGTATCCTTTTGGATATGGGGTTGTAATAAATCATACTAATTTGAAAGATATGATCTAATTAGGAAAATAATACGAGATGTTCCCAAGTGTACGCATGCCCTTAATATGTTGAGCTACCCCCAATTTTATAGGTTATAAGAATTTGTAAAGTGTGTGTATGATGTCCATGGATTAAGGTATCCTAAATCATCTTCTTTATACTATAGGGATCAAGTGTGAGAGGATAAGATAGATGTAGAGTGATAAATCCAAAAATATAATCATGATGCTTACATCTATACAAAGACTCAATAAGGTGCATGTGGGTGTTGGTTTTGTGTTTTTGTAACATTGTATTATTTTTTAATGTTTACATAGGATAATGAAAAAAACTACTAGATGGAATTGGTACTAATGGCCCTCAAACGTAGTTTATAAGTGGTAGAAGAGATAAGGTGGGATATCGGGTAGAAATTTTCACTCAATAATCACATCGGACCCATGAAATGTGTTGCATTGTCAGGTAACTTACTAGTCATGAACTAAAGGATGAGATGTTGAATGACCGAGATTTGTGTTAAAAGCACATGCCATTAGTGATAAGATAGATAGAGGACATGTACATGTTAAAATCTATATACAAGTGATTTCACTCAAAATATGAGTAAGTAAATCATATGAGGATGTATTATGATCTCATTAAGGGGATGATCATGTATATGTACTTTATCAAAGGGTATAGAGGTATAGTATGCAAAGTATGTTGGGGTTAGCACACCGGTTGTACAGATATATTAATCATATCTAAGCATAAAACAATCAATACAAAAATAAACAAGAAGAAACAATACACAATATTTAACGTGGTTCACCCAGTGTGGCCTATGTCTACCAAGAAACAGCCAATTTACTATCACAGAGGAAATATAATAAAGATTTACAATCTTCCACACCTTCTTAGATGTCCTATACTTTCTTCTCTATAAATTTATCTTTTTCTCTCAAAGGAAACTTCTCTATATTCTCAATTGAATTCTTCCTTCTAAACCCTAGTTTTATGCTTATATATGCATCTACAATCTAAGGTCACTTTAGTTATGTAATGCAATCATTAGATTCACTTTAAAACTAAAGATTGATCTAATTCCTGCCACTTAATTATAGGAGTCACTCACAGGCAACCAATGTCAGTTAGCTATAACCGATGTCAATTAGCCCTAACCGATGTCGATTCCTCCTTGCCTCGATCGATATCAATCCATGGGTGATCGGCAAGGGTTTTTCAACTCGATGCCGGTTATTGTGTATTCCAACGAGTATACAAAATCATGTCAGTGAAGCGATTAAGCTCCATAGCTCAACAATCTCCCACTTGGAGATAAATTTCTACATTATAGCATACGGCTCCACCTCATATCCTTTCCTTTGGTCTATTTCTCCCTCTTCAAGTCTCAAACTCAAAGACCAATGAAGTGGAGTGTAGCTCCAACTTCTCCTTTACCGGTGGCTTCATTAGCATATCTGTAGGATTTTCCTTTGTATGAATTTTCTACAACTTCATTTGCCCATTCTCCAATACCTTCCGAATGAAGTGATATCTCAACTGAATGTGTTTCGTTCTAGAATGAAATGATGAGTTCGTTGCTTAAGATGAATTGCAATTTTACTATCACCGTAAAATCTACAATCCTATTGCCCTTTTCCCAACTCTTCCATGAACACCGCTCATCCATATCATCTTCTTGCTAGCTTCTCGTTCCGCAACATACTCAACCTCTAGTAGAGACGGGGCCACAACCTTTTGCAATCTAGAAATCCAACTAAATCTCATACCACCTACTATGAAAACATATCCAGTGGTGCTCCTCTTGCAATCTGAATCCCCAACCATGTCTAAATCCACATAGCCATGTAAAGAAGTATCTAACCCTTTATAGAATAACTATATGCCAGATGTCCCTCTCAAATACCTGAGAATCCATTAGACTGCTTTCCAATGCTCTTTACCTAGATTAGCCATAAATCTGTTCACAACTCCCACTACCTGTGTAATGTCTGGTCTGGTATAAACCATAGCATACATCAAGCTCCCAACTATTGAAGCATATAGAACTCGTGTCATGTACTCAACCTCCTCGTGTGATGTAGGACATTGATATTTTCTCAATTTGAAGTGTCAGCCATAGGTGTACTTACAGGTTTTGAATTTTTCAAATTAAACCTTTCCAACACCTTATTGATATAATGCTTCGAGACAAATACAACTTCCCACTCTTCCTATCTCTGTGAATTTACATGCCAAGGATTCTCTTTGCAACTCCCAAATCCTTCATTGCAAATGTGTGAGCTATCTTTTCTTTAAGATTACCAATGTCTTTCATATTAGATCCTCCGCAATAAGCATATCATCTACATATAGTAACAAAATAATATAGCTCCCATTTCCAAGCATCTTGAAATAAACACAATGGTCATATTCACATCTCAAATACCCATGCTCTTGCATGAAACTATCAAACCTCATATACCATTACCTTGGATCTTGTTTGAGACCTGTATAGGCTCTTTTTAAATATGCACACAAGTTTCTCCTTACCCTTGACTTCATACCCAAGTGGCTAATTCATATAAATCTCTTCCTCTAAATCACCATGAAGAAATGTCATCTTAACATCAAGTTTCTCTAAATGCAAATCCTCTAATGCAACTAAACTCAATACAATACAAATAGAATTCATCTTAACAACAGGAGAAAATATTTCACCAAAGTCAATATTTGCTTTCTGTGCAAATCCCTTTACTATAAACCTTGCCTTGTATCTCTTATGTCCACCCTCTTCTTCCTTGATCATGTAAACCCACTTGTTCTGCAATGCTCTTTTACCTACTGGCAACTTAACCAAATTCCATGTCTGGTTCTACTCTAAGGAGTCCATCTCCTCATCCATGTCATGTTCCCACTACTTGTGGGATTTATCCTACATTACTTCTTCAAAGATTTTTGGTTCACCACTATCAGTCAATAATAAATAAGACAAGGAAGGTGAAAATATTTTGGAGGTCTACTTACCCTTTGTGACCTTCTCACTAAGATTTGGGGTGTCGGAGGCTCAATCTGCTCATCCTGTAGATTTGTATCTACTTCTAATAGTGACCGACACTGTCACCTTCTACGACGTCAGTTCGGCTAACATACGTTGGTCTATCTATTCTATAATCGATGTTAGGGACCAATGTCGGTCATGGGTAAATCGATATTGGTTACTGTGTAAACTGTAGGTGTTAATTTTGAATCGAGAGTTTATTTTCATCCACAAACTTCTCCACTGGTTCACCTTTGGGTACCAAAATTTGATCCCGTACATTCTCTTTTCATTCTAATCAATGTCACGACTCCTAATTATCTTAGAACCTTCTAAATCCCAAAACCGGAATCCAAAATCACCATAGCCATAACCAATGAAAGTACATCTTTTGGATTTAGCATCCAATTTATTTCTATTTTCCTTATCAATATGCATAAAATCTTCTGAGCCAAATACTCTAAGAAAATAAATATCTACCTCTTTTATATTCCAAGCTTCTTTTGGTATTCCACCATTTAGTGCACTTAAAGGTCCACGGTTAATCAAATAAACTGTTGTGTCTACTACTACCACCTAAAACTATAAGGGAAATCCATCATGTATCCTCATGCTTCAAGCATGTTCCATGATTGTCATGTTCATTCTCTCTACAACACCATTCTCCTGTTGTGTTCCAAGAACCATCCTTTCTCTATGTATTCCATTTATTGAGCAATAATCATTGAAAGCCTTATTGTAGTACTCACCATCATTGTCATATCTAAGGAACTTTAAATTTGAATCTAATTCATTTTCAACAAGGGATTTCCATCTTTTAAAATTTTCAAAAACATGAGATTTACGATTAATACAATAAACCCATACCTTTCTTATGGCATCATCAATGAAAGTAACATAGTATTGAGATTCTCCATGAGAAGCTACCTATGCTAGTCCCCACACATCCGAGTGTACAAGCTCCAATTTATTATTCTTGTTTGTTTCCAAACTTTGAGAAATCTCACTCTCTTCTACTTTCCAAAATGCAATACTCATAGAAATCAAAATCTACATGTTTCATAACTGACAACTTACCATTTTCCTTTAAGATTTTTATTCCCTTTTCACTCATATGGCCTAGTTGATTGTGTCACATGCTTGTATTTGAATCAAGTAGATAGAACAGAAAAGGAATCATTAATACTGGGTAGACAAATGCAATGATCGTACCTTCTTTCCTCTTGCTATAACAAGATATCCCTTAGTAAATTTCCAAGATTTGGTTGTGAGTGTAACCATGCAACCAACTTCACATAATTTTCCTACATAAATTAAATTTATTTTAAGGCTTGGAACATGCATCACATCTTTCAATATCCTCGTATTTCCAATTTACAATTTAAGATGAACTTCACCTCTACTAAGTAATATTGCATGGTTCATCATCTCTAAAATAAACATGCCCAAAATTACCCTAGACATAATTTCTAAAATAACCCTTAATATGGGTTACATGGAAAGAAGCTCCCAAATCTAAAACCCATTACTCAATTTTACTATCCAAGAAGAGAAGGAGGGCATCTTTTATTACCTCTTTTGCAGCAACATTTTCCTCTTTACCTTTCTCTAGTACAATCTCTTTATTTTCCTTGAACCAGTAATCCTTCTTTGCATGACCTTTCTTTCCACAATTCTAGAAGATTATACCTCTACCTCTGGATTTAGATCTACCATTCTTCGACTTTGATTTCCCATTATTCCCCTTCTTTCTACATTCAAAGCATTCCCAGATGATGATTCTCCTATACTTTTCCTGTGTATTTCTTCATTCAATTATACTAACCACATCATCAAACTTTAAAACATTAGGAGTAGACGTTGTATTACTAATAACCATTACTAAGTTATCCCAACTATCTCGAAAAGAGCATGATAATAAAAGTGTTTTTACTTCATCCTCAAATGGAATACTAACTAATTTTAATTGATTTACAATAGACCGAAATCATTCAAATGACTTGATGCGAGATCCACCTTCTTGCATCTTTAAATTTTAAAAAAATCATCAAATAAAATTTATTTGAAGCATTAGGTTTTTATATATATTTGCTAAAGATTTCATTAACTCTACCATAGATCCTACTTCGGTAATATTCGAAGCCACAGATGTTTTCAAGCTCAATCTTATAGATCTCAAAGCCTTACTATTAAAATTCCATTCTTCATCAGTCATCTTTGCAGGTCTTGCCTTCTCATCCAACGGTAAGTATAAATATTTCTGATACAGATAATCCTCCACTGCATCTTCCATAATAGATAGTCACAGCCATCAAATTTATCTACTCTAAATTTTCCTTCTTCTCACATTGCTTTGCTCCCACTCAATTAGAAATCCCTCTGTGAGTAAATCTATCAACACACACAACCCTCAAAAAAGATGTTGTGATACCAGTTGTTAGGGTTAGCACACTAGTTATACAGATATATTAATCATATCTAAGCATAAAACAATCAATATGGAAATAAAAAAGAAGAAACAATACACAAGATTTAACGTGGTTCACCCAGTGTGGGCTACGTCCACCAAGAAAACATATATTTTATTATCGAGAGAGGAAATACAATGAATATTTACAATCTTTCACACCTTCTTGGATGTCATGTACTTTCTTCTCTACAAATTTCTCTTTTTCTCTCAAAGGAAACTTCTCTCTATTCTCAATTGAATTCTTCCTTCTAAACCCTAGCTTTATGCTTATATATGCATCTACAATATTAGGGCACTTTAGTTATGTAATTACAACCATTAGATTCACTTTACAACTAAATATAGATCTAATTACCACAACTTAATTATAGTAGTCACACATAGGAAATTGATTCCGGTTAGCCATAATCGATGCTAATAAGCCCTAACCGATGTCGGTTCCTCCTTGCTTGATCGATACCAATCCATGGGTGACCAATGGGGTTCATCAACCGACGTTGGTTATTGTGTATTCTAGCAAGTCTACAAAATCATGTCAGTAAATTGATTAAGCTCCACAACTCAACAAAGTACATATATCAAGATAGTGTAGTAACCATTTACTACTCAGTGTAACCACATGTAATGCAAGTATTTTGTTATATTGGCCTTAGAATCATGTGTATATATGTGTGTATGTCAAACTTAGTTATAGTAACCTTAGGCTCTCTACGTATATGTGAAGAGTGAATTATTGTTTGATGTGGGGTCACTCTCAAAGGTATATTTCCTAAATATTGTGTGTTGTGAATAGATAGATGGAACTGGTTTTACCCAAAGAGGATTGGATGTCACAACATGTTGATGTTGAGGTAATATCAATTTGTGCTATGTAATCATTCTAGGAATATGTTCATAACTCTTAATAACATGATAGGAAGGTTCTCGCCTTTAGAGTATGAGATGTCATTTGTTGGAATGGAGCTAAAGAGGGTATTGGGATAGGTTGAATAGGGTGCTCGTAAGGGACACTAGGAATGATTACTACAAATTTTTTTCGTGCATACTTTAAGCATTTATGTAAGGAGGATAAAACAACATGTATTTCATGGATCCAATGGCATCGAGTAACATGTTGACAATGTAATTGAAAGGGACCATAAGAAATTGAGTGGCCATCCTCTTCAATCCAACCTAGAAAAATAAGAATATGCCCATAAGTGGGTTTTTTCATTGGCCATCCAAGCCTTGAACTATCTTTTAGTTCTTATAGTCACAAAATCATGCACTTTAGACATTATTTAACCTAGTTTCATACTACTATTTAGAAGGTTCTTGAGTGAAGAAAGTACTAATTAACCCCCATATTTTGGTCATCTTTTTTTATTTTATTTTTTTCATTACCGACCTTTTACATCCACATGCCTAGACATATTTTGTCATCTTGTGTTATTTTAGCCTTGAATGGGGTGCCCAAATTAGTACTATGGTACCCATGGGTGCCTGGTCCCATCAGGGGCACCCCAATCCCTTTTTCACTTTCTCGCCATCTTTTGGACTCTTTCTAGCCATTTAGATCCTTATCTTTTTTGTGATCGGCCATTTCGGGGTTAATTACAAAATTAGATCAAGAGAACCCTATAAATATAAAGTTATGAGACCATAATGATGGACCTAGCACTAGTCATTACTATCATCCATCTAGATTTACATCCATCTATTACATTAGAGATCACTTACATCCACATAGCTCCATCATCAAGGCACAAGGATAGGACATTTGCATCACACTTCATAGGGGAGGGATTCTATTATATTCTATGCACACATACTATTACATTTTCTACATTTATTTATTGCTCGCTACTTCACAAAGTGTGACTGGCACAAGAGCACCTAGGGAAAATTATGCACACACTCACCAAAATTACATTTGGTTGAGGTCAATCTGACCCATTCATTTGCATCTTTCTTTTTTAGGATTTTATACTTCTTTTGGTCTTTTACAAGTATTTATATCATCTTGGATTATTGGCAATACTCATTACAGAATAATGAATCTTATGTGGAATATAGCAAGGTTTTAGACCATCTTCGAACTAGTGAAGATCGGTTTGAGCTTTTAGACAAACCAGATGCCCAATTTGCAAACCAAAGCACCCGCAGCACCCTGATCCCTTCCTCGGCACTCCAGTTTAGGAAATCAGTCCAAATCCATCCTTTTGGAGCTTCTACATAGTCATTGATACCTCCAAATTTTTCAGATCGCTCTCTACAACATAGTCCCACGAGCATCTTCTATTCAATTGAGTTATTTCCTCTTCTCTCTTGCACATTAGGGTTAGCATTTTCTTTTGCATAGTTTCTTGGTCACTTTATATACTTCTTTACTATATTTATTTAGATTATTTACAGATGTTCATAGCTTGGATTAATTATCTCCACATACTACATATTAGTTAATTTTAATTAATCAATTGCCATAAAGTATCATGTAGTATGTTTGATGCGGGATCATCAACTATGTATATAGGAAAATTTTGTTTGCATTGAATTTTGGTTGTAGTAGGTTTTAGGGCTCATGTTAGGTGTTCTTAAATCCTCCATGGTCATTCCAAGTATCTTTATGAGTGATAAATGAGTCTCTTGGAGTTTCCCTCCAAAAATGAGTATTTAAATATTTGAATTTGTAATCTTGATTAAAAATGTGTAATGATGTAAGTAAGATCATGAAATGTTGTAAAAGGTCTAAAAGGAACTCAATTCATGTATCTATGGTATTATCACATTTTAGTTAAGTGTCAAGATGTAGTGGTTAATCACTACCATGGTTAGGGTTAAGAATTATTTATTCTACGAGCACTGTTAGGTCATAAATGAAGACATTCGAATAGGAAGAAGATGAGAAAGTAAGAAGAGGGATTGGAGGTTTTAGAACAAAGGAAGAGAGCCTCATAAAGGTAGGAACCTATTATGATGAGTTTGGAACATTTTTAAACAAGGTTCTTATATGTGTGTAAATGAAGGCTTCTCATAAATATGAATAAAAATGGACTTCTATGGGAATTTCTATGTAAGTTTGTAGTGAATGAGTTGAGATGATGTGTGAAAGTGTATTTTATTCTATGAATGATTCTAGATGATGGTATATTGTATTAGCTAATTAGTTACTATGAATGCTTAATAATTTGATGACTATGTTGTGAGATAACAATGGTTGAGTGCCTTTGCATAGCATAAAGTAATGGTGAGGTGCATTAGAATGTGTGAAGAGGATATTTGATTGTATATGAACTCCCATTGAAGTTTGAAGAGACAAGAAAGGCATAGTTTTTCAATTTGAAACAAAATAGGTATGAGGGCTTGTGTATTCTTGATTCAATGGAGGTAATAAGAAGAGAAATGATAAATGCATAATAATATGATTTGTGACATACACATACATGCATTATAATGTTTTCTAAGGGTAAAATATGACAGAATATAGTTTTGGTGTGACTACTAGAGGGCTTGTAGTAAGAAAATTAGGGTTTTTAAGGTAAAAGAATGCACATGTTATGATTGTGAATGATTTGTACATTTTCATGGGTTGATATGTGAACAAGAAAATTGAAGGAGCTTAGTAAAGAGCTTAATAAGCAAGAATTATGGTTTGATTCATTATTTAGTTCAAGATATGAAATGTTTCATCTCTTGGGTTTGTAAAAGCCCTAGTTAGGGTTTGAGATAAAATCACTATAATCTGAGTATTTATGGGTAAACTTTAATGAAACTTCCAACATATTATCTTAAAATGATTTAGAAATGGAATTTTTTTGGTTTTAAGGTTTTTGGGTTTGTACGGTCTTTCATTTCTCTTATAGTCCTATTTGGTGGCAAAGGAGACCTAATTAGGAAGAGAAAACTAGAAATTGGGTACATTTTACTTGAGAACTTCTTGCAAGGTCGAGAATGTTGTTATATGAGCTTAATGGTTAATTATAAATTATATTTTCTTGCCAAGAAACTAAGTTTGGGAAAATTTATTCAATAATATCGGGAAAACATGGCTACAAGATGGTTAAGGCGAGTTAAAAGATAAAAATGTTGTGTTTTCAATTTCTTGATATTTTAGCATTGGAAAAGGTCTAATACCATCAAAATAACTTGTTTAAACTTGGATAAATACTTTAGGCAGCATTGAAGAGTGTCTTAGGGCATAAGGGAAAGTTGAACTTTTGAGAACTTAGTTATGACAAGACTGTACACTCCTAGAATGGGTGGGTTATTGAAAATAAAGACATTCTTGTTTGAGTTTAATATTGAATAATCATAATCAGTATGATAAACCCTAATGGAGGATAGATAAAACATAATGCCAAGAACCTTTGACAATACTCAAGGATAATTATGTAATAAATCAATGATAGTAACAAGAAAATGAGGAATGGAAGGATTCATGAAAACAAAGTTAAGAGTTCTAAGCAATATTCTTGTTGTATGCATGGTGGTGGAGTTTAGAATAATAAGTAGAGTCATTTTTTATGGTAAAAAAATAGTGAGAGGTCTTATTAAGGCTAAACTAGTGAGAAAAAACAAGGGAACCTTTGGATTACAACATAGTGTTTTATGATGCCAAACGAGGGTTAAAGAATAACAAGTTCGATTCTTGTTGATAAAGGAATGGTTACAGGTATATGAGGAGTTTCGGTTGATAAGAAACATTATATTGTGAGATGTCTTAGCTCAAGCTAGAAAATTATGGGAAAACAATGAGAAGTGAGTGAGAATCTCTTATGAGAAGGCAAGGACAATCAAGAAACTATATGACAAGAAACATAGTGGAGAGCATTATGAGAACATGAAAGAAGGAATTAGTGAATAAATTATAAGGCTTTGAGTAAGAATCATATCGAAACTTGTTGGAGAAGTTGAAACACCAACCAAAGGTGTCAATTGACTCCTTTTATGAGATTATGGGTATGTATGGGCTCATTTAGTCTTGAAAACAATTTTTTCATAGAATTTTTATTGTAATACTTATCCTTTATGCTATAAATATCCTAGAGATGTAAGGTCATAATGCAAAGGTTTTGGCTAGATCCATTTTCTACCATGACATATTGGATTTGATAAGAGTTGACATGTGAATTAATGAACATAGGTTTATATGCTTCTTCATCATCCGGAGGGATATTTGATTCAAAAAAGGTGATAGATGGTGTGTATTATGATTTCCCTCAAGATATACCAATGATATTATTAATAGGATAGGTATCAATCGCACAGTTTGGAAAAGTAAACATTGTGTGATAATTTGTATAGACTTCATCAACCTTGTTATTCTCCTCATGGTGTGGCAATGGATGAGTAAAAATTATAATCAAACATTTAGTTAGGATATCATCATCTTGACTATTGGATCTAACTATTAGAGAGAAATGGTGTTGTTTTCAATGAGCTCTTATATATTTTTATGTAATACAAAACACTTATTAATAGAATGTCCAATAAATTGGTGGAAATCATGAGACATTGTATTTTTAAACCTCGTACCTTGTAGTTTTGCCATATCAATGACAATGGATAAGATAATTAAATCAAATTGCATCATGTAATATCAAAATTAGGTTTAAAATAATTAAGATATTTATTAAATGAATAAAGATGATCTAGGATCATAAATACGGTAAATATATGAATCCTAAATATGCATTGATTAAATAACGTAAATATTCAAGCTTTAAATAAGATATATTATAGGTTATGGTTAAGGTTTAGAACATATTCACCCAAATTAGTTATGACTAAGTGATAGCGATTTAAATTTAGAGGAATGAGTTGTGCAGAGTTTTGTAAATGTGCTTGTAAAATTTAGAGTAATAAAGCGAGTACAAGGTAGGTTCTCTAGTACGGGATAAAAACATCGGTATTTTTAACCCCTATGGCTATTTTTTTCCTATGTTATTCTAATTTGGATATGATTTATGGCATCTAAAATCTCTATATCTTTGGTTTTGAAATTTGTATTTAGATGTTTACAATCATGTTTCCATAACTGGATTTTAACTCCTTCAAAAACCTAGTTCTCTTTGAAGACCTAAAAAATGGGTTAGTCTAATTATGATGGAGCTACCTCACCTCACCCCTAATGGTGTGATGGGTGTTGTATTATGTACCAATATTGTGAATAGAGATCAAACTGCACATAGTTCTCTCGTCCAATGATTGTCGGTGAATGTACAAGAAATAAAATTGTGGTAAGACCCTAATAATACCTTCAAAACTTAGTGTATACACATAAATTTGGTACAAAGTATTAGTACATAACACTTACCAAATTATATATATATATATATATATATATATATATATAGGTTTTAAAACAATGAAATAAGTATCTAGTGACACTATTCCTTGTTTGATTTTTTTTTCGTATGGCTTGATTATCGGACATTTTCCATCTTATTATTATCTCTTTCACTTTAATATGTGATGTCATAAAGAGCTCTAGTTTTTTCATTAATTGTTTGACCGTTCTTGGGTCTTTATATGGGATCATCAATTTTGGACAAAATCATCTAATGGTATTTTCCATAGTGGATGATTACATCCAAGATTACTTTTAGGTATTTTCTAACCATTGTTCCTTTTCTTACTCTTACTTTATTTTTCTTTATATGGTATGGATCGATATTTATTCACCACTAAGTTATAATTTCAAAGCAAGAGAAACCATATATACAAAAAAAAATTGGAAGTATAATCTATCTAGAAATCATCAAGCACTATCTTAGATATCTCAAGAGCACATCACAAGAAGGCATTACAAGGCAAATTACTAATATTCAAGCATTCAATTTCGCATACAAGGGCTAAAATTTAAGCAAACCCATTAGTTAGCCTACTATTTGTGTTAAGGAATGGGGAAAAAATTAGGACAAGGGATCCAAATTTGTATTTAAACCATTGCATGTACACTAGAGAACTACGTGAAATTTTAAATGTAGTACAACACTCGGTCTAAATCAATAGGGGTTAACCACATAAGTTATTCCAACTCAAGCACCTAACCTTATTTTTGGTATCTAATGTTTATTTGATTATTGGTGCAAGAAGCTAGTGTTTTTATTACATGTGCAAATGTGAGTGTTACGGGACTTATGAACATACACACATGCAATGTAGACACATATAAATCATTACAATAAAAACTATAAGCACGTAGTCAATGAGGATGAAATCAAATAGGGACTAAACCTCAATATGGTCTCAGTATAAAACTAATGGTTTGGTCTAAAAGGGTATAGAGCACACATGAAATTTTTTGAGCACATTTAGAAGACATACATAGAGCCTAGATCATTTGATGAAACATTTAGATCATCGACTTAATCAACTAAGTGGTAATTACAACCCTAATTTCCCTCTTACTTGCTTGATTGGACACTTGTGAATGAAAACCCTAATTTCTAAGTCTTAATATTAATGTTCATTATTTTATTACTCAATTATTCCTTCAACATTATTATTATTAGTAATATATCATTTATTTTAATTTTTAGGTTAAATCATTTAGTGAACCATTATTATGATCTGGTGTGTGGATTTAGTAATACCTTGAGGTTTTGGTGTAAGGTTTAGTTACATTTGATATCGAGTGACCACTTGTGTTCAAATTCCACTTGGTTAGTTACATCATGCATCCGAGGCCTGTGCGGTGTCTAAACATCGATGAAGCGGGGCTCACACATATGGGAGTACGGACGCAAACCTAGCACAAGGTCAAGATCCACAAAAGTGTGGTGGGATGTTATGATCCAAGTGTACATATTCACTAATGCCTCGATGTTTTAGTGTAATAGTTCATTAAAACCACTTATTGATCGAATCCATAACCTGGTTTGGCCTAGGTGGTATTATCCTCTTATGGTGTTTACTACCCGGCATGCCCGCAAATCATTGTTTTCCATACAAAGCACATACGGTCAGGATATATTCTTTTCTATTATCATTCCATCCCAGATCGGTACATACAATAAGTTATCAGTTAAGTCAATCTTAACATATTATTACTCACACTTTCTTATCATCACATACATTGTGTATTGTATATTTCTAATATTATTTGATTGATCTAATTCCTCTTATTAAGATTTAATTGTGATTAAATTAGTTAACTCAATCCCCTCTCTTAAAATGAAAAATACTAATATTGCACGAGATCCATTGCCTTCTCATCATCATATGGGGAATTTTTATAATTGAATATGTTTCCTCTATTCCTCCTATTGCAATTGCAAATGAAACAATTGAGTTTAATATTTCTCCTCTATTGAAATGGAAAATGAAATAATTGAATTTCCTCTTTCTTCTTTGTTGGGGTTAGCTCACTTTGGTTATACGAGATATATTTATCATATTTAAGCATAAAAGCAATCAATACAAAAATAAACAAGAAGAAACAATACATAAGATTTAATGTGGTTCACCCGGTGTGGGCTAAGTCCACCAAGAAACATCCAATTTACTATCACAGAAGAAATACAATGAAGATTTGTAATCTTCCACACCTTCTTGGATGTCCATTACTTTCTTCTCTACAAATTTATTTTTTTCTCTCTAAAGGAAACTTCTCTAAATTCTCAATGAATTCTCTCTATTAAAACCATAGCTTTGTGCTTATATATGCATCTACAATATTAGGGCACTTTAGCTATGTAATTACAACCATTAGATTCAATTTACAACTAAATATAGATCTAATTCCCACAACTTAATTATAATAGTCATGCACAGGAAATCGATTCCGATTAGCCTTAACCGATGTCGGTTAGCCCTAACTGATGTCGGTTCCTTCTTGCCTGACCGATACCGGTCCATGGGTGACCGGCGGTTTGTCAACCGACACCGGTTACCGTGTATTCCAAAGAAGTCTATAAAATCATGTCAGTGAAGCAATTAAGCTCCACAACTCAACAATCTCCCACTTGGAGATAAATTGTTGCATTGTACCATACAACTCCTTCCTCTGATCCTTTCCTTGGCCTGTTTCTCCCTCCTCAAGTCTCAAACTCAAAGACCAACAAAAGTGGAGTGTAGCTCCAACTTCTCCTTTTCCAACGGCTTCGTTAGCATATCCTGAGTTTCTCCTTTGTACGAATTTTCTCCAACTTTAGTTGCCCATCCTCCAATACCTGCCATATGAAGTGATATCTCAACTGAATGTGTTTCGTTCTAGAATGAAACACTTGATTTATTTTCCAGATGAATCACACTTTGACTATCACTATGTATAATATACAATCATCTTACTCCTTTCCCAACTCTTCCATGAACTTTCTCATCCATATCATCTCCTTGTTAGCTTCGTAGTTGCAACATACTCAACCTCTATAGTAGATAGGGCCACAACCTTCTACAATCTAGAAATCCAGCTAACTTTCGTGCCACCTACTATGAAAACATATCCAAAGTGGTGCTCCTCCTATCATCCAAATCACTAGCCATGTCTAAATCCACATAACCACGTAAAGAAGTATTTGACCCTCTATAAAAAAATACATGTCAGATGTCCCTCTCAAATACTTGAGAATCCATTGGATTGCTTTCCAATTCTCTTTACCTGGATTAGCCATAAATCTTCTCACAACTCCCACTACTGTGCAATGTTTGGTTTGGTACAAACCATAACATACATCAAGCTCCCAATTGTTGAAGCATATGGAACTCGTGTCATGTACTCAACCTCCTCGTGTGATGTAGGACACTAATATTTCTCAATTTGAAGTGTCCAACCATAGGTGTACTTACATGTTTTGAATTTTGCAAACTAAACCTTTCCAACACTTTATTGATATAATGCACCTAAGACAAATACAACTTCATGTTTTTCTGTCTCTCTGTGAATTTTATGCCAAGGATTCTCTTTTAGCTCCCAAATCCTTCATTGCAAATGTGTGAGCTAGCTTTTCTTTAAGATTACCAATGTCTTTCATATTAAATCCTGCAATAAGCATATCATCCACATATAGTACCAAAATTATATAGCTCCCATTTCCAAGAATCTTGAAATAAACACAATGGTCATATTCACATCTCAAAGACCCATGCTCTTGCATGAAACTATCAAACATCATATAGCATTGCCTTGGAGTTTGCTTGAGCCCGTATAGGCTCTTTTTCAATATGCACACAAGTTTCTCCTTACCCTTGACTTCATACTCAAGCGGCTGATTCATATAAATCTCTTCTTCTAAATCACCATGAAGAAATGTCATCTTGACATCAAGTTGCTCTAAATTCAAATCCTCTAATGTAAATAAACTCAATATAGTACAAATAGAAGTCATCTTAACAACAGGAGAAAATATTTCACAATAGTCAATATTTACTTTCTGTGTAAATCCCTTTACTATAAGTCTTGCCTTGTATCTCTTATGTCCACCCTCTTCTTCCTTGATCATGTAAACCCACTTGTTCTACAATGCTCTTTTACCTACTAGCAACTTAACCAAATTCCATGTTTGGTTCTACTCTAAGGAGTCCATCTCCTCATCCATGCCATGTTCCCACTACTTGTGGGATTTATCCTGCATTACTTCTTCAAATATTTTTGGTTCACCACTATCAGTCAATAATAAATAAGACAAGGAAGGTGAAAATATTTCTGGAGGTCTACTTACCCTTTGTGACCTTCTCACTAAGATTTGGGGTGTCGGAGGCTCAATCTGCTCATCCTGTAGATTTGTATCTACTTCTAATAGTGATCAACATCGGTCACCTTCTACCGACATTGGTTCGTTTAACCGACATCGGTTTTCTCTCTTTTTGTAACCGATGTCGATATAAGGGACCAATGGCAATTAGGGGTAAATCGATATCGGTTATTGTGTAAACTTGTAGGTGTTAATTTTAAATCCAAGAGTTCATTTTCATCCACAAACTTCTCCACCGGTTCACCTTTAGGTACCAAAACTTGATCCTTATGCATTCTCTTTTCATTCCAATCAATGTTCTAACTCCTAATTATCTTAGAACCTTCTAAATCCAAAACGAATTCAAAATCACTAGAGCCATAACTAATGAAAGTACATCTTTTGGATATAGCATCCAATTTCTTTTTATTTTACTTATCAATATGCTTAAAATCTTCTGAGATAAATACTCTAAGAAAATAAAGATCTAGCTCTTTTCCATTCCAAGCTTCTTCTAGTATTCCACCATTGGTGCACTTGAAGGTCCACATTTAATCAAATAAATCATCGTGTCTCTTGCTTCCACCCAAAACTATAAGGGCAATCCAGCATGTATCCTCATGCTTCTAGCCCATTCCATGATTTTCATGTTCTTTCTCTCTGTAACACCATTCTCTTGTGGTGCTCTAGGCTATCCTTTTTTTTGTGTATTCCATTTACTAAACAATAATCATTGAAAGCCTTGTTGCATCACTTACCTCCATTTTCGGATCGAAGGCACTTTAACTTTAAATTTGATTTATTTTCAACAAAAGCTTTCCATCTTTTAAAAGTTTCAAAAACATCATATTTACGATTTATACAATAAACCCATACCTTTCTTGTGGCATCATCAATGAAAGTAACATAATATTGGGATCCTCCATGAGAAGCTACCTAGGCTAGTCCCCACACATCTAAGTGTACAAGCTCCAATTTATGCTTCTTATTTGTTGCCCCAACTTTGAGAAATCTCACTCTATTCTACTTTCTAAAAATACAATGCTTACAGAGATCAAGATCTACACGTTTCAGATTTGATAACTTACCCTTTGCCTTTAAGATCTGCATTCCCTTTTCACTCATATGCCCTAGCCGATTGTGCCACATGTTTGTGTCTGAATCTGAAGTAGATAGAATAGAAAATGAATAAGTAATACAGGTAGAAAAATACAATGATCGACCTTCTTGCCTCTTTCTACAAGAAGAGATCCCTTGGTAAATTTCAAGATTAATTTGTGAGTGTAACCATGCAACCAATTTCACACAATTATCCTGTAGGAATTAGATTTCTTTTGAGGCTTGGAACATGCCTCACATATTTCAATATCCATGTATTTCCATTATGTAATTTAATGTGAACTTCACCTCTACCAAGTATTATTGCGTGGTTCATCATATCTTAAATAAACATGCCCAAAATTACCCTCGATATAATTTCTAAAGTAGCCCTTATTAGGGGTTGCATGATGGAAAAAAACTCCGAATCTAAAACCCATGACTCAGTTTTATCATTCAAGGAGAGAATTAAGGGATCTTTCATTAACTCTTTTGTAGCAACATTTGCCTCTTTACCTTTCTCTGGTATATTCTTTTTGTTTTCCTTGAACCAACAATCCTTCTTTACATGACTTACCTTTTCACAATTCCAACATATTATACCTCTACCTCGGATTTAGATCTTCCATTCTTAGACTTTGATTTTCCATTATTCTTGCTCTTGGATCTCTCATTTTACCTTCCCTTGCTTTCTACATTCAAATCATTCCCGGATGATGATTCTCATGTACTTTTCCTATGTATTTCTTCATTCAGATTATACTAACCACATCATCAAACATTAAAACATTAGTAAGCAGACTTTGTATTACTAACAACTATTACCAAGTTATCCCAACTATTTGGAAAAGAGCATAATAATAAAAGTGCTTTCACTTCATCCTCAAACAGAATGCTAACTAATTTTAATTGATTTACAATAGATCAGAAATCATTCAAATGACTTGATGTAGATCCTCCTTCTTGCATCTTTAAATTAAACATTTTTTTATCAAATAAACTTTATTTGAAGCACTAGGTTTTTCATATATATTTGCTAAAGATTTCATTAACTCTACCATAGATCCTACTTCGGTAATATTGAAGCCACAGATGTTGTCAAGCTCAATCTTATAGATCCCAGAGCCTTTCTATCAATAATTTTCCATTCTTCATCAGTCATCTTTGCAGGTCTTTCCTTCTCATCCAACGGTAAGTATAAATATTTCTGATACAGATAATCCTCCACCTGCATCTTCCATAATAGATAGTCACGGCCATCAAATTTATCTACTCTGAATTTTTCTTCTTCTCCCATTTTTTTGCTCCCACTCAATCAGAAATCCCTCTATGAGTAAATCTATCAACACACAACCCTCAAACAAAGATGCTCTGATACCAATTATTGGGGTTAGCACATTGGTTATACAGATATATTTGTTAGATATAAGCATAAAAGCAATCAATACAGAAATAAACAAGAAGAAACAATACGCAATAACATGGTTCACCCAATGTGGGCTACGTCCACCAAGAAATAGCCAATTTATTATCACAGAGGAAATACAATGAATATTTGCAATCTTCCACACCTTTTTGGATGTCTTGTACTTTCTTCTCTACAAATTTCTCTTTTTCTCTCTAAAGGAAACTTCTCTTAATTCTCAATGAATTCTCTCGACTAAAACCCTATCTTTATGCTTATATATGCATCTACAATATTAGGGCACTTTAGCTATGCAATTACTAACCATTGGATTCTCTTTACAACTAAAGATAGATCTAATTCCTGCAACTTAATTATAATAATCGCACAAGAAACTGATGTTGGTTAGCCTTAATCGATGCCGAGTTAACCCTAACCGATATCGGTTCCTTTTTTCCTGACCGATAATAGTCCATGGGTGACCGACGGCAGTTCATCAACCGACGCGTCATTACTGTGTATTCCAGCAAGTCTGTAAAAGCATGTCAGTGAAGCAATTAAGCTCCACAACTCAACATCCTTTTTCGTGTTGAAATAACAAATGAAACAATTGAAATTACTCTCTCTTCCTCCTATTGAAATGGAAAATGAAACAAGTGAATTTACTCAATTTTGCTCCTATTGAAATGGCAAATGAAACAATTGAGTGTGTTATCTCTATCATTCCTATTTAAAAAGAATGATGCATATACTTGTCATAATTATCTTCCTCTTATATATTATAATGTGGCAAATGATTACAATAAATCTCTTTATCATATTGAAAAGAACATGTTACAAATGGTTACTCTACTCTTGCTTCTATTGAAAATGGTGCACATGAATCTTATATTAATGATACAAATTAACTTCATGTTAATATTAATTATGTTTCTCTACATACTTAAGTGATATTATGACCATAGTTCATGATGCCACACACATACCTACCCCTAATACTCATATTTACGATTCCTCGTCTTTTACTCTTCATTGTGATGAGAGCAAAATGTTTTATCTAAGTCACAAAATAAAACTTTTCTCTCTCTTGCCAATTTGTTGTAAAGAGGAATTAGATGTAGTTTCAAGAAATAATAGCTTGTTTAAATTAAAATATATAATATATATCTATTAATTTTATTTAAAGTTTATTGTAATATAATTGTTAATATATCGTAATATTTCTTGGAAGATAAAATGTAATTTTATATATTTCATGTCAAAAATAGTAAAGAATATAAACATGAAGTTTTGAGTACTACGAAATAGCCTTGAAAATATATTCTAAATTAGTATGGTCCTTTCTTACAATTCTAGGGTGTTCCTACAAAATTGGCTCCATGATATATAGAGTCACTCCGAAAAAATCAGCCATAAATTTGTATGGGAATTTAGCTTAGGAATAGCTTCGAATTTTCCAACTAATTTTGGAATGTTCCAATTGGCTTCATATAGTCACGCAAAATTTCTAAAATATTTGTAAAGGTATTTTTGAATTAAAATATGATATGCTAAGGATCCATAAGGGTTAAATGGTCATGGTCATCTATTTTTAAGGTTGGAAAGTGGTGATAGGACTCCATGAAGGTTGGCAAGTGACATTAGGACTCTATAAAGGTTGACAAGTGACGTTAGGACTCTCTAAAGGTTTACAAGTGGCATGAAGACTCTACCAAAGAAAGGAAAGTGAGAAAGTAAATACATGATTTGGTCAAAATCATGGATTTAGCATTCTCTCAACCTTTTCTCCTAGAAGGTTGGAGATGAGTTATTATTTTATAGAGAAAGGAATAAATAAAATTGTATGTTCAATAAAATTGTGATATCTCTTTCAATTCATAACAAAAATAGAAAAAATTCGGAAAATCTTAGAAAGAGGATAAAAAAACCTAAAACTGTTTAAAGTGATTTTACAATTGAAATATCAATTTTGAGAAAAAAATATGGAACATGAATTTTCAGAAATATGATGGTTTCAACAAGATTAGTTTCCATTTTTCTAACAATAGAAAGAGAATAAATGAGATTGTTCCTTTAGCATTGAGTAGGGAATCTCCAATATTTTCTCCTAAAATATTTGGGGTTCGGCTTCCATATTTTAGACATTAATTTCTAAATTAAATTAAATTAATAAAAAGTAGGGTATTCAAAAACACTCACTCACGATTCTCTCCTAGATATTCGGGATGAGTAGTAATAGATTTTTAGTTGGAGTCTTAAATAAAATGTTCTCCCATATTTCACTCTTAGGTAGTTGGATTGAGTACCAGTAGAAGTGTTCATTTGGATTTTTCAATAAAGACTCTCCCAAATTTTATTCCTAGTATTTTTGAATAGGAGTCTTTAATGTAACCTTTTTATACCTTTTGACAAGTGGGATAAACGGTTTAGTTTTTTTGAAGGATTTTTATTTAAGAATAAAATCTCTTCTCTAGAATAAATAGTTCTACATGTAGATTCTAACATTCTTATAAGTTGATTTTGGAGTAGCATAATTATAGAATGTAATATAGATTCGAGCTCCCAAGAAATTTGAAATTTACTTTGTGAATGATCTTGATTCTAGTATTTGTGTTTGTACATTTTTTCAATTCTATATTTTTAGCAATGTATTTGTTTTTTGTTTAAATTATAACTTGTAGGAAGTGTGTGCGCTTGTGTTTAGTTATTTAATTTAATTTGTAATTATTTAAACTATTTTATGTCATTTTTAATTGGTTAAAATAGGATTGTACACTTTCTTCATTTCCATCTATTAGAATAGATTTATTTGGTAGTTATTTTTTTATTTAAAATTTATTTTCCATTCAAGTAGAAGGATTGTTAGAGTGAAATATCATTTTTTTCTATTTATATAGCCTTGGACACTACCCTATATTGATAAATTATAGAATTAAGATGAGGTACATTGTTGTTGTGATCTTAGGTTTCATTAGGGAATCATCATTGAACTAAATCTTATGGGATAATTTATAATAAGTTTCCATTTAGAAATTGTGTTTTCTTACTCTACAAATGATATAAAATTATCTCGTAGTGACAAAAGATAACTTTTAGGGCCATTGGAGTCACTGGAACCAGGAGTCTTTCGTAACACTTTAATTTAGAGGAAATGTTAGTTTAACAAACCTTTTAGGAGTAGTTTTTAAAAATGTTTCTTAAAGCATGAGTAAGTGTGGGTAATCTAAATGAATCTTACCTATCAAACCCCTAATAATAAAAATGAAACCTCATTGAAAATTATTCATAAATGTTTAAGTTGGAAAAATTATGTCAAATAGCCCAAATACTTTTTTTTGCTACACCTAATGAAAAATGTCAAATACGGTTTAAAATGACCTTTTTATTAACTTTTGAAGGGGAAAATTAATGACATTTTAAAATTTATTTATATGGGCCATAGGTTTAGAAGTATATATTCGAGATACAACTAGATTCATGTCATTATGACATCAAACAAAAAATTATGCCTAGAACACTAAGTAATGGTCCAAAGCAAAAAGCTGTAAAAATGCTCTGCTTTATCAAATTTTGAAGGGGATAATTAATTTATTTTCAAAACTTTTTAATATGGGAAATATTTCTCTAAATTTTTATTTAGGTCCAAATGTAATCGTTTAATTTTGATATTAAATGAAAAAAATATGCTCAAAACAATGAATGTTGGTCTAGAGTAAAGTTTGAAAAAACACCTTGTAAATATGACTATTTTTAGTATATTTGACATAGTAAATGAAATCTTCTAAAAAAAAATGTTTATAGTAATGATAGGCTTGGCCTTTAAATATAATTTCTAAAAAAAAAAAAAAGCATTTCATTATAATACATTATGAGTCAAGGATAGAGTCAAAATACCAATTGTTAGCTCTAATTGTCTAAAAGGGGGCAAATTAATGATGATTTCCAAATTTGCAACAATGTGGATCATTGCATATTATTCTTACTTACTAAAACGTCTCATGTGAAATATTATAGATCCACATTTTTGCATCATGATAGTCATGTTACATTACAATAAGTTCAGTAACTAGAACTTAGATTATATGATGAATTCCATTTTAGGTTTGTTTTACATACATTTATTTTACAATCTCAAAAGAGGAAGGCAAGATATTTTTATTTATTCTTGATATTATAACTGAATTTAGAATTTATTACCTCAATTTTATTCTATATATTTTTGTTGAGATTAATTACCTCAATCAACATATGGATAAATGAATATTTGAGACAACAATCTATATAACCAAGTAAACCAATATTTAGTTCCACTTCCTATATACTTAATAATTATAATGGCTAGTTACCCATGTACTCGGTGAGATGGAATGGAAACCATAGGGACATTCGGTGATATCCCTCCCTCTTATTTAAAAAGTTAAAGCGTAGAACAAGTGTATGTTTTTACGGATAATAGGTGGAGTTATCTTCCCTCAAAAATCAACAAGGACAATTTTTCAAGTATGGATGCAACTTATCATAGTTTTTATAAGTAAACATGATTGGTTTAGTAGAATTTGAAAAATGTAGCTTATGCAAGTAATATGGCTCTAACTAATCATTTGTGTTACATTGAGGATTTCCCAAATAAGCATTTCTTGTTTACATGTTTCTCATTGAGTCACATTTCCATTCAACACCCTCATTTATTGCTCTACATAAAATTATTTTTTGACCATTCACACCATCTATATCTTGATTATAGTAAAGCTAACATTATAAATTTATCCATTTTCATCCCATTTTGTCAAAATTCATTTCTTATATAGTATTTTTACAAGATTAATAAAGAAGAACCAATTCATATTCATGTGTGCTCATAAAGTTGCAAGAAAATAAAAATTATAGATTAAATGGTCTTAATTGAAGTCACAAATACAACCAATTCACTATTGAAAGATATAAGACAATAAAAGAGTTTGTTGTAGAAGAGTTGGGACAATAATGTAGTTCATTGGCACTCACTATACTTGCAATCGTAAAGACATTATAAGTGAGAATGTTGACATGAGAAACAAGAATCATGTGGGAGATGCGTTCATCTATGATTTCGGTGAAGAAGAGTAAAAAACCCATAATAGAGGCTTTATTCCAAAAAAATACAAAATGGAAAGAGTTGAAAAATAACAATGGTGGTTCTTTTCCAAAAAAATAAAAAGACAAGAGAGTTGGAAAACCACAATGGAGGCTCTTTTCCAAAAAGAGATGAAAGAGTTGAAAATTAGCAATGGTAGCTCTTTTCCAAAAAAAATGAGAAGAGTTGAAAACCAATAAATGACAACTCTTTTCCAAAAAAGTGCATCAAATAAATTTTGGTTAAATATTTATTTCTCTCTCTCCAACATCAAAGGAATTAGGATCATGTGACATGAAGAAAGAAAGGACAAGTTTTCAATATAGCCAAGGTATATACTATTATTTTATTTTTTATAGGTACTATTTTTTTAATTATAATTAAGTGCACTTTTAGGAAATCTAATTAAAAAGGGACAAGCTTTGAGCAAAAATACACTACAATAACTTTGATTTAACATAATTAAATCTTAATCGAGGATGAGGGTCAAACATATATATGATAGTAATGAGAATATCTATCATGCAAGAAACAAGAAAGTGTAAATAATAGTGAGATAAGAGTGACTTAGCTTGTATTTGAATATCTGACTGATTTTGGGCTGGAAACTTGGTGGAACAAGCTAGATATGGACTGAGTAAGCTTCGTTTGGAAAATTGGATTTTGAAACTCCTTCAGACAAAACCACCCAGATCGGGAAAGGAATGCCTAGGTGATTGTGCCTAAATTGGGAGCTAGTGTCATGGAAACAACTCTTGATCTAATCTTTTCGGTGTTTGAAATCATTTTCTCCCTTTCGTTCTTTATTGAATCTACTTTGTTGTAGGGTTAATGTGTCACACATGCACCTACAAAACAAACCTTAGCTACATGTACAAGGCTCAAACAAACATTAGAAGAAACAAATAATACATATGCTTGAGTTGGATTTTCCTCATTAGTCACCCCAATGTTATTTTCACCAAGCAGTGCACTACATTTTAGAATCTATATAGTTCTAGAGTGTGTGTGTGTGTGAGAGATGGAATTGTGTCCCTTGAAGCTAGATTTCCCTTGTTCTAGTCACACCAAGATAATGGACTACAACTATTTCCCCAAGATGAATGTGTGAGATGGAATTTAGAAATAGCCCCTCCTATGCAATGAATAATGTAGCCCAAATGTAGTCCTTGAATATTTTCATTTCCCAAGTAGTAGATAGTAAGTAATAGCCCAAATTTCTTAGCCCCTAATAATAGTGAGCCCCGTGTGTAATAGTGTGCGTGTGTGTGTGTGTGTGTGTGTGTGTGTGTGTGTGTGTGTGTGTGTGTGTGTGTGTGTGTATATGTGTCTATATATGATCCCCTTGTTTTAACTTCTACACTTAGTGACACCAGGATTAGAAAAGACCCAAATTAGGTACCAAACAACAATTTAGAAAATGAAAGAGAGTGGAAAAAAGCACTCATAAGGGACACTAGCGCATAGGAAGTAGTTTCCTTGTTGGGCGGTACCATCCCAAGGCCAAGAAACATAAACATGACCAAGAATGGGGATAAGAATCCATATGAATCAACCAAAATATGTAAATCTAAGAAGTATAAGACAATGTCACAATCAAAAGCAATAGAAGAACTAGGAAAGGGTATCACCAATGTCTAATCTTCATACTTATAACAACATACTAGAGGCATGATGTAATAGTAATAAGTTCATAATTTTGTGTCTACATTTTCCCCCTTTATGCTATTTGGATGAAATTAAATAGTATAAAGGATATAATAAGAACATACCTATAGAGGGTCGAAGGAGTTGTAGCCTAGGCACATTGATAGTAAGAATCACAGTGTGGCGAACCATGGATCACCATTTTGATCCATGTGGGGTGAGTGTATTGTCACAAAAGAATTCATTGTATAGAAATGTGTTATGGAGATATATGAGACTTTGAAACTTGGCGATTGAAGAAGGGATCAAAAGTGATAAATTCCCGAACCAGTGTGAAAAATATATGGATTTGAGCATCATGTCACTAGAGAAAGAGTGTTGGGAGAGTGATCAACTTTTCTCTCCACCATGACACTTCCTCAAAATAGGTTCCACCATTCTACGACGTAAATGAACCAATTGTTACTTGCCTACTAGTCACGGAAAAACCCCATGCAAAATTGATAAGGATAGGAAATGATATATCATTTCCCACTTCACAATGTAAGGGTGTAAACTAGGCCAAATGAAAAAATTATTGAATTTTATTTACTCCCATATTAGGTAATTTAGGAGGGTATTGATACTTTTGTGATGGAATTTGGAAATAACCCATGTTAATTAAAACATGGTATTTGATTAAACTTAATTGATTTGAACTAGCTTTGAGAATTAAATTACCCCGCATTAGGTCATTCGAGGGTGAAATTGTGAGAATCGAGATGGTTTTGTACTTGGAATAGATTAAACTTTGTGATTTCGAGTAAGAACTTTTATAGGATTTGAATATTTCTTTGTGATCAATCGAAAATAGAGTGACAAAGTGCATAGTGTGGTTGTATGTTCCACGTTGGAAATTTACTTGAATCATTCTAGGAGGGGAATAGGATAACCCCAAATATTTTCCCCCTTTTGGAAAAGGGTGAAAAACAAACAGAGACAAACCCATGAGCTGAAAGAAAAGTAGATAGAGTGTTGGGATAGGAGTGGGAAATTCATATAATAGAATATGTGGTATTGAGTGAAATATAAGTGTATCATGTAACAAAGTATAAGAAGTGTGGCATGTTCAATGTGGTAAACATCAAATATACGTTTTGTGGTTGTTGAAGGTGCTAAAAATGGACAAACGAAGCTCAAGATATGGAGGAAATAATGTTGGTGAATTAGTTGTCGTAAGAGGAAATATAGTAACTATAGTAATTATAGTGGTAATAGGATTTACTATAAATAGTAAGGTTGGAAAATTCAATAAAAGTCTCATTTGTAAATTGAATTAGTGTGATTTGAGCTTTGGATTGTGACGATGTTGTGTACACGAGAGGTGGTCTGGCTAGGTTCGAGAGGGTCATGGAGGTGATCTCGACGCGTAAATGGTAGATCGGCTAGTAAGTATTTGTGTTTTTGGAAGTATATTAGGTAGTATTATAGAAATTTTTAGCCTTTTTGCATTTTTTAGATTTTTGATAATTTGGGCATATTTATCCAAGATGGAGCCAATGGGGTCAGTTTTGCCTTTTGGACAATACCATCCATTTTTAGGTGTTATTATCCAAGTACTGGGTGGTAGTGTCTAGGCTAATGGGTGTTTTGTCCGAGAGGTATAGTATGAGATTTTGACCATGTTTTTGTGCATGACCCGAGACACTAACTTGGGATTTTTGTGCTTTTTGTGTTGTGCAGAGAGATATACATTCACATGAGTTCAAAGCAAGCGAGACATTTGTCTACGTTGTTTGCATTGGGTTTAGAGGAGGATGAGTGGGACATATTAGACGGTTTTGAGTTACGTCATATCACTACATTGGGGAGTTGCCCCATAATATGCATTTTATTACTACACTTTGTGAGAGATGTTGTATAGATACATGTACCTTTTGGTTACCTACTAGGGAGATGATGGTGAATCGAAGGATGTATATAGGATACTACAATTATCAGTAGTGTGAGAGTGGGTTCGAGAGTTATGCCCCGAGGAGATATACAATGACGGTAAAGAGAGGGTTGCGAGGAAATATTTTATAGGGTCTTAGACACAGGAAGAGTCATCAATTACGATGGATTACATAGTGATATCAGATATTTTATGGTTACTGAGAAGTTTATTATAGTTGTATTGGATGTTTTTGTGGTTGTTGACGGAGGAGGGTTTCCATATCATATAGGATGCACAATATTTGTATGAGTATAGAGAAACATGGGAGATAGTATTCTTGGATTTGTTACGTGTTGGCTCATTTGTATAGATATTTGTATAAGTTTATCCAAGAGGAACATGATGGAGGTATAGGTGTTACGACGCTCTTGCATATATGGGTGTATGAGCACATAGAAATAATGAGGTTGAGTGTTCCATGAGTGGATCGGGCACAACCAAGATATTTTTGTGGCTATATGGGTTGGACTAAGGGGTCGTGGGTTTGATACCATAACATATGGGTTGGGACCGAGGATCGTGGGTTTATTTTAGACAATATGGGGCCGGTGTAGTGATTTGGAGAGCATACATGGACTATGTAGGCTAGGATGAGGATGATCTTTGAGCTATGATGCATTTTTATAGCATGTGATTATAGCACATGTTGTGGAAGCTTAGGATAGCCTAGGATGTGCATCAGATTCATATGTATGGAATAGATTTATTCATTCGTGAGGATATCAATGGTAAGGCTAGGTCCCACGTGATCCAAGCTACACTTGTCAAGTTCATATGAGGTGGATAAGGAGATAGTTTTAATTTGAGTGGATGATGTGGGTGTACCCCAACCTACCTACACTCAATGGTTGGTGGAGCATCGATGGTGTTATTGTTCCATATAGTGGTGGATATAATAGGAGAGACACCAGGTGCATAGGTAGGTAGGAGGATGGCTAGCATAAGGTTAGGATCCTACCCCAAAGGATGATGTAGTGGCGTAGTAGTTGCACACGATGTAAGTATGAGATAATGTGATTTGTATTTGTTAATTTGTATAGTAATGTGATAATGAGGTGTTAATATGAGTGGCGTTAGGCAAGTGATGAGTATTTGAGTGCGATCATGGATACATCGGTAGTACATACGTTGACTCATAATGTGCCCCAGGATGTTTTTTAGGAGGAGAGATTTCGGAGATATTGGATCATATTTTTGAGGAGAATACGCATTTGTTTGATCCTATAGTGGTGGCATCAACCACATGTATAGTGTTGTAGTCAAAGTTAGATGAGGTGAGGATGGATTTGGATCAAGTGATAGAGGCAGGTGGAGGATATGGCCTAGAACGGAGTATGTTTGGGAGATACATTGAGCTTCAGGTCCAATATATAAATGCAATGGTCAAGGTAGCATCATTATGGACTAAACTATAAGAGTAGCGGTCTTGAGAATAGAGGTGGAATTCTAGTGGTGAGGTGTTAATTTTGATAGCTATGATAGTAGCCTCCAGTAGTAACGAGGAGGATTTATGACATGTTGTAGTGGGAATTTCCCCTTGATTTTGTATTATGAAAATTTTAAGAGATGTATGTATACAATGAAATCATTTTTGATATGATGATGTGTACTTGTGTTGTTATATGAGTTATTGATTAGTTGATTTGATTTGATATGATATTTTGTTGAAATTATGATGATATAATTGTATATGGGAATGATATTGTAGAGTAGATTATATGTGTTGATAGTGTAGATAATATCATGATGATAGCAAAATAGATAGAAAATTGATGATAGGCATGCATGAAATATGGTCGTTGAATAGGGCTTGTAGTAAGGTTGATAACAATGGTGAAGATAAATAGGGAATAATAGGCCATGCAAAGTAATAGAAATAGTGGCATACATTTATAGAATAAGTGTGAAATCATGTAGCACTAAAGAACATATAGAATCTAGCTATAAATAAGGTGATGACTATGCACAAACAGTTCAAATAATGCAATGCCATGAGCATAAGTGTCGAATGATAAGCTTGAATTGATCATAGAAACAATAGGAATATGTGAATCATATAATGGTGATTGGTGCTCCTTTGGGACCCACTTATGTATAAGGTGTATGATAAGTGGGGGAATCATCTCATGCGTAGTCGAATTTGGGGATGGAATAGCCAAAATAACCTTAGATGGACAAGATGTGTTCAAAGTAACAAATGTCATTGTGTTGCATCATAGCATGGGAGAATTTGATCTATCATCACTATGTGCCTGAAAAGCAATGACACCATTTTCCTTAAGCAACTAAATCCTATCATGGAGTGCATAGAAATCATTATCTCTATGACCATTGATCCTATGGAAATTACAAAATGGTTGGTTACGATTTCTTAAATGTGAATCGATGAGGGGATGATGTTCATTAGAAGGTAGCATGATCACCCTCTCATCAATAAAAATTTGTAAGATATCATGAGGCCTAGTAGAATGTGAAAATTACAATGGTTCCAACTTAGGAGGGGAGTGGAACATGTTGGAGGTCTATGAAAATGGGGTGAATGATCATGAGTATGTCTAATAGGAGATGGAGAACATGAGGGTGGTACAATAGGAGGAAGAGAAGATGTACTAGGTGGAGGAGTGGTAGAATAACTAGGATCATGTGCAATAGAATGTTCATCAAGAATATCTTGTTATAAAAATCAGCTTAAAAACACAAATTTGCATAAATTACAGTAATGAAAAGATGAAAATAGCTCCTTTATTGATCCAAGAGGTGAAACAAGTAAAAAAACCACTCCTAACCCCTATTTTTCCATCATAACTCTAAATTACTCTAGGATAATGATCAAAAGGTGCAAAGATATCTTTTACAAATAATTCCATGGAGTTTATATAGATAATGAGGGAGAAAAGAAGGGGAAAAGTGCAAACATACAAGTCTGATCAATAAAAATAGAAAAAAACATGAGAATGTTGCATGTTCATGCTATTTTTAACAATATGAGTGATATGATATCTTCTTTTACATGAAAACTTACTAATCCTAGCCTTTACATGATAAAAAAAAAACTTGGGTGAATAAAACAGCTAAAAAAGCTAACTGGAGCTTGTTCTAGGTTGTGCATGTTTTTTGTTGGGTCTTTGATGAATTAGAGAATAGGAGGAATTGTGGAACATTCCATATGGGTCTTAAAAAGTTGATTTAACTTATTTGTGCCCTTTGTGGAGATGTGGATGCTTGGGTGAACAAGGGAGCAGTTCCCAATGTTCCTCAAACACCAACTTAACCGATTTGCTTTATAATTGGTGGTTTGGGTGAAAAACCCAAAAATTCACGAAGCGAGAATGTCCTTATGGGTCTTAGTCGAATGATTCAAGGTTTTTGGCACCATTTAAACTCACCAACATTTCCCATAGTTCTTTCAACATCTAACTTAATCGCGATGATGCCTCATTGTTCCAATGGTTAGATAAAAGCGGTCGGTGGGGACCAATGGGAACACGAGAACTGTTCCACAAGTGCCTTAGTCATTTGCATCATGGGCCCGAGGTAATAAGTGAACCTTGGCACTATTCTAAGTATTCTTTCAATGTCTAACTTAACCGACACTACCCATTTTTGGCTTTTGATGTTTGTGATCAATTCAGTGAACAGAGAGAACACGATAACATTTCCCTTGGTGCCACCATAACCTGATTTCGTTGATTTTCCTTTATAAACGAACCAAGCAGAGATGCAAGGAACAAGAGGAACTCATGAACAGTTTCTCCTATTCCTCCAAAGGGTTATTTGTAAGGTTTTTCCCAATTTGACTTAAAATTTAACCTAATCTTGCTAAAATTTACCAACTCTTCTTCATAGTGAGACTTAGTAAGAGGGAGGATAGTTCCCAAAACACTAAAACTTTCCCACACTTGTAAAATTTCAAAATTCCCCGATCGAAGACTACATCATGACTTGTAAAAACACCAAAAATATCTTTAATCTAGTGTTGTATAGCATTAAGTGTGTGAGTGCGTGCAATAATCTATGTACAAGTGGGTGCATAAAGTTGTAAGAGCTAACAATGATAATTTTAAGATGATATCTTATGTCGGGACATGGAATGTGAATTAATCATGTGTGGAAATAGATAATGTCCTCCTAACTCTAATGTATAGTCATGTGTAGCATAATACTTTGTAATATTGTTGTCAATGGTGTAATTTGAATTTATATCCGGCTCACAAGAAGTCGTAGTAACTATAGACTCTCGGTAAGAATGCATCGATATCCCTCAAGGGTCATGCACGTATGACTACTTCCTAGACAAAATATGTCACACACTTCGATATAACACATGATGTATCCAAAGAGAAGTATGAGTCACAACTCACTCATGTTAAAATATTTTATGTAGTTAATTTATCTTCCAATGTTTTTATAACTTATGAGTCATCATATATGTCCATATAGCCTTAATAGTATGTATATATTATTGATAATGATTCCCTATTTTTGGTTTATATGGATATGTCCAATACCAATGATATGTGCTCTTATATAGGCGTAAAACATCAAAAAATGACCCTTTTTAATAATTTTTTGATTTGATACCTAAGAAATTTGTATTTGTGGTACTTAATATGGTAATATGTTTCAGTTTTAGATGGGCAAGATATATATGTCTTCATCGATGAAATGGGTGTTTCTTATTCATCACTCCATGTAGAAACTTATACTTGCTCTAATTTTTTACAAGCATTTTGTTCTTCTTACACTTTATTTGTCGTAATAGAAATTATTTTCTCTCCTTGTAATTGCTCGGTTGTAATAGGAATTGTTTTCTACTCACAAGTAATAAGGCTTGAATTTCCTCCGATGTACTTGTGGTTTTTTCTACAATTTTGGAAGAAAATTATTGATTTCATATCGATTTTATCTAATTTCTACCATATTTACATCATATAAGAAACTAATATTTGTATTGTCTCTATGTATAGTTACTTCCATTGGTATTAACCAAAGTGTTGTCCCAAAATGACATTGAATCGAACATTAGTAGGCATAACAAAATGTAAATGTGGGAGTTATTAAAACATAAATATTAAGGAGTCTCATAGATTTCACATGTTTCTCCAAATGTTCCAATTCATGGTGACTATAACTTGATTGCTTGACAAGATCCAAGCTACGTGTGTTATGGACTTGCTCCTTGTCAATTATAACCTTATCATGAATATGTTTTCCAATAGTTACACATATGCACATAGGATTTATTTGTTTCTTCTTGTATAAGACCTTGACAAATAGTTCTTCTTTCAATAGAGATTGTGATTTTCTTTCTTCCTCTTACTTGGGAATATTATGCACTTGTTTATAGTTGAGCGGTATTTTTTTTTCTTTTAGTTTTTCTATTTATGAGTATAACATGCTTACACTTAAATAATAGATGTGGTCATATAAGATCAAAACCTTATTTGTTTCATTCCCATTAATGCAATAATAGTTGTAAAATTACCCTCATTTATGCCAGATACAATGATGTTGTGGTCTATACCAAGTAGTGGGTAATGTAATGATTTGATTGTTAAGTAAATTGCTTAAGATCATGTTAGGTGTATTTGTTTCATGTTATAGGATATTGGTGCTCTTGAATTGAGGGACACATGAATGGGTGTCATGCATTGGCTTGAAGGTAGGAGTAGGAGATGCTAGTCAATTGGGTTGTGAATCAATATAAATGCATACATGATTATCTTTGTGAGACATAATAATTTCATCTAAATTCTTTTACTTACTTGTCATGAGTTGATATAGTTATCTCGAATTATGAAGCCATCTAGATGACTTGGTTTTAGGATATTCAATGGTGTATTTTATAAATTGAAATCCAAAACATGTGGCAATATTTTGTGTATGGTCATCTACGGGTGAGGTAGGATTTTGAGAAGGGATAATTTGGTTTGTTACTTTAGTTGAAGGATGAGGGACAATATCATATATAGGAGTGGTGTGATCCATTTTAATTTTATGATTTATAAAGGGCGCATTATTATCATTTTTAAAGATACATTATTATTATTTCTAAGAGAAACATTAATATCATGTACAGCTATATCCATATTTTCATCATTAGTAAAGACACTAAAATTTGTCAATTTGTCCTTTTGTAATGCCAAGTTTGGATATGTTACCTTACTAAGATAAATGCTCATATTTAAAATCCAATCAAATCATTTCTCTAGCTCTTCCATGACTTTTTATCTTTACACTCTCTTATATCATCATTTGGAGAAATATTATTAAATCAAAGTAGTAAACAATCTTGGCACATCATGTCACAATTTTCCATTTTGTAGCACATTCCCTTTGGGAAAACCGTATACTTTAGTCGAGATGCAAGGTCTAGTCTTGAACAAATTATACTATTCTTCCCCTTTGCATTTTCTAATTGTATTTTCAATTTGAATATCTCTATGGCATCTTTTATTCCTCTTAGGTTCGGTCTTATTAGAATATTTCACCTACGGAAGGCTATATAAGAAATTCAAGGTTACTTTATAACTCACTTAACACTCTTATAATCTCCTATTGCAATTTCATTCCAAAAGCACTCGAGGGTCTCCTCAATTTTCCAAAATTAGCTACACATCTATTAAAGTAGTCCTTATTATAGGTATAAATCACTCAACTAGGGAAAATAGTTTAGATTTCTACGTTTCCAAGCATGCAAATGTCATAGAGCCATGTCTTAGCAAGAGAAAATTCACTCCAAGAATTTTCAAAGGGTTTCAAAGAATAAAGGGTTAGGTCATGTAGTTGAAGTACACCACATCACACTACTACCACATTGGGTACATTCTAAAATATATATTTAGGTTTTCATCTTTGCGTCAAGAGACACAAAGGCACCCCTAAAAGGTTATCTTAGATTGCACTCACACTTGCACAAGTACTTAGGAAATATACATGAGGTTTTATCTTGCATGAGGGTATGTAGTGCGGGACTTGGATTGGTTGAGTAGCTAGGATTGACCACCAAGGGTATTCCAGCCTCACCACACACACATGATTTATAATTTTGGTTTGTTGATTCTACGATGAAGAGCACTACAAGTTTTCTAGGGTATCTACTTTGTTGCGGGTGATTACAAGTCATCCAAAATTTTTGCAAGCAAGAGCAACATAAATGAAGTTCATTTCCAAGCAAGTGAAGCAATCAATAAGTTTTAGATCTCAACTAGTGAAGGTTCTAAGATTATACGACCGGGTTAGGACTATATAGTTTCGAGTATGGACCATATATATCTCCTATAGTCCTACCCCTACTTAGTTTCTTGATCCAAAACTCACAATGAAGAGTCTCTAGTCTCTAATCTACATTTTCAACCTATATGTGCACCCAAATATCCTTTGTTCAGACTTGTACAACTAAGTCTTCTTCTCCCCTTAGGTATTTGAGCTATTTGTTATCATTTATAAATCGTTGCAAGTATTGATGCATTATAATGATTTCAAATGGTTAATTGTAAATTTATTAAATCATAATAGTCCCTTGTTAAAAACCATTACATCCTCTTTATTTTTGTGCACTTCCATAACATAGATTTAATTAGGGTGTAGAAGATTAGTAATATCATTTTCATTGGAAACATTACTTGGTATAACTCTATCTGATAGGGAAATCGTTAGTGCATGTGGCATGTCCCATGTGGAGATCATTATCTTCATCGTATTATCATCCAAAGTAGGTGTGGGTTTCTCATACAATTTTTCCTTATGCACAACTTCACTTTTGGCTTTCATTTCTTCCACAAGCTTATTAAAGAAGATACTCTTAGGTGGGGTTCCCATTGAGTGAGGGTAGATGTGATTAAAAATATATATCAAAGTAAAATAAGATTGAACCTTAATAGGATGAGCGGTATTATCATGAAATCATATATGAAATTAGAACCTTGAGGGAAATAAATTTAAACCCTAAGGATGGAAAAAACCATTAGGTTAATATGTTAAAAAAATCGGGTTTGTTAAAATATAATTTAAAAATTAGGGTTAATCTTATTAAGATATACTAAATGTGTAAATATGTGCTAAAATCATAAATACATTAAGTTTGTAGATCCAAGGATATGTGTTTATTAAATAACAAAAATATGTAAGCTCTTGATAAGTTAGATTATAAGTTAGAATTAGGATTTATGAACATATTCACCCAAATAAGTTGTGATGAAGAGACAATGATTTAAATCTATAGGAATGAGATGTGTTGTGTGATGAGGCCAGATAAACAACAACAAAAATATGTAATAGGAAAATCAAAATTTCCAAATAAACTCATGTCATCTATGTGTTTCCTTCCTTTAGAATTATATAAGTGGTCATTTTATTCAACTTGAAATAGACTTCTAATTAAGCTTGACTTCTAATCCAAACTTGACTAGACTTACTATCTTTAGTAAAACTTACTATTTTAGCAATAATTATTCTTAGTAAGTTTTTAATTTTAGCTTTATGGATCCTACATTTATTTCATTTATTATCCATGTGCCTAACTTAATTTATTACTTGAGTTTCAACTCAAGTTGACTTATAGTTACAAAGATGATATTTTGACATTTAACAAAAAAATCGATAAAACTTCAAACCCAATTTCCGGGCCCTATATGGCTGATTTTGGCATCCGAAAAATGTCAAAACATGTCATAAGTGGCTAGTGCCATTTATCATGGCATAAATTGTTTCTATAAATTTCCTTAAAAAATAGAGTCATTCTAGTTCCCATATCAAAATTTATGGCCTCCATAAGAAATCCCATCAAATTCACATCATTCTCCTCTAGTTGAAAAGAACTCAACTCCTACGAGTTTCTATGATTGAATTGTTCTAGCTTGTGCATATCAAGTTTCTTTAGCTCCCATTATGAAATCCACAAGTTTTCCTCTTTTTGCAAACCTTCCCAACATACCAAATATTTGTTAAAATTTCCTTGCCTTGTGTTGATTATTTTCTAGTCAATGACCCACACCACCTTCTCCCTTTTTTTCCTTGGAATTTGATCCTTCCAATCCACTTCATTTTCTTCCTTTGTATCCTCCTCCATATGAAATGTAGATTTGAAACATTAAATATTGGAGAAATATCATTTTTTTGTGGAAAACTTACCTCATATGCATTATCATTGATCTTCTTCACAATTTTATAAGGGAAAATATTCTTGTATTTAAGTTTGTTGTATGTTCCTTTGGGAAATATCTCCTTCCTCAAATAAACCATCACCATATCTCCTTCTTTGAATAAATTTTGTCTTCTAGTGATATATGTTTTCATCTTATATTTTTCATTACTTTCTTGTAATTTCTTCCTTATTATTTCTTGCAATTGTTGAATATGCTCTACAAAGGCTTCTGCATCATCACTCACCCTTTCTAAAATAGGTAGTTGTACCAAATCTAAAACACCGTTAACAATTTTCAATAAATATTTTTAAATAGTGATTTACTCGTTGATTTATTTGATGAACTATTGTAGGCAAATTCTACTTGTGGTAATGCCAAGTCCCATTGTTTGGGCTTCTCACCAACAATACACCTCAACAAATTTCCTAAGATCCTATTCACAAATTTTGTTTTCCCATTTGTTTGAGGATGATAAGTAATATTTATTTGTAACTTAGTTCCTAATTTTGTCCATAAGGTACTCCAGAAGTGGCTTGAAATTTTGTTGTCTCTATATTAAGTGATAGACTTTTGAATACGATGCAACCTAACAACTTCCTTGAAAAATAAATTCAATACCCTTGTAGCATCATTTATCATCTTACATGTAATAAAGTGCACCATTGTAGAAAATATATCCATAACAACAAAAATTAATCATCACTCTTTGTGTGTTCAGTGGCCCCAATATGAAATCCATGCTCAAATTTTTCCATGGTCATGTTGGCACTAGTAATGACATCCATAATCTAGTGTTTTTGCATATCCCTTGGAAACTTGACATATCCTGCATCTTGAAACATACCTTACCACATCTCTCTTTAGCTTTGGCCAGAAATAATTTTCCTCCACTAATGTTATTGTCTTATTCTTTCCAAAATGACCACCCAAACCACCACTATATAATTATCTTAAAATATTATCCCTCGTAGATCCAACTAGAATACATAACTATTTTCCCTTAAAGAGATAACCATCTTACATAAAATAATCATAAGGAATATTACTCATCTTGCATACTATTAGATTCCTTTATTACACAATAATCCTCCCAAATTTGGGACCATAATCATATAATTTTTTAATAGTTTTAAACCCAACCACTTCACCAACCATAACAGTTAGTAATCCCATGCGTCTACTCAAAGTGTCAACTACCTACTTTTGTTTTCCTTATTTATACGTTAAGACAAATGTGTGCCCTTGGAAGAACGAAACCCACTTTGTATGCCTATTCAACTTATTTTGTGTATTCACTAATTTTAAATCCTGGTGATCTACAAATAGAATAAACTCCTTTAGCACCAATTAATCCCTAAATTCCTTAGTTCTTACACAATGGCATAAAATTCAATATCATAATTGGAATACCTTTTTGTATATGATTCAACTTCTCACTATAATATTTTATAGGTCAGCCTTATTCACTTAAAATGACACTAATTCCCACATGTGAAACATTGCAATCAACCTCAAATACATTGCTAAAATAAATTAAGGCCAAAACATGTGCATTTATTACTTTCTTCTTTAATAATTAAAAGCTCTTAGTTGTTTCCCTTGTCTATAAAAATTGATTTCCCTTCATGCATTATGTTATTGGTGCCATAATACTACTATTTTTTAATAAACTTTCTATAAAAAGTAACCAACCCATGGAAACTTCTTACCTCTATTATGCTTCTGGGATAGGTCATTCAAAAATTTCATTTACCTTGCCTTCATCCATCCTTGCACCATCTCATGAAACAACAAACTCCAAAAATACCAAGCTTCTCTACATAAACTTGCACTTCTTAAAATTTGCATATAACTTCTCTTTCCTTAACACTTCCAACACCATTCTCAAATGCAATAAATTATCCTCTTTACTTCTATTGAATATCAAGATATCATCAAAATAGACTACCAAAAACTTACCAATGTAATCTCATAACACTTGATTCATCATCCTCATTAAATTTACCATTAGATAATCCAAATGGCATTACCAACCACTCATATAAACCATATCCAGTTTGTAATGTTTTCTTCTATTCATCTCCTTCTCAAATCTAGATTTGATAGTAACCACTCCTTAAATCAATCTTTGTAAATAATTTATCTCCTGCAAGCACATGCTTCATGTCAGCAAGGTGGGGTATAGGAAACATATCCTTGATGGCATTTCTATTGATAGCTTTATTATCTTGTTGTTGAAATAATTTATCGTGTTGCAAATTATTGAGTTTTCACCAACAATGTGGGGATAAATCCCTCCTTCTTGTGTATACGGAGGCTCCCATTATTGAATGTAAACTACCTAAACTACATAAATTTTGGGGTGGCCAATAGGTCGGGATCGGACACGAACACTCCCCTAAACCTGTGGGAAATTATTGTATGTGGTACAAGGAGGAATTTGCAGTGAAGATAGGTAAAGGGGAGATGGGGAAATAAGGAGAGAGAGAGGGATAATGTTGTGAGTAGGATTATAGAATTCACATACAATAACCAGAGTGAGTTGATATCCAATTAGAAAAAAACAAAAATACAAACCATGATAAGGCATAACAAATCATAGACATATACTTCCATTGATTCATTTATCAAAGGCGCGAGACACCCTTCTTAGTTTTAAAAGATTATCATATATGCAAAGTAGGAAAGAGAGAGAGTAGAGGAACATTGAGAATGAAATAAATGAATTTCAGCTTTATTGCTTGATGTAGAAGTGGTAATATCAACAACGTACATTCAATTAAAAAAATTTAACCCTTTGGAATGGGGAAGCCATTCCAATTTATAGCATTACAAATTATCCTCTCATCTACCCCCCACATGACTCTTCACCTATCCTCATCACTTGTGACCTTTCATATTCCTATGAAGTGAGTATTTTTCTTATTATTGGAAAAAGTAATCTTACAATGTTTAGTTAAGGGTCACTTAAGTGAATAAGATGAAATAGCAAAAAGTACATTCTTAATTGAAAATTAGAATATGGAGAGAGAGATAAAAGAGAGAAAGAGAAGGGGTTGACCAATCTGATGAAGATAAGATTTGTTGATTTGAAGCATGGTAATCACAATTTCCTCCCTCTGCAAAATGCATGAACACTCCAAATTGTTGAATGAGTGTTTAGAAACACTATTGTGAAGCATTACATTGTGAGTCGAGATGACTACGGACATCACTCATGATGGTTCCTTCTTGATCTCACAGTGAGAGTGAGGATCACTTTCTTTCTCCTTAGGCTTTCACAAATGGCTCCAATGATCATGAGAGACAACTCCATGATGCTCAAACCTCTTGATGTTTATCCTTCTCTTACTAAGATGAGTCTTCATCATGTGGGTGAAATAATTACCCTTGAGTGAAATCCTTGAGAAGTGGGCACCAGTTAGAATGGAATGAGATGATGGAAATTTATTTCCTTCTTGAGATATGCTCACACTACAATGCCTTAGGTGAGTTTTTAAGAACACTACCAAGTGGGTAACGGTAGATGGAAAAGAGAGGATTGCCCATTCTTATACACACAATGCTCTGAATTAAGATCATTACCTTCTTACCTTTCTTGGCTCCAAAATCTATTTATACACCTTCTATTCACATGTTTCTCATGGGAAGGTTTTTGTCACTAGGAAAGATACATTAGGATGTTATTAAAGAGAAGGAGGTTGATGGATCACTTTTTCTTTACATAAGAGGCTCTATGGGATCTATAATGACATTTACCTTCTTATGAATCCTCCTTGAATATGGAACCATTGTGCACCCACTTTCCTTACCTTTATTTTCAAAGATTCTTTTTTAATACATCTTGATGACACTAAAGTGAGATTCAATTTAAATTTTTCAATTTTTGAGGATTGACCACACTACCAGGAGTTTGATTGATTGTTTAAGAAATGTAAATTTCACCAAAAAAATCCATGGATGATTTCTCATTCTTACATTCATGATGCCACATATGAAGATCGCCTCATTTAACCTTGAATGAAATTAAACTTGGTATGTGTGCATGCCACACACTCAAATTATCCCATGGAGAAGGATGAACTTTTGATTCTTTACACAAGATGCCTTGAATACTCTAATGGTGTGGCTAGCTCACTTTGACTTGCTTCTCGGAGGTATGACAATGGTTCAAGGCACTATGTTTCTAAGCTTGTTCGACGAGTTTCTCATTTCAATTATAATCATTGTGGAATCCTTTTGATGAATTTTGGATTCCAATGGGACTCTTAGCTCTTTTCAAATTCTCTTCTGGCTTCAAGATGTTCCTGATTTTCACTTGTTGCACCTAGATATGCTCTATCTCACTCCTTGACACAAGTATGATCGAGAATGATGCTTGAGGATCCTTGTGGAGGGTAGATGAGAGGATAGTTTGTAATGTTATAAATTAGAATGGCTTCTCTATTCCAATGGGTTGCCAATTGTTGATTGAATGTATGTTTTTGAGATTACCACTTCTACATTAAGTGATAAAGTTGTAATTCTTATATTTTTTTCAATGTTCCTCTACTCTCTCTCTCCCTTTCTAGCTTTACATATATGATAATCTTGTAAAACCGGGAAAGGTGTCTGCATCTTTGATAAATGAATTTTGTCTATGATTCATTATGTCTTATCATGGTCTACATTTTTGTGTTCTTCTAATTGGATGTGAACTCGGTCTGGTAATTGTATGTGAATTTTTTAAGCCTACTCACAATAGTATCCCTCTCTCTCTCCTTATTTCACCAACTCCCCTTTACCTATCTTCACTACAAATTCCTCTCTTATACTTTATACAAGCATTTTCCACAAGTTTAGTGGAGTGTTCTTGTGTGATCCCTAACCTATTGGCCACCCCACAAATTTTAGGTAGTTTAAGTAGTTTACATTCAATAATGGGAACCTCTACATACACAAGAAGGGCTTAGCCTCGCATTGTTGGTAAAAACTCAATAATTTGTAACAAGACAAAGTATTTCACCAACATGTTTTGGTGACTCTCTGGGGAGAGATATTCCCTCGTGCACCCATATAGATCTCCGAAAATTCAAAAAAAAAGATTTTCAAAATCTATAAACATCAAAAAGCTTACAAAACCAAAAATATATTTGAATGTTCAAAAAGCCTTGTTGAAAGCCTATTGAGAAATATGCACTTTTCCATTTCATTCCTTTCTAAGTGCTTTGAGGAAAGTTAGCAAAAAGAAGGTATAGCCAAGATGATCATGCAGGTGACGTTGTTGACCCCACATTCAAGGAGCAACAAAGAGCTGATTTTATACTTCCCATTGTACTGGTAAGAAGACAAGTTCCTAAAAATCCTCTTGAAGGTCATACTGAAGAACCAGTTGTTGAACCACTAGTCCTCATTCCTCCTGAAGGAGAAAGATACGAAGAACCAGAAAAATAAGAAGAAGAAGAGGAAATAATGGTTTCACCGCTACCATGGGGATAAAATATTAGTACGTTGGCTTTAGCTCCACCACTTCATGAACTTCCAAACGGATCAAGAAAGAACTTTCCAAAATTCTATGGAGATGGAAATCAACGTCCGAATGATCATATCACAACTTTCATCATATCTTATGGCATCCTTAGATTGTAACACAAATATATTTCGATACGGATGTTCATGGAAACATTACAAGATGTCACTATAGATTGGTTCTACTACTTTCCATCACACTCAATTACTAATTAGGATGATATAAAAAGTTTGAAGCAACATTCAAGACTGCCAAAGATGATCATTCCCTCCTTGCTCAACTTAAACAAATGAAGAAATAACTACAAGAGTCCATGAGATATTTTGTGGCAAAATTCAATAAGTTGATCAAGAAGATCTCAGTTTTTGTTCATCCTACTGCGGATAATCTAAAGAGGTTCTTTGTTAATGCCCAGATGCCTGAAATAAGTTTCATACTATGGAGAGTTCAACCAAACAATTTAGAAAATGATCCAGAACTTTCCATTAGAGTGGAAGATGAATTGATCATGTCAGGGAAGATCAAGAATTCTTCAATGAAGGATAAAGACCAGGACTTTCAAAGATGAAATAACCGATCCATTGTTGAATTTGGACAATGATTTCACAATGTCGAAGAAGGAAATTTCCCAACATGCATATACAAGAATGGAAATAGAAATCATATTACAAGAGCACCCATAAGGCTTTCCTTGGAATATCTATCGGTGAATACAATGTTTGGGACCAACGAAGATAAGGGAGAAGAAATTTTTGAATTATAAATCGAAGAAGAAGAGGAGAAGTAATGTGCCAGGATTGGATATTTTTAATGCACTTTAGATGAAGAGTCTAAGGAACCTGAGATAGCTACTCATGTGTAGTGTTCACCCGATCACAAATAGAGAAAGAGAGTTTCTTCTTCGTTGCTCAAGTTAAGCATTTAGATCCTCAAGTGGTGACTCTATGAAAAATAACAATGAAAGGAGGATCATCGATGTCAGATTCCATAGGATCAACCAAGAGGAAGCCCGATCTGTCTCGGTCAAGAACTCTTTTGCCTCTTCGAGTAAGTCTCATTGAATTCTCTTGAAAAATCAGTAAATGTTTTTGTTGATCCTAAAAATGTAAATCCTACCCTTGTTAAGGTTGCCATAGTCCTTGAAGTGCTTACACATTCTCCACCTTTTGACATCATCGATCATTGCAAGAAAACCAAAATTTAAATTTATGAGTCTAAATACTTAAAAACCCATCCCAAGCAATTTGATAGGCTTGTGCAGTTTATCAAAAGAAGTAGTTCAAGTTCATGTTCCAAAATTCCACCACCAAAGAACTACCTTTCACCCCCATACCACTCTTTCTCAAAACATCCTTGCTTCCACATTCTCCACTTCTAGGAAGATATAACTGTTCTAAAAGCATTGTTTTTGAATGGGTACAAATTGAATAATTACATCATTAACTTTGATGTTGTTGGTGTATATGACTTGTCTAGTCATCATTTGGTGTTTTTGACACCACATATGGTTAGTCATCTAACTTAGTCAGTTTGTAGGTCATTAGGGTTAGTTAGGGTTTCATGTGTCCATGTGTCATACACGAGAGTTACACAACACTCCTATATGTACCTTTTTTAATCTATGAGAATGTTAGAGATGTTTCTTTCATACTTGATTTTCATTTGTGATTTGAGATCTTGCTTATTCTTGGAGTGTTCACATCACCATTGCAAGTGTAACCTCTTCGATGTGCACGTGGTTCCATATTGATCCTTATAGAACCACATGATATAGTATCATAGTTATTATTTGGTAAAGGTGTACTCGTTTGATTACTAATTACTTCATTTTTAGTTTCCGTGCTTCTCATGCAAGTTTTCGATCATTTTATAGAATCTTCTTAACATGTTTAAAATTCTCATTTAGTGGAATTTTGTTGGTTTTTTGTTGTTTTCGGTGCATGTTCAGTGCATTCTTGGTGTTTTGGAATTTTCAAATGTTTTCTCGCTTGAGATCTAGCAGCTACTGACTACATTAGGTGGAAAATTGTTGTTTGGAGGTATTTACGGTTTTCATTAAAAATTCATTTTTTTCAAAAAAATTGTGCTCGTGTACCTTCTACCCTCCTGCTCCCTGCCTATCTATCCAAAATCTCTCCTCACCATGCTTCCCTACTCCACCTAGGCTCTCTCTCTCCCTAACTCGATTACACTCCCACCCATCTCATCGATCTCTATGGCGAGTTTGGTTGTTGTATGGTTGGTTGGCCTCGCGAGTTGGGTTAGTTTTGTTGGTTACGAGTTCATTGGGTCTTATTTTTTTGTTACATTATCTCAGCTTGTGTTTGCAAGTTGGTTTTGTGTTGTATTTGGGTTGTAATTAGCCTACATTTTGCCCTTGCTCTACTTTGTGTTTGGTTGGTTTTGTATTGCCCTTAGATCTTTTTTTGCATCGTCGAGCTACTTGCTTTGTGTGTTGTGCGAGTTGGGTTGTCTCTGGTGAGCTAGTTGATTACCTACCTAGAGAGTTGTACTTTGACTCGCCAATCTCTTTCTGCTAGGCTACATTTGTGAGCATGTGTTTGAGTCACTTTTTTATTTTTCCTTCGTCTCATTTATTGTTTTCTTGGCCTTCTAACATGCCTTTCTCATGTTTTGGTTGTCCCACATGTGATCTCCCCTACGTCATTTGTCTCACCTCGATTCTACTCCCATTACTATTACATGTCATTGGATCCCCGCCCTACTAAGTGCCTATAGACACTAAATCGGGAACTTCAAGTATATTTCTAGGTCCTAATCACATACCACTATTCATATGATTCCTAAGAAAAAACGTATTAGGCAATCGTTGTCTTTAGCATCTTTGCTTTCTTTCTAGTTTCCTTTTTGGCCTTACACACCCTATTTCCCAGTATGACTTTTGATACTTCAACTTTTTCGAGTCTAGACACTAGTGCTCGGCCTAGGAAGAAAAGCACCCAGCGTCCTCGTTTCCTCCTGGGCACCCCCTACCTCTTTGTATCTTGCTCGCATCTTTTATGTCTTTTCTAGCCGTTGGGCATCTTATTTTCTTATTGGTCAACATTTAATGGTTAATTTAAAAATTCAAATAAGGGAATTATATAAATACAAAGTTAGGTGACCATAATAAAGGACCAAGCACTAAGCATCTACTATCACCACTTAAGGTTGCATCCAAAGGCATTTCAAGAGCATTAAAGCATCCATCAAAGGGACAAGGTCCTGTATTCTTATGCATACACTTCATAGGAGGGGAAGTTCATTTTTCCATACACACATCTAATTCCATTTGCTACATCTAGCTATTGATCACTATCAAGTGCATTTTGCATAAGAGCCACCTAGGGCACGATTCTACACACACGCGTAGAACTACATGGAGTTTGAAATGTAGTACAACACCCGGATCATAAGTTCACTCAGTCGGGTGACCTCTGGGGTCATTTTGACTCCCCATTTGTATAATTTTATTTTTAGGATTTGATGTGTTTTGGGTTTTGTAGGTTCTCTTTCTCTTTACATGTTTCAGGTGAACTTGGTAATCAACCAATGACATACAAGATACTAAAGGCGACATCTAGCAAACATCTTGTGACCTTGTAAAATTTAGTTTATGAGGTTTTGTGTAGTCATGGGAACCTACTGAAGGTCTCGGGCACCCTTGACCTAGTCCAGGTGCCTTAGTCCCATTATTTATGATCCTTGCACAATTTTTGGGCTCATTTATGACAATTTGTCCTCCTATTTCAGCAGTTTTTCAATTGGCACTGATCTAAGTTTAATTGTTAAATCAACTAAGTACTTTGTCCCTTCTCTTGCACCTAGAGTTTCATATTTTATAGCTTATTGATTAGGTCAAATATGTTCTTTATTTCATTATCATTTCGTTGTGACTCGTAATTAGGATTTAGCATTTATTTTCAATATTTGCTTAATCACTTATAATGTCCCTTCTTTGGTAACTCAAGTGTCATTTATGCAATCCACTCAAACTAAGCAACCACCTCTCAAAACTAGTCTCACTCATCCTTCTCTCAATTCATTTATGGTGGCACTACCAAGTCAACCTAAGAAACCTCCTCTACAAATTAGTTCAACACCTCCTCCTATTGATTCTTCTACACTGTTACACAATAGTCCACCAATTTAGCATACAATTGTTTTTTCCAAAGAAACTATTCCTTATTTTGATCCTCACGACCCTTTTCAAACTCCGCCACCATGTGATGGTCCTATTGTTGCTTTTTCCTACCATTGTGCTAGCCTCTCTCTTATCATGACACAGATGATGTTTCCCCACAATGGCATGGTACCTCTCACATCACCGCATAGATCTCCATCATTGGCACACTTGGGGGCATCGCACTTATTCTCCCCTCTTATAGCACTATAAATTATTTCTAGCATGTCTTATCAAACTCAACACTTTACACTTCATGATTCATCTTTCTTAGCACTTTCAAACACTTTGGTACATGTGTTATATCGATCTAATGACGCACTCTCATGCTATGGTTCACACTTGACTATTGAGGGCTCACTACATTCATGAACCTCACACCATACACACTACACATTTCACACTTAGCACATTCAAGAAGCATCTTTCTAGCATCACATGGTCACACGACACACTTTCCTATGATGAACTTTAGTTCCATGATTCATACTCAATAGCTGAGGGTCTAAATATGAAATGAACCTCACCACACTCACTCACTCTTTATGCTCTACACTTTTTGATCATATCTTTCTAGCACATAATTCAAACCATTTCTCAATGACGCACTCTTGTTATATGGTTCATTCTCAAATTGAGGGAGCATTTATAAATGAACCTCATCTCATGCATACTCATTCACATTCACTCGAGGGGAACATGGCTCCTATCACACTCACATTGCATATCATTCCATCTCACATACTACATATCTTGGTTGCATATTGTTCTTGCTTACTTATACTCGCATGTTACACTTTTCTTACTATGTTAGACAAATATTTTTATGTCATTATCTTTTCTATATACACATGTGTGTTCACTTTCCTTCTAGTTGTGAATGTAGACTTTACAGATCATTACATGTAGCATGGATGCTTAGCACTATACCTCTTACCAATCCCATAGTGGCTCATGGGGGCATCTACTTTCGTACACATCACATGTGTTATTGTTTCATTTTATACTACTTCCTATTTTCACTAGCACACTACTATATTAGATCATACATGCTTTGACATACTTTTTATCTTTCTAACATGCTAACAGTGCTTCATGTGCAACATTTTTATTACAAGAACTATTTTCCACCATGGTTTTCTGTTACATTGCTTGTTATTGTTTGTCATTGTTTTCCATTGTATGTCATTGTTTGTGGGCTTTGCCCTTTGTCTTGTGTACACATTGTATGCTTTTGGTTGCTTTGGCCCTGATTTTTGTGACATTGTGAGTAATGTCCCATGATAGAAACATGATTTTCATGGTCTACATTTTCTTCTTACTTACTAGATTAAAATTTGTCTTTTATAGGTGTATTTTTCTTGTTTGTACTAACACATGTTTCCTAGCCACTTTGTTTGCATGTGCCTTGGTTTCCACCAAGAACATTCCCTCCCCTGCAGGGCATCAATTTTAGATTAGTGTCTGGTCCTCTCCTTTGGGCCACATACTCCTAACAATGTCATATGCACCCAAAATGAAGGGGGCATCATTAGGTGAATTGTTCACCCCATGCAGCAGTTCACAGATCACAACACGAGACGATTCAAGATACAAAATCAACACAGTATACAGTCTTAGAAATGACCTAGAATCTGACTTGGGTCCTTAGCATAGCACAAATGCCAGTGCCCAGACACATACATGAGTTCTTAGGTGCCTATGACCAAGGGGTAGTTATAAAAAAAAATTCAGATCAAAACAGTTTTCAGTAGTCTACACAACATTTTTCTCAGTAGAGGCACAATCCTCCAACAATTAGCATACGTGAATTCTCCTTTTATCTATTTACATGTTGGATTGAAATGGATTAGATTTGAACAAAGTAGGATCACACCATCTGCAGTGGTGTATAAAGTGTTGGGAAGCAGTCAAAGGATGGAGAATAATACTAGACCTTTCTCCCTACACTCTTCTGTCGTGAGATCACCCAAAAAACTCACACTTGGCGTGAGATCACCCAAAAACTCATTCTTCTACAATATTTTCAGGATCCTCTCTACTCTTTTCACTCATCACGGATCAAGTGCACATGTTCCTTTTTGCATTTTTACATACTTTTTACACATTTGGATCAAATTTTTCATATACATGTATTTAAATACTCTTTTTCTTTTCTCTTGTGCAAGTATGTCCTTATGGGAAGTAGCAGTCACATCATCCAAAGCACCAAGTGACATTGAAAATAGGTACAATGTGACATATACACATACGCTTTCACCCCTAAGGTCACTTCCTCTTCTATATCTTCCATGCTTCATTTTTATCACTCCACACTTTTTCTTGTCTCCTCAACATACTTTTCACCATCGATCTACATGGTTATCAAGTACGCATCTCTTATCTACTTTATGTTATCGAGCATTTACTCAACAACATAAAGTGGGGGCAAATGTAGACACTAAATCACGCACTTTGGGTATATTTCTAGGTCTTGATCACATACCACTATTCATATGATTCCTAAGTGATAAAAGTACTAATTGACCATTGTCTTTGGCCTATTTTCTTTATTTTTGGTTTCCTTATTGGCCTTACACACCCTATTTCCCAATTTCAATTTCAATATTTCACCTTTTTTGAGTCTGGACACTATGCTTAGCTAGGATGTTAGTGCCCAGGTGCTCTCATCCCTCTGGGCACCCCTAACCTCTTTGTATCTTGCTCACATATTTTGGGTCTTTTCTAGTCTGTTGGGCATCTTGTTTTCTTATGGGTCAGCCTTTTAGTTAATTACAAAATTTACATAAGGGAATCAAATAAATACAAAGCTATGTGACCAAAATAAAGGACCAAGCACTAAGCATCTACTATCACCACCTAAGGTTACATTCAAAGGCATTTCAAGAGCATCAAAGCATCCATCTAACATCTATCAAAGGGGCAAGGGCTTGCATTCTTTTGCATACACTTCATAGGAGGGGAAGTTAATTTTTCTATGCACACATCTACTTACATTTGCTACATCTAGCTATTGTTTTCTATCAAGTGCATTTTGCACAAGAGAGCCGCTAGGGCACGATTCTACACGCACACACGCGAGAACTACATGGAGTCTGAAATGTAGTGTAGCACTCGGATCATAAGTTCACTCGGTTGGGTGATTGTTGGGGTTAGTCGAATCCCCATTTGCATCTTATTTATTTTTAGGATTTGATTTGTTTTGGGGTTTTAGAGGTGTTATTTCTCTTTATAGGTTCCAGGAAAACTTGGTGATCAACTAGTGACATATCGATGACTAAAGGCGATAACTAGAAAACATCTTACAACCCTGTAAAATTCATTTTTACGAAGTTCTCGTAGTCACAGGCACCTAGAAGGTCCCTAGTGCCCAGCGCACTTGACCACCCAAGCACCCCAATCCCAACATTTATGATTCTCACACAATTTTCTAGGCTCATTTGCGATAGTTTATCATCTTGTTTTAGTAGTTTTTAATTTGGCACAGATTTATGTTTAATTGTGAAATCAGCTAAGTACTTTATCCCTTCTCTTACACCTAGGGTTTCATATTTTATAGTTTATTACTTAGGTTAGATATGTTCTTTATATCATTATCATTTCATTGTGACCCTTTAATTAGGATTTAGCATTTATTTTCAATATTTTTCTAATCAACACTAAACTAGCCATTGTGTCTAAATCATTTGTGACCCATTCACCCCTTTCGTGACTTGCCCATTCAACGGCTCTCTTGCTCGACCACTTCCTCATCTTGTCTGAGCCCTTTGGCACTCAACCCAACATCTCGATCCATGAGCTTTCTCATCCTTAAGCCTTGTGAGATCTCCCACACAACGCCCAAAAATTACCCACTTTCCAAGTAAATCACCCGACTTGTCACCCCATTGACCGAGCTTCACGTGTCTTTAACCAAACCCATTTTAATTTTTTCCGCATTTTCTAAACTCAACATTGTTTAAATTTTTTATGCAATGTGTTTGTTTATTTTATAAAGTGGTCTAATGAGTGTTAATATATTGTTAGGTCTTAGTTTATTCAATTAGGATCTAACGTTAGTTTTTAAGTGGGGTGTTTAATTAAAGGTCAAGTTATCATCTTAATCATTAGGGTTGATTATTCCTTAATTAGGTGATCAAATTTAATTAATTAGGGGATCTAATTAATTCAAGATCCTTAATTAATTTTCAAAGCTTTTATTTAATTAATAGTTTAAAATTTATCGTCCCTTCTTAACGTTATTGTTATTATCACTTTTTGTTGCCTTTTTTAAATCCTTACATTAGTCTAATTGAAAATTCAAAGTTTGATTTATAGCGTTATTGGACATTTTTACTACTAACTGTTTGTTGGAGTGTGTTGCACTCATCCTAGATTTTGTTTTCCTTAGGGGAATTTGTGGCATCTGGAGGTCCCCGGGACTCATCTTGAGCCCATTTTTTTGCATTATAATCACCCTTATTATTGCTTGCGAGACTAGTGAGCATGTTTGCCATAGTCTTGCAGCAAGGGGTTTTCTGCTATGACGTGAGACACTTTTTCTCACACTGAACTTTGTTTTGTCCCCTTATTCCTTGCTTACGCCCTTTTGTGCTTGTTTACGTGTTGTTCCTCTACTTCGAATGAGACTTCTTGTGGCCTCCACTCTTGTGTGATTCATCACCTACTGCAAGGTGAGTGGTTAATTGTCCCATGTTGTACAAACACACCTTATTGTAATCAACACATTACTTATAAAGTGTCGTAAACATGGGGTTATCATTGTTCTTGGGTGTTGTATTGCATGTAGATGATTTCTTGGGTGAGTCCAACGTATTACAACCTTGTGTGTATTTTTACACCCTTCTTTTCTTGTATTCAAGTTCTTTTTTTTGGATGCATTATGGAGATTGTTTTTCCCATACCTACGCTTCATAGGATCATTTTTGAATTATAATCTTTACCTCTTCTTCTTAGTAGGGCTAACTATGCATTGTGGCATTCAAACATGGAATGTTTTCTTATTCATGATGACCTTTATCTATGCTTATATGGATGAATAATTGCCCCTAGTGTTCTTCGATCAACTTGAATACTAGCTTGACACTTACAAAGCATGGGTATTGGTCATTTGTCGACGTAAATTTTGATATTTCTCCACCATCATGTGGCACACAAGAGGTGTCCTCGCACTATTTGGAGAATTCTTCAATCCTTATTTAGAGACCCTTCAGAGACTATTGATGTTGCTTCTCCTACTGATATAGTTGTCTCCTCTCTTTCATGTAATGATAATTCTACTAACACAAACTCGCTTTTGTTTCTATCCTTAATGATGAGGATTTTTATTCTAGTTATGATGATGAGAGTACGAGATGAGGACTTCTCTCCTCCTTCTCTTGGCCACCTTTAAATAATATTGACACTCCTCCCTTCTCATCAGACATCGAGCAGTCTTGTTCCCAACCTCATACTTTCATTACATCTACCTCCTTTCCACTTCCAAAGTGTGTGAGGTCCTTTCCACTCCTCCTTTGTGTGTTGATGATTCATACATGTCAAACATTTCTCTTCTATTTGTCGAGCCACCCTCTTGGGATGAGTATATGCTAGACCTTAATCATATTTTCACAAAGTGTCTACTTAGGTTGACATACGGGGATTTTCTCATCCTTCTACAGGTGTTTTAGAGGATTTCTTCATCTCCTTTGTTAGGAGTGCCCCTTCTGGGACTCTTATCACTTCCACTTTCTAGAGATCATCATTGATCCACCTCTACTTGTGGATCCTCTTTCTACTTGTTGTGGGGTTGTTGTTTTGCCTTCACTTCATTTGGTCATCCTTTCGGTGGATGTTCCTCTCTCTCACTCTGACAGTTCTACTTCCGTGGCATTACCTTATATTCTTAAACAACTTCTTGTTAGACCTTTATCACATTTTTGTGGACCGATTCAAATTTCTTCATATTGTTGCCTTTGGTTTCCTTTGCGGAGTGGGTGGACTTCCAGTACTCCATTTATGTCCTTCCTAATGGTAGAAACATTGTTCGATGCGAGATGGATCTTCTTTATTCTATATGCGGAAGACCACATCATTGACACTCTTCTTGGAGACTTCTTAGAGTTGCATACTACGATTCGATTTGCAAAATTCTTTATTGAACCCTTCGTTGAAGCTAAGTATCCTTGTTTGTGCTCTCATCTTGGGTGAGGTCCACTATAGCTTCTCATCTTCTCTTGTCTCCTTCCTCTCTTATCTTCTCCTTCTTCTAGAGATATTTCAGTTTGTACATGGGTACCTTATTAGGCCTTTAGTTGTTAGGACCCATATGACGCATCTTTCTTAGGTTGTTTAGGGAGTCTTTTATCTCTTGTAAGTGGATGTTTTCCCTTAGGGGTTTTCCTCCATTACTTGAGATCCTTATTGTACATGGGTACCTCATCAAGGCCTAGTTTTGGGACCCATTTTTCTCCTCTTCTTCTTTTCCAAAGAGATGTTGTTTGTACATGGGTACCTTATTAGGCCTTTAGTTGTTGGGCCCCATTGACATATATTTCTTAGTTGTATCATGAGTTCTCTTTCTATTCTAAATTTCCATGACCTCTACCTCAGTTTCGATGAAGGGGGTGTTGGTGTATATGACTTGTCTCATCGTCATTTGGCATATTTTCCACCACATATGGTTAGTCATATCACTTAGTGAGATCATAGGTCATTAGGGTTAGTTAGGGTTTCATGTGTCCATGTGTCATGCATAGGAGTTACACAACACTCCTATATGTACCTTATTTTTTTATCTATGAGAATGCTAGACCATGTTTCTTTCATACTTGATTTTCATTTATAATTTGAGTTCTCGTTACTACTTGGAGCATTCACATCACCATTGGAAGTGTAACCTCTTTGATGTGAATGGGGTTTCGTAGTGAGCCTTGTAGAAAAATTTGATATGTGCTTCGACAACATCATACCCGCAACAGCTTTCTAAAGCTCTCAATCTCTCTCTCCCCTACCACTTGGCCATTATTACTCCATGGAAATGAAAGAAGTTCCTCTAGTTGGCCAAGTCGGTAATGCTTATGTATAATTTGTAGATTTTCCGATAGTAAGATCATAATGAAATTTCTTGTATTTAATGTGCCAACCTCATATGGTATGTTGTCGAGTCAAAGATTCTATCGAGATATTGGTGGAGATATATAAGTGGATTGATCACATGTCATCATTCCAAGTAAATCTTAAAATGAATAAACATCTTCCCATCGGAAAATGGCCCAAGGGCGGATATCTTGTTTCAAGATTCAAGATCTTACAACTTTTTCATGAATTTGGAGGAATATGGTGAACTTCCCATGTTGATAGAAGAGTATCTAGGTGTCACGAGAACTAATCAAAGGACATCATGGTGACTTAATGGAATCATAATTTGAAAGAATGTACTTCTCAATGGATGTGAGTATGAACATAGTTTCTCTAATGGATGTTGATGATGGCCATGTGATTCTTGACTTACAACAAATCAATCTCGAAGTGATGAGCAATGTGGATCAAGAAGGAGTGATACCCAAGTAACTCTTGTTAAGTGAGTTCAATGTTTCAAACCATGTTCTCAACATTCAAAGTATGAATTTTAAATCAATCAATATGTTTGTGAATATGAATACTTATCCTTCTCATTAGAAGAGAATGACAAGGGATGTAAGAATGACAATATGTTTCAGCCCTTTGAATTTTAATCCACTCAAGAAGATGATGATTTCATCATAAAAATGGACTCCCTAGTTCTTGGTGGTCAAGATTGGGAAAATGATGATATAAATATGTTAGCTCCAATTTTGTGTGCATTCCCCTTTCATGAGGATAGAGACATCATAAATGAAATGTCTATCAAATTACATAGGCCTCTTTATGAAAACAACAAAACGAGTATGATCAAGACTCGTCTTCACAATAGTGAAGAAAAATGAACAATTGGAATGAACTCGGGAATCAATGAGAAAATGGAAAGAAGGTGTCAAAAGAGAAAAGGCAATGTGTTAACTAAGTGGGTCATAAATTGCAATAAAAATCATGCTGATTTCTCAAAAATTGAGAAATGGTTCATATTTTAGTGAGCTGTGAATGGTTTTATAGAAGAAAGGCATTCGATGATCATTGTATTATAGGTAAACATTCAATAAGAATTGGTGTTTCAATGAAAGTTGGTTGTCCCCCATATGTACATAGGTGATTTAGGTCATTTTTTCTTTGTTTTGTGGTGTTTTCCCTCCCCTATAACATAGTTCCCCTTCCATTGTGTGTTTTCTTTCCATGTTTGGTGTGTTTCCTTTCAGTTTTGTGTGTTTGTTTGGTTTTCCCTTTTTGTGCATTCATTGCTTGTATTAGTGGTGAAGAATTGACTCTATTGCCCGATATGATAAAGCAATGGTCTACTCACCCATGAGAGTTATGAAGTTCTCCATATCCATTTACTTTCCAAGGTCCCCGAGCTTAGAGCTAGTTGTTGTCATGCATTTTTGTTATCCCAAAATTTTGAAAATTTGAAACATAACAACTAAGCCAAATGTGAAAACTTGTTCCAAAACCTTCATAAAGCCCTCCCATGGTCAGTTTGTCTCCCATGTCACGATCATATTGACATTTTAGGAAGCCCTAATGTATTGAATGAACATATATTAGTTTGTAAAAGGATGTAACAGGTTATTGAATTGATTAGGGAAGTGCAACTAAAGACTAGCTCTCCGGAAAGCTTAGGAAGGCCTATTTTGGCCATTTATGAGCACTGTGTGCATCCCCAGGAAGGGCTCTAAGAAGGTTATAAAATTTTTGATACGGTGTTAAAGAATATTTAATGAGATATAAGTGGTTTAGGAAGATTTAGGAAAGGTTTGAGGTTTAGGAACCGATTTAATTTGATTTGAATTAAATATAATGCGTAAAGTAATTGATGTATCAATGATAAAATATAGTAATGACACAAGAAAACTAAGATGTAAAATATGAAACCCTGATCAAGAAGATCAAATAAGAATACTTAGCTGATTTCTGAATGGACAGGAAGTGTTTTGGGCAAGTGCGACGGTGAGTGATGGATGATCAGAAACGGGGGTGTCATTAGTCACCGTAAAACATGGAACTTGGGAATAATGTCGGACATGGGCACCTAGGTACTAATGACTGGATCTAGGTGCTAGTGACCATGCAACATCACTTGATCTAGTTTTTTTGTGTCATAATGGTGTCATAATTATTCTTTGTTGATCACATGTTAGTCGTTCTAGATCATCGAAGGTACATGTAACCTACAAAAGAGAATTTCACCTGCACAATCCCACAAACCACATCAAACCTAAAAATGAAAATGTAGAATGGGGATTCAAACTAACCCTAGTGGTCACCTCGAGAGTGAACTTATGACCGAGCATTGCATTACATCTCAAAATCCATGTAGTTCTTATGAGTGTGTGTTGAAATTATGCCCTAGGATGCCCTTGTGTAAGTTGTACTTAATAGTGGGTTGTAGCTAGAATGTAGCAATGTAGTGAAATGTGTGGATATAATATAATGAACTTCCCCTTCTTATGATTTGTATGTAGATTATTTAGTCCCTTGTCCCTTGAATGGATGTTAGATGAATGCCTTGGAGTGATTTAGGTGCCTTTTGAATGCAAGCTTAGGTGATGATAGTAATGTTTAGTGTTTAGTCCTTTATTTTGAACACATAACTATGTATTTATATGATTCCCTTGTTTGAATTTCATAATTTAAAACTAGAAGGTTGACCCATAAGTGAAAAAGATGCCCAAAAGATAAAAGAGACCCAAAAAAGAGCACGTAAGGTAGAAAAGGGTCAAGGGCGCCCAAAGGGGATAGGAGCGTTGGGGAACCACTTTCCTGGCCGGGTAATCGTGTGTCGAAGCCATAAAAGATAAATCAATTAAATTTTTACTGGGATGTAGGGAGCGTAAAACTGAAATAGAAAATAATAGACAAAGAAAAGAGGCTAAATATAGTTATCAACCACTAGTTTTCTTGCTTAGGAATCATGTAAATGCTAACATGTTTTTAGGACCTAAAAATGTATCCAAGTGTGTGATTTTGTATCTAAATTTTCCCCCACTTTATGTTGTTGAGTGAATACTTGATAACATAAAATAGATAAGAGATGTGTACCTTATGATCTTGTAGAGTGTGTAGAGAATAATGTGTTGAGTGGACAAGTGAAATGTGGAATGATTACAAAGTGAAGTGTGGAGACTAGGAAAGGAAAGTGAACCTAGGGGTGAAGTGTATGTGTTGCTTGTACCTATTTTTGTGTTTGTATTTTTATTGTAGGCTACTTCTTGTTGTATATTAAGGATGAACCTATAAAAGAAGAGTGAAAGAGTAGTCAAAGTCCTTGTATATGAAAAACGAGCAAAAGTATGTAAAAGTGTGTAAAATTAGTAGTAAAGGAAAGTGTGCACCTAATGTAAAAGAGTGTAAAGGATAGAAATGTGTCTTGAAATATTGTGAGAGAAAGTTTTTTTGTGATCTCACACCATGAGTGAGTTTTTGGGTAATCTTATGCTAAGAGCAAGTTTTTTGGGTGATCTCATGCCAAGTGTGAGTTTTTGGGCGATCTCACACCAAAGAGAAAGTGTTGGGGAGAGAGGTATAGTTTTACTCTCCTTCCATGACTCTTCTTGATAAGCACCACTACAGATGGTGCATCCCGATTTGTTCTTGTTTTCCGATTTTTCCGAATTAGTTACGATCCGATTGAAGAAGATAGAATGCATTCTATAAATGAAGGTTCTGTGTCTATAATTGTATAACTACTCTGTGAACTTTTGTAGATTGTGTTGAAATAAGAAAATGAATGTATCTACCCCCATGACATTAGCACCTAAGAGAATACAGGGAACCTAGGTGCTAGTGTCTGGGTGTCAGGTAATAGTGTTTGTACTTATGTGTTGGATCCAAGTCAGATTCTGGGTTGTTTTGTGATTGTGTTCCTATTCTTTTCTGTATTGTGTAGATTTGTACTGTAGCTCGAGTTATTGTAGGGGTGATTTTTTCACCCAATGTATGCCCCCTCATTTGGGGTGCATGCGATGATAGTAGGAGAATGTGGCCCAAAGGAGAGGACTGATGTTGAGATGAATTGTATACCTGTAGGTGGTAGGGGATGTTCATGGTAAAACCAAGGCACATAAAAAAAAAGTGGCTAGTAACATGTGTTAGTAGAAAACATAGCTAGCATACAATAGAAAACAATGTAACAAGAAAGTGTGTAGACAAGATAAACGTGAAAAGTGGGTTTCAAACATGGGACATCACTCACAATTTCATAAGACAATCAGGTCGGAATTATCCATAAACAGTGATCAAACAAGACATAGGGCATCACCCACAAACAATAGTATATAAAGGCAAACAAGACCAAGTAAAGTGTGTTAGATTACCATGGTGGCATGTAGTCCTGCAAAGAAAATGCTACACATGAAGCACCCATTATCATGTTAGAAATATAAATATTATGTCAATACATGTATGTATCAATGGAAAGTAATATGCTAGAAAGAAGAAGTAGTAAATAATGAAATGATGGAACTGTAATGTGTGAGAGTAGAAAGGTATATGACCCCAGGAACCTCAATGGGATTGGAAAAGGATACATTGTCGAGCATCATTGTAGCATGTGAAAATTTGTAAGATATTTGCATTCACTCCAAAAGACCAAGTGAAACACGCATGTGTGTATATATAAAGATAATGACATACTAAGTATCTAACTAGCATAGTAAGCAAAGTGCATCATGTAAGTAGTATAAGCAAGCAAGAGTAAGTGCAACCAAGATATGAAAATGTAGTGTATGAGTGTGATGGAATGGTATGCAATATGTGAAGATGGAAGGAGCAAGTGTACCCCTAGCGGATGTGTATGAAATGAGGTTCATTTATAAAAGACCCCTCAACAATCAAGAATGAACCATAGAACAAGAGTGTGTCATAGGAAATGGTTTGAAAATGTGTGCTAGAAAGATAAATCATGAAGCATAAAGTGTGAAAAGTGAATTTGGTTAGATTCATGGAAAATTAGACCTTAAAAAGTTGAATATGAACCGTGGAACTAGAGTGCGCCATAGGGTAATGATGATACAATATATGTATCACAAGGGTTCAAAGTTCTTAGAAATATTAGTCATGATACACGAAGCACATAGTTTAGTAATAAGTATTATAAAGAAGTGATGGAGATTAGAAGGAGGCAAGAAATTTTTATGCCCCTAAGTGTGTGATGTAGAGAAAGATCAAGTAAACTCATCTAGAAGATCATCAAAGTGTCAGGGTCGTAACCGATAGGATCTGGATTAGAGACTTGGTAAGCAATAGTGTGAGGTTGATCATATAAAGAGCCTTTATGGCATAAATTATACATACCCATTGCATATTCTTCATTAGTAAAAGGAGGTTGAGGACAATCGTGTGCATACCAATGAGTTAGATTTTGAGTATAGCCCAAGAATGAGTCATTGCAAATAGAGATGTGACCAAAAGGCATGGGAAATGTGATATCAATATGATTAGGATCTAGTGTGCCACCAATGTAATCAAGCCAAGACTATCCAAGTGTGAGTGGAGAGGAATGAGGAGTGTGTGCAAGGAATATTGATAAATGGAAGACGTGGAGGCCATAGGCAATAATAACAAATATACATCCATGATATCGGGAGGAAATCGACTAGTGTGAATCCTAGGTGTGTTAATCCATCATGCATGCAAACAATCTCAAAGCAAGTAGGGTCGAATGGAATAAGAGGCCAATAAGAATTACGGATGAGGAGAGTTCATGTGAAGGGATCAAAGGGTGTGGCGTAGAGTGATTTTGGGGAGATGCATTAGGTGGTAAGATGTCCAATGTATGTAAAGTCCCATGAAAATGTATCATGGCATTAGTGGAAGGAGGAGGTTTTTGAATTGATATTCACCAGGGCCAATAACAATAAAAGTATCCTGGAAGTAGGATTCATCTATTTCAATAAGAGTAAAGTTAATATTACACAATGTGTCGTTGTTAAGCTCCAGAAATCAGCCTCATCATTGGAATCATTGGTGCTAACATTATTTTGTTGGATAGCAATATCAAGGATATTATTAGGGATGGAGCCATATGTAGAAGTGAGAGGAGTCATGACAGGTGGAGAAGTAGTAGTCATAGGGGTAGACCTATTGGGTGATAGGATATTAGTAGTATGAGTTGGAATGGATGGAATGCATGTAGAAGTAGCATAGGGAATATGAGTGCTATATTGACCAACATCGTATCTAATATTGCGATATAGAATAAGTTGTGAGGGAGGAATGGGCATGGCGGTGACGGGGTCTATATGGAAAAACTTGAAGGGGTCAAGGTCAGCAACAATGGTATGTTCATAGCCATCATGCAGAATTTAACATACATATGCACTATGGATGGAACAACATGCATTGCATGAATCCATGGTCTACCAAGTAAGCAATTGAACTGGAATGAGGCATCGATAACAAAGAATACAATAGGAACAATTTTAGGCTTAACTTGTAGAGGTAAGGTGATAGTGCCCATACATGTACAAGTAGTGGAATCATAGCCGTGAATGACTTGAGAGGATTTATTAATTAGATCATTAGTAATGCCTATTTTCTTGAGGAGGGAGAGAGCACATAGATTATAAGCAGATCCATTATCAATGAGTACACGCTTAATACATATGGCACTAATAGTAGTGGTAATAAGAAAAGGTACAAAGGGATTGTCAACAGCAGATTGAGGGATATCTTCATCACTAAAATATATAGCATGTGGTAGATTTTTGAGGGATTGAATGAGGTGAGTAAAGGCAACATGAGAATTATTGTTTTCAATGTGGATGGAATGAAGGGCAGCCTCTAATGTATGACGAAAATCAAGTGCATTGCATGTAATAGATCATAAAGAAAGATTTTTTTGGTGTATTCTTAAGTTGCTCAATGATGTCATAACCCTTAAAGGTGGTGTAGGAATTGTATAAGTGATAGGTGGTGGGACAAAGATGAGTGGAGCCATAGGAGGACAAGTGCGACGGGTGGTGACTACATTTATGGTTGCATTAGGAATTGGAGTAATGAAGTGAGGAGGATGTTGAGTACAAACTTGCATAAAATCTAGTACCCATGCCAAAAACCTTGGTTAGAGTAAAAGAAGGATATGAATATTGATCCATGAATTCAAAAGAAGGAGATAGATTTTGATGCATTCTTAGAAGGTAGGGTTTGAGTGATTGGGTTCACCAAACGATTTAATTTAATTTGAATTAAATATAATTACAAAGTAACTGATGTACCAATGATAAAATATATTAACGACATAAGAAAACTAAGATGTAAAATATGAAACCCTAAGCAAGAAGATGGGATAAGAATAATTAGTTGATTTCGAATGGACAAGAAGTCCTCTAGGCAAAGTGCGGATGATGGAAAAACTATAAACAAGGTCATCATTGGTCACCGTAAAATCTAGAATTTGGGAATAATGTTAGATAGGGGTGCCCATGATAGAGACAGGGGGTGCACAGGCGTTGATGATCGGATTTGGGCACCCATGACCACGCAAAACTCTCTAGATCTATTTTTTGTTATGTAGCAAGGGTGTCAAAATTATTATCTGTTGATTTCTTGTTAGTCATTCTTAGATCACCAAAAGTACCTATAACCTACAAAAAAGAAGTTCACCTGCACAAACCCATAAATTGCATCAATCCCAAGAGTGAACTTATGACTAATTGTTGCACCACATCTTAGACTCCATGTAGTTCTTGTAAATGTGTGTATAAATTGTGCCCTGGGATGCCCTTGTGCAAGTTGCACTTGAAAGTGGGTTATAGTTATAATGTAGCAATGTAGTAGAATGTGTGGATGGAATAGAATGAACTTCCCATTTCTATGTTGTGTATGTAAAGTATGTAGTCCCTTGTCCCTTGAATGGATGCTAGATGAATTCCTTGGAGTGTTTTAGGTGCCTTTTGAATGTAAGCTTAGGTGATGATAGTAATGCTTAGTGTTTGGTCCTTTATTTTGAACACATAACTATGTATTTATATGATTCCCTTGCTTGAATTTCTTAATTGATAACTTGAAGGTCAAACCATAAGTAGAAAATGGTCCGAGAATTAAGGAAGAAGAGGGTGGATAGAAAAGGTACAAGGCAAGGCTTGTAGTAAAGGGATTTGCATAGAAAGTAGGTATTGACTTTAGTGAAATATTTTCTCTGTTGTTAAGATGACTTCTATTCGTATTGTATTGAGTTTAGTTGTAGTAGAAGATTTGCATTTAGAGAAACTAGATGTGAAGACGGCTTTCCTTCATGGTGATTTGGATGAAGAGATTTATATGTAGTAGCCGCTTGGGTATGAAGTCAAGGGTAAGGAGAAATTAGTGTGCAGGTTGAAAAAGAGCCTATATGGGCTCAAGCAAGCTCCAAGGAAATGGTACATGAGGTTTGATAGTTTTATGCATGAGCATGGTTACTTGAGATGAGACCATTGTGTTTATTTCAAGAAGCTTGAAAATGAGAGTTATATTATTTTGTTATTGTATGTTGATGATATGCTTATTGCAGGATCTAATATATAGGACATTGGTGAGCTTAAAAGAAAGCTAGCTCACACATTTTATATGAAAGATTTAGGAGATACAAAAAGAATCCTTGGCATGCAAATACAGAGACAGGAAAAACAAGAAATTGTATTTGTCTCAAGAGGATTATATCTACAAGGTGTTAGAAAGGTTCAACATGTAGAATGTAAAACCTGTTAGCACACCTATGGCTGGACACTTCAAATTGAGTAAAGATCAGTGTCCTTCATCACATGAGGAGGTCAAATACATGACACGAGTACCATATGCTTCAGTAGTTAGAAGTCTCATGTATGTTATGGTTTGTACAAGACCAGACATTGCACAGGTGCAGTGGGAGTTGTGAGTAGATATATGGCTAATCTAGGTAAAGAGCATTGGAAAGTAGTGTATGTTATGGATACTCAAGACCGGTATTTGAAAGGGACATTAGCATATGGTAATATGCTGGAAAGTGGAGGTTCGGGATATTTCATTACATGGCTATGTTGATTTGGATACATGGTTGATTCGGAGATCACGTATGGTAGGAGGAGCACTATTGGATATATTTTCACAAGTAGGTGGGATGGTAGTTATTTGGATTTCAAGATGCGAGAAGGTTATGGCTTTGTCTACTACGAGAGGTAGAGTATCTTTGCAGCTACGAGAGGCTAGTAAGGAGATGATATGGATGAGTAGGTTAATGGAAGAGTTGGGAAAGGAGCAAAGTGATTGTACATTATTCAATGATAGTCGAGTGTAATTCATTTGGCAAAGAACTTAGCATTTCATTCAAGAACGAAACACATTCAGTTGAGGTATCACTTCATACGGCAGGTATTGGAGGATGGACAGTTGAATCTGGAAAAGATTCATATGAGCAAGAACCCTGCGGATATGCTAACAAAGCCATTAGAAAAAGAGAAGTTGGAGCTACACTCCACTTCTATTGGTCTTCAAGTTTAAGACTTGAAGAGGAAGAAACAAAGCTAAGGAAGAATCCAAGAATGACATTGTACATGTATGGTGTAGTAATTAATCTCCAAGTGGGAGATTGTTGAGTTATGGAGCTCAATTACTTCAGTTTAGCATGCAATGGAAACTTACTGGAAAATACAGTAACCGGCATCGGTTAAGGGGGAACCGACATCGGTCACCCAGACTAACAGCGGTCAGGTATGACCAGCATCGGTCAAGCAAGGAAGGAACCGGCAACAGTTAGGGCTAACCGGTGTCGGTTACATGTGCGAGGATGTTTTAATTAACTCTCGGGAATTAGATCTATTTTTAGCATTAAAGTATTTATATTGATTGTAATTGCATGGCTAAGTGCCCTAAGTCTATAAACAACTATATAAGCATAAAAGCTAGGGTTTATAAGTAAGAAAGAATATGATTAACAAGAATTAGAAAGAACTTGAAAATTTTGGTGAGAGAGAGAATTCTTGGTGATGAAGCAAAATCTTGATAGAAAGAAAGTACTATACATCTGAGAGGTGTGGAAGATTGTAAATCTTCATTGTATATCTTGTCAAAGCTTTGGATAATAGATTGGCTTGTTTCTTAGTGGACGTAGCCCACATTGGGTGAACCACGTTAAATCTGGTGTTGATTTATGTCTCTTGTTTTATATATTTCTTCTGGTAGAATATCTACTTTTATTTGCATGTATGTTTAGATCTGATATATTGTCTGTATAACCGATGTGCTAACCCCAACAAACACCATGTGGCTACACATTGCTAAGAAAGATGTTACAGGAGATATTTACAACTTGGCGGGATACATGCGAGATGCCATCATTGAAGAAGTGCAAAGGTGAGAAGATAAGCTTTGGTGTCATTTTTCTATCTCTTGTTTTTGTTGAAATTAGAGTGCCCGATGGGCCAAAGAACAAGATTTGGGAGTATCTTACAGAGAATAAGTCTCTAAAGAAAGAGGTTTGAGAAGTATTTATGTGAGGGATCTATGAGTGGCCCATTCAAGCAAAGGGCAGAGATGTGGTGTGACAGAATTTGCACGGCCTTCGAAGAGGAATGGAGAATTCCTAAGGAGTTTCCATCAAGTAGTTGGGAAGTCGGTACAATTTTTTATGTACCAACACTTTTGCATTGTGCGTTTTGTAATGAAGGATATGACATGGATTCCTGGTGTAAACTCCCTTACGCCTTTACAAGTGTGATTCTTCCAGGCAGCAGTTCATAGGTTTGCCAATGCATGAAGGTTAATCTACAATGTAGATAAGGTAGATTGTGACTACCATACCTTGAGAAAGACTTACACATACCCAAGTAGGTCTTCTTATATTGAGAGGTTCATATCAGATGATATAACCATGAGGCCTATCAGTTTGGCCATTGGTGATAGTGGGGCGCACTAATTTATATCCAACTTAATCCTAGGTTGGAAAATGGTAAGTATGTTGAAAATGAATTTATGCTACCAAGCCCGCCAAAGGGGAAACATACAGTTGGGAGCCTAGTGGCTAAAAAGCCCACTTCACCATTGGAGGAAGAAGAAGAAGATGAACATGAGGACATCAATGGTTTAGTGCATGGGGATGGAGGAAACCCTTAGACACTAAGGAAAGTGAGCATGAGATTACTCCTCCCAAAGCAGTAAGAAGAGGAGGAAGACTTAGAAACAAACGCGCTAGACTTAGATGCAAACCCAATAAATGAGGAACACTAATTTAAAAGGGTGTTTAGAAGGACAAGGAATAAGAGCGTGGGGCCATCACAACCTCCACGTGAGATCACCTCGAAATCTCCCCTCAAAAAGAAGTACCTGAGAAGAAGAGGAGGAGAAAGTTAAAGCTCAGGGAGGATGAAGAGGATGAGTCTAGTGAAAGCATGCCAGGAACCCCAGTGCAACCCAAAAATACAGAGGAGCCTTGTGATGAGGAAATGAAAGATGATGAAGAGGGGGTCAAGGAGACATAAGAGGAGATGGGCGAGCCATCGACTCGCCTCACTCCACACAAGAAGGTGAAGGACCCACTACAAATTCTAGCACCCGGGTTCCCAAGGGCAAGAAAACAAAGAAAGGAAAGGTAGGTGAGGACTATGTGACTCGACTATGGGGTACATAGAGGAATCCAGTAAGATCATTTGCATCAGGTTCCAGAGCACAGTAGGGCCAAAGGATTTATATGGCTGGGAGTTAATGGACCTAAAAAGGCCAATGCGTGAACTAGAAAGAAATTGTCCTGGTCCATGCAGACACACATGGACAAACTATATTTTGATGTGTGCAAGAAGTCATATATGTTCACATCGGGTAAAGAAGCAACCATAGATTAGGCACATGACTGTCAAGCCTCTTGTAATGTCCGATGAGCAAGTAAGCAATGCCTTGGTCAAGGTATCTGCTGAAGTGGCACAGAGGAACATTGATAAGGCAACCACCATTTGAGCACTACTTGAAGATAACAAGGATAAGACTACAGAGATAAAGTGCTTGAAAGAAGAGAAGGAATGAGAAGAGGCAAAGAATGAGGCCTTTGTTAGCATGGTTGAGGAACTTGGTGATCATATCCTTAAGGTAAGGCCTCATTTGGAGTCTAAAGTTCCTTGAAGTTTCCCTTTGTAATGCATTATTTGTACACTCTGGTGGATCTAGTTTTGAATAAAGATCTCGTTGTTATGGCTGCACCAAAAGATCCTACAAAAGAAATAACAAGAGCAAGGGCTACCATTGTTAGGAAAATTTCAAGTTTTGAGGCCTTGCTCCAAACATTGAAAGATGAGCTGAAGAAAGTGGATCAAGCTTTAAACATGTGTGCAACGTTAGATGCCATAATAAGAATTAGAACTATAATAGAGGATAATGAAGTGTTGAAGGCAATGAAGGACGAAACACTTGGGCGCGTAGAGAGGTTAGCCCTAGTAAAACAAAAGCACGAGGCCTTGCAGCTGACCCAAGATCCACACAAAGATAGGATCAATGAACTTGGGAAACTTATAGCGTAGAAAATGGACTCCATGGAGGGAATGGTCTCAAGTATGGCACATGTTGTCCAAGTGTTGCAGAATGAAAAGGAAAATATCACTCAGGATGAAATGGACACCATAGTGATAGACATTCTAAAAAAGACAGGAGCGCACTAAGTGACTGAAAAACCTTGGAGGCTGAACTCAAAAATGAATATCCAGAGTTAGTCCTGCTGAGGAAGAGGGTATTGCAGAGTAAACTTCATTATTTTGTATAGTTCTTCATTCATTCTTTCATTCCTTATTCTTTATTGTTGGAGACATAAGAAGGAATTACCCATTTTCAGGGTAGCAATGTACTTTAGTGTGGGGTAATGTTGAGTAGATAGCATATTGCTCTAAGGTGAAGGCACATAAAGGATGTGCACACTAGAGCAAGGTGCATTTGAGGGCACGAAAGAATAACAAAATAAGCACACACCAAAACACTTTGAATTCAGGACTTAGTCATTTTGTGGATAAGGGTTATTTTTGGAGTTAGCATGTTGAGCACACAAATACATGAAGACTTGCGGTCCATGCAATGGTATTTTGGGAACAAGCAACAACTGAGCACCATGCATAGTTTAAGCTAATAATAGGATTTATACTCAGAGTTAACTATAGGAAGTATATTCTTAAGAGCACTTGCATGTTGTGCATCCTTTTATAAAGGCGCATGACTATTATTAGCATGTGACCTATTTTGAGAAGTGCATGGGTGGTGAAGGGAAATTCCCCACCCCTATATATATGTATTGATTTGCATGGTTTTTGTGTGTGTCAAGTTGTTGGTTTTGTCACGTGTATGACTCATGGAGATACTAATGTAATGTAAGAAGCTTATGTGTTTTACAATATTTAATACAATAGATCATGTTTGGATAATGGTGTTGAACATGATTGAATCTAGTTCTTGCATGGTAAATATTGTTATAGTCATTGTTTAGTTCATCTTACATACACTCTAAGATCTATATCTGGTTTATGCATTGTATGTTGTTTACTATTGGTTATGAATATAAATACCTATATGCACCATCATGTTAACATTTTGAATAAACAACCATAAAGAGAGACTTGGTGCCTTTATGCACCTCGGAGTGAGCGCTTAGCACGAGGTTGAGTAATGTGTCGGCATGCCTGGGTTATTTAGAGTGAATTCTAGGCTGCATTAAGAGGATGTTTGTTCTGATATTTAAGCTTGCATATAGATAAGAGCTTGGTTTTGCGAAGCTTAAGAGTATGACATAGTTGATCGAATGAGGGAGATGTCTCAAAGAGAACACTCTCTGGAGAGGTGGTAATAGACTCTAAATGAATAAGTCTTGAAGCTCAGATTTTGCAAGCACATTTGACATCTTAGCTAAGTTATTTTTGTATCACAAAACGTAATTTGCTAAGTGTTCATTAGATCCTTGTTTAAGTTGTGTGAGTTGAGCATAGGAGATCTTAGAGTCGATGTTGATAGAGAAGTGAGTGAGAAAAACATCAGGAGATGCGTGAAAGATGTTACCGAGTGGACATGTAGGTCATAGAACCAACGCATTGCATAATCTTGTAAACTACGGGGAAAGAGCTTTGCTAATATGGTATGGTCATCTGCATAGTCGAGGCATGCCACATGAAAAGCTGAAGATTCTCTTGTGGGTCACCATGGCCTTTAATGATGGGCACTCTAGAAGAGATGAAGTCATGTGATAGTGATAAGATGAAATGGCGGGTACAAACGAAGTGTGTAGAATCGAAGTGGAATCCAAAGATGGTGATACATGGGTGGTAACGAGTTGGATTTGACAAATTTGTGTTTGTCAATCACGATATAAAGAATTTAAATTAGGAGTATTTGAAGTGTTATGTTTGTGGAGCCTATTTTCATGTTAGAGTGTGGTACACCTTCTATGTGTTACACTCGGGTATTTTTACGGTGGTCCCGCTCGCCGATGAGCGGGTCAGGGGGGTTTGGGGGCGAAGCCCCCGAAGCAAATTTTCATGGGTGGTTTATTAACCCATGGGTAATGGGTAACCGTTATGGGCTATTTTGGGCCCATGGTTTTTAGTACCCATTGTTTTGATACCCACGGTTTTTGCCCATGGTTTTGATACCCATAGTTTTTGCCCATGGTTTTGATACCCACGGTTTTGTATCAAACATTGTCTATTTATATGGTCTTATGCATATGATACATAGACAAGCAAATGTATTGCAGATGTGTTTTGAATTTGGGTGTGAATTCTATAGAGTTTGTTGAGCATAGCTCCAAACGGATCTGGGTATTGTATTGAGAGAGTGGAGGCTTGTAATAAAATCTGAGCAAGTGATTCTTGGTGGGCGTAGCCCAAATTGGGTGAAACACGTTAAATTTGTCTCTCTGTGTTGTGTTATTTATTTTGCACTTTTATTTAAGATCTGTAATATTTTCTACATATTAGTTTCTACTTTATTGCGATTACAGCAAGGATTATTCCACATATTTTTCTCTTATTTCCTAACATGAAGAAGAGTCGGACTATGTAATGGGAGCGCTAGGGTGATGATATGAGCGGTAGTGGTAGGAATGGGAGCTGAAATATAAAGGGGTTGAGTCAAGGCCATGGGATCCAAAGAGTGAGCAATGAGAGGTTCAAAGCATTGTGGGTGTTCTTAATAGCAATCAAAGCATGTAAAATATGTAGAAGATGAGTGTGATTATGAAAAGAGTTTGCGAGAATCGAATCGGAAATGAGGCACCACGAAGTAGTTGCACTCCAACGGAATCGTGAAAGCTCCAGCGATAGCAAGGAAAAAATGATCAGTAATGGAAGAACTTGCTCAATAGAAACAAAGCTTGCATAGAGGAAAGACAGTGGAGTGTCTTGGCATGCTCATAAATGAATAGAAAAGGGGTACATATAGGGTGTTGAGTAACCCTAGTGCATGACACACATGAAACCCTAAACCTAACCCATGTGAGATGACCCTCCAACATGAGAGGAGGACACATAGGATAACTCACACTAACACCCCCTTCATCGAAGTTGGGGTAGCGGTTGTGATGAGTCAGACGGAAGAGAAAGACACTCCTAAACAACTAAGAAAGATGTGCCAATGGGGCCCGGCAACTAAAGGCCTGATAAGGTGCCCATATACAAACACAATCTTCCTAGAAGAAGAAGAAGAAAAGGACTAAATAGCCCTAAGAAGATGGGCAGTTTAGAAGACCTCACCCCAAGAAGAGACCGTAAGTGAAGAAACTTCATCTCAGTGAAAGGCTTGGTGAATAAGTCTGCAATCTGATCAGTTGTCTGAATGTATTGAATTTCAATGATACCATCATGAATAAGCTCCCGTATGAAGTGCATATGGATCTCAATGTGCTTCATCTGCTGATGTTGAACTGGATTTCTACAAATAGAGATAGTGCTCGTGTTATCACAATAGATAATGGTAGGCCACCAAAAGTGGATGCCAAACTTTGTCAGAATACCCTGTAGCCAAATAGCTTTTGTGGCAGCGTTAACTGCTCCTCGTATTCTACCTGTAGATGATATCACAATTACATTCTACTTCTTGCTAGACCAGTGACTAATAGGACCCGAACCAAGGAGAAAGCGTAGCTAGAAGTAGATTTACAATGATCTAAGTCACCACCCAATCAGAATCTGTGAATCCAATCAAGTCAATATCAACCCCTCCATGATAGTGTATGCCATTAGCATAAGTGCCACGAACATAATGAAGGATCCATTTAGTTGCTTTCCAATGCAACTCATGTGGCTCCTGCATGAATCTGGACACGATCCCAACAACATACGATAAATCCAGTCGAGTGTGAGTCAAGTAGATCAAGCTCCCAACTAAGCGTCGATAAAGAGTACCATCAACCAAGGAGTAGAGCAATCGAAACCAACTTAACCCGGAAAGAAAAGGAGTAGGAGAAGACTTGCAATTAAACATCCGAAACCGAGCTAGCAAATCAAGAGCATACTTAGGTTGTGAAATCAAGATTCGAGTCGATTGTGAAATCGGATCCCAAGGAAGTAATGAAGCGAGACCTAAGTCAATCATGGAAAACTTTTGGCTAAGGCAATCTTCACAGAATCAATAATAGAGGAAGAGTTGCACCTGTGATCAACAAGTCATCAACATATAGAACAAGAATGAGTATAGAGTCATCTTGCTTGTATAGAATATAAACATTTGGATCAAAGTGACACCTAGTAAAACCCACGATGTAAGTAAGAAGGAGTCCATCTTGGCATATCAAGCCGAGGGGCTTGTTTAAGGCCATAAAGAGACTTCTTTAACTTACAAAATGAGGAGGAATCTTGGACATAACCCGGAGGTTGTTCCATATAGATCTCTTCCTCTAGGTCACCATGAAGGAAGGCACTCTTAACGTCCATTTGATGGACTTTCCATCTGTTTGCTACGGAAATGGCTAGGGTCAGTCGAATAGAAGTCATCTTTGCAACCGGAGCAAAGGTTTTTGTATAATCAACCCCAACTATCTGGGAGAAACCCTTAGCTACTAATCACGCTTTAAACTTTTCGACGTCTCCATCTACTCCATACTTTGTTCGGAACACCCACTTACACCGAACAATTTTTCTTCCTTTTGGAAGAGTGGTGAGATCCCAAGTATCATTCTTCATGAGAGAGGAATACTCCTCATCCATGGCAGAATCCCACTTAGGAATACTAGAAGCCTCCCGGAAAGACTGTGGATCAGAAGCGAGGTGAAGAAAGAGTGGGGTCCAACGAAATCTAAGCGAGTACGTCTCATATCCGAAGTATCTCCAACTAAATCTCCAGCACTTTGCAAAGTTTTCCTGGCCCAAAGGGGACCAGGAGGATCAAGCTCAAAGTTAGAAGATTCTTCACTTGAGTGAGAAGGGACATAGTCCTCGTCATCACTACTATCAGAATCAGAAGACTCAAAGGTTTGATGGTCGGAGGATGCGAAGAGGAGCACTCAATAGTATCATCATCTGATGAGTCAGAATCCGAATCAACGAGCTAAAGAACCTCAATAGGTGGAGAAGTAGAAGTCAAAGAAGACTCATCAAACTTAACACTTCTCTCAATATATAGCTCATGAGAAGTAGAATTCATCAATCGATATCCCTTCACGCCATCAGGATACCCTACAAAGATACAAGGTTTGGATTGTGGTTCCAAGGCCTTACGTTTCTTCTTGGGAATCGAGCCATAGCCTTGGATCCGAAGACTCGAAAGTGCTCAACATCAAGCTTACATCCAAACCAGGCTTCAAAGGGTGTCATCCCTCGAATGTAATTTACACAATTCACTGCTTCACCCAATACTGTGGAGGAAGAGACTTCAAGTGAATCATACAAGTGGCCATCTCCTTCAAAGTATGGTTCTTTCTTTCTGTGACTCCATTCTACGAAGGGCTATAAGCAACTGTATGTTGCAAAGAGATCCCTTCAGAAGTACAGAAATCCATGAACCTATTGTTTACATATTCACCTCCATTGTTGGTTCAAAGAACCTTGATAGACCATTCCACTGTTTCTCAGCAAGAGCCTTAAAGTCCTGAAAATGTTCAAAGACTTCAGACTTAAGCTTAAGAAAATATACCCAAGTATATCGCGAATAGTCATCAATGAAGGTTAGCACATAAAGAGCTCTAGTAAATGAAGGAGAAGGAAATGGACCAAAAACATCGTTGTGAACAAGATCCAAGGGACGAGTGGCTCTCAGTCTTTTCCTTTGTCAAAGTTCTTTTCAGAATGCTTTCCAAGGGTACAACCCTCACAAAGACCCTTAGAAAACTTGACGCGAGGCAACCCGTTGACCATTTCGTTTTGACTCAATTGTTCAAGATAGTGATAGTTTAGATGTCCAAAACACTCATGCCATAGCTTACTAACCTCATTTGCATGAGTGAGCAAGGCAGTGGGCATAGAATCAGAAGTAAAGTGGGAGAAGGTGTACAACTGTGAATGGTGATCTACCTTTCCCTCAACCACTGTAGTGTCATTGTTAAGCTCACGAATAATCACCGAGTTAGGACCAAATTCCACTCGCATTCCTTCACCAAGGTGAGTAATTTGGTAAACCGATAGGAGATTGGTAGAGAGATTAGGAACACTCAACACTTGGTTAAATGTTCCCCATCCATCTCTACCGATCCACTACCGGAAACCGACACTATCGTGTCATTACCCATCGTGATTTGGGACATTCCACAAGGTTCGATGTTGGAAAACTCAACATGCGAAGAACCCATGTGGTGTGAGGCACCGGAATCTATAATCCATGATGAAGGAGCAACTTTGGCTATAAGGGCCTTTCCTTTCTTCTTATCATTTCTAGCACCTTTTATAGCAGAAGACTCGGCCTTCGGAGCACTTTTTTTATTGATTCAGGAACACTTATTTTATTTTTCTCAAGTAAATGAGATAAGTGATCAATCATTTCTTAAAAGCAGTGTTGTTCATCGTGACCAGTCTTCTTGCAATAGGAACACAAATACTTGCTTTTCTGCGCTCTAGGCTCAGAAGTCGAAGTGTTTGTGTCATTTTTAGGTTTGATCTTGGTTTCTTTCTTAGGTTGATCCTTAGTTTCTTTCTTCTTTTTAGTCTTCTTTCCCTTGCTAGTACTTACTACAAGGGCATGTGACTTGGACTTGAGAGACCCCATTTGAATGAGTTTGTCCTGTTCTCGAATGAGTTGGGATGAAAAACAGTCAAAGGAGGGCATCATCCAAGTATCGCCCAAAGCAAATTTTGTAGCGTAGAAAGTTGACACGAAGACAAAATATTCGGGACCTAGCTTAGAGAGAATCGACAAGATCAGTTTAGAATCTTTCTTTTCTACTTGACATCATTTTAACAATAATCTAATGTGGACAAATTTTGAGAAGAAGGCTTGTAGGTTTTCAAAGTCACTAGGATTTAACCCTAGTAGTTCGTTTTCCAACTCATGCGCTCTCATGTCATCTAGTTGTCCAAACATCACATCCAAGCGTTTTCCATGCAGATGTAGGTGTTTCAGACACCTCAATGTGGAAGAGCAAGTCAGGAGAAACAGACATGCAGAGAAGACCTAAAGCTTCATCACTACGGTTTAACCACTTAGATTTTTCAGGTTCGTCATCTGGTTCAGTCTCAGTTCCCATGGTGATGCGGTATAACCCTTTACCCCTTAGTTTCATTATTATTTTCGATCTCCATTGAAAAAGTTGAAGCAGCGTAGTGAAAAGGATTGAAAGTGCATCCATAGTGAGAGAGAGAGAGAAAGAAATGCAGAAAAGAAACACAACCACCCAAGACAATAACAACCCCCTACTTTCGGCACTTTATAGTTGAGTGCGTTGATTACAATCGGGTCCGTGCGTGTGGTTTGAAACACTTGGTAACTCATCTTGCAATTAGCGTAATAACGCGCAAGAGAGGAGACCACAACAGTGTCTCGTGGAGCACAACAAAAGAGGAACACCGTAAACAAGCACAAGCAAAAAATAGAAAGGAGGTGAAAGCCAACCCTGGTGGTGAGAAAAAGCATCTCACGTCGCACGAAATAATCCCTTTGTCGTAAGACTGTGGCGGACGCACTCACAAGTCCACGAAAAAAAGGAATGGAACAAAGCTCAAAAGAATGAGTTGAATTAAGCAAAACAAAGACACCCCCCAGAATGCGGCACTTTATAAAATTAGTGCGTTTACAAAGCTAATGATCCCATCATCTAGAGTGTGAAAAAACATGCAACTTTGACTAAAGAAGTGCTCAAAACCGAGCAACGAGTCAAAAGTTATAGCAAAACCAATTCCCACAATTTGATGAGAAAAAGCCAATAAGCCTACAAACGGATTAAAAAGTGCCCTAAACACATGCAAAGGGTGTCGTATGTATGCTCATTGGAAATGACATGGAATTTGAGATAGGGTTTGTTTGTATTGCGAGGGGGGATTAGCCACCTACCAATCCCGGACCTCACCCTTCGTCTTCGACACTCGACGGAAGGTTAGAAATACAACAAGCCAACAGACCAAATTTTATAATGCCAAAGAAATATAGTTTAAATAAGGTGAAATTAAATTAGATCTAATGTAATTAAATCTAATGAATGTTGAAAAAGGCTTTAATTAAGCAAATCACTAAAAAAAGCACTTTTTTTGAATATTTTCTAAAACAGAAGATTTTGAAAGAAGGTGTTTAAAACAAGAATTTTAGATGAAGATAAGGTGTTTTTAGAAAGTATCTTTTAAATAAAGAAAGATTTTTTTGATTTAAAAATGCATACCAAAAAGAATTGTTGATTTTATGTTTTAAAAGGAAAGCTTTTAAACAAAAAGGAAACTCGGGGCGTTTTTGTAAAAGGCAGTGGTTTTTTTGTTTAAAAAAGAAAGCTTTTTTAAAAAAACAAGAAGAACTCAGGCCATTTTTGCTAGAGAACTGAGGATTTAATAGACAGTGTTTAAAAAAGGAAAGGAATTAAAAAAGACTTACCAAAAATGATTTATTCGGGGACAAAGCCGTGCCAAGAAAAATGCGAGAGGTAAAAAGGGCGCGAAGAGAGAGATTACAGGCGTTTTGCTTGCTTCGCTGTGAGTTGTTTTTGTTTTAGCATGCCAAAAAAATGTGGCAGATGTAATTTACAACCCTGTGAAGCAAAAAAACGTGGCAAATGATGATTAAAAATGCCTGAACAATAAAAAAATGTGGCAGATGATTAAAAATCCTAAACAATCAAAAAAACGTGGCAGATGATTAAAAAACGCCTGAACAATCAAAAAATGCCAGAACAATAAAAAAATGCTGGAAGGTCCAAGAAAACGCCTCGAACAGTCCACAAAATGCCTGGAATGAAGAAAAAATGCAGGCCACATGTGAATGAACAGTGATGGTAGTTTGAACAGTCCAAAAATGGTCAGAGGGACAACAGTTCATTGATGAGCAACCACGACTGAAGAACTCAAGGATCCTGCAACCACAGACAACATGCACAAGAAAAAAAACACAAAAAACTTTCCGAGAAAGCTTGTTAGAGATATTAGCAAGATAATTTCCAGAAAATAGTGATCAAAAGACTTGCATGCAGAGTAAAATAACGAAACCAAGTAAGAGTAATCGCAACAAAAAACAAATCGAGTGCACGTTTACCCGATCTCAGCTCTGATACCATGAAAAGAGTTTGCGAGAATCGAATGGAAATGAGGCACCACAAAGTAGTTGCACTCCAACGAAATCGTGAAAGCTCCAACGATAACAAGGAAAAAATGATCAGTAATGGAAGAACTTGCTCAATAGAAATAAAGCTTGCATAGAGGAAAGATAGTGAGTGTCTTGGCATGCTCATAAATGAATAGAAAAGGGGTACATATAGGGTGTTGAGTAACCCTAGTGCATGACACACATGAAACCCTAAACCTAACCCTAAACCTAACCCATGTGAGATGACCCTCCAACATGAGAGGAGGACACATAGGATAACTCACACTAAAGATTATTTCACAAAGCTTGTCGAAAATCAATGAGCATGTCTAATTGTTCTTGGTCAATGTTGGTATCTTCATCGTATGATTTTTCACTATCAGATGCTTCTATTTCGGTAAGAGGAACATTGCAAGAGTTATCCAATGGATTTTTGGTTATAGCCATTGATGTGGAGATATCAACCATTGATTTGGAAATTCTACGGGTAGATGAAGGAAGCTCACAATATTGAAAAGACCCAAAACGACCACTATGGGTGATGGGCATAAGAAGAAAGAAACCCTAGAGAGAAGGTGGATTCGAAGATTGGGTTCACCAAAATGATTAATCTAAAATGTAAATTATATGCCTAATTTGAATGTTATAGTAGTAAATGAATGAAAATTAAGTACAACAATGAATACTCAAGCAACTAAAGTGACAAATAATGAAACCGTAATTGCGCAAAGAGAGGGTAAGAAGCCTTAGCTAATTCGTAGAGTTCTGAAAAGTGCACCGAGTTGGAAAATTGGAATATGTGAAGCACAAACCGTCACATTGGAGCACATAAAAATGTAGATTTGAAGATATAGGCTCGATTGGGGTGCCCTTATGTTCACCACAATGATTAAGCTAAAATGTAAATTATATGCGTAGTTTGAATGCTAAAGTAGTAATAAATGAATGAAAATTAAGTACAATAATGAATACTCAAGAAACTAAAGCAAAAATAATGAAACCCTAATTACAGAGAGAGGGTAAAAAGCCTTAGTTAATTCACGAGTTCTAAAAAGTGTACAGAGTTGGAAAGCTGGAAGATGCGAAGCACAGATCGTCCCACTAGAGCACAAAAATGCATTTAGAAGAGATAGGTTGGACTAGGACACCTGGAGAGGGACAGGGGCGCCCGTGGGTTCCCTAAACCTATTTTTGGGCACCTGGGTCTGCGAAAATTCTCAAAAAACCTCCTTTAAGGTGTCACAAGGTGTTTACCTTTAGTCATCTTTGATCACTCGAGGTCACACCAAGATCGTTGAGGTCATTATAAACCTACAATGAAGAATGAACCTGTAAAACCCTCAAATAGACATCAAATCCTAAAAAAGAAAGATGTAGAATGAGTGGTTGGATTGTCCTTAGTTGTCACAATGGTGAACTTACAAATGAGTGGTGCACTACATCTCAGACCCAATGTAGTTATGTGTGTGTGCGGAATTGTGCCCTAGGTTGCTCTTGTACCTTTCACACTTGGATAATGAACAAGTAGTTAGATGTAGAATGTAGTAAATGTGTTCATGGAATAGAATGAAGTGTGATACGAGAAAATCAACCCTTGTGTCCCATGTGATGGAGCTAGATGGATGTAATGGAGCTCTTAAATGCCTTGATGGATGTAACCTTAGGTGGTGATAGATATTGCTTATTGCCTGGTCCTTTATTATGATCACATAGCTTTATATTTATATGATTCCTTCGCTTGAATTTTGTAATTAACCTCGAAAATGCTGACTACCAAAAATATAAGATTCTCAAACAACTATAAAGGACCCAAAAAGTGTGAGTAAAGTACAAAGAGGACATGTGCACCCTTTTGAGGAGGGACGAGGGCGCTGGTGTCCTAGGGCGCTAGTGTCGGGATGACAAATGCCCAAAGATTAAAAGGTAGACTAAGTAAGTGAGGGTGAAAGACCAAAAGTAACAACAGAAAGTAAAGAAAGGTGGTCAAAGGCATGGGTTGATTAGTATTTTTCTTATTTAGGAATCACATGAATAATAGTATGTAATCGGGACTAGATAATCACCAAAAGTGCATGATTTTGTGTTTACAATTGATTATATGGGTTTTGGACATTTATGAGACCTAATATTTAACAATTAAGCATATTCTAGTAATTCATAAATGTGATACAATTTATAGAGCTCCATTAGCATCCCATGACAAAATTATCTAGTAAGATGAAATTATTAAATAGTTTGGTTTGAAAATAATGGTTTAAAAGTAGCGAGATAATACACTTCCAAAAATAAATATGAAGAATTTGTAGTACATTTCTAACCACTTCTTCCATCTTTCACACCCAGATCATTCTTTATACCGATCAAATAATTATGTACACTTATCCTCTTGTGTTTCGAGTTTATCTAGTAAATGTTCTAATTGATCCATCATTTGATGTTCTATATGTATATTTTGATCTTAATGTTAATTATTGATTAATAATCTGAATATACATCCTATTTATAATCTTAATATGTATTTAAATAAATAAAGGAATTCCTTCCCTTCCCCATGCTTGTTTATTATTTTAGGTTGAATAATTTGGTGAGCCTATTTATTGATTGAGTCCTTAACCTATTTGGATTAGGTCGCCCTATTCTAACTCATCCCTTTTATCTCTATCTCTAATTCCCATAAGGGTTCGCTCTTTATCACGTCTTTGCATGCATAATCATACTTCTAGGCTTTTCTCTTCTCTTTGACGATATTCATTCACCAAGGCTTTCCTATCTGAACACAATTTTTTGATGTTCAACTTACATTAGTTATATGGTTTGTTTCCCTTGAGCTAGGTTGGGTTGTCGTGCCTTTAACCAAGTCCATACCTCTCCTCATATTGAGGGAAAGGAATAATCCCCCTTCAAAGCGATACACATCTTTATACTCATTTTGTAAAACCTCATTCTACTCTTACTTGTATAAATGTTCAATTTGAGGTCATCGTGTTACTACTTGCCACCAAAGGGATTGCATGCATTTGTTTATCCCACCTTCCCCTTAATCAAAATATTTTTGGTAATATCATCTTTCCCCTATTATTTTCCCTAAGATTATATTAGGATCCACATTCCAAGTTGTAAATATAAGATGAGGAAGGCCACTCACTAGGGGTAATCAACTCGTTCCTCCACCACCTTCCGATCCAACTTCTAGAGCATAGTTGATTAAACTAAAATGGAAATGTAAAAGTCTAATATAATGCTATGTAAAGCAAGTAAATAATAGATAAATAAATAGTGAAAGTACACCCAAGTAATCTAAGCAATGAAATGTGAAACCCTAATGTGTAAATAGGGTGAAGAAATCCTTAGTTGATTCGCAGACATGTCGGGGTGTGTGCATAAAGTGGAGAAGCAGCTAAACAAGTGGAGGAAATGACCACACCGAGGCTCAGAAAAGTGCAGATTTGAGCTATCTAAGTAGACTGAGGTGCTTGGAGAAGGATAAGAGCATCTAGGGCACTGAGTATGAGATTTGGGTTCCATGGTTTGTGGAAATGACTAGAAAACCTCCTCTAAGGTGTCATTGAATGATCGCATGTGTTCTCTTCCTGTCACGTGAATGTTGTTGGACTTTGTTGGATGTCGCTGCAAATCAAAGATGGGGAAACACCTGTAAAACCCCAAGAAAAGCATCAACATCCTAAAAAAGTTAGTTGCGTATGAAGGGGTTAGACTTTCCTCCTGCCAAATAGATGGACTTACCAGCGAGGCGTTGACAACATCTCAGACCCAATGTAGTTCTAGGTGTGTGTATGTAAATCATGCCCTAGGTTCTCTTGTGTTAGTCACACTTTGTGAGTAACGAGAAATAACTAGATGTAAAATGTAAATAGATGGTGCATGGAATATAATTAACTCCCCTCTATGAAGTGTGATGCAAAATAACTAGCCTTTGTCCCTTGTGATGGAGCTAGATGGATGCAAATGGAGTAGTATAAGCCTTGATGGATGCAACCTTAGGTGATGGTAGTAGTGTTTAGTTCTTGGTCCCTCATTATGGTCTCATAACTTTATATTTATATGGTTCTCTTGATCTAATTTTGTAATTAACCCCAAAAAGGTTGACCACCAAAAAGATAGAAAGCTCAAATGGCTAGAAAGTGCCCAAAAGATGAGAGTAAAGTGCAAAGAGGATCAGGGTGCCCCATAGGGGATAAGGGCATTTGGGGCACCCTAGTCCTACTGGGTGTCACATCGATAATATAGGGAAAATGTAGTATGAAAATATGGACTAGGAAAGTGTGGGTGCAAGATCGAAAGTGACGACAGAAAGCACAATAAAATGGCCAATGACATGGGTTAATTAGTAATCCTTTTCACTCGAAAACCATATAAATAGTAATATGAGACTGGGACTAAATATTTACCCAAAGTGCGTGATTTAATGTCTACAATAGTGTTCTTTGTTATCCAATTTTTCCCTTGGGGTAAAATTGGACAATGTGGGTACATAGGACCTTAGGACTAGGAAGGCTTCATGAAAGAACTTGGGGCCTACATGAAAAAATTTGTGCTTTGAAGAATAGTTATGGTGTTCTAGGAAGGTTTAAGATCATTTTTAATCATCTTTAGTTATTTTTCCTTCTTTTATGTCTCGGAGGCTCAAAACTTGCCCAGAGTACAGAAGGGTCCATAAAATTCAAAATTAAGATAAAATCAGTTTTGTAAGGCTCAAGTAACATTGAGATAGAGATAGCTCACCGAGCAGTTTGGTGAGCTGCTCGGTGAGCTAAGTGAGTGAATAAGCACGAGAGGCCCTATAAGCTCCGGTGAGTTAATGTTTTCTTGTGGTTTCAAGCTAATGATTAGCGGCTTGAGTGCAAATGTGAAGGCATTGATGGGATAAAATATTGGGTGAGGTTTCAAGACAAATGTAACATGGCCAAGTTATGTTAATAACTCAATATGAGCTCGTTTTTCTATCTGGGGAGGTGCTCTAAACTTAATGTGTGGTATCAGGAGCTTGACGTTGGAATCATTGAGAGCTCTTGATATGACTCGGAAGGACAAACTATAAACAAGGATATCAACATTTAAGATGTTGAATTGACATTCAGTCATGGGAGAATTCAGGATGAGGCATTGGCACAGCTCGGGTGAGAGCTCTTGAGAGAGCTCAATTGAATGTAACTCGGTTAAGTCATGTTTCGAGGGAATGGCTCGCTAATAGAACCTAGGTATTTGAATGCAATGCGTCGAGGCATGAGTAGATTATCAGGTGACTTGGGTTTGCAAGTGTGGCTCATAGGCGTGACACTCATGACTGGATGCAAGGAAAATTAGTACTTGGAATGGGTTGAGTTAATTATGGTTGGATCGAGCTATGAAATCCCTTAAGAGTTAAGGTAATACAACACGGGGACTCCTTGTGAATACGAGCACAAAGGACTAGCTCACTAGTGTGGAATGAATGGACCGACTCGGATAGGGACAACTCGGTGAACACGTAGAGCTCGGGTCAGGTCACAAAGTTTGACGATTTCACAAATGGAAGACGAATCAAAAGGAATTAATCCTGAGAAATAATGACTTTGAGAGAGCTGAGATCGAGTAACTCAAAGCTAGCTCAACACGACAGAGTTGGTGGAAAACTCAGTGCCGAGGCGAGTTGGGTTGAAGAGCTCACTCGGTTGAGCATGAGGAAAGGGGAGTTTTGAAGGGTCGCGCCATGGGACAATGAAAATTCCACTCAGAGGAGCTCGAGATGAGCTAAGTTAAAAAGACGAGAATCTCGGTTGATGCAAGGTGTCAAATTATATTAGGTTGAAGGGAGTTTGGAAAATTCTTGCTCCATTTACCGATCAGGTGGGAGAATACAATGGCTAATCCCGCACTTAGACATAACATGGGAATCTGGGAAGCCTAATGCCAAGTGGAAGTGCTACGTTGGCAAACCATAATGGGATTTCCGTGAGTTGGAGAAATTCAAACCGATTTCCAGGTGAGGATTTCATAATGGCAAGCCATTGTAATAATTTTCATGAGAGAAGAGGTCCAAGATAGTTACCAAAAACTCAGGAAAAGAAACCGAGGGAATGTGGGAGGTCATCCCAGCATGACGTGTTGAACTATTCAAATGCCAAAACATGAGGTAGTTTGGTTGAAGATTACTGGGTCAAGAGGAAGGAGATAATCCTCATACAAGATTTTCAAGCTCGAGTTAAGTCGTTTCAAAATTGAAGGAAAAAATAATTACAGGTGATGCATAGAAAGTCGAGCTCCTGCATGGCTAGCTCGGTGATGATGCATTCGAGGAGGGAGCTTTGTTGTGTTCAAGGAAATGGTGTAGGTTGTGTTGCCACTGAGGATAAATCGTCAAGCATCTTGATCATGACATTGAACCGAGTCGATGGTAAATAAAGATGGAGTTGAGTAGATCAACTCAAATACTCAGAGTGATAGATCGAGCTCGCAGGCATGAACGATAGCTTGAGACACGAATTGGGATATCCCATAGGTTGTTACAAACCATACATGACAAATAGAGAGATAATTTGGAGAGGTGCAACGTGGTATACTCGGCAGATCGGGCGTTGATGGGGCTCAACATGTGGGCATTTTCAACGAGCCAGTGTGGAATGGAGAAAGCTTGTTGGGCTGATCTAAGTCTGAGTTACATCAATGATATCGGTTTTAGGTGAAGCACACGAGAGAATAAAATCGAGTCCTAGGCGGCATCTCAGATTGAAAGGATAAGCTCATGATTAGTAATAGATCACTATTGGATGCTCATGGAGGCCGAGTTGATGTGATAACTCGGGTGACTCGTGAATGGGATTTGTCACATGCATAAGCAAGGGCTCGGGCTTCTGAGTTCAAACTAGTGAGGAACTCATGATTAATACACAGGAGGGAGATCAATCGAGCTTGGTAGTAGCTGACATAAAGGATGGCTTGAAGTGAGCCGAGCTCGACAAAGATGGAATTTGAGTGATGTGGTGAGCTTAAGCTTGGACTCAGGATCTATATAATGAGTTCGAGGGGAGATCAATGAAGGATTAATTAGGTCAGCATGGTAATGAACTCATGTCGAGCTAATTAGTAGAGCCACAAGTCGGATCACACAGAATGTAGCTTGGCACGAATAGAAGCGACTTGAGCTCCAACTCTTTCTAACCAAAATATCTATGCAAGAATGGGCACGAGTGCTCATTGTGAGCTCGGTGGATTAGTGTGGTGAGAGAATCACTTGTAGGGAGCACAAAGTGTTAAAATGTTTTGATGATTCAAGCTCACGTGGCAAGCAAGTCGGACAGGAAGAGAACGAGTTATTGGGTGAGGTGACACGTGGGAAGTTATTGGTCGTGGGAAAACAACTTGCAAAGAATGAGGCTCATTGTATAAACGATGCTCATGTATGAGCTCGGTTCGAAATAGGCTAACATTTCAAACATTTCTGTTTTAACCATCTGCAAAGGAATACATGAAATGAATTCATGGGTGTAAGCTCGTGGAGCTCGATGGTCGAATCATTTCGGTCTCATAGAGCCGAGTCACGAGTTGGCAACGATGACACAAAAGTTGGGCCATTCACCATTTGTTGAGAAGAGATTAGGGAAAGCTTGCATGGAGGACGAGATGACAGACTCGTGAGGAAGAATTGAGTTGATGAAGTAGCTCAAACCAATCTTGTTAGGCATTGTGTGACTCGATCAACAAGTTTACAGGAAAGGGAGCTATTTGGATAACTCGTCATGCCGAGCTCGCAAACGACTCGACATCGAGCTGAAGGATAACATGAGCCGAGTTGCATTTTGGTATAAAATTAAGATGTGGTCCATAACAAGGAGATGGATACCTAAACTCAGCTCGGTCGCACGGTGGTAGGAACTCAACTCGGTTGTGGTGAAGACTAGGAGCTCGACACCAACTCTAGTGAGTTGGCTCGGTGAGCTAATCACCGAGTTGGGTTATTTTTTGACTCATTCACATGGACCCTCCCTCTTCGAGTCAAACCGATCAACAGGGGGTCCACAGTATTTTAATTAATTTAATATTTAAATTTAAATTTTTAATAATAATATTTATTATTATTATTTAAATATTCTTTTAATTAATTAAGAAGACTAGGTCAACAGGCATTAATGACACATGATGGAACCTTCTAAAGTGGTTCAACCAATTGTAATAAATACATCATGTGCCTTCAATTTAGGAATGTAATTATGACCTTTCCTCTTCTCTCTCACATATTCTTCTATAAATGTAAGTTGGAAGCTCATTCCAAAGGGTTCCAACATGTCAGATAGGTTGGAAAGTTAGACATCTTAGGAAAGTGCAATTTTTCAAGAGTCCTCTCTCTTATGCAAGTTGTCCTTACATGTTGAGGGAACTTTCAAGCCTCTTTCCAAAGTCTGAATGGAAACCATTGCCTCTTCTAAATGTATGATGCATTGTGCACGTTATTGAAGCAATAAAAGTGTGTGTTTTGTGACTAATCTCAATCCTTTCATCCTTCTATACTTCTTTGTGCCTTTTCTCATGCTTGCAGGTACATTGTGCAAGTTCACGTTTCTATTGCAGGTTCTTGGAGTTCTATGCTTATCAAGTGGTGGAGCATTGCATGCATTTGAGTTGTGGTGCTTGTTCACCCTTCTCAAGTTCATCCTTCTTCACCTGGAAGACCGATAAATTGGTTGTCGATGAGTTTAACAAAGGGAATGCTTCAAGGCCCCAAGATGTGGTATTTTGTACCCTCTCTAAGTTACAATAGGTGAAGTTGACTGTGGTGCACACACCCTCTTCAAATTAACCCTTCTTGAGTCTAGAAACACCCTTTATTTGGTGTATCACCATCCCTAGTATAGTTTCATTTCTACAAATCTCTTTCCCTAAAATCCATGCAATGTTAGCATAGGACTAGATAGCCATTTTATTACACTAGGAGTAGTACAACACTTAGTTTAGGAAGAGGAAGCCGGCCTTCTCCAGGAGGTTCACCTCAAGCCCAAGTCCTACAGCTTGAGAGGTGATCCCATGTGTCCCAATCACACCGAACGTCCTGTTCACATTTTGTCCATTCGGAGGGTGCAATGATTTGGCGAAGAATAGTTACATCAAAGGATTATGACATAATTGAATAATTACATGATACAATTGTTAAGATATCTATTTTAGAATCACTTAAGTGATCATCTTCTTACAAAGAAATTTTATACAAGGTATTATAGTCTATTACTTTCATGACCAATACACAACCATCTTCATTTTCTTCTATCATGAATACATTTAAAAGCGTGAATAAGGTTGTTACTTTTTTTCTTATGGAGTTACCTCCTAAGCATATAAGGGATCAATGTACCATTACTTGTCTCCACATGGATTCACAGGTTTCTAATCAAAAGGGTACTAACTCATAATGGATATGTGTTAAATGTATACCCTAGCCTCTTACTCAATAAGTAGGTATCTCCATGAGCTTTATTAATAAGACCATTATTGTTGTTAAAGGATTTAATAAAATCCCACAACCTACAATTGGTAAAATCACGTTGGATGTACTATTTGACAATAAAAGGTCCCCACCACATTTCATATTATAGAAAATGTGCTTCATTACATTTTCATATTAACCAACCTTAGATTCATCCTATGGAATCCATTCCATCTAATCTTTATTAATGTCCCAAATTGTACATGATGGCTATGAATATACTATTACAATAGATGAGGAACCTTTCAAATATTAAAAATAAAAAATCTACTTGTATCGAGTTGATTGCCACACTTCTTACACATCTTATTCCTATTGATAATTTATACATATACAAGGTTAGTGAATCAAACAATAACCATGAAATTAAGTATCTTGTGTAAGCGCCCTTGAGCCTAAACAAATTCTATCAACACAACCACACCATACATACATGAGGTATAAATTGAATAATCCACGTGGGTGCAACTTACTACTCTCCCGACACTTGAACATGAAGTTATCAAAGAGTTACCATAATTATTTAATTTAGAGATATAAGGTGGCATGGTATTTACACCCTAATCAATTATATTAAGAAATGCACACAACAATAAATAAGATGTAAGGGTTTGTTACATGATACTATTGTGATCTAATAAATTCACAATTAACCATACATAATCGAATAATGCATTAATACTTACAAAAATCAATAAATGATAAATAATAGCTCAAATACATAAGAGGAGATGAGTACTTAGATGTATAGGTCAAAACAAAGTTACAAATGTGTAGATAGGTGGAAAAGACATCAAAAAATATAAATGCTTTGATATCAATTCTCAAAAATGGTGTAAGACCATAGGAAAATTATACGGCCTAGACCTAGAGTTGTACAGTTTGGTGTGGAAGTGCACAATCTTTGACCCTTTGACAATTGGGCTCTATAACTTCCTATGTGTTTTGTTATCCTTGAATTCCCCTTTAATTTATGTCACTCTTATTTGCACAACCTTGGGATGACCTGTAATCACTGCAAAAAAGTAAAAAAAAACCCATAATACCCTTCATCAAAGCATTATATATCAAGAGGATAAATCATGTGTGTGGTGAGGTTGAACTACCCTTGGTGGTCGACCCAATCGAACCAATCCGGATGTTGTCTTTGCATGCCCTCATATGGGATCATGAGTGTGATCTAAGCCGACCCATATGGGTGCCATCACGTCTATTATCATAAAGAATATTAGGCTAACTATAGAGCATAGAGTGTACCCACCATGATAGTAGTGTGATGTGGCGTGCTTCAATTACATGAACTAACCTTTTTTTTCCTTAAAACCCTTTTACAATGCTTGGTGTGACTTTGCATGCTTGGAAATGGAAGAATCTAGACTCTTTGACCTAGTTGAGTACTTCATACCTATATTAGGGGATGATCTAATTAATGTGCAACTAATTTATGAAGATTTAGGAGAGATTTGAGTGCTTTTGGAATGATATTTGTAATAGTAGCTTGTAAGAATGTCGGGTGAGTTATAAAGTGATATTGACTTGTTTATATAGCCTTTTGTAGGTGAAATATTCGATAAGGCTGACCCTAGGAAGATGAAATGACATGATAAATATATTTAAATTATAAACAAATTCAAAAGATGTCATAGGTCGGGACCATATAAGTCACCCATGACCAGATTTTACATCTTGACCAAACTATACGATACACGACAAGAGAGATGTGATGTAAGATAAATAGTTTTAACATGATGCACAAGGATAGTTTATTGCTTTCACTTATTAATATTTCATGAATTAACATCGGAGTAGAGTATAAAAATGAGCAAGTCATGAAAGAGTTAGGAAGATGTATTGATTGGAATTCAAATGTGAGCACTTGTCTTAAGAATGGAACATTGTCAAACTTGTCATTTCAAAGGACAAGTTAGCAAATTTTAGTGTCTACACTTGGTTACTAACTACTATGATAGTGATGATGATAATGATATAAATTCATCAAATGACTGCTTGAGCAAGCTAAATTTTAATCCTATTGATGATGATAACTTTGTGTTTCATACTTTATTTACATCTATTGGTCCTGGACAATATTGAATAGATTTTGACACACTCAATAATAAGAACACTTGTCCTCCCGAGGATGTTGTCACTCTAAAGAAATAAATGCCTTGTATCGATTTTGTAATCTTCTTCATAAGTAAACCTCTTTCCACACCTTTGAGCTAAATATTTGTATTATGCATTATATTGTTAAAATTCTTGATTCTATTGCCACTTCTAGATCTATTTCCATTGCTAAAAATTGGACACACCACAAGAGATCTTACCTTTATTACCTATTTATGGTTTATTAGTTCCATTTACTATGCATCATTGCATAACCTGTCGAACTATCCAGAAACCAAGTAAACCATTTTGTGAGTATCATCATGTTATTAGTCATTATGCTAATCATTATCAAGTATTAATATCTAAGATACATACCTTGAAATTTAATGGTACAATTGAAATAGTCCATAATGGCTTAACATGGCTAAAGTGATCATATCCTACCCATTCAATGGAAGTCAACAAGTTCCCTAGATTTGAAAAATGATGTTCACACTTTATATCCATGGAAAGTATTCGGAACACATCATGCTCAATATAACTACATCCAAGATGCATGGCCTTACTCTGTTAGACATTATGTGTGTATATGAACTGTCATGTGATTTTCAGTGTTTATTATATTACTCATAACATATGGTTTATGTGTTCTAGAAAAATATGGGTAACACTTGGCACCCAACCCACTCTTATTTATTTGGGAAGATTATGGTTGCGTCATTTAAAAATTACTACTGCTGAGAACAATCACTTTATTGCCTTCCCTCAACACCATACATCCACTATAATTAAGCACACGTTATTGTATCCTTGGTTACTAACATAATATAAAACATTGTAAATCAATATGGTAGAATGGGGTCCACCCTATTGATGAAGAATATATCACGACTCTCTATCAACTCGACATACTAGATAGTTAAGTTGTGTTTTCCTTTATAAGTTTTATCGTATGGCTAATCCAGACCAATAAGAACTAATGTCCTACTATGGATTACCTACTCAATGTTGAATAACTCACTTTCAAATATTTTAAAATACTTCTTAAAAATATAAAATACATTCAAATATTCTGAAAATTTAAAAACATTAAAATATTATCAAAATATATAATAAGGACACGAACATGGTTTGATCCACTAGTCTTTTGATCTACTAGTCTTCTTCTCTACATATGTTATTTGTCATATTCTTTGATAGATAACATATTCTATACTCTATTACCACATATGTTTCATGAGGTACATGAACATGATGCATGATAAACATGACTCTACAAAATTATAGATGTTAGACTTTCCCTCTTATCCTATAACCTTATTAATATGGGGGTATTTTCTATACTACCAGTGTCATTATTTCATTCATTACATAGTGCTCTTTCACATCTTGGTTATTATTGTATTATATGTTGTGATATATGTATTTAAATCCTAATTAAATCTAATGTTATGGGTTTGCACGACAATAAAGAGGATGTAAGAGTTTGTACATGAGATTATTTTGATTAATTGACTTCCAACATTAACCATTCACAAGGAAAATAATCCATTAACACTTACAATGATCGATAAAATGATATGTAATAACTCAAATACATAAGAAGAGAAATAGAATTAACTATACAAGCTAAAAAAGAGAGGATCTGGATGTGTAAATAGGTGGAAAATGCAAATAAGAGACTTGGATTTCTTTGGTGTAAGTTTTGGAACTATAAATTGAGCACAAAGTGTAAGACCGTATAATTCTTGTATGGTCTAGATTAGAACTGCACAATCCTAAATTTGATTTATGACAGTCTTGGACCCTTAAGAAGTTTGGGTTTGAAACTTCTTGTGTTCAATTGTATGGAAATGACCTTTGTTGTATGCCGCTCTTGTTCACATAACTTTAAGATGACATGCAATCACATGTAAAAAGTAGAAATCCTAAAAACTTGCAAAAATCTTCATCGGATCGTTAAAAAAGTAAGATGAGAAAACATATGTGTGTGGTGAGATTGGACTACCCTTAGTGCTCAAACCCGACTATTGAACCGATCTAAGTGTTGCACAATATGCCCTCATTGCAAGATCAAGCCTCGTGTAGTTCTCATACGTGTTTGTGCAAGTGTGAGTCTGCAAACTAACCAATCCCCTAGGGGTGCCCTTATGTATCTTGACACCAAGATAATGGGATAAATGCATAATATAGTATGTACCCAACACAATAGTAGTGTGATATGACACACCTCACCTACGTGACCTAACATTTTATTCCTTGAAACCCTTGAACTACGGTTGGAGTGAATTTAATATTTCTAAGACACAAATCTATGACCTTTGAATACTTGGAAACAGAGGAAGATAATCTCTTTGACCTAGTTGAGTGCTTCATATATGTAGTAGGGACTTATTCGATTGATGTGTAACTAATTTGGGAAGCTTTTGGAAACCCTAGAGTGCTTTTGGAATGATATTTGTAATAGGAGCTTGTAAGAGTGCTAGGTGATTTATAAAGTGACATTTCCTTGCTTATATAACCTTTCGTATGTGAAATATTCTAATAAGACCAAAATTAGGAAGGTGAAGAGACCCAATACAAATATTAACATCCAAACTAGAGTTATAGAATGTAAAGGGGTGTACATGTCAACCAAGACAGACCCTACATCCCTAATTCCAGTACTAGACAACGAAGATGAAAAGTGAAACAAGAAGTCGTGACATGAAGTATATAGGTTATTTACTACTTTGATTTGATAATGTTCTTCAAATTGACAATAAAGTAGAGTGTAAAGATAAAAAGTCACATAAGAGATAAGGAGATGAATTGATTGGATTCCAAATGTGAGCATTTGTCTTAACAAAGAATAAAGTCAAACTTGGCATTGCAAAAGGACAAGTTATCAAATCTACATTTACCCCACCTTTAAGTGTGTGATTGAAAACCACATGATTAAAGGAACAATAATCTAATTGGTGCACACACACTTTGTCTTCACTCAAAAGTGGTTCTCATATGTGTTGGTGTTAACACACTCCATGATGAAACTTATAACACAAAGTGTAGTCAATGTCTATGATAGAAATTGAACCATAACTCAAGATATAGATAATGCTTATAACTTTGAACTTGTAAAAAGTAAGAAATCAAATCAAAGTAGGAAACAACCTATGAACTTCACGTCACAATTTCTTATTTCACTTTTTCATCTTCCCTATCCATGACCGTGCAAAGGGTCAAAATTTGGGGTCCGATCTTGGCCAACTTGTATGGTCCCGCCCTTACATTCTCTCGGCTCTGTTTTCAATGTTGATGTCTTTATTGGGTATCTTCTTTGTCTTCCTAGATTGGTCTTATTAGAATACTTCACCTACTGAGGCTATATAAGAAATTCAATGTCACATCATAACTCACCCGACACTCTTACAAGCTCCTTGTAAATATCATTCTAAAAGCACTTAAAAGGCTTTCCTAAATCTACCCAAACAAGTTGCACATCAATTACAACAGATTCCTACTACAGTGTCTAAAGCATTCAACTAGGTCAAATAGTTTAGCTTCCTCCATTTCCAAGCATGCAAATGTCATAGAGCCACATCTTAACAAGAACAAAGTCACTTCAAGCATTTAACAAGGGTTTTAAAGAACAAAGGGTCAGTCGCGTAGTTGAGGCACACCACATCACAATACTACTGCACTAGGTACATTCTATACTATATAGTTATCATGTTATCTTATTTTTAAGAGACACAAAGGAACCCCCGGGGTTGGGTAGTTTATATTCACATTTTCACAAATCACCTAGAGAACCGCATGAGGCTTGATCCTGCAACGAGGGCATGTAGTGCAATACTTAGGGTTTGAACACCAAGGTTAGTCTAGCCTCTCCACACACATATGTTTTCCTCTTTTAGTTTGTTAATTCTCTAATGAAGGGTTACATAGGTTTATAGGGTATCCACTTTATTACATGTGATCGCAAATAATCCTTAAGTTATTCAAGCACGGGTAACTCAAAACGGTCATTTCCAAGAAAGAGAAGTACACACGAAGTGTTAGACCTAGAATACCAAAGGGTATAAGACCGTACATATCCATGTCGGGATTGTATAGCTCCAGTCAACACCATATAATAGTTGTATGATCCTACCCCCTGCTCCGTTTCTAGTTCCGAACTTATACCGAAGCACTCCCAATATTTGATTTGCCTTTTCCACCTATCTACACATCCAAATCATCTCATGTTATGACCTATACAACCAAGTTTGTTTATTATATTGTGCATTTAAGATATTACTTGTCATTTTATCAATCATTACAAGTGTTCATGTGTTTTTGTTTGTGAATAGTCAATGTTGGAAGACAATTAATTAGAATAATCTTTGACAAACCCTTATATCATTTTTATTGTTGTGCATTCCCATAACATTAAATTTAATTAAGGTATAACAATATGCTATTTATCTAAATTTTTAAGGTGACACATATGGACTATGCGAAGACTAGTTTATCTTATTCCATGTGCCTATTGGCTACGGTCTACTTTTATCATTGCACATTGGATTACTTATTTAATTGTCTTATTTATGTAGCTTTTAGCCTTCTATGTATGTGTGTGGTATTATAGTGTCCCTTATTTGTGGCCTCGTTTCCTTTTCTTATGTAACCATTCAACCCTTCTTTATGTGTGTGACATTATGTGTCCCTTATATGTAGCCTTTGACATTTTCTATGACTATATATGTAACATTGATTGTTGTACTTATATACTTATGTGCTTCCATGATTGCTTGTTGTGTATACTAACTCCTTATTCTAAGGTTTCTCTACCATGATCTCTCTCGCAATGTCGAGTTCTATATGGTGGCCACTTACAATTATCTCCTACATGCTCTAATGATTATTATATGTTACATTTAACATGGACACACTTCAATTATTTCGAGCCGAATGATCTACATAATATCTCACCGACCTCAAAAGAGAGGGAATTTAATGGTATTATCACAAGAATATGAATGCATTCGGGCACAACCAAATTACAAATTATAGAATATAGTGGAACAAACTAGAATATGCATAAATTATTCACAGAGCCTTAATTTGCACAAAACAATCCAACATAAGACAAAATAATTAGACATTAGTATCCTAACGGATGATATTATCCAGGCATATTTTTGACATCTACTTCAATTTTTCGAGGGCATGCATATTTTTACAACTCTCTAGTATAGTTCAAGGTATATACTCATTTAAGAGCAAAATTTGTCACATTTTGGTATAGAATGTGGTGACATGAGTGCATTGCATTCCCTTTTGGGTTTGCAAATTTGGAACCTATAAATTTTAGAATACATGGTGTGGGGACATGGGCGTGCTTCATTACCTTTTACCTTTGCACATTTGTAACATTGACACCCATATATTGCATGATAAGGGCGCACGAGTCTTCATTCCTTGTAAAATTTGTAAAGGTTTTCACATTTGGGACCTAGATCCATCTATAATTACATGGTTCCATGGGTGGAAGGTTTTTGGGGCTGCTAAACACCCCATGACACCCTTCCCGACACTCCCTTTTAAAGGTTTTTAGGGATGTTAAATGCCTTGTGACACTCGTCCTCTCACTCTCTTTTGAAGGAAGTTGGGCTAGCAAGACACCCAAGCTTCTTTTATTATCCAAAGTGTGTTAAGGCACCAAACTCCCTTTTAGTTCACACTACTCCTGCAAATTGGAGACCGATCACTCCCAATCCTCTAGTAGCGTAGTTTTGATCCCTCTCTCTAAGTGTTTCAAATAGGAAACTCCTTCTTCAACAAGAAAAACATGTATCCTTCCACGCCTTCTTTTCTTTCAATTTTTAGTTTTCAAGTTCAATTTCAATTTAGGGTTAAAGTTCAATTCTTTCTATATGGATATTGACTACACTCTATGTTGTATGTTTTCACTTCAAGATCTTGCAACCACCCAAGCATCTCAAGAAATTAAACAATTGAGCAAAGATAAAGTGTGTTTACACACTCATGTATATTTTCCTTTAAGAAAGTAAATTTCATTTCCTAGTTTAAAGAGGGGAAAATGTAGACACCTAAATTTGGTAATTTATCACTTTATAATGTCAAGTATTGGCTCAATCCCTAAATCATGACTTGTGGACCTATTTTGAGCCTAATTGTTATATCCTTGATCCTATCACAAGACTTGATCTCCTAGTTTCATTGCTCAGTCATTTATAGAAATGCTCACACTAGTTACATGCAATCCATTACTAATAATTATCATGCACAAAAATTTATAGCCATGCATATTCCTCTCAAACCATTTCCAAATGACTTGGTCCTTAATAAAATGGTCCTATCTAGGGCCACCCAATGATTTTTTCTCGGTTTGATATCTTTTATGAGTCGATACTTTCACTACGGGTCAACCTGACCTTGGTACAAAATTATACCTAAAAACTCTATATAAACAAGTCAAATGCACTCATTTACTCACTTGACACTTTCAAGAGCTCCACTAATAAATAACACTCAAAATGCATACAAAGCACTCCTAAATTTCCCCAAACTAGTAGTAGACATTAAGTTCAATCCCCACATAGGTCTGAAACCCTCAGAACTAGGTTCAAGAGTCAAACTTTCCAAGACAAAGTCCCTTAAAGTCATGTTAAGTATAAATATGCCAAACCATTGCAAAACATTACCAAGTGATTGGGTTATCAAATGTAGTTGCATCCATATAATGTTATATCTCTAAGCAGAGAACTACATGCGGTTTGAGGAATTTTAGAGTAATGTCAAGATAGGTAGTGTACAAATTGCACTTTAACTCAAAAACTAACCATTTTGTAGGGGTTTTACCCATGATTAGGGTTTTGGGTTGATTACGGGGGTTTCACAAATTTGTGAGACCTAATATTTGACACTAAAGCATATTCTAGTCATTCACATTGGTGTCGAAATGAGAGCTCTATTAGCATCCCAAACTAAATCGTCTAAGTAGGATGAATACAAATGGTTTGGTATGAAAGGAACAATTTAATTCCAACAAATAATGCACTTTTAGAATTATATTTAAAGCATCGTAAGATATTTCACCAATTTATCCATCTCTGTTACACCCATATTAGTCTCCAAACCAATCCAATAACTAAGCACATTTTCCCTCTTATGTTTCAATCTATTTAACATGTTTTAATTGATGTACTATTTGATCCCCCATATGTATATTTTGATATGAATATTAATGCTTAATTAATAATATGAATTTACATCATATGTAAAGGAATTTCTTCCCTTTCCCCACACTTATTTATTTATTTGGGTTGAATCGATTCATAATGGAAAATACAATAAATAAAACAATCCTACATCATGTGAGGATAAACCTACGATTAACGCAACTTGTGAAAGTAATATATGTAAATCGAAACTAGGATCAGGTTATAAAGTTTGCATCATTCAATAAGGTTTGTCAACATGACAATGATATGAAACTATGAGAATAAGTTGTGTAGATTTTAAAGACCTAAAACATAGTTATGAACAAAATTAGATGTGTATGCAATTGCCCAACATTTTCATCCTCAAGTGGCCAATTTTATCCTCTAGTGTTGTGATATATGACTTAACTCGACACCTAGTACACTGTCTCTAAATTTGGGATATATGTTCAAAATTTGGTGATTGCACTTTTGAACTTGCAAATAAATTCTCCTTGTTAAAAATCCCACTCCTCATTTTGTGACATATAAAAAAGGTTTAGCCTGATGAACAAGGTTGACCTCAACAACCCCCTAACTATCGAGCATCGCTCATACATAACATTGCCTCGAAAGGGCCTTAGGCTCGTGTAGTATTCCTCGCTAGTGGAAGTGTGCTAATGTGCATAAACAATGTAAATTCAACAAGCCCTAATAAGGCCTTCAACACTTGGCAATGATCTTTGACTTGATTATGGCATATGAGAGTGATCTACGGTAGAAGAAATAATGATATATTCAAACTTGTAGATTGATGTAGTGTTCTAAGGAATTGATGCTTCAATGATTAGGGCCCAAAGTATTTCTTAAAGTGTGTTTGAGTGTGATATCCCTTAGATGTCTCTAATAAGTTAAGTGCATACATTTTTATATCCGACTCGTGCTTTAATAAGTTTCCGCTCGTTGACCCTAAAACAACTAGGTAACTTGTGCCTGTGAAAATACGACCATTGCAAGTACAACATACATAATCATTGCCCTCGGACAAAAACATCGAGTGATGCTTTGCCCTCTATTAGGCAATTTTATCCCAACTTACCTTGGGACCTAATCGAGAGATAGGAGACGAATCGATATGAGTTTGTAGATGTGTTATATATAGGGTGTATTAGTTATCGTATAGTTAAGTTGAAGAGCAAACGATGACCTAGTGGACTTAGATTGTAAGAATTGAGCGAGATGCCTTTGGATTAAGCCAACTAAATATATAAATGGGATAATGTTGGAATAAATGCCAAATAGTTATCACTAATTGACTTAGGTCCAATTTTGGGTGTTACATATCCAAAACCTAACTTAAGTCCATTATTTGTGCACATGTTAAAAAACAAATAACCTTACTAGTTAGGTTAAATTTGAAGGCAATATATATAAAGCAATTCCCCTACTCGTAAAGTAAGAAGAGCGTAAAAACAAGGTCATTTGAGTATATATTGCTAATTGTTTATAAAAAACACATACCATAAGTCCATTATTTATACAATTGCTAGGTGAAACAAATAGTGTCACTTGTTATTTTTTTTTTTATAAAAGATAAAAATATAACTATATTACTTGAGGAAAATAAGATAAATAAAGAGAACGTAAAATCACATCACTAATTTGTTAATTTATTTTTAAAAATGAAATAACTACTATATTACTATAAATATAATAGTACAATTATTAACAAAATAAAATAAATTAACGCAATAAATAAAATAATAACCCCGCCCTTAAAAGGAAAGGAAAAGATATGCCAGGTGAGGCCCTTTAAATAGAATTTTTAGATTTTCAAATATGCATCTAAATTTTATTCAAATCCTTCCATATTCTTACTCAATCTCGGAACATATTTGCGATCATTCTTGCACCCAAAAACACCGTATAAAATAATTTGGATAAAATTGAGATAAGCCCTCGAGGACGTGAAAATATTCTCGCGAAGCATCTAGGAAACTACAGCTCACATTTCAAACCAGAATTATCTGGCATGCAAACCACCCCGACCCCCAAATGTCGTCACTACAAGTTGCTGACGTGTACCCTCTTTTTCTTCAAACGTGCCAACTACAACGAAATTCAGACCTCGACCCCTCTCGTGAAACCCGCCCACCCCTCTCCCTCCGCCAGCGTGGAATTAGGGTTTACATAGACGAGCATGCATATTGCACTTCCTCGCGTAAGGACAGAAATTCTCAATTTAGGTTTATATCAGAAGCATAAAATATAACATAGGCATTTAGATACGTAGCAGAAAAAAACAAATATTGGAAAGAGAAATAGCATCACAGGGCACATCAGTGGGTAGATAAGGCCCCCTAAAAGGTTTATAATTTTTTTCGAGCTTTCAAAAATGGCGGACATTAACGGATCGGCGAGTATGTTTGCAGAGGCTGTCAAGCTTTTGTAGGGCAAGTGCCCAAGCATATGACGGAATCTCAACTTCTGTCGGTATTTCAGGAAGCTGGAAAAATTCAGGAAGTCAGCATTATTAAGGATAAAGTCACCAAGACTTCCAGAGGTACGTATGCGTTTTTTTGGTTCTGTTTTTACGTTATTTGACGGAGCTTTCTTGGTTTGACCTTTGCTTTTTATGGAAAGTTGTTGCATAGAAGCTTGAGTGTGTTTATGTGATTAGGGTTTCAGAACATCGTGGAAAAATCATCCTGAATCCTAGCTTTTAAAATAATCTTTCAACCCTAAACACATTAGAAAAGTAAAATTTAAGCGAGCATTGAACCCTAAATATGTTAGAAGAGTGATCTTTAAATCCCAGATCTGGTCTTTTGAGATAATAGTTTTGGTTACGTTATATATTTGTCAGGTCGTGTAAAGCTAACTTCAAATTCACAGTATTTATGTAGTAATGGTCTTATCAAACACTTGAAAATAATATTCAAATTACAGACTCGTTATAGTGAATAAAACGAGATTAAATATGTAAGTAGATGTGAGAGGATGAAGGTTATATGGCCCGGATTTTTGTTATTGGACTTGGATTCTATGATTAAGGGGCATACGTTTTGTCAAGTTCACCTGGGACCCTAACGGGTTTCAGCCTCTGGATGCGCCCCTATCAACCTGTTGGATTTGTTATTTGAACCGATTTCAACACTTTACATCTCTCATGGGGATTGAGCCTGGGGCTCTGTTTCGGAAACTCTAATGCTTTTATCACTTGAGCTCATTATGAATTAATTTTAATTCACAGTCCACTGTTTTTTAAATTAAAACTTTGGCTTATTATTTCAATTTGTGCTCTGAAATTAAATATTGTCACCTGTAGACATAGGGTTCCGTGGAGCAAATATTGGAAATGAGGGTACGAGAATAAGTGAATAAAGTTATGGCTCTGATATTAATACAGACGCCAGAAGATGTGGGCTGGGTTAAGGCTATATTATATATAAATACCGTCACCGGAAGATGTGTACAGGGTGACAGCTATATTATATATCAATACAGTCACTGGAAGATGTGGACAGGGTGACTGGGGTATGGGGAAATTATATAAATGTAGTCACCACAAGAAGTGGGCATGCTGGTAGTGTTCTGGGGCTTCTACTGGTGTTTTCTGTTGACTATGGCTTCAAAATCCATAGTTTTTAGTGTTCTGGTTTCACTCAGAGGATGCGAATCTGCTTAGGCCTAGAAGTAATTGCAATCTGTGGGGTTCTGTGCTCAATGTAGTCTGTTGTGGATTCCATGCCATTTCTTAAAGTTTGATGTAGTCCCTGGCATAGCATATAGATGTCTTAACTGTACTCTGGTTCTCCAATGGAGTGACAAGGCCGAAGGATTTCCACGCCTTTTCTTATAGTTTGATGTAGTCTCCAGCATAGCATATACATGTCTTGACTGTACTGTGGTTTTCCTATCGAGTGATGAGTGCCAAAGGATTTCCAAGGATTAATCATAAATTGACAATGGTAACTTGTTAGTCTGGATTTTCGAAGTGTTTTGATGCTAGTTCTGAGTATAATTTCTGGAAGGTGCGCCTCCTTTTTGATTTTGATGTGGTCAGACACAAGATTCCAATCTATATCCAAAGCTTAGAAGGTGTTGGTGGTAAACTGTGGCTTGATTGATGGGAATAAGTATCAGAGGGATCTTTGTGTATTCCACGTAGTCCTTGTGATCTCTGGGGTTATCCCAATTACATGTCTGATGTACTGTCTGTTGTGATATCCATGTCTTATTGACTTTTGATGCAGTCACTGGTGGGGTACATCTCTGCACATTAGTTGGTTTGTAAAATATACCTGTGTGCGAAATCCACCTTTGCCTTAGATGCTACAACTGGGGAGTTTTTAAATGAAATCCACCCTTGGCTTGCAGTTCATCTGCTGAGATATGTGACACCCAGAATTGGATACATTATATTGTTCAGTTTTGCAGTTGAACATGTATGTGGGTTTCACACTTGAACATGTATGATGGGGATTGAACCTCATATGAAAGCCCCTTTGATTTACCACTTGAGCTGAGCATGTCGACGTGACGCATCCAAGCCTTGACAGCACTGTATCGGTGAGTTTGTTATTGGTAATGGTAGGAGAATATGCCAAACCCTAGCCATAGGTTGAACTTGAAAATAGCAATTTCTCTAGTTTGGGCTTTTGACTTGATGAGTATATTTGATGTGAGTTCAATTTTTCTGGATATACCAGTCTTTGTACTGTTGATTCCTTTGGTAAAGTTTTCCTTTTGTTATGGCATTCATTGGTTTCTACTTATGGTGGATGTTTAGTGATGGAATGGATGTGCTACAATTTTAGTTTACCATGTATTGTATAACCCGAAATGCATTTAATATAATTTTCATATGTCAAAATATATTCCAGAACAATGTAAGCGAAATCTGAGTAGAAGCACATTAGGGTAGTTAGGACGTCACTATCAGCAAATTGCAAGTTCTGCAAATTTTTAGCTTAGGCACTAGTCAGCCCGGAAATGCCAAGTACCCCCCCGTACCAGGCCTGATATGTACCAGGTAGTCGGGTACGGGCAAGGGTACAGGCAAGGGTATGCTGTGGGCATGTACACACATGGTTTTTTTTTGAAGTGCAAAAAAACAAAATAAAATTTGAGGGCTTTGACTGGAATTGAACCTTGGAAAGTTTGTGTGAGATTCAATATTGCCAATAGGCTCCGAAGGGTCAAGAGAGATGAAAAGGAATTCATTTGGCTGACTTACTATTTGGGTGCTTTCTTGTTGCTCCTCATGGGTCCTTTATTCTTCAGTCAATTTGGAAGGCATGGGAACAAGTGAAGCACTTGGTGGTTGGGCAGCTTATCTTCTCTTCCTTTGACACTAGGTGCTAAGCCTACAAATCAATTTTGTTGAATCTGAAATATAATGACAAGATCCTTGCCTTGACAAGAGGCTGCTCTGCCCTCCTTTGGTTTGAGAAAGGAATTAAAATATTTCATGACTTGTACAGATTTGGGAAGTGGATGGAATGGACAGACCTTAAAGCTTTCTATAAGCTTCTTCAATCTCAGTTTAGAATGTATACAATGCTCAGAAATGCTTTCACAGCTCCCTCTACTGGACTAATTATGGAGGATGAGAATGACTTTTGGGATACTATGAGGTGGCTCAAAGGGCCCCTTCTCCAAGAGGCTACCTCCAAACAACTCTATGAAAAGATTGCTTTCTCCCCAAACCTTTCCCTGGGCTTTAACAATAAGTGGAATGTTTGTGAGCCCATTAGTAGATGGACTCATAGATTTAATGTTTTGTGGTCTTCTTGTATTCAGTCAAAGAAATCTTGCTTTAGATGGCTTTTGATTCATAATAAGCTTGTTGTTGGCTTCTAATATTTTATAGGTTTCTGAGACTATAAGCTTGTTGTTTTCTTTAAATTTTTATATATGTTTATATTTTTACTTTTTCAAAATATATTGTACGAATGTACCCACAGCGCACCGCACTACCCGTACCCATACTGAAACAGTCTAGCTTAGGCTTCTGTTGAGAGATCCATACGGGATTATGTGGCCCTTATAGTGACAGGTGCAGGAAATATTGGGTTCATTGAACTTGGCCCTAGAAAGGCTAGAGTTTAGTCCGTCTTTAGTGTTTATAAATCTAGTCCATGCACTTTTGACTGAGTTTCAGCCTCTGTTTCAGACTTTCTCAAATGTACATTGACTCTACTGTTTCTGCAGGTATTCACTGTTCTCAATTGTGAAGGTCTTAGGTTGTAGGATCCCATTATAAAGATTTATCTTAATTTCATTGATCTGAAGGCGTGCTTTAAAAAGTAATTCTCTATTTTCCAGTAGAAGTGTTTCCAATGTGATTTTAAAGTATACAACCAAATAAAATGGTCTAACTTTTTGTTTTGGGACAGGCATATAAGTTAACTTCGACTAGGTAAATGGGCTGGTATAATTATCAGGAATTAAACACTTGCCAACTCCACTATACTGATAAGTCATGGAATATTAAGCACAACAGCTGCATTGATGTAGGGGCTTGCCTGCAGGGTTTTGAGCCCTAGCTCATCTTTGCAATAAATGACCCCACCTTACTGCTAAATCACAGCCTGACTAACAACAAATCACATTCAGGAAGAGAACTGATATCTGATATTGTTATATTAGCCAACCTTCCTGAATCATTTTTTTGTTTACTGCATACTAATATTAACACTAGCTGACTAGGCCATTGCCTACATATATACCTTTCACCTCTTGTGTGAAAATTAAGATAGCTATTCCAGCACATTTTTACAATTACAATATATTTTTAAATTAACATTGTTGTAATCAAAATTACAGAGAGTGATTCAAATTACCAGTCACTCTTGAAGGATATCTTCTACGTAAAATCTTTTCTATTGAAACCAAGTTTTGACAAGAACAATGAAAGCAATACAAGCAGTCTCGAATGCACTCATGTGATTATTATAATGAGACATTGCAGATATATGTTAGCCGCTTATTTTAAGTTCCAACATGTTTTGTTGCAACGTCAAAAACTATTCGATAAGAGTTTGGTGTTTACAAATTAGATTCAGCATCACAAGTACAATGCTTTTGTTGATTATTAATTTATTGGCCATCAACTTTTTAATCCAATAGTAAAAGCTGCCATGGGAGATGATCTGTTCTCCCCAACAATGCATGCCAGTGCCAGTCATAACAAAGTCCTAAGATGCCAATTTATATGCATATTAACACAGACGTGACTAGAAAGTATGTGTTTTTTTGAAAACTTTAGGTTTTCACCCAGAAGAGTGTCTGCCCAATAGCAAATTCTGAGCGCAGCAAGGACACCTCCTTTACACTGAATAGCCATGATAGCTAGAGTATCAACATTTAAACTACAATATCAATGCTTTCTACAAATAACAGTGTTCCATCTAAAAAGACGGTAAGCATTTGTTTCAAAATTTCCAAGATGACAATGTCTCGCAGATGGGAAAAATTGATTGAGACTGATATATGTCTTACCTCTTTATGTTTCACCTTTAAGGTGCCAATACATAACAGAAAAAGAGGGAAACACTGACAACATCTCGGCATGTATATTTTAATTTTATTTAGTTTTTTCTAGCTGTAGATGTCATTGATGGCGTCAGAAAAGAAATGTTCATTTGAAATTGATTCAGACTCTCAGTAAATAGTTTGGGTTATTATTATCTGCTTGTGGCCGGTAATGACTTTGAAATTATCCATGATAATAAAACTTTTGAAGCCAAAGATCACACACAATAATGATGGAAAATAAAAGAAACATTTGCAAGTAACATACGCACAGAGGATTCTGTAGATTTTTATCTTGAGTGCATATGACAGTTCATGGTTCAAGTAGAGGGCTGGTTCCTTTTTCTTCAACTGTACTCAACCTTCAGTAAACCTCATAATTGTCTTGTAACTTTCCTGCCACGACTTGCCATTTGCTACACTCCCAAATATGTAAATTTGATAATAATCAATAGGAATTACATTGAATCTTGATAAATGATCTGATAATCACATTGATTGAAAGTGTTAGAACTGCTTACCTGAGCAAAAATTATTCATTGGAAAGTGAGAGATTATCCATTGGCACAAAGTTGATCATGGAAGCTCCAATTAATCAACAGAATCATATCTTGTCCTCCAAATGCTTGGGTCAGAAATACTGCTATTAATAATGAGAATGCTATTTAATTGAATGAATAGCCACTATGACTGCATGTTGTTCAGTTTTTGCTGTGGATGAATGGTTTTTATTTAGGTAGTCTGTACAGGTATGGATATGGGGATGTGGACCCGGTACACTGCTATGACATATTTTTGGCATGGCTTGGTTACGGATTTTGGTATGGCAGTACAAAAAATATATAAAATACAAAGAAATGTAGCTAAATAAACAAATTAACCATATAATATGCATAGAGTAAACAAAATAAGCTAAATAACCACAAAACATAATGATAATTCAATGCCAAATGTCATGATATTCATTGGTCAAACTTAGAATAAGTACATTGTGCAAATGTTACAATGTATACACAAAAATCAAGACAAATCAGCATATTCATTATTTTCCAGCTCCTTATAGCTATTTGCACTTGGATCAGCCCTTAGCAATTGAAAATCTGAATATGAGAGAGCAAATGTGCAAGGAAAGATAAGTATGCAATGTGAGGTAAATGTTCTCTTGTTGTTTAAAAAGAGTTTGGGGGTGTATTTTAGGGTTAGGGTTTGTTTTTGATGTTTGAAAAGTCATCCGTGACTTTATTTTGACTTAAAAAAGTAAGAAAAATGTTTGTTAAAGCCTAAAAACCTGTGGGTGCACTGGGCAATCATGGAGGGTACTCGTTTCAGTAGCCGGTATGTCCAGGTATGTTAGTCGACATACCTGGATGTACTCGGGTACTGAAATGAGCACCCTGCATGTTTCTCTGGTGTACCCTGGCACGCACCTGTACCTAGTATGTTCCAGACCCGTACCCCTGCTTGCAGAGCCATACCCAGATACCTAGGTTTTTATTTTATACTGCTGTCAATAATGAGAGTTCCATTTAGCTGAATGAAATATTTAGATGTTGTATAGTCATTTGAAATGCGTCTTGTTCAGTTTTTGCATCAAATGATTTGTTTTTCATTTTGTAAGTTTTCTTTTTAATAATTTGTATTCCTACACTTTTGTGTTTGTATTGGGTTTTGAATGTTTCATCTTTTATGGTATTTAATATTGTGTTTGTGCTAATGATGCATTTTAAAAGCTTCTTCCTGATATTTAACAGGATGTTGCTTTATAACATGCCCATCAAGGCAAGAAGCAGACAAAGCCATTTCTTTGTTTCATAATAAGCGAACACTGCCTGGGGTAAGCACATGTATATTCTTCTAAAGCTCGTATCTGTGATTTTGAGTGACTAGCATTGTTTTGGCTCTGGTATTTCTTAATCTAATTTTGTTTGGAAAAACAATTTTTTAGAATCTATACAGGATTATTTTAGTCCACACACGTGTACTAGTTCTTGGTAGTATGCACTGCACTATAGGTTACAGAGGGCTTGGCAATAGGATCGATGAGATGCAATGATGAATCATGGTTGATAAATATCATTGAATCAAGCTTTGATTTCAAAGCCTTAGGACTATCATGATATTGGTTAGGACTTTTTCACAAAGAGGATGGGACTGTTTTTGAGGGTTTTCACAGAAGTACTAGTTCTAGCACAAGTTACTATTGATGGCATTATGATAAGTTAACATTGTTGGTCTTTGTTGCAATATTATGTTTGTGGTGTGCTAGGAAAGTGAATCTGCTCTCAGTAGAGTATCTCTTGTAAGAGTATTGCACTAAGTGCTATAGTTATGAATTAATTTCTAGATAATTATTTCTTATATTAATTGAGATACATTGACTTAGGTACAATTTTTAGTTTCAGGTTGTTATTACTGAGATATTTGTTTTTCTAAATTGTTTACAGGCTTCAAGTCCAATGCAAGTAAAGTATGCAGATGGTGAATTGGAAAGAATAGGTAACGGTTTTGATATTCAGCATGTTATTATTTTTATGCAAAGTTGCTATTATATTGTGATTTTCGCAGCCTCTAGAGCAGAAACAGCCTAGCTTATGCAGTATGCAGTTACAGGTTTACCAGTATTTATCCTATACTTTTGATGTATACGGTAAGTCTAACACAAAGTATATTATAATTCAGAGCACAAACTTTTTATTGGAATGCTTCCAAAGACAGTTTCAGATGCAGAAGTTTCATCTCTCTTCTCCCAGTTTGGAACTATAAAAGAACTGCAAATTTTGCGTGGTCCGCAGCAAGCAAACAAAGGTGCATATTGTTTTCTCAATTATTTCTCTGCATTGTAGTGAAGGACACTATTTATTGGGTTTAGCAGCAGATATCAGTTGCTGAACTCCATTTCATTTGTGAATATCATATTATTTCCTGCAGCTGGGTGTGCATTTTTGAAGTTTGAGACAAGGGATCAGGCTGTTGCTGCTTTAGAGGCCATCAACGGGAAACATAAAATGGAGGTTTGTATGTGCCTCTAATAGTTTGGGGCGTTTAGAGCAAGTTTTGATTGAACATGAATGGATGGGGTCTAGAGTAGTTCATGATTTTCTGCGAGGTTAAATGGGACTTAACAATTAAGAAATGCTATTAACTGTGATGGATATTGAATTTTCTGCAGGGTTCGAGTCTACCACTTGTTGTTAAGTGGGCAGACACTGAAAAGGAGAGACAAGCACGGAGGTCTCAGAAAGGTCAGCCCCAGGCCCTAATACTCCTAACACAGATTCTGGACAGCAACCTTCTTTGTTTGGTGCAATGCCCATGGGATACATGCCTCCTGCTTCCTTTAATGGCTATGGGTATCAGGTTGTAGTGTTTGTTCCTCATTTGCATGAATAATTTGCTTATATTAACTAGCACATATCCGAGATCAATCGATATTGGAATAATTTACTTCAATAAACTAACTCACACCCATAATAAGTTTATATGGGAACATTTTTCTTATATGAATGGACACAATTAAATGCATAGAGTAAGTAATGATGGCCCTCTAGAGTAATCTGATGGTCATTTTTCTGAAAGAGTGAACTTTGGAATCTGAATACTTGCAATTTTTTTCTTATTGATTTTTGCCAGGCACCAGGAACATATGGGCTTATGCAATATCCATTGCCTCCATTGTCAAATCAGCATGGCTTACATGGTATGGTGGCAGGTGTTAATCCTACTAGCTCATTACCTGGTGCCACTCCCGATCTTGTTGGTGGTATGCATACAACAAACTTTGCTGCAATGCAGTCAGCAGGCTACATGAGCTCTGGATATTCTAGCATGTCTGGTGTCCAGTATCCGATGGGATATCAAGGCCCAATGATTGGCCATGGTGCACTGCATCTTGGTCATGGTTCTGTTACACCAGCATTGCTAAATGCCAATTCAGCAGCTGGAAATGTGAAAACAAGCTCTGGGGCACAGGTCGAAGGTATGTGCAGAAGTGTTGTTTCTCTCATCTGGTGACTTCTAAAGTGTGTAAAGGCCATATTTTTCACTAATTTCTATCACTTGACCTTTCTACTATAGGCCCGCCCGAGCAAATTTGTTCATCTATCACATTCCACAAGAGTTTGGTGACCATGAACTATCTAATGCTTTTTCATCCTTTGGAAGAGTGATAAGTGCCAAGGTTTTTGTCGACAAGGCTACTGGTGTTAGCAAATGCTTTGGTATTTTCTATTCTGTTAACCTTGGAAGTTTATTTCTATTCTGCCTGTCTTTTTGATTGCCTTAGTTTTAATTACATGCTATTTCATGAACCCTTTTTATCAGTTAATCTTTTATGAAATTTAATGGTTTTGCAGGTTTCGTGAGTTATGACTCCCCTGCAGCTGCACAATCTGCCATCAATGTGATGAATGGATTCCAGTTGAGTGGAAAGAAGTTGAAGGTCCAACTTAAGCGAGATAACAAACAGAGCAAGCCTTATTGAATAGACACGCCCATCATGCAAAGGGGAGGTTGGATGGATGGTGCTGTTCTTTACAAATTGAGACTGTTCCATTCAACATGTAGCAGTTATATGCCCCAATTTTTGTGGGTTAAAAAATGGCTTGATGTATGATATTGAAGGGAGCAAATGAAGATTGTGGATGCTTATATATGTGGCTCCATGCTGTCATATGAAAAAGGTGGGAAGCAATAGCTCCCTTTGGTGAAGATTGAAGGCTTGAAAATTCATGTCATTTATGTGCATATTGCACGGTAGAACATGTGATATGGGGGCCCTTGTTCCTTTTTAAAATTGTTTTTTCAGAATAAACCAATATATGTTTTGGAATTGATTTCTAATTTTCTAGTTTTGTACTAGTTTAATGTAAGATTATTATTACTATGCATTGTTTTTATTTCTATATTACCATCTTTTATGCAGCAGTGAATTTGAATGTGTTATGGATATGCAATCATTCAGGGCAAATTTTGTAGACCACTGTGTTTTGTACATGTAATTATGTAAATTATTTGTGTTGAACTCTCTCCTACATAAATGATGGTGTTTGGAGACCCTTCATGTCTAGTTGCTCTTGCGTATGTGCGATCGTCTATATGCTTGGCTCCCATTTTGTTTAAGTGTGTTTCCTTTTGTGTATCTGAAGAAAATGTTTGTTGACCTGTGCCTTTGTTTGTGTTTGTCTATCTTTTCTATTTGTGAGACTACATGTGTGGTACTCGTCAGGAAATTTGGAGATGCTCCGTAATTACAGGCTTTCCTGTCTCTGCAAAGTCTTTACATGGCTGTTTCAAAGTCAAAAGTAGTGTGAAGTACTCTTTGTTCGTGTAATTACTGTTGGAAGGCTCACATTACGATTACAGTGAGTGCCAGGTATTGTGTACCCTTTGTACTTGTTGTCTTGTAGTGTCTTATTTGTGTGTCTCCAAATAGCTACTATGCACGGATGTGGACTTAGTGTTTTATCCCTATGTTATTTTTATCTGTTTGATTCAGCGAACGAGATTGGTTCTTCTAACAGTTCTAGAAATTGACATTTGAAATTGTGGTTGTAAGGCAGTATCATTTGCTTTCTGAGATTCTAATTTTCTCTTGAATTTTCAATTTATGTGCAGAGTAAGTGATGGATGTGCGCTATTTTATCTATGATCGACTTTTGAATAGCATGATTCTGGTCTCAATTGAAACTATCAATGGAAGAAAAAATGGCAGGTAAGTAAACAACATTCATGGTCTAGTGATTGATGCCTTGGTAGTTAGATGCATGGTACATACTACATACATATCCTTTTTATGGCTTTTGGGAACAGATGATATCGATATTTGACTAAGTTTCAATTGATTAGATGTCTTTGATAGGAGAGTGAGCTGATTAGTGTCATCCTTTATTGCATAACTACATGTTCTGAGCTGGATGCATGTGCTAACACACAATCATCTAGTATAACTGTTCTGGATTACCATCCCCTCCTCCCCCCACCCCCAAAAATTAGGAATTATTTGAAGTGAAAATAGTTGAAAACTATGAAATTCACATATTATAGAAAAGAATACAGTATTTGTCTTCAATGCTTCATTTGGAATATTGTTAATTACTTTTAAGTACATCACTTTAGGCTTAATGTACAATGCTAGGCTTCCCTCTAGGTTTCAACCCCAAAAATTAGGAATTATTTGAAGTGAAAATAGTTAAAAACTATGAAATTCACATATTATAGAAAAGAATACAGAATTTGTCTTCAATGCTTCATTTGGAATATTGTTAATTACTTTTAAGTACATCACTTTAGGCTTAATGTACAATGCCAGGCTTCCCTCTAGGTTTCAACAGGAATGTATTTGATCATCATTCTCTGTGGTAAAAGGCAACCTGCATCTCTTCTGGGAGGAGCATTTGTGAGCCCATTTTCTGTTTTGGTAAGCACCTTAGTAGTCAGGGGCATTAGACTTGGTATGGAACACTTGATGGTGGGCAAGATGTGACCTTGGCCTTTGTGGGAGCACTTAAATGCTTTCGAAAACAAAGTAGGATATTCATATCAAGAGATCCTTTCTGCCCTTGAGCCCTGATTGTCATCAGCTCAAAAAAATTCTTATTAGGTGCAGGTTCAGACTTTATTTCCCAATCCAAGCTAGGGATTGTAGTGAATTATAATGCTTTCCGTGTTTCTTTTCCTTCTGTTCATGGTTTTTAAGTAAGGAATTGCTTTCCTTGCCACCAGTGGTTTCACCCGTGGCTGGCTTCTAGCATTACATTCTGATCAATTGGTTGCCCACATTGGATGTCTTCCGCTGTGTGTGTCCTTGTGTGCTTTTGTCTTTTGGGGTACTGAAACTGTGATGTATGTTTCTGTTTGCTCCTTTTAGTCTTTTCAAAAATTTTCATTAAAATGTATTACCGTTGAAGGAAATTACAAAATATAATTTTTGAATTGTGCATGCATTTTATTGATTGGGCATTTCCCTTTTTTTGGGTCAATGTTAACTGGGTGCGATCTCTACTCCTGTAGTGTAGGTATGAACCTCATCAGTGAATAGATTTTATGCTAATTACAACTCCATCATCAATCTTATCCTGTATGAAATCATATACTATCTACCTAATTCGCTGATATCTGAATAGTATTTGGGATAAAACCCATGTAATAATGTGTTACACCATTGAATTGAAATTCATGGAATTTTTCTAACAAGAGAATATGCATCCATACTAAAGCAATCAAGAAGCTGTGTTTCTCTGTTTAGTGAAACCCTTTTTGTGGGCCTGAAGGGTCAAACTCCATGGAACTTGGCTCTTGTATGCCAGTTGCAACTCCATCATCAGTAATGAAATTATATACTATTACACCATTGACATGATATTGGACTAAAATTCATGGAATTTTTATAACAATAGAATATGCATCCATACTAGAGCAATCAGAAAGCTGTGTTTCTCTTTGTTTACCCTTTTTCCGGGCCTGAAGGGTCAAACTCCAGGGAACTTCTCTCTTCTATGTTAATTGCAACCCCATCATTAGTCTTAGCTGGTATTGAAATTATATACTATCTACCTAATTTGCTGACATTGGTAAGTGTGATAAAACCATGTAACATGTTACACCATTGAATTGATATTGGATTGAAATTCATGGAATTTTTCAAACAAGAGAATATGCATCCATACTAAAGCAATCAAAAAGCTGTGTCTCTGTTTGGTGAAACCCTTTTTCTGGGCTAGAGGGTTAAATTCTAGGGAACTTGTCACTTTGTAGACTTACAGGTATAAATCATGAAGTGTGTACACTGAGAATCAAGACTGGACTATCCATTGCAAGGTCCCATAAATTTACTGCAAGTCTCTATCTAGACCATAGACTAATCAAAAAGATTAAATGCTATGTAACCTGATGAAACGCCTTGGGAATGACAGACATTTTCCAAACTGGAAATGTCAAGTAAATGCTGCAGTTAAAGTGGACCCACCCCCAACACTTGAATGAAGGATGCTTAAAAATGCTAGAAAACAACAGACTCTAGATTTCAAAGATGAAATGCCTACCATCAATATAAAGGTTTACCGAGATGAGCAATACAACTGGATATATGATGCAGAATCTCGATGACATCATGTTGGGCAATCTTGGCAGTTTCTGTTTGTCAATGTTACCTTCGCTTGTAATTGTTTCATAATCTTAATTGTATTTCCTGATGGGATAACCATGCTCAGATGTATTTTTAGTTCTGCAATCAATCAATTAATCAATTTTATATCCATCCTTTCATATAACGGTCTAATCAGTGTTAATAAGGTTTGCGGGACATGAAAACTTTCTGGAGTCTGTGAAGGACGAAGGTATTTAATTTTTTTGAAAGTCGTGAGGATTAAACTCAAATGTAAAAGGTTAAATTTAACTCTGAAGTTTATCATTTAAGATATGAAAGTATTTAAGACTTTTACAATGACCATGACGGGATTTGAACAACAGTGAAACCCACTTTAATAATGGTCCACATTCCTCTGACGAGCCCGTTGTATTATTATAAAGTATTGTGATTAATTGGAACTTACATTTATGAATTATAATTAAAACACATTTTTTTTTTTCTAATTTGTAACTCTAAGAAAGCAGTTTAGTTTTTATTAAAAGTATATAATAAGTAATAACAATTGACATTTTATAAAATTAGTCTAACAAGGCTTCCATGTGGATGGGTATGGTCTGTGGAAGGCATCAAATGCAAGGTTGAAATGTGTTATGACATATATACTAGAGGATGTTTGAAGGCTTCATCACTTTTTGTTTTACTATTAGACCTTTTGTTAAATTTAATTTTTACATTGATTTTACCTTGAAGAGGGAAATTCTTGTAACATTCAAGATCCGCTTTTAGCAAAATATTAATGTCTCTAACATTCAATAGAGTAAGTTATAAAATATTTTATTGCATCAAAAAAATTGTAGCAATATTTGAGATATATGAGTTGGGTGCTCTTGCTCCTAAAAGAAACTTCTTAGCTTAATTTGACTTTGTTGAGATAAGTGAGAAATAATCCTTATTACAGAAACATGTTCTACCCATTTGTGTAGTTAGATCACATTTAAAAAATTGGAGGATAGTTGTACGAGTGTACAAAACATTTTTAGCTTAATTTGACTTTGTTGAGATAAGTGAGAAATAATGACTTATATAGCAAAGCAACATGAAGAATCTGTTCTAATTTTTTAGAGGAAACAAGTACATCATGTATTTTACATTTAATGCATCAATTAAGGGATTTGAACTTGAGTCACACATAATGGTGAAGTCCATTTATTAGTGAATGTTTTCTTTTTTGAAGGATACCGTTTCTTGATTTTCCAAATAGAATAATGTGAACATTTTCTCATCGGTAGTGAAAGCTCATCGGGAGGTCAAAGTGGAAGTATGTTACCATGCTCCTGAATCCAAGGAGCAGCATATCATCCATCAAGCAACAGCACATTTTCTTAAAGAAAGCATCCAAAGAAAAATAGCTGCCTGCATACTTAAATATCATAGCCACCCTTGTTCTTTTGCCCAAATTTATTTGTGTAGATATTCTTTGTGCAGATATGAATGTAATCCACCTTTAACTCACATTATTTGCAGAGATTAGTTTCAATGAAGTGGAGCCAGAATTGGGAGAAAAATACAGACTTCATTGCAGAAAGGGGGTAGAGACCACGGGGTGTGTATATAATGGTTAACATCTACTAACAGATTTAAAAGTATCCCTTTGAGTGCAGTCTTGGGGCCAAATGTAACCATTCTATCTCGCCTGGATTCAAAAAGGAGTTACAAGCCTGTAACAAATATAGATGGCAGCTCACCTTCGTAATATCAGTGTATCTCAATACTCTTTCCCATTTTTGAGTTTAGATTCTTATATAAGACCTATAAAGCTCAAGTTCATTCCAATCAGATGCAAATCTATAGACAGCTCAAATACTTTCAGCATATTGTAATTTCTCATTATGTCAAACCTTACTTTTACTTGTATGGGAATATGTAACATGCTATAGTGTCAGCCAGCATTTAAACTTGGGAGCAGGCCAAACATAAACAGCCATACCTATTATGTGATTCTGATTTTGAGCATTTACAAGAGGATATTTTCACAAAAGCAAGCATGCAGAAATTTTAATTGCCATCCCCACAGATTCATCAGCCCATTCCAGCAATCAAAGGAAGGAGCAATGCATAATAAGAGGAAATGATATTTCTTGAATCTCTCCCGCTCCGTATCCCGACGATCATTCTTCTCATTCCAGCTTACTTACTAATTTCTTTTTTTCCAAAGTTAAGTGTGGGTTAAATGCAGGGGAAGGATCACATTCCCACACAGGTTAATCAGCCCCCATCCAAACAGTCGAAAGGAAAGAGCAATGCATAATTTGAGGAAATGGATTTTTTTGAATCTCTCCTCTCCTTTTCTCTTCGAACACATATGCATGGATGCACCCTGCTCATTCCGGCACTAATCTTGACATTAGAATGATATTACCCCTCATGTTTTTTCCCAAAGCTTTGAGTGTGGGTTAAAATGCAGAGGAAACATCCATCTGGGCAGATGATGTATTATCATTTCCATTTTTATGTTGGTATTTGAGGAATTTAATATTCGTCGTGCAACAGAAAAAATATAAGCACCTTCCTCATTCATTTGAATCCAAACTTGAAGCTTTGTTACATTCATTTTATTCCCACAAAACACACATTGCACAGTTTATTTTCATAAAAGATGCCACGAAGAGTTTTCACCCAAAACGGAAAGGGATTTACAACTTGAGCTGTTCCAAAAGTAATGTTCAGGTCAAGCGGTGGCAAGTTACAAAGCCATACACACTAAACAAGTCATACAAAACATATCTTTATTTGCGTCAAGATTTCATATTTTTCAAAATATAATTGAAGTGTTCACATTTATTTGTCCATTGTCAAATTTTTTGCCACGTCACATAATCACTTGACACATTGGTCCATCTTTTCAATGATGTTGACATCTTTTTTACATGTCTCATTAGGTTCTACACTGATGCGGCAGAACAATGTCCAAAGATGTGTTTGGTTACCTCAAGCGAGAGTTGAAAGCCTAGTTAGATGGCAATTTCCTTGTGTCACTTGTTGAACCCCCTAATTATGAAAGCTTATTGAAATATATGCTTGAGATTTAATTAAAACTATGCTGAAAATACATCACATTTATTAGAACATGTTGAAGATGGGACTTTATTATTTTTTTCATCGGCTATGAGTTTGAGAAGGATTGATCCCATTTTAGGTTGTTTGCCCTAAGTAGGATTGGGTTTATAACTTTGACGGGGCTTTTTAGGGCAATCATGAGAAAGAAGGTCAGTTTATAACCTTTGTTTCACTAATGGAAATCTTATTATTGCTGCATGTACATTTTTTTCCATTTGCTACTAATAATGAAGTTGAGGCTCTTGTCTTTAGTAGGGAATTTGCAACCTTGAAGTTAAAGGAGGCTCCCAATTATCCATCACTACGATAAAAGGCAACAATTGAAAGAATTAGACCAAGGAGAATATGTACACCCTAGATTGTGCGTGATTATTGATAAATGGTTCTATATGATGGAACACAAAATAGATTGAAACAAGTTTTAGAGCTTTGACTATTTAATGATGTTTGAATTACTAATGCATTGGGAAGACAATAACATTTGTTAGAGCAACATCATGGTAGAAATTGCAGCTATTGTACTATAAATCCTTGCTTGTCATTACTATAGCATGCTTGTTGCTATACCCAACTTGTCTTAACTATACCTTGCTTGTAGTTATTATAGCTGTTGTTGGCTGCTACTATACCTTGTTTGTTATTGTTGTACAAAGCCATCACTGATTGTAGAGTCTTAGAACTTTGCATGCACCTTTCTTTGCTCTTGATTTGCAAAAGCTTCTTTTAGACGCATCCAATGATGTATGAATGTTTGAGATTGCCTTCTTTATGTCTTGCATCAAAACCCCAATAATTTACTATAACAAGACAACAATGCAAAAAAGTAAGTGGCCTATTTTCCCTGTTAATGGATTTTGTGCTATTGTATAGCATTTACTAAATCAACACTCATGTTGTTTAAAGCAAATTTATGTCCTACCATGTGAGAAGCCTCAATCGTTGGTTCAAAATGCTCAATCAATGTAAACACTGTGAATCATTCTTTTAGCATAAAACATGTCAACTTCAGCTATTATTTAGGTTGGACTTGGAATTGAATTTTGATGGTTATGGATGCTATTATAAATTCAACTCCCGACATGCAATAAAAATGACTCCTTTGTTCCTAAATGATCGATTAGTGCAAACAATAAAAATGATTCTTTTCCATTTGGGGGATGAATTCCCTATATAGGGTTGTTGGTCTTCATAGAGAGAAAGGAAGAAAGACAAGGGTTCCTTGCAGTGTATAGGCCTATTAATTTCCAATATAAATGGGGTTGCTATTACTCATGCCTATATAGAGTACACTTGGGAGCCTCCTACGTGATATATAAGGTTGCTCCTCTTCCTTGCTCCTGTCTTAGACTAGCTTTATGCCTAAATATATAAGATATAGGGTTTACTCTATCTTTAGAAGGGAAGTGGAGGGGAGGTTGAGGGCAATGAAATGAAGATTGATGGCCTTTAATCCCTAGAAATTGAAAGGGGTTGATATTTACATTAGGTACCAAATATTTAGATTGGCCCTAACACTCTAGATGGAGACGAATGGGACAATTAGGGTATGCAACACACACAAAAGTTACTTACCAAACATTTAGATTGGCCTTAATGCTCTAGATGGAGAGTGGTGGGGCAATTAGGGTATGCAACACATACACAAGTTAGGTGCCAAATATTTAGATTGGCCCGAACTCTTTAGATGGAGATGGATGTGGCAAATTAGGGCATACAACGCTTAAATTATCTTTGAGGATGGACTTGATTACAAATTTGTTAATTTAGCTCCTCATGTGTAATAAAATGGCTTCTTACGTAGTGTAGAAGAGAGAGACGTTCAAATGAGGTTATGCTCCCTATAAGGTCCTAAATAAGCTTATAGGTTTTTGTTTATGTATGTGTTACTAGAATAGTTTCTTGCGCAAGTCGACCCTAAGTTCAAATACAAGTGCACTACAAGAAGTTTCCTAAATGATAAAAGTGACATTTGGACACAAGATGTTGTTAGTGTACTAACCCATTAATGAACACCACTAATATCTTTGTCGATGTGAGTGACTTGGTTTTGTTAGGGGCATCTGAGTAGTGAAAACTCAAAAAATAATGGATAGACGAGATGATAAAGTTGAAATGGAGGTCCTAAATTGACAAATGTAATTGGGTTGTGTAGAAGAGAGAGATGTCCAAATGATGTTGTGCTCCCTAGAAGATCTTAAACAACCTTATTAAGTTTGTTTATATATGCATTATTAGAATAATTTCCTATGCAAGTCGGTGGCTTTAAATTCAAGTATGGGTAGACTACGAGAAGGTTTTGAAATGATAAAGTGATATGTGGACAAAATTTGTCGCTAATGTACCTCTATCATTGCTAGTGGCACTTTGGAGGGTTGAAAACTCAAAAACAATGGATGAACAAGACAACAAAGGTGTAATGGAGGTCCTAAGTTGACAACACAAGTATAATTGAGTGTATATATGAGCAACTCACAGTGTCAAAAGTAGTATGGGGTTGACTACAAAGGGGAAATGAATGCCAAAAATATCTTAACATGCACTAATGTTGGAAGTGTCCTAAAATGTGTCAAAATTGGTGCTTTTACATGCCTTGCTTCATAATTAGGTGTCTATAACTCCATACAAGAAGTTGCACACATACTTTGTTCACTTTGTGACTATTTACATTCTCTCAAATTTTCTTATCATTGTTATGGCGAAACTAAAAATGATGTAGATGACCTTGCTAACATTGGTGTTGACAATGGAGTGTTATCGAAAATCAAAAGCTCTCATCCTCTTGATTGACTTGGTCTTCATGCCCAACATTTTTGTAATGATTTGCTTCAACATAATTTATATATGATTCATTATACATCTCTTCAACAACAAAAGAAAATTTGAATTATGATATGAGTTGTGACACAATTTTTATATTTATAGGATAATTGTTATATACTTGGAGATATAATATTATAATGTATACGAGTTGATGGAGATGCCAACATATGGCATATACCCCAGTCTTATGCTTATAATATATAGGTCACATATGTAACTCATGAAATTAATATATTGGGTAATGAGTTGACTTACATTGGGATTAGGCGTCACCCACCCAATAAAAGTAATGTATGCCTATATAAAGGAGAAGATGCCATACATGTGAATAGTCTTATATTTGGTAGGAGTTGGAGGCATCCTCATCGAAGTGGAATTCCCATATTGGGAGATCTTACGGAGTTATCCCTTCTTTAAAATGTAATGTATATATTAAATATTAAGGCATTTTAACCCACAAATATCGTGTTGTGTTGACATTGCTTATATTTTGCATATTTCTAAATTATTTTATGTGAAAATCATATCGAATGGTATGAAATATCGATTTGGGCAAAAATTGGGTTAAAGCTTGATATTGAAGATTCGTCTATACCTTACAAATAGTCGAGTATTTTTTTGCACCTTTTTTCTACGAAAGTTGTGGAATTGTTTCAAGAAGATACACCCCAAATTTTAGATTTTTATTGCCATTTTATTATTTTTCACAAATTTGCTCTAAAGGTCATAATTTTTAGATTTTTCTTAATTTATGTACATTTTCGTAATTTATCAAAAACCTAATGAGTGTATTTTTATGGAATGATGAGATTTATGCCGAGAGAATGGTGGTTCCAATTTAAGAAGACTTGTTTTTAGGAGTAATGATGTGGTAATTATCACTTTCGCTTAGTAGTCCAACATCGAGTTGGTTTTCTCAATTGAAACAAGAGAGGCGATTAGTTTTGCGAGGAAATGGAACATGTTTTCTTGGCTTGATGGGACACAAAAGAAGAAACAAAAGATTATGATGTGGAAGAGGAAGAAGAAAAAGACAACAAAGATGCTACACATGACACAAAAAGGAGAGGTAGAGGATCATGATGAAGAAGTAGAGGGCAATGGTTCATATACTATAGCTCATGTCAATAATTTAGTTTTAAGGGGTGTGTTCAAAGAAGGAACGTAAGTGTTTCCATTAACCCTAGACTAAGTATAACTTCAATAATATGGATGTGCTCAACATCTACATATTCCAATAAAGAATATCAAGGAAGCTCAAATGGATGTGTTGGCAAATTTTTTTGTAGGGAATAAAATATGGGTTTCGTTAATGTTCGGTGGACTAGGTCCCTTTGCTTCAAGATGGGGCGACCCCTATTTCTTGGAAATTGGACATTATGTACACCAAATCTAACACCTGGGGGTGGTCAAAGACTATGGAATATGCAAAAAAACCCTTGTTGTAATCAGTAACAATGTATAAGAGGGAAGAATTTGGAATTGTGAGGAAGAGAAGTGTAGCGAAATAGTAGGAAAGTGAGGAGAGAGTTATGCTAATGGGAGTATTGCTAGAATCCATTAACCAATAACTTAGAGAATTATTCTAGCTCAATCAAAGGAAACATGCAAACACATACAACTAAACAAGGAACATGAAACAATAGCATAAATTGACACAAAGTTCAAACTATTGATTTTTGTTTCGTCCAAATAGGCAAGAAAGTCCTAGTTTTCCTTGCAATGATTTTTTTATGCTTGGATGAGTATAAAAAGAGAAAAGAGGAAAATATTTGTGCGAGACATGGAAGAGAACAACATGCTTGAGAGAGAGAAAGCTGATCATTTGGAATGGATAAGCCATCCCAATATATATAGTCTCTTTACATGATTCTTCATATCCCTACACGACTTTTCATATTCCAGAATTAAAATAAGTCACTTTTCCTTATTTTAAGAAAAACACTTTTACAATGGAGGAATATAAAGTCACTTAAGTGAAATAAGATGAAAATACAAAAATGCAACCCTAACGAAGAAATAGAAATCCCTTAATCGAATCAAGTCACTATTATGAAAGAAGTCATTTCTTCACGAGAGAGAAAAAGACTATCATGTAGGTAGAGATTTGGAAGATGAAGGCCCCTGGATACTGTTGTCGGGAACTTTGACATTTTGCACATGCAATCGAAGGTGCCTGACCACATCTTGGACTTCACCTTCACGCGGAATCATAGTGTTCTCCAAAACATCAACTCATGAATCAACTACTTCAAATTCTTTTACCTTGTCCAAACAAGTTTGGAAGCTCCTTGGTCGCTTCTAAAATAGTGTTATAAATTCTAGCCATCTTATGCATTGATTCCACACAAACATGCTGAGGATGAAATAATTGATTATGATATTCTTCACAAATTGTTCGTTGAGTTCTTCAAATGGTCTCATCTTGAGATTGTTGTCATCGGGCAAAGTGAACAACCCATATCTTATAAATTTGCACCAATATATGTTTTTAACACGTCATTCCTTTCTAAGAAGGGAGAAAGGTCATCCATTGCTTCTTTGAGAGTCTTGATTCTCCATTCAATAGTTCTCACCCACTTCTTTGAAATATCTCCTTCGGCTTAAAGGAAGACTCCTTTGGAAAGAAGGACGTTTTGGTCTAAGCTTGCTAAAGATCAAATATTTGGAATCAAGCCTTCCTAGTGAGCAATTTAAACATTGATTGCATCCATAATGCCTTTGATCTTTATAGTCATTGTCTCCACATACTCGTGCACTTTGCTGATTTTGTGTATGAATTTGCAGTATTTGCTATCTAGAATAATTACAACCCATGATTCAAAGTGACTCCCTATTTGCTAAATCTTGAATCTCCTCCACAACATTTTGATTAAGGCTACAAATGGGAGAGAGGGCTTGAACAAGAGAAGAAGTAAAAGCATATGGATTCAAAAATGTTGTGATATAGGAAGAAAACACACGAACATGATCTTCAAGTTGTTCATGAGTTTGCTTTCCTTTCTCTACTCTTTCGATCATCCTTATAACCGATTCTTTCAAGTTGTGCACATCACCTTAAGGAGTAGATTCTCCAACATGGATTCTTCTCAATTCATAATTTGTGAGTCATTTTTGTATCGGGCCTTTCAACACAAGGTTGTGCTACTTCTACAAATTGTGTTCCTAAAGTATTAGTCACTAGTCTTGAAGTAGTCTTTGCTTTCTTGTCTTCCTTGCTTGCTCTTTGGAGCTCTGGTACTACATCAAAACTTGGATTAATGACGCTTGCAGTTATTCGCTTCTTTTCTTCTATCAATGATGAGATCCAAGAGAAAGGACGAGGAGAGGAAGAAGAAGGTGACAATGTCTGCAAATGTATGAGAGAAGGATGATGGGAGAAATGCCTTGGTGAAGAGATATGAATGATAGGCGAAGGTGAGAGAGATAAAAGAGAAACATAGACTTTGGTGAGAGAAGGCCCCTCACCATATCCCAAGACAATTCGTTTCCTTGAGAGGTGAATTTTGACAGCTTGTTGAGGAACCACTTCTTGGATCTTTTCAATACTACACTATGACGGTCCATGATGTCACTTGATTCTTGCTTGGACCAATTAATAGAATTCAAGTTATAATTTTGAACACGCTTTATGAAGTATGGATCAATCAAGTCATTAACATCATTTACCAATCATTCGGTTACCCATTCTAACACCGAATGTTCTCATTTGCTTAGATCATTATCATATAATCTTGTTAGCAAACCTCGAGATCAACAAAACAATCAACCCAAAAGTCCTCAATTTCGGGTTGGCAGTATTAATGCAAGTAGTTCTTAAGATATTCTTGAAAATATCCTTCTTGTCAAAGTTAACTCTTTTAGAATAGGAATGAAAATTAAAGGGGAGCATGGTAGTATTGATATTACGGGCATCTAGGGAATTCTTATAACGATAAATGCCGAGTATGATAGGAAAATTTATACCCTTGACCTTTCTATCTTTCAACTTAGCATGTCTACAATGCCCAATTGCTTGCATAGCTCAATCAAACCGGTTTATCACTTACATACCTTAGAAGCTTGTATGGGTATCCATATAAGCCACCAACTTGAATACATGTGAATGTCTGGGCTGGATGAAGTAGCTGGCTTTGTACATACCGATAAGATCCATGACATCCTTTGAGATCCTTAATGCGATATTACCCTCCAAGGATTTGACTCGCAAACATGGTGAAACCATCGTTGAGCCATTTAAAATGTTACAAACTTCTATCGAGAGTGATTTGAGGGTGATAATTGTACACTCTCATATACTCACTTAACTCTCCTATTGAGACAATCCTATCTAGATTTTGGTTGTAGCAAAAGAGTACACACAGTGCACGAAGTCATGTAAAACTCGTTTGTAGAGATCACAACCAACAAGACATTGTGGAGGTTGTCGCCGATATTTTGACACCAATCAATATGTTGTGATCCCTCGCAAATAACATTCATGAACTTGGCCATCAAGGCTTGGATTCCTTTTTGCGAGTTCTCCCATGACTCGTATCAAGAGGAAAATCATATTCAAGAGTTTCTTTGTGCAAAGTCTTGAGCCCTATCTATATATGGTCTCTCTGGGGATCGAGATGAACCAGACTAGACTAGTGATCGAGACGTCTCGATAAGGGCTCTCCCCACCTGACCCAAGGGGAGAGGGGAGCAACCAGCAACCGGGATAGGGCAGGGCCATGCCAGGTAGATCTCTCTCCCGCCCGCGGATCCCAGTCTCTAGATTGGAGATTGGATGGGGTTGGGGGGGCCCTCTCCCTCCAGATATAGATAGAGGGGCGGGAGAGAGCAGAAATGCCCGACTATAAACGGGATCTCAATGTTTGTACACAATGTTCGTTGTTTGTTTGTCAAACAATGTTTGCGTTTGTGTTTGTTTGCCCGAAACGGCAAACGGCTATAATTCATCGAGTGCGGCCCGGGCCCCCACCCCGAACTCTAGATAGATCTCATCTCGTGCGTGGGTGAAGAAGGGCAATTCCGCCAGTAAAGCTCTCTTTCGTCGAGTGCGCGATCATGACAGGACTAGTTCTTCGTGAAATTCAACGCTCACGGGATCTTAGGAAAGCTTAGATGACCCTTTCTTTTGTACCTTCAACCAAGAACAACCAAGTATTATGACCTCATGGAGTAATTCATAAATACCCTAGCTAAAATTCTAGCCGTAGAGTTGTTTAAACAACATGTTGCATACAAGGATATCCTTTATCACGATTTGTGGGATACAACTCTATCAAATAATACTAAGCCCACATACTTCACATGTATCGTCAATGCTCTAAAGGAAAGTTAGTAACGAATCTCATTTGGAAAAGAGAACTTTCCATCATAACATATAATTAATCTATACTTACCCTTATCTATTAAAGTACAAACTTTTAATAAAGTGGTCAAGTGTGTTCTTGTGAATAATTGATCAACAAGATTTACCGCAAATGAATCAAACAATTGTTCTTGAAGGAGAACAACCAACAAATGTAGAGGATGCTCACAATTGAGTGGTGCAAGGAATCCATGTAACTCATGATTATCGGTCTCTACAAGCACCAATAAATAATGATGTAACTTTTAGTTCCTTCCAACAATATTTAGGTTTTCCTACCCAAGTAAAAAGACCAAATTGGAGTACAGGAGGATTCCAAAACCTTGGCATGCATTTTTAATCCAGCCAAGTAGACGTGTCAATGTCATTGTTGTCACTGTCGTCTCCTCTCCCAACTCATCTGGTGTATTACTATGCATATTTGGGTTCAATTGAAATAATAAATGAAATAAAATATGATACACAATATCTGGGTGCAAATGAAGAGGTTGTACTAAAAATAGGTGAAAATATAGATTGCAGTCAAGCTAGAATAGGCACAAAAGCATCACTCTCAACTTTTCTTAAATTTCCAGTTGAGAGGGTTGCCAAAAAATGGTAACAATACACTAAGTTTGGGTAGAAAATATTCGATTCTCACTTCCAATGAATATAGGAAAATGTTTTTTTAGTTTAAGAGGCACGCAAGAAAGAAATAGAAAAAATAAGGAGAGGAAGAGACAACAAATCGAAGAGAGAAAAGTTGCAAGGAATGATGAGAAAGAAAGAAGGGAACAATTTAAGCTAGAATATGAAATTTAAGGGTAAAGGAAGGAGTAAGAAAAGTTTTAGCAAGGGTAGGAAAGAGAACAAAAGAAGTAACATGATATAAGGGAAAAAGAATTCAAGGACCAAAATGAATTGGAGAGATTGAGACATTTAAGCAACAAAATAAACCTTATATCCGAAGGACCTCATACTTTAAAATATATGGTTAATGCATTTTTCCTAATTACTTCCTCCACATGCAACAATCCTTGTGGGAGTCCTCTTTAGTGAACATGGTTGCAAATTCCAACAATGAACAACATTATTCAAATGCAAGTTCTTTGAATGCAGGAGTCAATTCCATTGTTCATTATCTCTAGATTGGATGATGCATGTTTTTGTTCTAAGGTTTAGTAGAACATAACTTAAGTTTTTTTCATAATTGATCGAAATAAATGATTATGCAATGTAAAAAGATCATCATATATTTTTAATGTGATGTTTATGTTTATGATTATGTTTCATTACAATAGTATTTCTTAACAAGTATCATAGCTCTCAATTGAAGTAAAATCCATCAAATGTAACCATACAATAAAGATCATTGACACAATGAAGTTATAAAAACATTACCTTCAAACATAACTAGAATCATCACTATACTCTACGACGTATACAAAAAGAACATGTAGGTATAATGAAATGACTTTCTCCAAAATTAAAAATGCAACAAAGAGAGCTTTGACCTTTGGAATATAAAAGTTGAAGCTAGTTAGAGTTGGAGGATTAAAATTAAATTTTATAAAGGAGATGTATTTTCATTTGAATAAGCATCCTTGCACAAGGATATATAAGTAGAAATTAGTAAAGTGAAAAGAGTTGTAAGAAAATATAAACCTAATAACTTGCTCATGAATTGGAGAAGCTACAAATTTTATATAAATATGAAAACTTAAAATGGAAAGAGGTACATGATTGAAATAAAATGTTAAAAGTGAGGTATATCTTCATTTCACTTTTGCTTGTAATGTAAAAAAGTTTTCATTCATGATTACAATTAAATGATGTCTTGTTAGTTTACCAATTTTTGTTTTTACATTCCAGTGAAAAATGTTTCTATTTCATGATTCTCTTTCCACTTTAGCATTTTTAGCCTATAGATCTATATTAGATGATCTTATTCCACTTTAGTAGCTTCAAATTATAGATCCCAATGTAAACCTTCTAAGCCGAAACTATTAAAGCTGTAAAGACTTGCAAGAGTTTCAATAATACAACTTAAAACAATCAATATAACTTCCACAACGTACAAACAATAAATAAAGATGAAAAGGAACTGGGTGAAAAATTAAGAGCAAATACATAGCTTTTAGTGCATTATGGTATTTACAATATTTAAATAAAACCATAAACCATAATTGTAATATTAAATCATTACAAAGCTTCAAATGCAAAATAAACTAGTTGCACCTCCTAAATGAACCAACAAAAGATAAGAACAAAAATAAAGTGGGTGTAAAGAAGAAGGTAAAACAATATTGAAATGGCATGACAAGGCATTCATATTTGAGTTGCATGATTGAAATAAAACCCATATGTGAAGTGAATGCCTTGTCATGCCATTTCAATATTGATTTACCTTCACATATATGGGTTTTATTTCAATCATGTAACTCAAATATGCCCTGATGTTCGCAAAACATGAAACATAATTCCGTATTTACAATATTATAACACTACAAAGTTTCAAGTGTAAATTGTTTATATAAGTTGATATATTTTCACTTGTCTTGGGTGCAAAGCAAAACATCTAAATGTTATGGTGGCATGAAAACTAAAATGGCATGAAAATGCAGCCACTTGAGAAAATATAAACAAATACTTATTTGGAATGACAAGGAAGTCACTTTTACGGTAGAGGGTTTTATCCCGACATAAAAACCTCATTTCTAACATTTATTTCAATCATGCAACTTAAATCAACTAGAAACACATCGAAAATGCACCAACATTGGGTAAAAATGAAACAAAATTCGGTGTGAAGGAGTAGTAAAGCAATATTGAAATTAAGTGTTACAAAATTTGCTTCAAAATTATCGATGAAGGTGGGTGGTTGGCGATGACAACAACATAAAAAGGTTATGGGTTTTATCCATGAGATAAAATACCCCATTTCAAATTTTTTATTTCAATCATGCAACTCAAATATACCCTAATATTATAGGAAAATGAAAAATTGTAGTAACCCAAAAAAGAAATATGATATATGGGTTTTTAATTAATTCCTTCTTAGAAAAGCATGTAGACTTAAAAGTTTATGCAATGTATAAGTTCACTGACTAAGCTATGCAAGATTGTTCACTTCAAAGTTTATGTAATGTATAAGTTCACACAGAAGCTATGCAAAATAATCATTACTCCTTAATTACAACATGCATAAAACATCATTGCACTAGGATCTATACATAGAAACAAGAAAAGTGAAATGAGTTGCAAGATTCAAGTTAATATAACATATTCAAATTGTAATCAATGTGAACTAACAACTCTAAAATGAAAACAAAGTTGGTGCAAATAAGAAAGGAAAATAATATTAAAATGGAAGGACAATATATTGGCTTCACAATTGTGTGCGTTATCACTAAAATAACATATCTCATTTCAAACATTATATTCCAATCATGTAACTCAAATATGCCCTCATTATTCTATAAAACCATGAAAATACTACAATAAACCTAAACAAATATATGAGCTAACAAAGAAATCGATACCTATAATAACAACCAACCAAAAAAACTCTCGTGTGTAAAATAAAAATCTAAAAATAGTGATGGTGTGGAATCACACCATTGGTAGATCTCCGTCGCTCAACAACACTAGAAACACCTCGAAAATGAACCCATAGAGCCTTCAAAATGAACCAACATTGGATGATAAGGTGAAACTCGAGCTTATCATTTTCAAGGAGTTCTTGGATGATTGTACAAAGCTTGAGACACTGGTTGGTAGAGTGTCCCACACAACGATGATAATCACAACAAAAATTTTCATTATAATTGCATCCTTTAGGTCGAGATGGGGCCAATTTGAGTGGTGGGGGTAGGGTAATGAGATTGCTATCGAGGAGTTGTCATAAAATAAGATGTGGTGCCATAATAAGATTTGTGAACGTACGCCTAGGCAAATTGCGACAAAATTTATTTAGAAGGGGTAATAGTGTTAACAATGAGCTTATTGTCGTTGGGCTTAGAGGTAGAGGGTTTAAAAGGTGTCTTGTTTGGAAAGTGAGTGGTTGAGGAAGATTGTTCCTGATACTTGAGTTTGTTAACGAGATAGAATCTTAGATTCATGGAGTTTAAGAGTATGACAAAGTTGATCGAAGGAGGCAAAGGTCTCGAAGAGAACACTTTCTTGGAGAGGTGGTAAGAGGCTTTGTATAAATAAATCTTGTAGGTTCAGAATCAGCCAAGGCATTAGTCATTTTAGCAAGATGATTCTTATAGTGTAGAACATAATTAGCAAATTTCTCATTGGGTCCTTGTTTGATTTGTGCTAGCTGGGCGTAGGTCATCTTAGAACCGATGTTGATGGAAAAATGTGTGAGAAAGGCGTTGGCTAAGTGAGTGAAGGTATGGAATGAATAGGTAAATCATAGAACCAACGCATGGCGTAGTCATGGAGACTACGGGAAAGAGCTTAGCTAAGAGAAGATGATCATCGAAAAAATCAAGACAAATGTCATGAAAGGCATGAAGGTGCTCTTGTGGGTCACCATGTCCATTGAAAGTGGGAAATTTAGGGGTGAAAAATTAGGAGGGAGGGGGTAGGTGGAGATAATAGGTGTAAATGGAGTGTGCAACAACATGGTAGAATATAAAGAAGGAGACGTAGTGGCTTTTTGCAATTTGTGAATCGAGTCTGGAGATCATGATATAAAGAGGTTAAATCTTGATTACCGACATAGGAGGGTTGTCGTTGATGTAAAGCCAAAGAAGGTGTGAAGTGATTAGTGGGAGTAGGAACTGTAACAAGAACGATAGAGATAGGTGGGAGTGTAGAAGCAGGGAGTTAAGTGGCGACAAAAGTGGGCAAAGTAATAAAAGAATTAATTTCAGCCAAGTTAGTGGCCTCTTCACGAGCCACATACAAAAGTAAATCTAAATCCTTTGGATGTGCCGCAAGGTGATCATTGATGGCTTTAAGGTGAGATTCGGTAAATTCCTCATGAGAGGGAGCCATGGGAAAGGCAGGGAAAAGAGGAAGTGAGAAATGCACACGTCGGGTTCACCAAAATGATTAACTAAAATAGAAGCGTATGCCAAGAAATAATAACCCTAGTTAATCTAATTAGGACTAAAATGTGTATAAAATGAGCTAAAGCAAAGATGATGAAATGAATGAGAGTAAACTATTCTAAATGAAATAAAACTCTAATGTGCAAGAGGAAGGAGAAGAATAACTTAGGCGATAACGTGACTGTCGATAGTGTCGCAAATTTGGAAATAAAATCGAGAAAGTGCGAGACAAACACTTAGGGACCTTGCGAAAAGGCAAACTGGCAGATTTGATAATGATCGGGGTGCCACAGGACGGCTTGGTTTACAATCGGGTCTTTATGAACAATGCAAATGATCAAAAGCTACAATTGGTATGGTCGCAAGTTGGTTCGAATGCTTCCTATTTGTCGCTCTAGATTCACCGAGTGAATTGCAATGCAAAAGAAGTATCAAACCCTAGAAAAATAAAATATGCAAATGAATGGGTCGGACTAACCTTAGCTGCAAAACTTGTGGTATTATCACTGAGTGCTGCACTACATTTTGGACCCGGATGTAGTTCTGGTGTGTGTGTGGATGTCGTGCCCTAGGCTCTCTCGTGCTTAGTCACACTTTGTGAAGTAGCGAGCAATATTAAGTATAGAAATGTAAGTAACATGTGTGCATGGAATAGAATGGAATCCCTCCCCATATGTAGTGTGTGTGATGCAAATCTCCTAGCTTGAATGCATGGCACTATGTGGATGTAAGTGATGCAGTGGATGTAACTCTAGATGGAGTGATAGTAGTGATATGATGCAAAGACCTAGGACCCTCATTATGGTCTTATAAATTTATATTTATAGGGCTCTCAAGCTTAATTTTGTAATTAATCTTGACAAGGCCGACTGAGGAAAAGATAAAGATGACCAACAACTAGAAAGGACCCAAAAAGGAGCGAAAGAGGATTTGCATAGATCGGGGTGCCTGGGTGGGACCAGGCGTTGGGCACCCCAAGACAACTGGGTGCCATGATTTAGGGCTAGAATGTCGGGGATGTTAGGAAATGGGTTGATAAGTGTTGGAAAACACGTGGGAAAGACAAAATAAAATATAAGAAAAAGATGGCCAAAAGGTGGGATTAATTAGTACTTTGTACACTTGAGAACCTTCTAAATAGTAGTTTAATACCGAGCCGAATTATGTGTAAAGTGCATAATTTTGTGTCTATATCCACTACCCCTCCTCCTAAGATAGAAAACACACCTAAAGAGGGGTGGTCTACAAAAGATCAATTTATAGCAGGGTACCATGTACCTTTGCAACCCAACAAGGCCCGATATGTGCCTAAGCCAAATGGACCACCTTCACTTGGTGATGTGATCTCATCATTAGTAGGTAAGATCAAGGAATTAGATATTTACCAATCCTCGTAGCCTGTACAATTCATGGGGCTAAACAATTCTTCCCATTTCATGCAAAAGCAAGGCTACATGCCTTCCACAAGTGCTTATCAACAACCATCATCTCAAGCTTACTTAGGTGCTTCAAACCCGGGTGACCTCTGTAGAGGTTTAGGCACACTAGGTATGTCTTCTCATCCTTCATACATGTATCTAACATAAGGGCTGACCGGAATTACCTTATCCAACACCGCCCCTTCAAGAAATGCACCATTCACTGGTTTAATGCCTACAACCCCATACCCTATTGCAGTTCATTCCTACGTGCATATGTATTCCAAATCCCCTCCTATTGATATGTACACTTTTCCTTGTCCTTACGTGTAGTCACAAGGGGTTCCTTACGCCCGCCCAATGCCTACATTGTGCCATATCAAGCTCCGATTCCATCTCCACTTCCCCTTCAAGGATCATCAATGGTTGAATCATATGTAGTGGGAACATACTCTGAGTACTTAAAGAGCCTCTAGATTTCACTATATGAGGTGTCATGCTTCCGGGTCCATTGCTGACCTCCCCAAGTTCAAGGGGAGGGAGATCCAAATGCCCATATAAAGGCATATGCCACTGCCATCAGAGAACTACTCCCTTGGGATGTAGTCATTGCAAATATTTTTCCTAAGACTCTTGAGGGGATTATTCTCAATTGGTACTATAGAATCCTAAAAGCCTCTATCCACTCATTCACGCAAATCGTATATGAGTTTATTAAGGCTTTCAACATGAACAAGTTATTGAGAACAAGGATTAGAGAATTCTTGCATATCAAACAAGAGCATAATGAGTCCATTGCCCACTTCATTTAGAGGTGGCAACAAGTCCTCTATTCTTTTGCTAGTGCTCCCAACATGGACCAGATGGAGCTTTGTGATTTGTTCCTTCATTCTCTTAACCGGGAAACCAAGGAGGAAGTCCAAAATTTCCCTCTTGAGCTATGAAGAAGTCTTAGAAGAAGCTCTTTGCATTGAGCAAGCTGCGATAGACAATGGATGTAAGACTAATTGCTCAAACAAGAAGTTGGTCACTCCCACTCAGAATAACCCTAATTATCAGAACGGTTCTAACAACAATCAAGGACCCAAAGTCCTTAATTGGAACCAAGGTGTTACAATGGATGGTGTTACTGACCAAACCAAGAAACAAAACGTTGTGAACACGAATAATGCAAACAATAACAACACCAAAACAAATAATCAAAGGAGTAATAACCTTACTCCTTCCATTAACGTGGTTGAATTCAATCGTCCTCCCCTAACAAGTTCAAACTCAAGGCCAAAGCCCTTACCCGAACCAATTCCCAAATCAATATCAAAACTAGGGTCAAAGGCCTCCGAACTATAACTATAACAATCAAAATCAAAACAACAACATGAACTATGGACCGTAATAAAATTAGAACCAAAGACCTTGAGAATAATTTCCTAACTTATACTTGTGGTTTCCATAGAGTTATAGGACACAATGCTCAGACTTGTAGGGACTGTAATAAGTTCATACAATGTCTTCTAGAGGACCAAAGACAACTCTTCATTGAGATGTTCTTGGCTAACCCCACGACACCCACATGGAACACCCACATGTGGCTTATTGCTCCGAAGAACGCTACTCTTAGGATTTATATAGAACCTTTCCCAAAGCGTTCAAAACAAGAAACTTAACCCTCATGGCATGAACATGTAGAATCCCATAGGGAAAAATGATCACGAAGCCTCTACGTCCACTGATCAACTAGTAGCTCCTCTTTTGGACCAACGAAACCAAACCAAGATTGTTGGCATAGTTGAGATAGAAACCGAGCCGTAAGTCCATGCCGACTACACATCTTAACCTCTCCCTATTGACCCCTTAGTGCAAGATGTTGCACCAGTAGTTCCTAAGCCAGTAGGGGCCTATGAATTTATTATAGAACTAACCAAGAACTTTTCTCACATATCCTTCTTGGATTTGTTGAAGAACTCACAAGTGCACTGATCTTTCTTATTATAAGTATTAGGTCTTGGTCACTTAGTGCATGTGACACCTCCTCCGAAACCCAAATAAACCATATAGACTTCAATGTCTATCCTCCAGGAGCCAACATGAGAGAGATGTTGGGTTTGTATTTGATATTAGTAAGATGCCCACTGATGCCGAGCTAGTGCAGAGAGGTGATCCTGCTTTGTATTTACAAGTATGGATCTACAAAATTACGTTAAGAGATCCATGATTGATGATGGAGATGCAGTTAACATTGTCCCGTTTTCGTTCTTGCAAAAACTAGGTTATGGAGAGACAAACTGTTCTTCGACCTGAAACACGTTGAGAGGTTATGATAGTCTTAAGGCTACTTCCATCGAAACTATAGTTCTCTTGGTCACTCTTGGACCCAAGACTGTTTTGACTGAGTTTTATATTATAGATAAGGAAACTAACTATAATATGATTCTTGGAAGACCCTGGATTCATAGGATGAAAGCCATTCCCTCTACGCTATTCTAGGAAGTCTATTTCCTTCATTTGGGGAAGGTATTTATGGTCCAAGGTGATCCGAAACCTTTCAAAATTTATTTGGAAAACCTTAAGAAGAAGCCTGGGGTTCATTAGAGTTTAAGCTCCCAAAAAACCAGTTGAACAGGCCCCTCCCTTTAGGGGGACTTGTACGCATGACCAAACTTGTTCCGACAATGGAGTTAGAGCCACCTAAAGTAATTAAAGGTGTGGATGTTAATGAAAGTAAATCTGCTTTGTAGTAGATGATGTTTTAAAAAAACTACAATGGAGATTGTGAAACTCTTAGAGAATTATCTACCGATTATTCTCCCTTTGATTATTTGGGCATTGGTCATGCTCTTGGGATAGCCTCTCTCCCTACAGATGGCTTTAGAGAGGTGTGTATGGTTGAGGTTTCAGAAATTCAGAAGAGAGTCCAAAGAATGATGAAACATCTATCTTCCTTGATAACTACTGGACCTTAACTATGACAGAGTGAAGTGCCACTTTGACGCAGGGGCAGGGGTGATTCTTACTTCTCCAGAGGAAGAGTCATGCCTTTTTCTTCAAGTTGAACTTTGAGTGTACGAATAATGGATCTGAGTATGAAGCTCTACTTCTTGGCCTTATTATAGCCAAGAGGATGGATGTGCATAGTGTGAGAGTCCTAGGCGACTCTCACTTATTGCAAACCAAGTCTCAGAATTCTACGAGACTAGAGCAGAGAACCTTCAACTCTACAAGTCTGTCATTCTTGAGCTTTGTAAGGGTTTTGATTTTATTTCCATAGAATCCATTCCAAGAGAACAAAATCAACTCGCTGATTCTATGGCTACTTATTCCTCTTGTTTTGTCCTAGCGAGGGCTTAAAGGAAACCAAATTCACCATTTCAATCCGAGTTGAACCTTTGGTTTGTAAGATGCCAACCAATGTAATTCTGACATACGTTGATACTGAAAACGAGCCTACCACATTGGATTTCATGGAGAACGATGATGCAATCTTAGGATACCTCCATGCTTACACTGATCTTCATCCCGCACATCACAAGAAGGGATTTTCCCTTATCCCTCACCCTTCCTCTTACTTCAGAGATCAGACAATGAGGTCTTCTTCATTTGAAGATTTTGAAATCTATGAAGTTGAGGAAGAAGAATTAGAGCTACCTCTAGCTCCACTTGAGTTTGAAGAGGGTAATGCCTCTTTAATTAAAGGAACTATAGACATCAACATTGGGACGAAAGAGGAACCTAAAATCTTGAAACTTGGCTCTTCGTTGTCACCTAAAGAGATAGAAGCACATACAAAAGTGCTCAAAGAACATTCTAAAGCCTTTTCCTTTAGCTATAAGGAGATGACAGGTGTCACTCCTGATGTGGTAGTTCACAACTTGGTTACAAAACCCGATGTGAAACCTGTGAAATAGAAATTGAGACCCATGAAGCCAAAGGTTGCTTTAATGGTCAAGGAGGAAGTTATGAAACTCCTTCAAGTAGGGTTTATCAAATCGGTAAATTATTCTATGTGGTTTTCAAACATCGTCTTGGTTCTAAAAAAGAATGGGAAGATATGAATTTATATTGAATTTAGCGATATTAACAAAGCTTGTCTTAAAGATGATTTCCCTTTACCTTTAATTTACATCATCGTTGACACAAAAATGAGTATGAGTTGTTGTCTCTTATGGATGGATTTTTGGGTACAAAAAGATAAGGATTTCTACAGAGGACCAACCAAAGACTAATTTCACAACTCTTTGGGGAATCTTTTGTTATGCTATCATGCCTTTCGGTCTCGAAGAATTATGGAGCCACCCACTAACAGGACATGACATATATTTTCCATGATCTTATTCATAAGATTATAGAGACGTATGTTGATGATCTTTTGGCAAAAGATAAGAAACATGGTGATCATCCTGAAGTTCTTCACATTATTCTCTCATGTTTAATTGAATATGGCTTAATGTTAAATCCTGAAAAATAAATTTTTAGAGTAATAGGAGGTAAGTTGTTAGGATATATCATTTTGTCCTGAGGCATTGAAGTGGATCCAACGAAAATTCGGGTAGTTTTGGAAATTTCCCCACCCATAGATGAGTCAAGCATCAAGTATTTCTTAGGTAATCTTGGGGAAATTTGCAGGTTTATCCCTCACTTAACATATTCCATTCACCCTATCAACAGAATATTGAAGAAAGAATGTTGTAAAACATGGACAACTAAATGTCACGAAGCATTCGAGTCAATAAAATGCTTCCTCATGTCACCACCTATCAATGGACTGAGAGGGGTGGGGTGAATCAGTCCTTATAAAATTTCAAATTAAAATTTAGATCTGAAACTCTAAAATACCATAAGCATTCAAACACAATAACCACTTATTCAACTTTAAGAGTGTGCACACCATAAACCATCATCAAAACATATAACCATGAAAGCAAGGAAACACCATAAGAACACAAGATATAAGTGGGAAACCCTCAAGGGGAAGAAAACCCATTGAAATATTTTATGATATTACACAAAAAAATCAAGTGAATATTACACATCACAAGAGATTTCTTTAGTGAGGCACCAACCCCACAAGGAGCACCAACCCCTAAATCTTTGCTTATATTACTCACAACAAGAGACTTACATGAATATGACTCATCACACAATATTTTTTGAAGTATGAACACTAAAAATATGCTAATACCACAATTGATAGTGATCCAAATATTCAACTCCAAACTCTTCCAAACCCTTACTCAAACCCTAGGTCTTCAAATTGCACAATCTAGCTCTTTATTCACTTCTCAATGCTTCAAAATCTTGAACACATGCTTACTGATATTCCTCAACCTATAACTCACTTGATATGAATTAAATTCATTCTTCTACACCTTGCAAAAACTCACTCATCTAGGTCGCACTTACCTTGCACACACAGTTAACTAGTTTGGAAAAGCACCCAAAAATATGCTATTATATGCTCTCCACATTTAAACTTATCAACCTTTTCCCTCAACTTTTTTACCCACATACATCAAGAAAAATTCATAAATTTTAATTACAATAGTAACATTTTACCCATATAGGTTGGCCTAGCTAAAACCTCATTACATATGCCAAAAATGGTTCAAAACCCCATGGGCACATTATTAAAAATCCCTACATAAAAGTACCATAATTTTTCATGAATTTATAAATGAGTAAAATATCATAAAACATTCATACATGGTCACATAATTAATATCAACCAATCAAATTATTTCATTTACTAGGCCTAGTTCCCTTTACAAATCTCAAAATAACTATTTCTTACACCCTTCAACACCTGGAAACTTCATATGATCACCAAATCACTTATACTAAACCAAATAATTCCATGTGACAACTAAAAATAAATTTAAAAAATTTAGAACACTTCTAAGAAATTTATAAGTCATGAAACATCCTTCACTTCAAACCACAACAACATTTTCCTTCACAAATCAACTTGCCAAAAACTTATTTCCAAAGGTTAGCTCATAAAATAAATTTATACATGCATTAAATATCTAAAATGGATTAATTGGATGTTAAATTCATCCCTCTTCACATTCCAGTGTGATAGGAAGCATCACCAATCCATCTCATGCTACAAACAACATCAAACTTTCACAAAAAACAGATCCTGTCTTGAATTGCCAAAAACATTATTGCTGAAAGAATACCATAGAAATGATATAAAATCACCTCATCATGAAAATATATATATCAATGGAAATATATATGAATATAATTTCCAACACAACTTGAATCACCTCAAAATATCCACCTGTAGCTCAAGTTATGGCCAAAACACTGGACCCTGCTATTTGAGACCCCAAAACTACCCTTTGACCAAGTCAACTATTTGGACCTCAAAACATCATGAAACTGCATGAACATGTCCTGAAACATAAATAAATAAAAACTCCAATCATCATGCAACATCAATTTTTCATGCTACTCCTTTGGACCATCTTGTCCTAAAACCTTCTTTTAAAACTGCTATTTTTAGGTGGGGCCCACATATCATCATGACCTCAACCATACATTTATGGAAATAATAAGGATTCCTCTCTAAACAAAAAATCATAAATTTTTATGAATCAATCAAAATTGGGTCATTATACTTCACTTTTTTGTCAATTGCTCCTAGCTAGGGTTTAACTAGGGTTTTAGACCTCTTTACCTTCTTAACATTCGTTCATAAAAATGTGATGATAAAATGACCTCATTATTTTTTGAAACCTTATAAAATCACCTTATAAGCATCCTTGAAATCAAAAAGGTCCCATGTAAATCACACTATTCACAACAAGCATCAAAAGTTTAAATTCAAGCTTGATTTTCACTGTTCTTGACCTTGTCTCACAAAATCAGTCATATCTGGAAAAATACACAACATGGGAACTTGAAATTTTTTTGAGAGCATAATAATCATCCCTATAACATATCCAATCATCATAATATCAATTCCATAGCTCAATATCTCCAGTCACTAAGACTTACCTATGCTTGCATGTTAGATCTCTCATAGTAACAACTAGGTCAACTGAAATAATGTAATAACTCAAACATGAAACCTCTAAAAATGACCCAAACATACCTCATATTCCATGATATACCTGATATTTCATGCTTCCATGATCTCAAATGGCTCCAATACACTCTATCACACCTCTAAAGCATACATACTGCTCCCAATGAGCACATGTAACATGGAGAACCACATGTATGCACTACTCATACTACTTTATGAGTGCTCAAGCACCCTCAAATCATGTATATCCATGTCAACATGCTTCCCAAGCAACCAAGAAGCTCACACTGCCAAGCTTACACCTCTAGGCACCTGTATGGGCTTGTTAGAGCAAAGCACACATCACCATTGAATCCCAATGTAGCAGTTGATAAACATTTGAACCATCATGTTAGCACCACATACATCATCATGACATCATCCTACAACATTAATTTTTATCATTAATGTGGTTTTTCATCAATGAAAACACCTATTAGGACACCATGCCAACAATCTCCCCCTTTGTCATTGATGGAAAACACCTTGAACTTCTCCCCCTTTTTACATTAATGAAAAGGCATACATGTTACTCACCTTACCTTCTTTCATTCATTCATACTCTTCACCTTTGGTTAGAAACATCAACCAAAGGTCTCAATTCGACTCTTTCTCTTGATTTTCCCAAAATATGATTCTTGCCTCAATTCAAGGCATGAAACAACAATAAGCTCCCCTGAAAGAAGCACTTCAACATCTGAAAATCATTAGTACACCATGGAAAATCATAATATCCCTTTTTAGGGGCACAAAGCAACATTTCCAACCTCCTAGGCATTGCAAAAACACCAATTTTCTCCTATGCCCCCATTTTAGCCTTTTAAGGGTACTATGTACATCATAGAATAGAGAAAACATCATCTCTTAACATGCCAAAAATGTCAAAACTAACCATTCGACATTAGTATTCCATCATTTATTAAAAAAGACCATGCATAATTTCTAGGCCTAAATCATGCAATATCAAGACATATTCATTCTTCATACTTAAGAGCAAAATATATGAGTCCAAAATAGTCTTTTAGAGCAAAAATGGCCAATTTCAATGTCCAACTACAAGTCACTCAAGCATTGAATCAAGAAAGTTTCACTCCCCTAGACAAAATACCTCCATTTCTAGCTTAGCTGAGCACAAATTTGAGCTACTATTCATTCTATAATGCCTTGAAATCATCATTACAACTTTACAAGGTCCTAAACAACTTTTTAGTCTTCTTGAGTCATATTCAACTAAGATGAATAAGTCAAATAACATATCTTGTACAAGAATGAATCTACAAGGAGGAAACACCACCTTCTCACCTTGAATGATCTTGAGAAAAATTTCACTCCATGGAAGAAGATCAAACAAGTACTCCCCTATGCTATGATTTGTATACATACACCAAGGAAACTTGATAACTTATTACAACACCACTTCAATGCACTTAGAAGACAACCTAAACCTTAACTCTATCACAAAGTACTTCATTTTGAGAGAAGAAACCATGTCTAGAGGCTTCTTAAACCCCTAAAACTATTAGAATTGAGGGCTAACTCATACCCTCCTTGTCTTTTGAAAGCAAAATAAAACAACCTATAATTGTCATCCAGTTTCTATAGCACTACCTTAGTCAACTTATGAAGGATAAGAACCATCTTTTGCACCTAAAATTGATCAATCATTTTATCTTGTAAACACTTTTATTCATACATCATATACCATGAAGAACTCAAACAAGACTTTGAAAAGCAGCATTTGACTTCATTACCAACATTTAACATCATGCTAGAACAAGCCTTTACATACAGAACCCGTATAGTGTAATTTTGAGCTAAAACACACATCTCTATCCTTCACACAGCAACTATGACCACCACCTACTACCAACACTTGCAAGAAAAAAATGAATGGATGAGATAACATACCGTTTTCATGAAGAGATTGAGCTTGAATACACACTTCATACCCTCGTAACCTCTTAATCATAATACTTCGCCTCTAGACTTGTCTCATCATTTCTTCATGGAGTACAAAGAAACCCTTCACAAGCTCATATCATCTTTAAGACAATCAAGTTAAGTGCAATCCTAACCATCTTGAAAAATACAGGGTTTTATAGAGCTTCAAAAACATAGTAAATGAAGATTAAGACATCAAACTCATATCTTTCTTAGACAATCCATTCTTCTTTCATCACCGTACTAATATCAGATCACATTTTAACATAACATCATATGAAAAACATAGTCATTTCTTCATCACAACTATACCTTACTATGAATAACATTAAATATGTATTTTTAGCATTCCTTGAAATGATAAAAACATCTTCTATACCATGACTAATCATGAGGAAATCAAGAGGTAGGGTTTTTAGAGCCAAACCCTTATCACTATGCACCAGAATCAACAACTTCACTCAACTTTGTCAAGCATAACTGAGAAATTACACATACTTGAGGCCCCAAAAATATATATCATCTAGTCCCATGTGTTAAGATGATTTTTACAAAATTTCAAATAAAAACTCCATCAATAGACCACTCAAAAGTGAGTTTCCATGTATACCGCTTGAATGGACATGTGCTAAACACAGTTAATGAGGTAGTGAAGTAACATTTTTTCATGTATTTTTCCCATTTCATCTTCACACTAGAAAAATTTCCTTGTGAAAACATCTTTTATGCATGATAACACCTTCACCAACATATAGACACTTCAGATCATGAATCACCATGATACATACCTGTAGCCCTCCATTTTTTGTATAAACATAGTAAAATTTTCACTCCATCACTTCATCACATCATTTACTTCTTGAATCAAACTGATCAAGTAGAACTTGATCACTAAATAAATACCTTCAAAAGGACTCAAAGGACATATATATACTACATTTTCAACTCATGATGCAGAACCAATATGCCTAAGAACTTATGACATTGACATACTAAACACTCATGATGAAGGACTGAAAGATCAAAACATTCTATGATATGAATGATAGACATCATTTTCTATGCAATGACAAGATTTGAGACATCACACACATGAAAATATATTAAGACACAACTTTTTAGGACCATTTGTAGCTCATGAAAACTCCACATAATCATTTTATGACTTAGACATGATAGTGAAAACCATCACAAATCAATGATACAATATAAAAAATATTTAGAAACAAATAACATGAGCATGAAGATAAAGACCAAGAAACCAAACAATTTTATGACACATAGGTCAAGTCAAGATGATATAAAAACATTTATGACTCTTCACATGAGATGAAACACAAACAATGAACTCAAGAGACCTCATACTAAACCATGTAAACTACACATATGTACTCAAGAATGTAAGAAAAGTTGACAAGATATTTGCACAATAACCATCATTATGAGACAAAACAAGACTATGAGGAGCAATACACTCATACCTTGACTTTGTAGAGATGAAACACATGACATAGACAAATCCCCCTCACCTAGATGCTTCATTTGCAATGGTATACCTTCAAGAAGCATAATGAAGGTATACTTGTTCCATGGAGACCTAAAAGAAGGTCTTGAAGAGGTCCCAAGCCTTCTTGGGCACTGTAAAACATCCTTCATCCTCTCTCTCTCTACTCTAAACACTGAGAAACACCTCTTCTTCTATCATCACAAGCTCTTGATAGGACACTATTGTCTCTCCTAGGCTTCCACACTCTTCCTTGACTATTTTTGTTCATTCTAGGCCTTTGAAGGCCACCTCCTTACACTCTAGGTCCTTGAACTCTTTGATTCTACCTTGATAGGCCATGGTAACAATTCTTTGCAACATGACCAACTCTATTACAACTGTAACACACACATTGAATCCTTCCTCATGTAGCTCTCAACTTGTCTAGGTGGATCATTCAAGAAATGTCTAGCAACATGACCTTTCTTATGGAAATTGTAACATACCACACTCTTAGCTTGCTCACTTATACTATTCTTCCATGGATGAGCCTTTCTAACATACCTTCTACACTCCTTTTCCCTATGACCAAATCCATTGCATGTAAAACAATAACCATTGAAATATTTTTCATACCTTGATGCATTAGGCTTGCCTAATAGGCCTTGGTTTCACATTGTCCTTCATGAGTGTCACCTTCTTCTCTTCCTTGGTGATAGGTTCACCTGATTATTTGCTTGAACCAATGTCTTCTTGCTTCACTTCCTTTCCTTTAGACTCCTCTTTGAAGCCCAAGCCAGTCCTATCATTTGCTGCTCTTTGTTTTCCAAGTAGGTCATCTAGATATTTTGCACTTTTCTCAAACTTCTAAAAGGACATAGTCTTCTTGCTATCCTTTAGTAGCTCAGCCCTCAGAAACTCTATATCCTCTTCATATTTTGAACACAAACTCTCTTTATCTTGCAAATTTGAAACAAGATACTTTACCTTTTCTTCTAGAAATTTGATTGACTCACTTTTCTTAGAGGATTCAACCACATACTATTTCTTCTAGCTCATGAAAGTGATTCCCATATTCCTTGATCTGCAAACTCAAGCTTTTGATTTTCTTTCTCAACATGTTTTAACTTCTCTTGAATTCCTTTAACATCAACTTTATCTTCCTCATCATCTTCAGTAGAATAGCTGCAATAACCTGAAATAAAATCTCCTAACAAAGAAGATTCATCATTAGAAGACCTCATGGCTTCTTTAGTCATGAATAAGGCCTCATTTCCAATGTTCTCACAATCTAATTCAGATTCAAAATCTGAAATTCCACTACTAGCATCAGATAGTTCATCATTTTCATTTGTATAAAAATCTTTTTATCCTTTTTGTAATCAAACTTCTTAAAGCATTTTCTTTCTCTTATCATAATTTTTTTCTTGTTGTCATGATCACTATCATGTTCATGTTCCTCATGATCTTCCTTCTTATTCCTATGAGGAAAATTAACAAAAAATGTCCTATCTTACCACATTTGAAACATTTGTAAGGAAGCTTACCTTTGTACCTACCAAATCCAAGTTTCAATCTTCTAGCCATCATAGCAAAGAGCTCTTCATCTTCAATCTCAAGAGTAGCTTCATCATCCTTCACTTTATTTGATTTTAGTCTTCATTTCATATTTGAATGCAACCTCTTTCTTGGCTGGTTTGGGATCACCTACTCTCATCTCATAAGCAATCAAAGTACCATGCAAATCATCCATCTTCAAAGTAGTCAAATCCTTTGCTTCTTCTATAGAGATACTTTGGAATCAAATTTTGGAGTTAGTGACCTTAGAACCTTTTGAACAACCATTTATTCTTTTACTTATTCTCCTAATCCTTTCATACTATTGACAATTTTGTCAACTCTAAGTAGATATGCAACAATGGACTCTTCATCATTCATCTTAAGAGATTCAAACTGATTTCTAAAGGTTTGAAGTTTAGCAATTCTTACCTTTGAGTCACCTTCATATAGACTTGAAATTTATCCCATGCTTCCTTCGCTGATTTGTAGTACATTACCTTTCCCAACTCAGATTCTCTAAGACCCTAAATGATAGCATTAAAGGCCTTAGAATTGTGTTCATATGCATCCTTGTCTACTTTATCGGTAATAGGAGTGATAGGAGGATTATAGCCATCTACCACAGTCTTCAAACATAAAATCCTTGTGACATAATGTAGGTCCTCATCCTTACACTCCAAAAATCATATTTTGTTCCATCAAACATTGGTGCCTTTCTATAACTCTAACACTTGCCATTTTGTACTTTAGGATCTCCTTTCAAGTTGTCAAACTTCTCCAAAAAGGACCTACTCTGATACCAATTGTTGGAAGCACAATGGACTAAGAGGGGGGTGAATCAATCCTTATAAAAATTCAAATCATATTTCAGATTGAAACACAAAATACCATAATTATTCAAAACACATAATCACTTAACCATCCATTAATGTGTGCACACAATCAAATATCATCACAACATATAAACCATGAAAGAGAAGGAAACACATAAGAACACAAGATATAAGTGGAAAACCTCAAGGGGAAGAAAACCCACTAAAATTTTTTTTGATATTACACACAAAAAAGAATCAAGTGAATATTACACATCACAAGAGATTTCTTTAGTGAGGCACCAACCCCACAAGGAGCACCAACCCCTAAACCCTTGTTGATATTACTCACAACAAGAGACTTACATGAATATGACTCATCACAATATTTTTTTGAAGTATGACCACTGAAAAATATGTTGATACCACAGATTGATAGTGATCCAAATATTCAGCTCCAAACTCTTCAAACCCTTGCTCAAACCCTAGGTCTTCAACTTGCACAATCTAGCTCTTTCTTCACTTCTCAATGCTTCAAAATATTGCACACATGATTTCTGATATTCCTCAACCTATAACTCACTTGATATGAATTCAATTCATGCTTCTACACCTGCAAAATCACTCACCTAGGTCGCATACCTTGCACACACTCAACTAGTTTGGAAAAGCACCCAAAAACATGCTTTTATATGCTTCTCCACCTTTCTAAATTAGGAAAAAGATTTCGGTCCATTTGATTAATTTGACCCATACATCTATGGAAAATTCATAAATTTTAATTATAATAGTTACATTTTACCCATATAGGTTGGCCTAGCTAAAACCTCATTACATATGCCAAAAATGGCTCAAAACCCCATGGGCACATTCTTAAAAATGACCCTAACATTAGTACCATAATTTTTCATGACCCAAACCATTTAATATGAGTAAAATATCATAAAAATTCATACATGGTCACAAATTAATATCAACCAATCAAATTATTTCATTTACTTGGGCCTAGTTCCCTTTACAAACTTCAAAACAATTGTTTCTGCACCCTTCAACACCATGGAAACTTCATCTGATCACCAAATCACTTATACTAAACCAAATAATGCCATGTGACAACTAAAAGAAATTTCATAACCTTTAGAAAACTTCTAAGAAATTTATAAGTCATGAAACATCCTTCACTTCAAACCACATCAACATTTTCCTTCACCAAATCAATCCTACAAAAAATATGTTTCCAAAGGTTAGCTCATAAAATCAATTTATAAATGCATTAAATATATAAAATGGATTAATTTTATTAAATTAATCCCTCTTCACATTATATAGGATATAGGAATCATCACCTAATCCATCTCATGCTTCAAACAACATCAAACTTGCACAAAAACAGATGTTGTCTTGAACTGCCAAAAATATTCTTTCTCAAAGAATGACCTGGAAATCCTATCAAATCACCTCATCATGAGGATAATATATATAAAATTGGAAATATATCTGAATATAATTTCCAACACAACTTTAATCACCTCAAAATTCCACATGTAGCTCAAGTTATGGCCAAAACATTGGACCTTGCTATTTGAGACCCCAAAACTACCCTTTGACCAATCAACCTGTTTGGACCTTAAAAACATCATGAAACTACATGAAATTGTCCTAAAATATCCATGGAATCAAGAAAAACTACCAATCATCATGAACCATCAATTTTGTATGCTACTCCTTTGGACCATCTTGTCCTAAAACCTTCTTCTTCAGAAACTACTATTTTTAGGTGGGGCCCACATATCATCATGACCTCAACCATACATTTTTGGAAACCTGAGGAGTCCTCTACAACATAAAAATCATAAATTTTTATGAATCAATCAAAACTGGGTCAAAACTTCACTTTATGTTAACTATTGCTTTCTACTAGGGTTTAACTAGGTTTTAGATCTCTTTACCTTCTTAACATTCGTTCATAAAAATGTGACGATAAAATGACCTGATTATTTTTGTGAAATTTTATAAACTCACCTTAGAAGAATACTTGAAATCCAAAAAGTCCCATGTAAGTCACACTATTCACAATGAGCATCAGAAGTTCAAATTCAAACTTGATTTTCAACTATTCTTGACCTGTCTCACAAAATCAATCATATCTGGAAAAATACACAACATGGGCACCTGAAATTTTATGAGAGAATAATACTCATCCCTATAAAATCTCTAATCATCATAATATCAATGCCATAGCTCAATATTTTGAGTCACTAAGACTTACCTATGCTTGCATGCTAGATCCTCATAGTAACAACTAGTGTCAACTGAAATAATGCAATAACTCAACATGAAAACCTCTTAAAAATGACCCAAACATACCTCATATGAAATGATATACTTGATTTCATGGTTCCATAAGCTTAAATTGATCCAATACACTCTATCACACCTCCAAGCAAACATACCTGCTCCCAATGAACATCTCAAACATAGAGAATCACTTGTACATGCACTATTCTACTCTGTGAGTGCTAAAATACCCTTAAATAATTCTATTCATCATGTCAAAATTCTTCCCAAGCACACAAGAAGCTCACACTACCAAACTATACCTCCTAGGCACCTATATAGGCTTGCTAGAGCAAACATGCATCACTGAATCCCAATGTAACAACTGATAAACATATGAACCATCATGTTAGCACTACATACATCATCATGAAATCATCCTAAAACATTTAATTTTTCATTAATGTGGGTCTCGCAATGAAGAGATTAAGACATTATATGCCTAACCAAGAAGCATAAGTAATAGTAAAATAAGAGAAGTTGTGAATGTTCTTGACCTAGACTGACTTGTCTAAGAAGGGCGTTCAATTTATCATGTTGATGGGTGAGTTCGAACTCACCTTTGTCAACCAAAATTATGTTAAGGGACAAATCATTGCTAATTGGTCAGTAGATAATCCCATAGACTACGAGGAGTTAGTAGATTTGAATTTTCTGATGAATGTGTGTTCCTTATAGAAACAAAGCCTCACATCACTTTGTGTACATAGTACACTGACATTGTCAATCACATTGTAGATCAGTCATACCCCAAGGGAGTAAATTTGCAGCAAAGGCGACAACCGAGCATCATAGCTGAAAAATACGTAATTGTAGAAGAAGTGATCTATCATAGAGCCTTCAATGACATGATGTTGAGATGCATTGATGAAGAAAAATCACAAAAATTCTCTTTGTGGCCCATAATGGAGTCTATGGTGGCCACTTTGGAGGGCATTCAATCACTAGTAAGATTCATTAGATATGCTACTTCATCCTACATTAGAACATGACATTGTAGATTACATGCCCAAGTTAAAAAAATTGCCAAGAGTTCTCGCACGCTATAAAAATTCCTTCCTAGGCTCTTCAACCAATAGTGACACCTTGGCCCTTTTCTACTTGGGGTCTTGATTTGATAGGAAGTTCTCTCCCTCATTATCGGATGGCCATAACTTCATCATCATGACCACAAAGTATTTCAAAAAGTGGGTTAAGGTCATACCTCTTACTACAATACCTTGATAAGTAATCACTAAGTTTATCTTAAACAAAAACATTTGTAGGTATGGTGTCCCACAAGTCATTATCTTAGATAATGACATACCTTTAAGAATGAAGAGGTGCGTGAGTTATGTGCGCAATTTAAGATATCCCATCACACAACCTCTTTATACTATCCTCAGGCCAATGGACAAGTTGAGGCTATGAACAAGATGTTAAAGTCCATTCTCCTTAAGATGGTTAAGGATAACAAAAGTGATTGGCACTTAAAATCTATTTCGGTGTTATGGGCCTATCGACGTCGTGCGAATGCCTACGGGGGTAGCCCATTTCTCTTTAGTCTTTGGTGTCAAATCAGTCTTACCACTAGAGGTAGAACTACCAAGTATTCATGTGTCTCTATAAGGCATCCTTGATGAAGACGTATACCAAGAAGTGTAATTAGTTGAACTAGAAACCCTAGATGAGACACATATCGTGGTTGAACAACATTATAGGGTTTATCTTTGATGAATGTGTTGCCAGTATAAAATTAAAGTGTATGAATGCAAAATATAGGTAGGAGAGTTTGTATTGATACTTGACAACCTGGATCGATAAAAAGGTTGGTGAAGGAAGGAAATTTAGACCAAAATGGCTAGGGCTCGCACCAAGTAATGGAATATTATAAGAATGGTGTGTATCATTTGTGTACCTTAGAAGGTGAAGAATTTAGTGAATCGGTTAATTCACTTCACCTTAAATGATTTTATGCATAGTCACTTGCATTTCCATACTGTACATTATTACATCCATACTATTTTTCATTTGCATTATCATCTTGTGAAATTGTAAACTGGAAACTTACTTTTCAAGCAATTTTAAGACTTTCAAATATTGGTAAAAACATTCAATCATATCTCTTCAAGTATCCATTTTATCATCTCCAAATTATCTAATCTCTTCATCATTTCAGTTCTTAAGAATATTTATCATATTGATCCTACTAAGACTTACACACTTAGTTCTATTCATGGTTTCTTCCGATTCAGGTGTCTTTTCCCATGGTTTCCTCTAGAAGCTTCTTGATGTCACATCTCTCCCTAAAAATATCTCTCATGATAGAAACATTCTAAACATTTCACTCGAGATCCTTGTTCTCCTATCTCAACCTTCGGTGGTGAGCCCTCACATCCTACTAGTTACGTGGGGTTGAGACTAGGGGAAATCATTCCTTCCCAAAAGCACAATCCAAAATCTAAAGTAAAAAGAAAGATAAATAAACAATAAACACAAAAAAATTCATTTACAAATAAAACTACACTTCTCTACCCTAACAATATTTTGTGATGAACTCATGCTTCTTAGTAAGCATGAGGCTCGGAAATGAGAGAAGTGCCCTTACTCACCTATGTCTTGTCCTCGTGATGAGTCCATGCTTCTTACTAGTAGCATGGGGCAAGACGTAGGGGTCATATCAATAAATCAAAAATTTGTAAATAAATTAAGAAATAAAAAGTGCTTTGAAATCTAAAAATCCCAAGAAAATGAGCTAGATGTGTATGTTACAAGAGATTCATTCCTAAAAACTAGATTTTATCAATCAAAAGGCCATCTACGGATCTAAGTCTAGTAAAACTTGCAAGCAAAATGCATTATGAACTGGTTAGTTGACCTTGCCTAGGATTGAGTTATAGGTTTCTAATTGGATCTTTGTCAAAATATTGTCTTCTGGTCATTATATTCGATCTTCAAATCATACAACTCATGTCATTCTTGGCTCTCGGTGATGAGCTCTTACATCTTACTAGTTGCGTGGAGTTAAGAATCGAGTGAGTTCATATTTTATCATATCACATTCATCACATTTTGCCAATAAAATAGAAATGCTAAATATTTCTTAAAAATCAAAGTATCTAAGCTATAACATTGCATCATCATCATCCATAACATGCATCAATAAAACATAAAAACATCGAAATTTGAACTGTCTAAGAGTACACATATGAGATAAACCATGACCAATTCAACTCTTACAAAGAATTCCAAACCAAAAAAAGATGTCCATATATGTATATATAATAATGTCAAGTTTTCATGTACAATGCCGTCACACTCTAGCAAGTGTGGTCAAAATGCTCATCTATGAGCTGAAAATACAAAAAAATGATATATACACAAAAATGGTCTAAAAGCAATAAAGTCACTATCTCTCTCTCCAAGATCCCTACGTGGGTCCAAGGAGAGTGCTCCGTTGTGGCTCCTATGACAAGAATAACTAGGTGTAGCATGAGAGCCTCCATTTGTAGATCGATGAGAATGTTTGTGAGACTATTCATGCGCCAAAGCAAGTGAATGACCAATAGTGGTAGCTTTGATATGTGTGTACTCTTTCTACTGTCTCCTCCGAATTGCCTCATACACAACAAGTTTGGTTCTCATCTTAGTCATGACCTCTACTACATGCCATCTTTGCCGGCGCAATCATGTTAGTGTGGCACCCAACCATTTATTAGATGTCCCGTGTCTGCAAGCAACTCCTCTGTGCCATCTTTGAGGGGATCAAAATGTGTCAAGGAGAATCGGTGATTGAGATCTCATCATCCTTCGTAGTAGATGTAAAGTGCAAGTAAACAATGGAGAGTTAGAAAATTTGAAAAAAAGAAAATAAAGAGATAGTAGATAGTTAATTAACAATCTATTCTAGAAAGTAAAGTAAGGAAAATAGTATTTTTCTTATTTAGATCTTCAGCATCTAGCTTGGGTCAATAACTATAGCTGGTAAAAGTACCTCCTTTACTCTAATATCCTCCTTGCTTCATCAGCCTATGGATGGAATGAACCCTTGTCCACCCCTATGGGGAAAATGCTCCTTTGAGTGTACTATCTCTACCTCCGCCGCCCGCCTCGGCTCTAGCAGCTGCAGAGGCCTCTCCAGTGGCCTCCCACTATAGGTCACTCTCCTCCTTTGAGCCCAAATCGGTCTTAGCCTCATCCTCCTCTTCGCTGTGTGGTGGGTCTACCTCAATATGAAGCATTGACCTCGGCCTAATCTGCTACCTCAACACCAGGATTAGGTGTAACATGTGGTGTATGAATGGGAATCCTCAAAGTAACAACTATCCACTCTAGCTTTCCCCCGGGAAGCTCTCAACTCTCGAATGCCTCTATATACTGTAGGTGCTGCTGGGACTGCATCTACATAGGGTAGCCCAAACCGTCGAGGTACCCTAAGGACTTGATGAATCTCAAATCAGTTAGTTTGATCAACTAACTAAACTATAGTAATACATACATCATTGTAAAAACCTCCCGACCCCATCTATCGACATATCCTAATATGGGTGCACAATCATATCTTCCATGGTAAGTGTGGGGTTTTAATTTAGCATGTTTTGTTGATTACATCTTTATCTGCACTTGATTCTCATTTTCTCTTACAGGTGGTGGGAAGCTTGGATTGGCATAGTTTCAACACATGGGCGTGTAAGGTATAATTTCTAACTTTCCCATTTGGGAGTGCCATACTCGGACTTCATGTTTTACACCTCTTCATGGCTAAAATGATTCTCCGAGGGGAAATATGTACGCACCCAAAATTGCATAGTGTTATATTGTTGGAACAATAATAATCCCCAATGATGATAACTTTCATTTCCAAAATAAATGATGAATCTAGGTCCCATTTCTTTGTTTTTTCTTACCCATGTGACTTATTTTCCTTTTCTTCTTAGTTTCCTAGCCTTACATGCTTCCACAAATGATTTTTGGCCCCTTTTCCTTATATTTTATCTTTAAGTTATGTAACCGCCCCAAAAATACGTAACCATTATTATTCGTTGAGCGGTGGCTACACAACCACCACAATGGTTGCATAACCACTGGTGCCTTGCACAGATGGGCGGTTTCGTGCACTTAAATCCGAGACTCAAGCAACGTGTTTTATACACATGTTGCTTTCTTCCAAGTCATTTTCTCACACGTTTCTTGACCAAATCAGCTATTTTTGAGCTTGATAGATGCATATGAAATTCTTCTTCTTTACTTACTATTCTTAGTAAGTTGACTACCCTCCTTTGAGTGTTCTGGCACTTCTTGATTGCCAAGTGTGCTAGACTTCTTCCTACCAACTTTCTATAAAAACCAAGATTTTTCCCAAAGCATTGGTTGGAGTCTCTTGAATTGGAATTACACCATTACTCTGCTGAAATATTTCCAAGAAGCACACAAACAACTTAGAGCTTTGCCTTTGTTGCTTGCTCCGCATTGCTACTAGACTACCTACAACTAGCTTGCTCCAACACTTCAACTTCTTTTGCATACCAACCAACATAGCTCCCGATACATTGGATTCATCATTGGAAAATAAGTTGAGGGGATAAAGAAAAGCACAACCAACATTGGATATTGTCACAGTTCTACATTTCTAGGTTGGGGGTGTAATTTAATTCTTTAAATCTTCCTTTTAATTTAGATTTCAATTCATAATCAACTCAAAATATTGTTTTAAGAAAGGTATAATTTACAAGTTAGTTTTATTTTCGTAAGTAACTTCCGTTGAAAACTCCTTCTCATCTTATCCCTGTGGATTTTCCTGGGAAGGATTTAGAGGAAGTTCTTGTGCACAAATCTTTTCATTTCTTCACTATCAAATTACATGTAGCTTTCCTTTTATTCATTAGTTAGATTTAAACATGCATACGAGAAAATCTTCTCTTGAAATATTCCTCCCTGCTTATCCTTGTGGATCTACAAGGGAAGTAAGTTTGAAGAAGCTTCGTGTCTGTGCATCTTGTTGAATTTCTTCACATTAAAAAGATTTTGTAGAATTTTAGTGTTTTACTAGGAAAGCTTCAGGGAAGAAATTGCTTTTGAGAATATTTTACTTCTTCCCATGATTCGAGGTAAAGCCAACAGAGGAAATAAAATCCACATTTACAAATTAGAATAAATCCTCTGTTTAAACTAGATTAGAATTAATTAATCTACAACAGAGGAATAGCCACATCCAACTATTTCACTTGTTTATTTTATTTTGTTTTAGCATAGAATTAGTTTTCATTTAATTAGAAGCAGTTTCCATTTCTTTGTAACTTTTATTTATTTATTTCAATAAACCGAAAAATCCTAAAAACATATATTAAAGTAATTAGATTAGTTTATTTGTTTTATTTCCTTTCATTCAAAATATTTTAGGAAACACAAAAATAAGAATAGATTAGTTTGCATGTATTTATTTAATTAGTTATTTGCATGTAGATTTAATTAAATTAAAGGAGAGTAATCAACTTTGTTTAATTTGAATTTTTTACGTTAATTTTTTAAATAGGAATCTAAATTAATTATATTGGAATTAACACAAGCTCCCATGTTTCCTTAGTGGCTTAGGTTACTTGAACTTAGCCTTAGCCCCTTTTGGTTTCTTTATGTGCTTTGTTTATTTCGTAGATTCCTTGTTTCATGCTCACATGACCATTCAAGGTCCATGTCAACCAAGACAAAGAGTTTGTGACCCAACCGTGCCACAACCAAACATCGACACACAATTGACTGATATTGACCAAGGCCTTAGACAAATTATCTTTCAGACTACCCCAGTCCCACCTACCATCATCATACAACTAATTGATTTGAACGATGAGGTAGACATTGCCAAAGAGTTATGGGAAAATCAGTCGGTAGGGATTAGACTTGTCCTTATTCCATTGTTCTTCATATATTCATGACCCTCTTCGGAGAGGAATTCGTAGACGATGAAGGAAAATTTCCCCGCATTCCACAACCTAGTAGGGTCTTATTCGGTTCCACCGATATTTACCGTGACTTGCGTGTGGCTATCATCCTTGAACGTACCATTACACTTGAGTAGGTTAGACAAGTGTTCATTTCCCTTAACGAGTAAATACCCATTGTGCATGTTAAGAACATTCATTTGCCTTTATTTTCCCCGTAGCCATTTACACCTATTCCATCTATCCCATCCATAGCCATCTATCCATTCCATCTGGTCTGTCCGACACAACCTCGGGAGGTTAAGTGCGCTTAGGAGTCATGTGTTGATTCTCGGGTGTACAGTAACCTTTTGAATCTTAACTATTCTACACACACTAGAGCACAAATTTATCGAATACACAAACTTTTATCTACCACATTTAACATAAATTTTGTAAATTCCTACTCTAACTCATGTGCCAAAGACACTTATTATCACTTTTTTGTCATTGCATATTATATGTTGTAGGATTTTAGCCTACATTCATCGATTTGGCCAATTAACACCTTCCCCTATAGATCTCACAATACAATTGTGCCTTGTTTTGTGATGTGATGAATAATATAAGGACATTTACACTTGATGTGTAATTTTATTGGGTGTGCTTTAAATATGCTTTCATATACCAATACTATTTGTCATATTTGAAATTATTTACTACGAAGATTCTAGTAATGTCATGTTTTTTTGACTATGTTTATGTGCCTCCCGATTCCATTACGCAGCGTTACCCTATTTTCTTCAGCTTTTGTCCAATCCAAAAATATGTTTTCAATGGAATCTATCTCCTAAGCCTACGATTATTGTAATTTGTAGGAATTGTACAATTATTCCATTGGCGTTATTACTTCTATCTCATAGACAAATTGAAATTAGGCATGTCCTATGTTATATTTGTAATTTTTTTTTGTATGCCCAAAGTGTTGCAGAATTCTATTTTCCCAATCATCTCTTTGAACATTGCATATATTTGTAAGAACTCTTTGCATAAATTTTTAGTAGCCTCTCGCTTGTCCATTTTATTTATGGTAATATGTTATGCTTTGATGATGCATAATTATAAACTCTTATGTAAGGATTTTTATTGTATTTTTTTAGCAAGTGTGTTCCCTTATCGATGATTAACTTGTGTGGGCATCCATACCTACTTATAATATTTTCATATAGAAACTTATTTGTGTCTTGTACTACATAATTGGGGTGTTGCGGTGGCTTCAAGCCATTTAGTGAAATAGATGATTACTATGATGATATACCTAGCTTTCAAAATTCTATATGTTGAATTAATTGGACCAATAAAACATATCCCCCATTGTTCAAAGGGTTATGTAGATAAAATTGGATTGAGTGGAATATCATCCATTCGATTGGGTTTCCCTATTATTTGAAAAATTTCACAATGTTTTGCAATGTGATGTGTGTCTTGAAACAATGTTAGCCACCAAATTTCACTTTGCAAAATCTTCTTTGTAATCAGATCCCCTGCAAAATGTCTTCCTTCTATGCCGGAATTTGCTTTGCACAATATGATTCTCTTTCATGTTCTAATGTGACTTCACACAATGCTTCATCCTTCCCCAATTTAGATAGAAATCCATTTATAATTGTGTATGACAAGGCTTTAGTGATAAGTTACTTCTTCTCCTTTTTTGAGTAGTGATATGGTAAAATCCTCTATTCCAAGAATTGCACAATTTCTTCAAGTTTATCTAAGATTGTGATAACCCAAAATAAGTGCGCGTCTTATGCATTTTCATCCAAGTCTTCAAGTTATTCCCTTATATTTATGTGACTTTGGTGATTTGGTCCTACATGTTCTCTTCCTAGTTTGACATTTATCTTAAATCTATATTCTTGAAATAACATAAGCCATATAGATATCATTCCTCCTAATTAAAATTTGTTTATAAGATACTACAATGCTCGGTGTTCTATGGAGGAATCAAATGGTGTTTCCAAAAATATAGCATAAATTTTTAAAGTGCAAAGACCATGGATAAAGCCTCCCATTATGTAGTATGATTTTTTCTCGCTAGTGATAATTTGTGACTTGCAAAATGAATTGGGTGATCGATTCGTCCTCCCGATTGTGGAAGGATTGCTTCGATTGTGTTTCCTAAAGCATCAACATGTAGTTGAAAAACTTTGGTCTAATATAGAAAAAATAATATTGGCATAGTGACTAACTTCTATTTAATTTGTGTGAATGTATTTTGACACTCCATGGTCCTTTCAAATTTATCCCCTTTCAATAATAGTCGTTTCATTGGTTATATAATGCTAGCATATCCCGTTATGATTTTTTAAAGAAATTGTGTCCCCGAGGAATGGAAAAACCTTGGAAGGATTTGTAGGAGGTTTGAGACCAATTATGACTACAATATTTTGTTGATCTACCCGAATCCTTGATTTACAAAAAACATGTCCAAGTAACACTACAAAAATGGTAATTTTTCTTTTTTAAATTCAATGCAATACACAATTGTCTACAACATTCTAAGATAACACGTACCTTAGAGAGGTGTTATTTAAAGAGGGAGAAAGATGTCCAATCATCTAGATATAATTATAAGAAAGCATGTATGAAATCTTTGAATGTAGTAACGACATCTCTAGAGAAGTTCGTGGATGCATTATTTAATCGAAAGGAATTACTCAATATGCAAAGCTGCCCCGCTCCATTATGAAAGTAATCTTTGCATGATATTATTGTGCTATTAGAATACATTGATAGCAATGGATTTCATCAGTAAATGAGTACACCTCATGCCTTTCTATTTCTTCAAGAACTTCATCTTTGAATGGTGTTGGAAATGGGTTTTTACACATGATTCGTTAAGAGCTCTATAATCACAAAAATTATAATCACTCATATTTTCTTTGGTTGAGTGACTACCATGCTCACCTAATCTAATTTTTTATGGGATAGATTATTCCTACTTCCACCATGTGGTCAAGTTCAACCATGAACTTTTCCTTCATAATAGGATTCAATATGTAAGGTCTCCTTTTGACAAACTTTGCACCTTCCTTTAATTCTATGTGCATTTCTCCCAATGATGAACCCACTACTTTTATTTTTATAAATTTAGTGGGAACAAACCTTCATAGCCTTGTAGCAATTGTAAAATATCTGAAATATATTTTTCCATTTAGTAGTATCTAATAGTGGCTAATTTTACTTGTACTTGATGGATGACATCTTCTATCACCTGTGCAATGGTTCAACATTTATTTTAGCCTTTCCTTTATCTTTGGTGTCTTCTACTATTCTTGATCCTTCCTTTTATTCTATTTGTAAATTTCCGGATGTTCCTCTTCCTTGTTGCACAATTCTTTTTTATCAAAAAGGTTCAATACATTCGGGTTCAAACATTCTCGCTAGTTTCATATCTTCATCAACATCCGACTCCTTTTCTTCATCTAGTGCACACACAAGTGACATGATCTTAGCAAAAATATCTCCCACATGGGTTATTCTTGTCCCACTATGGAGTCTCGATGCATGTAATTTCATTAAGAAGTGCCTATCATACCAAAGACATGACAATCTCATTCATGCACCATCGCAAACCCTTCAACTTATCACCTCACGTTAGCCTTTTTCTCGATGGGGGCTTGACCTAATAGGAAAAATAAAGCCTATATCTTTTGATGGTCATACCTTCATTATCACTACAACTGAGTATTTTACCAAGTATATCAAGGCTATGCCTTTAACCTATGTGATTGGTTAAAATATTTCCAAGTTCATTTAAAACCATATCATATGTTGTTTTGGAATCCCTTCCTCCCTTGTCACACATAATGGCACATATTTTAAAAATAAAAATGTCAAAGAGTTAGCCAAAAATTTTCATATCCAACTACACCACACTATTTTTTAGTAGTTCTCAGCATGCTCTACACCACAAAATTGGATTTCTTGATTTTGGTGAGGGTAGGTGGGTGAAAAAGAGGAAAACACGTCCAACATTTAAAGATGCGAGTTCTAGGTAGTTGAACAACTAGATTTAATGAGGTATGGTGCCCATTTCTTCCTCCACAAGCAATATATCATTAGAAAATGGATTTGTAAGGGTTCCCATACCTATTTTCAGAAATTGAATGCATGTTGTTAGTGGTTAGAAAGGGAAATCCAAGTTTATCTATCTCTCTCTCTCATCTTTGATATATTGTAAAAATATCTCATTTGTAAAAAGGAAGATGTTCTAAGATGTAAAGAAACTGTTAAAATTGTTTTTGAGTATTTATGAGTTGTAAACCTTCATTTTGGATTGACAATGTGTTATTGTGCCTTCTTATTCACATGTAATGGATTGTGCATACTTTGAAAGTAATAAAATATTTTTTTGAAGTGTTTCTCTCAACCCTAGCTTATATATATTTTTATATTTCCTTGCCTCTCCATTCTTGTTGTTGTATTTTGTACATGTATTTCTCACTTCTACTCAAATTAATGCAGTGAAATAATAAAAAAAAAACCGACCTTAGAAGACGTGGGGTTTATCGATACCCATAGAGATGGATGCTAAAGCTGATGTTTGATAGAAGTTGATTAGTCCGGGTGTATGTGTAAGTCCTCTGTCCCGCAAAGTAACATGCACTCAAAGACACTAAATAGAAAGGATTAAATAAATGGATAGATGACTACCCAACAAAGGTTGGTTCCAAGAATCTAGAAAGGATTCCTTGGAGGATGTCAGCTCATTTTATAACAATTAAGTAAATTGAAAAAACAATGATATGGATGAAGATAAAGATATAAAATCAACGTAGATATGTAGATAGAAGATGAGAAGCTCTAGAAATCTAGATGAATGGGCAAGTCCTGAGCAACTTCAAAAGTGGCCCAAGAGAGGTAGATGCAATCTGGACATGTTCAAAGTAGTCATACTAGAAATCCTCGGTTTCTTGTTCGATCTCATGAAGGAATTCAAATTGATCCTCGATGTCTTGATCAATATCAAAAAATCATATTGCACAAAGTGTGAGCTCATGCAAGATGTTGTATTGTTCCCAGAAGAAGGGGTGTTGGACTATCTGGAAGGTTGTAAATGTTGGTAATTAGATGTGAGTGACCAGGTATTGCCATCTAACAGAGAGCCATGCTTGGAAACAACAATGTTAAATGCAAAGGATTTGATGATAAAAAAGTTGATGATAAAGTTGATAAAATGACAAGTTTTGACAGAATCATCACGGTGATTAGGCCAATTGTTGGTGATTAGGGAATTTGGTGATTTTAGAGAATTGTAATAGTTTAATAAAAATGAATATTTGATGATACAAAATGGTGTTTTAGACTAATTTAAAGATTAAATGTGACTGGAAAGAAGTAAAGAAAGATTGTAAAGGTACCTTGGATTGATGTGAAGCTAAAAGATGCCTCAAACCTTTGTTTGGAGAAGATATGAGTTGACAGAGAATGTTCTAAATGTTTTCTACAACTATTCCGGGTGATGAAATTTGGTCTTCAAAGGACTGAAAAGACTTGATAATGATTTGATAATGTCTGGTGATAGCCTTGATGTCTTTGTGTTGACTGATGGAATGTAAGATACTAGTGCTTGAGACATAAAAGTTGGGCTCAAAGATTCAAAATTGAGGATCCTGGAGAAAGAGTAGAGAACTGTTATTTATAATCATTGGCGATTCAACTGAATCATCGATGATCCAAGTTTTTTAGGATTTTGAGTGGTAAAGTGGTTAAAACCACTTCTAAATAAACGAAGTTATTTGGTTTTGGAGTTCGGGTAAATGTTGAAGGGATGTTTTATTCGAGGTGAAGAGGTTAAATGGTTATGAAATGGTTTTTTTTTTGATTTTTTTTTATTTTTCTTTTGGTTTTCAAGTGGTTTTAAGTGGTTAAGTGTAGATTTAAGGGTAGATTTTATAGTTGTGGATAATATTTATGCTAGGTAAATATGATGGAGGATTTTAGACTTAGGATAGGGGATATATGAATTAAATGATGGGTTTGATTAATGTATTGTGAAGATAATGTAAGTGATAAAGGAGTGTGATTTTTAAGTGTCTACATTTGCCCCCTTTTTGTCGAGTAGTTTGGTGTAGGAAAATGCTAGACAAAAATGATGATAATTGATTTGTATGGGTGATCCCCCTCAAAATGGGGGACTTGCAACAAGTGTAAGGAACACCAGTTTGATAGGTTGGTTGGATAAGTTTGACATGCGTTTCATTTAAAAAGTTCCCCAGCCAGAGGTATCGAAATGAGGAATGCTACCATTGAATCAAGTGATAGGGGAACCAAAGGGTTTGTTACCTATGGACATATGATCCGTAAAGGTAGGCTTATAATGATGGGGAAGTCAAGTGATGGGGGGCCAAAGGGCATGCATCCCATAGATGTATGACATATCCCGAGATGATTTGTTTGTTTGATATTTAATATTTTGAGGATTGGGGTCCTTTTAAATGAGACAATGTGTTGAAAAAAATGGGATAAATTGATGTTGATTTTGAAAAAATATAGATGAATGTGAAAAATAGGGGATCGCTAGTGATTTGGGAAATCATGGGTGATTGTGATGAATCATTGGTGATTCAAGGAATCATCGGTGATTGATTTGCGAATTTTTTGGGGGCTATAAAAGCCAAGGGTGGTGATGAATAGTGCATTGTTGTGACCACATTTACGTGATTGGGGAGAGTGAATGAGCTAAAAATGGTGATTAAAGGGAATTGAGTTGAGAGAAATAGTGATGGCATCTTGAGCAGACACAAGAGCCCCCACACAAAGAGGTGAGTCCTCAATTTGTTTTTTTTTGATGAATTTTGCTGGTTTTTGGATTTTTTTCACCATTTTTGTATGGAATTTTATTTTGAAATCGTAGGAATCAATCGATTCGTGATTCAATGATTCAGTGATTCAATGAATCACCGATGATTCAAGTGAATCGCTAGCGATTGGTCGATCTATGTTTTTAGAAAAAATTTTTTTTTGAATATTTTTGATAGTGAAGTGGATGTTTTAGATAGAATTTTGGGATGTTTTTGATAGTGGATTTTAATGTTGGTTTTTTGTGTAGGTGGATGAAGTTGACCCTTCAAGATAGGATACCTATTATTTTAGAGGAGGTGGGAAGATATGATGGATGATGATTGGGCCCATGTAGAGGCAGTGGGATTTGTGGGGATGAGGGATTATAGGTGGATTCATAGATGTCGGGGTTGTTGTTGGCATTGATGGAGAGGTGGAATCCCACCACATGTACTTTTTGGTTACTGAGGGGAGATTACTATTACAGTGGAGGATATTCATAGGATCATGAGATTTCTAGTGCATGGAGAGGGTATTTATACTATTGATGAGTCGAGAGAGATGGTGTTATGAGGAGGTTATATGGGGATGAGGCAGATGATGTGAAGTACTGTGTCAGGATATTTTTCTTATCAGTATTTGTATTTTCCATCGAGAGATGGGTGCACATGGATGATGATGATGATGATGATGGCTATTTCATGTTTTTTCTCCCTCCCGATTCTAGGGGAGGTAGATTTCTGTGGATGATGACAGAGTAGTGGCCAAGATGATGGAGCATCGAAATATTTTTGAGTGGGCACCGACACTACTAGCACATATATATAGAGATTTGTGGGCTTGGAAAGTCCACAAGAGGTTTGGTATTGATGTGGCATTTTTGTTGCATTGTTGGGCATATGAGCATATATAGCCATTGCTCATCCACAAGGTTTTCCATGGGGTGGTTTCATGGATATGCATGTTGGTTTTATGAGATGGAGAGAGGATATGTGTTCGAGTGAAGAGGACAAAGAAGGTGAGATATTATAGAGAGATTTTGACAGGATTACAAGTAGGTGATGTGATATGGAGGCCTTATGTGGAGTTTTTCTGAGTGGACGAGGATATGAGCATGAGCTTGTTGGGACACAAAAAGACTTATGGGTATAGGATAGTGGAGGGGGAGTATGAGATGGTTAGATTTAGCCATGTCAGATGATGATAATTTGGTTTGATACATGATGTACATGAGGATCTTGTTCTTTATAGATGAGAGGATGGGGATACAAAGACTCCCAAGGCAGTTGTAGAGAGCATCCGTTTGTGATAGTAGAGGAGAAGGGGCTATGGGTATTGATGAGGAGGGGGACTTAGTTCCTATTGATGATTTAGGGTGTGACTGGTTGACTATACTTAGTGGTGGATGAGGGCATATGTTGAGTTTGAGAGGACTAGATTGATTCAGAGGGGGAGGAGGAGTGCATGTGCTCTCGAGTAGAGGGACACATGAGGTAGTGAATGTTAGTGATGATGATGATGATGAGGAGGATGAGGGGGAATTGGTAGCTGTAGTGACATAGTTGATGGATCGAGAAGGCCATAATGGAGGCTGAGAGGGATAGTGAGGAGAGAGAGAGATGATTTGGTTGGGGTGAGGGATACATTGATTAGAGAGAGAGATGGTGTATATGAGTGAGCAAGATGGACTCATAGCATAGTTTAGCACAGTAGTAGAAGTAGTTGATCGAGATGGTACCATATACCGTAATGAGATACTTTGAAGAAGGCCCTAGGCATCATGGGGTCTTCTATATCAGGTGCAGAGTTGATAACTCATGCACAAGCTAGCATTAGATGGGGGCATCGGGTATGATTAGTGTAAGCTCACTATCAGTCCTTACGGGAAGAGTTGTCATATTATGAGGATATGGTCATACATCGGTTACCTAATGTAGTGTTATATATCATGGATCATCTAGTGCAGCAACGAGGGAAGTGCCCAAGTGTGAGTGCAAGGAGTGTAGGTCAGCCACCTAGGGGGTAGATGGAGGAGCCGATGGTGATGGGGGTGTTCAGGGGGTGGTGGAGGTGATGGGAGTGCTATCCATGTGTCAGTGAGATTCTGAGAGATGTCCAGTTTACTGGAGAGTGATTATGTGTATTGTGATTGTAGATTTTGATATGTATATGACTCTTTGTGAAGCCTTTGATGATATATAAAGACTTTTGATGATGTATTTGGGACTTTGATTATATATATATGATTATATGATTATGATTATTTTTGATTATTTTTTTTTATATGATATATGTGTTGATACATGTGTTTTAATGTTTTCTTTAATTGATGTGTCTATGAGTTTTTAAATATGGAAAATGTGAATTTATGATTTAAATGTTTAAATGTGATTTGGATGATGATGTATGATGTGACTTAATATGTGATCAAAATTTTAATCAAAATGTGTTCTATCTTTTTGAAGTAGGATAAAAATGGAATGATTGCTTTGATATGGATTTGATACATACGTGATGGGTATAAAATGTGAAAGCACTTGCACTTTTAGCCTTTTAATAATGTTAACACAAGACTATCAAGTGGGTAGTGATACATGGGACCTCAATTATAGAGATGAAGTGATTAGATGTACCTTCCTAGGACATGAAAGGGTTTGTCATGTATAGGTCATGTGGGAAAGAGGGTTCTCCTTATCAACAGTTTCATAGAGAAATGCCCCTAACTTTACATATTTGATTTTGATGCAAACTGATCGATGGGAAGTTTTCTTTGATGGGAAAGTTGATCAATGTGGGAAGCTTTCCTAGGATGCTTTTGATATTTTGATTTTTTGAAGGTTGATCGATGGGAAGAATTTTTATATAGTATCCATCCTTCGAGGGAGTGGTCTAATTTTGAATTTTTGATTTATATCAGATAGCCATCCTTGAGGGATCGGTCTATGATTTTGACTTGGTAGTTGTCCTTCTAGGGATCAATCTACTTTTTTTTTTGATAATTTTTGATATATTTTTGAATAGATGTCCTTGAGGGATCATATATTTTTTTTTTTTTGATAAAGAGCATCCTTAGATATTTTTGACTTTTATTTGAGTTGAGGGAAAACCTTACTAGATTGTTTCAAAGAGGGGAAAGATGTGTACATGACCTACACATACGTGCCCCATGACATGCTTTTAGTTGGTACAAGGTTAGATGGATGTAATGATTATGGGGTTCTGCTAAGGAGGAACTTGTCCAGTGAAATATGTGATGAACAGAGTCATGGTGCTCATCTTTAAGGTTTATGAGGAAAGTGATGAAAACCACATGCTTTTGAATCATTATGATGAGAAGATGATTGGTTAATGGTGGGATAAGGTCTTAGATATAACTATTATCATGATGGTCAAAAGTTAATAGTAGAAAGGCCATAAGTGCAAGGCATTCAAAGGTTCCTTTTTAGGTTCACCATCAAGGGAGGCTAAGTGATAATATCCCAACCCATACTTGTGAGTAATGATGTATGGACCGATCCAATTAGGGAAAACTTTCCATGTTTACTCCATTCTAAAGTAGTGACATTTTGATTTTCCTTGAGAATGAGATCACCAATTTTGAAGTCACATTCTTTTACATGTTTATTATAGGCATGTTTGACATGTTCTTGATAGACTTGATGATGTTCAAGGGCCATTAGGCATTTTTCATCTAATAATTCTAGTTGTGCAAGATGGTCTTGTCGATATTCTTCATCGGGGATAAAGTCTTTGAGTGATACATGAAGTGATGGGATTTTAAATTCAAGGGGTAGAACCACCTAGAGCCGTAGACTAGAGAGAAGGTGTAGCACATGTAGGGGTATGGATGCTAGTTGATAAGCCCAAAGAGAAAATGGGATTTGGAGATGCCAATTCTTACCTGCATCATCTATTATTTTCATGAGGATTTTAGTAAGTGTTTTGTTAGAGGATTCTTCCTATCCATTTTCTTGGGGATAGTATGGTGATGAAAAATGAGTTTAATGTTGAAAGCATCACAAGTTTCTTAACATCCTTATTCTTGAAGGATTTTCCATTATCTGTGACAATTTTATGAGGAACACCAAAATGACATATGATGTATTGATAAATGAAATTGATGATTTGATTTTCTTTAGTTGAAGTTAAGGGAATAACCTCAACCCATTTTGTGAAATATTCAGTGGCTGTGATAATTGAATGGTGTTGTTGGGATGATTTTGGATTGATAGTGCAATGAGGTCTAACCCCCATTATGAGAAAGGCCATAGATCATGAGTAGGGTTATAAACTTGACTAGGGACATGGATAAGATAGAGTGTTGTTGGCATTTGATGCACTTCTTGACATATGCACAACAATCTTGATTGATAGTAAGCTAATAGTAACCGAGTCGTAAGACACATGTTTAGTGATGACGTTACCATTGAAATTTCCACCACATATACCATCATGGACCTCTTGGATTGCTTTGATAGATTTGTGAGATTTAAGACACCTTAATAAAAGGCCATCAAATCATGTTTATATAGATATACCCTATGATGAAGAAAGAGAGCATTGAAGAAATGATCTTTTAGCATTTCATGATAAATGGAGGGGATTTTAGATTCAGAAAGATAGTCAAATATTTGAGAATACCATAGATCAGTTGGATGATTGTCAACAATGTTCGATAGGAGGGAGTTCATTTTGATGTGAGGGGTGATCTAATATTTGAATGACTATGGATACTTTGGAGTTATCAATTGATTCTTCAATTTGTAATGGGATGAGGGCTCCTAAAGAAGCCATAGTATCTACAAATTTGTTGGAAGATTGTGGAATTGTTTGGATGGTGTAATGATTGAAGGCTCCAAGGAGAAATCAACATTGGCTTTATATTTTTGTAAGATTTCATTTTTACATTGATATTCTCCTTTGACTTGATTGATGATGAGTTATGAGTCTCGTAGATTTCTAAGATATGAACACCTAATAGGATAGCGGTGGTGAGACCCATGATTAAAGCTTTGTATTCTTCCATGTTATTAGTACATTGAAGTTAAGTTTAAATGATAAGTGGAATAGGAATCCCCTAGGGAGGTATGATAATGACATCGATCCCCTCCCCCTTATTGGAATTTAGATCCATCAAAGAAGAGGGTCATTTTGATAGGAATGAATTCATGTTTGTCGATAGTGTTGATGGATTCATCAGAAATTGTTCATGAGGAAGATGGGTGTTAGGAAGGGGTGCTTCAGCAAGTTGGTCTATGATGGCTTGGCCTTTAATAGATTTTTGTGATATGAATTCAAGGTCAAACTTGGTCATAAGCATGAGCCACCAAGTTATACATGGATCATTATGGTATGGTTTAGAATGCATGGTTTTAAGTGGGTTAAATTGGTGACAATGAAATTTTTGTGATTGAGTAGGTAGTGTCGTAATTTGGAGGTAGCAAAGTATAAAGTGCAACATAATTTTTTAGCTTTAGTATAATGGGTTTCATATTCATGTAGAGGGTAGGACTTATGTAATAAACTGGACTTGTTCATGGCCTTGCTCATCTCGATGAGTGAGCATAACTCCTAAAGCATGATCTTGTGGTAGATATGTAAGATATAAGGGTTCCCCCTCGCGAGGGGGTGTGAGTACGGGTGGTGATAAAGATAGTGTTTGAGCTCATCGAAAGCCTTTTAACAATTGAGATCCCATATAAAGTCAACATATTTGCAGAGAAGGTGGTGAAATGGTTGAAAATGGTTGAGAGTTGAGATATGAAACATCGGATAGACTACGTAATTTACCTTGAAGACTACATAATTGTTTGAGATTTGATGGAGGAGGCATTTCAATGATTGCTTTAATTTTGGTGGATCTACTTCAATACCTTGAATAGATATGATGAACCCTAGGATTTTACCTGGTGAGAACACCAAAAACACACACTTAGGGGTTAAGATGAAGGAAATATTGGATAAGATGGAAAGATTGATTCAAGGATGACAAGATGATTTTGTGTTGTTTATATTTTCCTAAGAGATCATCAACGTAATCCTCTATAGTTTTGTGGATAAGATCATGGAAAGATATATGTCATGGCACATTGATAAGTGGCTCCCACGTTTTTAAGTCCGAAGGGCATAACATGTAGCAAAAGGTCCCCAAGGGGTAATGAAGGATGTCTTATGTTGATCATCGATGGTGATGAGGATTTGATTGTAACCAAAAAATCCATCCATAAGGGAGAGCATTTTTGCCTGGTTGTTAAGTTGACAAGTTGATCAATATTTGGGAGAGGGAAATCATCTTTAGGGAAGGTAAGATTGAGATCCGGAAGTCAGTGCAAAGATGCATAACTTTCCGAGGCTTTGGTTATGGGTATGATATTGGAGACCCATTGTGGATAGTCAATGGGTATGATGAAATTAGTAGAAAGAAGACATTGTAACTCTTCTTTGATAAGGAGATCCACATGTGGGATGCATCCTATGGAGCTTCTGTTTGATGGGTTTGGCATTAGGATAGGTGACGATATTATGTATGATGATATTGGGGTCGATACCTGACATATCACTATATGACCAAGAAAAATCTTGACTATATTTGGATAAGAAATTGGTGAAGTCTTTTAATTCTTGTGGATTTAGGGATTGACCGAATTTAACTATATGTGAGGTTCCTAGGGTTCCTAAGTTTACATCGATGGTGGATTCATTAAGGAGGGTTGATGTATTAGGTGGTAAGGTTTTTTGAAGGAAATGGTCATCTCCCATATGGGATAGGATTTCTTGATCATTGTGGCATTAGAGGGTGTTGATGGTGGGTGAAAATATTCTTCAATCATTTCTAGCCAAATGAGAGGAATTTTCTTTAGTGACATGGTTGGATTGATAAGTTAAAGGACCTAAGGAAATAGTATTGACTAAAAAAAAAAGTTAGGTGGGATGGAGATGGTGTCATGTGTCCATGGGATCATCAAGTTTTATGGATGGTGATGGCTCAAGTTCAGTGATACGTACAGATGTGGTTTGAGAAGATGATTCGATAGAGGGCATTTTCATATCCAAGCCCATAATTTTCATGTGGTTTGAGAGAATGTAGGGAAATCAAATCATGTATTCCTTTTTCATAGCATCCGAATCCAAAACCTTTCCATGCAAATGATGGAGGTACATTTGAATGAAGGTGAGATTGTATAAAGAGTTCAAAATCAGATTTAAAGGGCATGGCATGGTGTTGATGATTGTATTGTGAAGAGGGATGGTCAATCCCCCGTAGATGAAAGGTTGGTTTTTAGATAGGTGGGGCCGTATAGGAAGATAATGTATCTCCAATGTCAAGGCTGTATAATGGTTTTTTTGGTCTTCCATATATCTTAGGTGTGGGAAGTGAGTTAAGCATGAGGAGACAATACTCCCCAACGAAAGACGTTCCATAACGTCCCGAGAGAGGAGTCATCGGGTATTTTGGATGATGGAATGGATGTGTTGGTGGATGCTTCATTGGAGGATTTTGATTTTGGGATGAGGATGTCATTTGGATGGTATGTCATATTACAATCAATGAAAAAGGATTAGGATCTATGGGGACCATGAATTTCTTACCTTCATATTCATATTTAAGACATTGGTGAAGCATGAAGGGACACAATGCATGGTGTGTATCCAAGGTCTTCCTAACAACATATTATACTGGAACTCTCCTTCTATGATATAGAAGAGTTTGGGAAGGGTTTTGACACCAAATTTAAGAGGTAAAATAATAGTACCTAATGTGGGCATGATTGTATCATTGAAAGCTCAAAGGAGGACTAGTGTTTGAGTGATGATAATGGTATTTGGTAATAGAGTTGGTTGAAGGTGATGGATGAGATGATGTTGATTATGGTGCCCCCATCAATCATGACCCTCTTGATGAGGACATCATTGATTTGAGTGGTAATGAAGAGAGGTAAGTCATGATCCTTCAGGCCGAAGTGATGGTATTTCAGTAGAGTCAAAGGAAATAGTTGAGGATGTTTTGAGAGCACCTATGAAATCTATGAAAGAGTGGGGATCTTTTTGGGTACTGATATAGACTAGAGGGATTTGATCATTTGCTTGTTTGTGTGATGGTGATGTTTGAACTAGCTTGTAAAGTGACATTTTAACAGGAGCTTGGTGTAATTGTTTAATGATGAATTTTTGTACTGTAGTGGAGGATGGAGGTGTAATGAGAATGGAGATTTTAGTCTTTGATTGTGATGTTTGGTTGAGATTTTAGGGGGCAAGAGGTATGGAAACCTTAGGTTTATCTTTGGATGAGGATGAGGTGAGCTCGGGAGGTGGTGGGATAACGACAAAGGTTTTTGGTTTATTTTATTTATGAAGGATTGGATTCATGGGTATGATCTCAAGTAGTAATGTGAACAACATCAATCTGATGGGGAAGGAGCTTACTCAAGGATTCTTTGATAGTAGAGGATGATGATGTAGGTGTTGGGTGAGGTTTCTTTGATATATGTAACTCTGAAGGGAGGAGGCCTTTATCTTCAATATTTTTAATGGTTGCATGAAAGGCTTTACATTCTTCTATAGAGTGTCCAGTGTCTGATGGTAGTCACAAAGGCTTCAAAATTATACCAAGAAGGTTTCAGCCTTGAGTGTTGGATGGTTTAAGAGGAGGTAACACTATGAGTGATTGTTGAAGCAATTTTTCTAGAATAGTTGCATAGTGTCCTTTTGATGTGGAGGTTGAAGGCAAATGATGTTTCTTTTGATTTAATGGTCATGGGAGGCATTGTTTTTGGTGTGGGTTATTTGGTAGTTTTTGATGAGTGGTTTTTGATTTTTTGATGGATGGTAGTGGCATGGACGAGGGATGGGGACCTAGGATAGAGGGATGATGTTTGGTTCTTTGTATAGGAGTGGTGGAATGGTTTATAATGGTGACCTTTTTAGATGGGGGGAAGGAAACTCCAGGGGTCACATGGATGATATTAGATACAAAGTCATCATATGAACTTTTCATAATCTAAATGATGGGTTGTTTTTGAGGTGTTTGTGAAGGATCCCTAGAAGGGTTGGGTGAAGAGGAGGTAGCTATCGGATGCAGAAGGTTCACTTTGGACAAAAATTGTGGGGATGTTTTGATTGTTTGATGTTGATTTGGGTGTGTTACTAGAGGTGAGTGTGTGGGTGTGGATTGGATAATGTGATGTTTATGGTATGGTGGGCTTGTACATTGTTCACTTGGGGTTGACTACTCGATGGGGATGATTTGGAAATGGATGTTTGAAGACGTCAAGGTTATGATTCTGAGGATCATTAGGGTTGTCTAAATGTAGCTCTCCTTTGTCAATCAGATCCTAAAGGGCATTACGGAATGAATGACACCTTTTGATGTCATGACCTTTGACCCTATGGTATTTATAATAGTCATTATCTTTATACCAAGAGGTTTGGAAACATGGAAGTGTCAATAGGATGGATGGGTGGAAGAGAGATCATATTAGTGGTGAGGAGTTTATCAAAGACCACACTATAAGTCTCTCCAATAGGGGTATAGTTACGTTGAGGGTGGGAGCATTTAGTGGTCGAACGTTCCTTTGGAGCATATTTGATGACTACGACATTGGCTGATGATTTGGGTTTGTCTTGACTGGAAGATGATTTGGATGGGAAATCAGATTTTGGTTTCTTTGGTCTAAGTTTGACTCTGCCTTCTTTAAGAGCATGAAGTTCAAGTTTATGGGCCATAAAAAAGGCTTCATCAAATGTTTGAAATGATTGGATTTGGAGTGTGGAAGAAATATGTTTTGCACATGAATGGGAAAATAATTTGATTAATTTTGTTTGTGGGAGAGAGAATGATAATTGATTGATTATACCCCTCCAAGTGGGATACAAATTCGGAAATGGATTCATCCTCAAATTTTTAATAGCATATAGGTCTGTGATGGTGATTTTATGGGTGATATTTATCAAGAAATGTTCAAGGAATAGTTGGGTGAGTTGTGTGAATGAAAAGAGGGAATATTGTGGAATGTTATTATACCAATCTAAAAGCAGTCCTGCTAAGGACATCGGGAATGTTCTTAGCATAAGGTCTTGGTCATGAGATATAAGGTAATAAGCATGATGAAAGGCTCAGATGTGCTGTTGGGGATCTTCCTTGTTATAGAATGAGGAATTTGGGAAGCTCCAGTGAGGAGGGTAAGATTTATATGGTACAAAGGGGTGAATAGGTTCATTACATATTTGTTCATATGATAGTGTATTCTTAGGACCCATGGAGGTGGATTTAAGGCTGGATATGTGGTTCATTAAGGCCTGAAGAGGGTCAATATGTGGTTATTGTTATGTTAGATGAGGATGAACCGGGTTGATTAAATGATAATTGATTAGGTTGTTGATATGATTGATATTGCTATGGGATGTTTTGTTGGAAAGGGAATGTTTGTTGAGGGTATTATAGGAATGTTATGAGACTCGTGGAAACTAAAGGTTGATGGTTGGATATATTGATACTGAGGAGGGATGGATGTATTAAAAGGAGGTAATGATTATTATGGTGTGTGTTGAAAGGGAATATATGTGTGGATAAGGGGTTGAGAATACTGAGGATGCTTGTTGAAAGGGGACAAAAGTGAAAATAAGGGGTTGCGATGATTGTGGGATGTTTTAAAGGGGAGTAGATGCATGGATAAGGGGATGGTTGTGGCATAACTTGGGAGGAAGAAAATGATTGTGATGGTTGAGGTACGTGTTGTGATATAAGTGGGGTTCAAAAAACTATTGTGAAGTCGGATGAGTACTGGTAACAACATTGGTATTGATTAAAGGTGTAGATGTGGGAATAGACATAGTAATGTTTTGAAGGGGTGGTATGGTTTGTTGAGATGGTGGTGGCTGAGGTATGCTAATAGAGACAACAAAAGAACTCACATGAGGTATTTGAATGGTAGAGGAAGAGGGGTTTGTGTGGGTGAAGAGGTGTTTGTATCATTTTGAAGTGGTGTAGAACCATTGAGGGGTTGGGTTTGAATGGTCATGTCTTGTGAAGAAATCATGTTAAGGTCAAAGGTAATCATGGGGACCGAAGACATGACAATAGATGTTTCTAGTCAATGCTAGTAGTAAGATAGGAATATATTTTTTAGATGACAGGTTTGTGGTTTAGATTGATGAGATGGGAAAAATCACATGAAGGATCAGGTGTATATGGCAAAGTGGTTCAGGTAATGATGATTGAAGATGAACACCCTAACAACAAGGTATGCATTAAGAGCCATGGGTTTGAGTCAAGGATTTTTGAGAAGACAAGATCCCCATTGTTGAAGAATGGGGACTAAGGGATCATGTATTTTAGATGAAGTGGATTGACTACTAGGAGAATGTGGTTGTTCTTGATCTTTGGGTGGGGGTGAAGCATTATTTTTTTCATTCATGAAAGGAATGCCAGGTGCATTTTGAAGACATTGTTGAGTGTTATCAATGGAACATGTAATATTATCTATCATGTTTTCTAGATTTTTAGGTCAGGGTGTTGATAAAAGTTTCTTGGCGTTGATCAATGAGTCATTGGGCTTCATCTAGTTGGGTTTGGGCTTGTTGTAAAGTTTGGTGGTATTGTGGTGTGGATTGTTGGAATGGACTTGGACATGTTTTCTAAAGTATGGATATGAGATTGTTGTCTTGTAAGTACCATATTAAAAACACACAATCACCTAAAAAAAAAAAATCTAGATTGGTTGATTACAAACAATAAGAAAAATCACATAGAAAGAGTTTGATTATCTTGATTAATTAAGAAAAAGTGGAATATGTAAAACAACTTATAGGATCCTAGGAAATGGCCATCTATGGATGGTTTTAGGTAATGTTTAAGGTTGGAGTCCTTAATATACTCGAGGGTACATGAGGCCCAAATATGTGCTGGTATCGATACAAGGCCTAGTATTAGGGCTACCCCCTCACTTCATGGTCCCTGTAGTGATAAGGGAGTCGGGTGCTTAGCCAATATATCAACAACTAGTTATTTATACATCCAGAACACTCGAGTCGGTTTCCTATTGGGTGATGAAATCCCAATAGTTATCACCTGGGTAGGAGTGTTTGATGCAAATTTGATGTTTGATGTGGTTTGGTTGTGTGTGAGGGAAGATAATGTGAATGCAATAAATTAATCTTCTAATTAATCTATGTGATCAAGCAAGATGTAAGGTTTGTTTTAAATCCAAAAGAACGATTGACTTCAATGAGAGTAGACAACAAAATACAATACAGAAAACAAAAAGAAAGGGAAAGGACTCACCTAAAAAATGCTTCCTTTTTAAGCTAGTGATTACAGAGTATAAGGCCTAATATACATGGAAAATTGATTTAAATTAAATGAAAACACAAACGAAGAAGGGACTAAAGGTCCCACTGACATGCTAGAATTGTTATGTTTGTGGAGCCTATTTTCATGTTAGAGTTTGGTACACCTTCCATGTGTTACACTCAGATATTTTACGACGGTCTCACTTGCCGGTAAGCGGGTCAGTTCGGGGCGAAGCCCCGAAGTAAATTTTCATGGGTGGTTTATTAACCCATGGGTAATGGGTAACCATTATGGGCTGGTTTTGGGCCCATGGCTTTTCGGTACCCATTGTTTTGTAAAACCGCCTCTTCGGCTACCTATTGATGTACTTATATATAGATGGACATACAATAGGATTGATATGAGTGTTTTTGTGAAGGTGAATAGTGTGTGCGAATTTAAGTGTGAATTCGGGAGGGTTTGTTGAGCGCAACTCCAAACAAGATATGGTTATTGTAATTGTGAAGACTGTTGGCTTGTAATAAAATCTGAGCAAGTGTTCTTGGTGGATGTAGCCCACATTGGGTGAACCACGTTAAATATTGTTTTCGTGTTTTACAAATTTCATTTCTGTAATTTCTATTCATACTTCTTATTATTATGATTCTGAGGAATTATTCTGCATTAGATTCTATTAATTTCTAACAATTGGTATCAGAGCTTGGTTTGGTTTGCTGAAGTGTTGAATCGCAGGGAAAGTTTTTTAGCTTGAGTGGGAGCTATGGTAGATGATGGAAGATGCAAATAGAATATTACCTTTATCAAAAGAATCTTTATACTCCATTGTCTCAAAAGGTGAACAAACCCTCGAGTATGATAGATGCGAATGAGATTTGTTGGATCGGAAGGCACTTGAAACGATCCGGTCGTGTCTTGCATCTTGATTATTTAATGTTTCAAAGGAAAAGACTACAAAAATATAATGGATGTATTAGGGAAGTTGTATGAAAAACCCTCTGCCTCTAACAAGATATTTTTAATGAAAAAATTGTTTAATATGAAGATGTCTGAGAATAGTTCAGTAGTAGATCATTTAAATGATTTCAATATGGTTGTGAATATGCTAGCTTCGGTTACAATAGAATTTGATGAAGAAGTTAGGGCTTTATTAACTCGTACTCTTTACTTGAGAGTTAGAATAGCACTGGTAATGGCGGTAAGCAACTCCGTTCCACCTAAATCGAAGTTGAAGTTTGAGGATGTTGTAGGGGTGATTCTGAGCAAGGAAATACAAAGAAAAATCTCCAGGAATCTTCTACTTGAGGAATGCTTTGACGATGGAAACTAGAGGGAGACAAAAGAATAGAGGAAACCGTGGAAAATTGAAAGATCGGGTAAGGTCAAAATCCAAGAGCAAAATTGTATCTTTGGAATTGTGGAAAGTCCGGGCATGTAAAGAAGGAATGTTGGGAGCTTTGGGATAAGAAGAAACAACAAGAAGAAAACAAGGAGGAAAATATGGCATCGTGTAATGTATGCCAGGATGCTTTGATTATTTCTTTTCAGATAATATTACCGAATCTTCGGTTTTAGATTCAGGGGCTTCTTTTCATGCTACTCCACATAGGAATTATTTTGTTGATTATGTTCAAGGATTTTGGGCATGTTTTTCTTGGTGATGATGAGCCTTGCAAAGATAGTTGGAAAATGTCTGCCTGAGTTAAGATGCGAATGGGAATACATGGCTATTGAAGGATGTCGACATGTGCCTACATTAAGGAGAAATTTGATATCACAGGGCAATTAGGAAGTGATGGTTGTACTTTGATATTTACAAATTTGACTCTTGAAAGGTTACTAAGGGTGCTCTTGTGGTGGCAAGAGGCAAGAAGGTTGGAACCTTGTATTTAACCACCGATAGTACTAATGATTGTAATCTTGTGGCTTCGATGTAGATACAACATTATGGCACTATAGGCTTCGTCATATGAGCCATAAGGGCATGGACATCATAAAAAGAATTTGCTTGGATATACAAAAATAGGTTTGGATTTCTATGAGAACTATATATGTGAAATAGAAGTGAGTAAAGTTTCTCAAGGTTGGACCGACGAAGAAAGAGAGTAAGTTAGAGATGGTACATTTTGATGTGTGGGGCTCGCCTGTATCATCTCTTGGGGTTCAAGTTATTATGTTACTTTTATTGATGATGTAACAAGGAAAGTTTGGGTTTATTGTATTAGAAACAAATCTAATGTATTTAATACTTTTGTTAAATGGAAAGCCTTAGTAGAGAATGAAACAGTCTTAAATTAAAATGTCTCAGTCGAGATAATGGAAGGGTGTATTGCAACAATTAATTTGATCATTATTGTTCTAAGAATGAAATCCGTGAGGCAAAAGATAGTTCGGGAACCCCCACACAATGAATGGGGTGTCGAGAAAGGATGAACAGAACAATAATGGAACATGCTAGGAGCATGAGGATACATGCAGGACTGCCTCTTTATTTTTGGGCAAAAGCAGTGAGCACAACTGTGTACTTGATAAATAGAGGACCCTCAAGTGCCTTGGATGGAGGCATACCTGAGGAGGCTTGGTATGGTAAGAAAGTTGATTACTCATTTCTTAGAGTCTTTGGATGTGAGGTGTTTGTTCATATTGACAAGGATGATAGGACCAAGCTAGAGGCTAAATCAGAAAAATACACTTTTATTGGTTATGGTGGTGATGACTTTGGATTTAAATGTTGGAGTATTAAGGACAAGAAAATCATTCGGTCTAGGGATGTGGTCTTTAATGAGAAAGTCATGTATAAGCAAGCGATTCACGGGGAAAACAAGGAAGAATCTAAGAAAGAATATGCGGTGGTAGAGGATCTTCCAGATGGGATAGTGACCCATGAATCCATTCAGAACCTACTCAACAGAACCCCAAACTCCTACAAAGTGAGGAGTTCTTCTAGGGTAAGAAAAGAACCCTGAAAGTTTTTCTCCTTCTCTTTATTATTTATTACTCACCGATAGTAGAGAGCCAGAGAGCTTTTGATGAAGCAATGCAGTAGATGCCAGAAGAAGTGGGAGAAAACCATGGATGAGGAGCATAAGTCTCTCATGGAGAACTAGACTTGGGATTTTGGTGAAGCTACGGAAGGTAAAAGAGCATTACGAGAACAAGTGGGTGTACATAGTTAAAGATGAAGGAGGAAAGAAAAGATATAAGACCAAGTTGGTGGTCAAGGGGTTTCACATTTGAAATAAGGTATAAATTTTGATGAGATATTTTCTCCTGTGGTAAAAATGACTTCTATTAGAACTGTTCTTGGAATAGTGGTAGCATAAGACTTGCACTTAGAACAGTTAGATGTAAAGATTGCATTTCTCCATGGTGATTTGGAGGAGGAGCTATATATGCAGCAGCCATAAGGATATGAAGTCAAAGGTAAAGAGGAGATGGTGTGCAAACTGAAGAAGAGCTTGTATGGCCTAAAACAAGCTCCACGTCAATGGTATAATAAGTTTGATAGCTTCATGATGGAGTAAGGTTATATTAGATGTCATTCTGACCATTGCATGTATATAAAGAAATTTGAGGATGGAAGTTATATTATCCTATGTTTGTATGTTGATGACATGTTGGTTGCAGGTAAAAACATGCAGGAAATAAAAGTACTCAAGAAATAGCTAAGTGAATCCTTTGATATGAAGGATTTGGGGAAACCAAACAAATCCTTGGTATGAGCATAACTCGGGATAGGAACGAATGGAAGTTGACTTTATCTCGTGAAGAGTACACTAAGAAGGTATTAGATAGGTTTAACATGTATGATGCTAAACCGGTTGGGACTCCTTTGGTAGGCCATTTTAAGTTATCAAAGGAATAATGTCCCAAGATAAATCAGGAAAGAAACCATATGTCTAAGGTGCCTTACTCATCAGTAATTGGTAGTTTGATGTATGCTATGGTATGCACTAGGCCAGATATTGCCCATGCAGTGGGAGTAGTGAGTAGGTTTATGAGTGATCCAGGAAATGAGCACTGGTAGGCAGTAAAGTGGATACTTCAGTATTTGAGAGGGACCATGGGTACTATTTTATGTTACAGTGGATCAGACACTACTTTGTGTGGATATGTTGACTCAGATATGGCTGGAGATTTGGATAGCAGGAGGAACACAACATGTTATGTATTTACTATAGGTGATACAACAATGAGTTGGATTTCACGGTTACAAAAGGTTGTGGCTTTGTTAACCACTGAGGTTGAGTATGTTGCTGCTACAAAAGCTAGCAAGGAGATGATTTGGCTACAACAATTACTTGATGAGTTGGGGCATAAGCAGGAAGTTGGAAAGCTATATAGTGATAGTCAGAGTGCTATTCACTTAGCTAAGAACTCTGCTTTCCATTCTAGGACAAAACATATATAGTTGAGATATCACTTCATCAGGATAACTTTGGAGGAAGATAAGTTGAAGTTGGAGAAGATTCATACCAGTCAAAATCCTGCAGACATGATGACCAAGGTGGTCACAAGGGATAAAATAAAGCTATGTTCAGCTTTGGTTGGCCTTCGTGGATGACAGTGAAGGGTTGAGAAGCTTGCTTAGTGGAAATCAGTCTCCAAGTGGGAGATTGTTATGTTTGTGGAGCCTGTTTTCATGTTAGAGTTTGGTACACCTTCCATGTGTTACACTCGAGATATTTTTATGGTGTCCCACTCACCAAAGTGAGTGGGTCAAGGGGGTTGGGGGTGAAGCCCCCGAAGCAAATTTTCATGGGTGGTTAATTAACCCATGGGTAATGGGTAACTGTTTTGGGCCCATGGCTTTTCGGTACCCATTGTTTTGTAAAACCACCTCTTCGGCTACCTATTGATGTACTTATATATAGATGGACATACAATAGGATTGATATGAGTGTTTTTGTGAAGGTGAATAGTGTGTGTGAATTCAAGTGCAAATTCGGGAGGGTTTGTTGAGCGCAACTCCAAACAAGATCTGGTTATTGTAATTGTGAAGACTGTTGGCTTGTAATAAAATCTGAGCAAGTGTTCTTGGTGGATGTAGCCCACATTGGGTGAACCACATTAAATATTGTCTTCGTGTTTTGCATATTTCATTTCTGTAATTTATATTCATACTTCTTATTATTGCGATTCTGAGGAATTATTCCACATTAGATTTTATTAATTCCTAACAAGAATGTTCGAGAGATGTTTTTACCTTTCTACTCAAATTAATGTAGTGAAACAATAAAAGTTCTCTAGATGCCGAAGATGATTCATAAGACGTGGCATGTTATAATGTTCAGAGATGGATGATGAAGATGATTTTTAATCAAAGTTGATTAAGTATGGATGTATGTGTAAGTCCTCCTATCCTGCAAAGTAACCTGTGCTCAGAGACACTAAACAGAAAGGATTAGATAAATGGATAGATGAGATGCCCAACAAAGGCTGGTTCCAGGGATCTAGAAAGAATTCCTTGGAGGATGTCAACTCGTTTTATAATAATTAAGTGAATTGACAACAACAATATGGATGAAGATAAAGATATACAATCAACATAAATATGTAGATAGAAGATGAGAAGCTCTAGAACTCCAGATGAATAGGAAAGTCCTGAGCAGCTTCAAAAGTGGCCCAAGCGAGGGTAGACACAATCTGGACATGTTCAAAGTAGTCGTACCAGAAATCATTGATTTCTTGTTCAATATCATGAAGGAATTCAAATCGATCCTTGATGTCTTGATCAATATTATTCGCGCAAAGTGTGAGATCATGCATGTTGTATTATTCCTAGAAGAAGGGGTGTTAGACTATTGGAAGGTCAGTAGATGCTTTGGTAATGGATGTGAGCGGTTGGGTATTGCCATATAATAGAGAGCCATGCTTGGAAATAATAATGTTAAATGTAGATGATTTGATAGAGTTGACATAAAGTTGATAAAATGACAAATTTTGATAGGAATTGTCAGTGATTAGGAGAATCTGCGATTTCGTAGAATTATAATGTTTAATAAAACAAATATTTGATGATACAAAATGGTGTTTTAGACTAATTTAAAGATTAAATGTGAATGTAAATAAGTAAATAAATATTGTAAAGGTACCGTGGATTGATGTGAAGCTAAAATATGCCTCAAACCTTTGTTTGGAGAAGATCTGAGTTGACAGAGAATGTTCTGATGCTACCTATAACTTGGGTGATGAAAGCTGATATTCAAAGGATTGAAAAAGACTTGATAATGATTTTATAATGTCTAGTGATAGCCTTGATATCTTTGTGTGGACTGATGGAATGCAAGATACTAGTGCTTGAGATAGAAAGTTGGGGCTTGGAGATTCAAAATTGAGGATCCTAGAGAAAGAGCAGAGAATTGTTACTTATAATCGCCGATAATTCAATGAATTGTTGACGATCTGGATTTTTCAGGATCTTGAGTGGTAAATGGGTTAAAACCATTTCTAAACAAAGTTATTTGGTTTTTCAAGTTCGGGTAAATGTTGAAGGGATGTTGTTATTCGAGGTTAAAAGGTTAGATGGTTATGAAATGTTTTTTTTTTTGATTTATTTTATTTGTCTTTCATTTTCAAGAGTTTTTAAGTGGTTAAGTGTAGATTTAAGGGTAGATTTTACAGTTGTGGATAATATTTATACTAGGTAAATATGATGGAGGATTTTAGACTTAGGATAGGGGATATATGAATTAAATGATGGGTTTGATCAATGTATTTTGAAGATAATGTAAGTGATCAATGAGTGTGATTTTTAAGTGTATACAAAGATAATTGCATTTCCTTCCTTAGGAGTAGTTTAGCACTAGTATTAGGTAGATGAATCAAATTTATCTCGGAGGTTTGTCTCAAGTAGTAAGTCCCGCAACTTGAGAGAAAATCCCATGTTATCTAAAAACAATAATTTCTCATTCAATCATTCATGATAAATTATAGGGTATTGTTTTTGGTGATAACAATTCTCGCATGCTTGGTGGGATGGTTTAGAAGTTAATATTTCCATTTTACCAAGTTTTGGTGTGCATCTTGGTAAATTTTAGCCTTTGGAAGCTCTGCAGAAACACATATGGTGATTCCAAGATCCATATCCACTTGGTTTTAACAAAGTGCTAGTGCCTTAGTTTCATGAGAAGGATTTAGAAAAGGTAAAAAATAATAGAAGAAGTATCATTTGATTACTTGTAATTGTCACCAAGGAGAAGAAGAATAGGAAAATGTGTTCGAGAGATCACCATCTCCACCAAATAGAACTCTTTCAATTCCACCTCTTAGTAGGCCTTTCTAACAATCACCTAGAGTTTTGAGACCCATTCAAATCATGGCAACACAGAGAAATCTGCCCTTTGTCAACTTCAATGGTGGTAGTCCTTTGGACCTCAATGCACAACATGATATACCAATGTCTGCATTTAAAAGTATCCCTTTATTCATTGGTGAAAATCATACTACCCAGTTGATCATATCCAAGATGTTGCTAATGTGTTTTCAGTCCATTATATTACTGAAGAAGATGTTGCAATTAGGATTTTGGATTCATATTTCAATAAAAATCCCTTCACTAATCCAAAGACTATGATAATTCTCCGCCGGGAACTCCTCGTGCTATGATTATTTACTAATGCACTGACCTTTAGTTTGGTGGATGTAATCTAGAAACAAAACAACAAACATAACACAAGAATACCATAGACTATGATATGAAGGAATGATGACAAATCTGAAATATAAATATAAATTATAATATCAACATGAAATTGTTACAATCTCACCCATGAGGTACTTCAAGTGTTCGACTTCACTTGCCTTCCAACAATAACTATGGGAGAAACTTCACAATTACACCTCTTAATGGCTTCTTTAACACACCTTCAAAATGATGTCTTCCTTTACACACTTACTCATACAATATTTCTCACTACTTCCTTCTATGATAAATGAGGGGGTGGCCTCTTTATTTATAGAACTTCCAGCTTATCCATCTTATCTCTAAGATAGGATAAGAAATCCACTTTGACGAATCATATTCCATACCTTAACTCTTATCTCGTACATGTAAGCTTATCTTTTAAGATAAGATAAACCTTATCATTTCACATGGGTTCTACATTTTTATACTTTTTACAAATAAAATAAACAATATTTATGACCTCACTCCTTGTCCTTATTACCAATATAATATTTCTAATTCCTAATAATGTAGACCCTACTTCTACTACTTACCCCAACTTTGACATTTTAACATTCTTTGGACCACTTACGACAAATATTTACTTTTGACCACAACATTCCTATTGTACTTTTGACTATTACCATACTATACATTATTGACGGCATTAAATGTCTTTGGTAGCGCCATTATCTTCTATCGGACGCTACTACTAATTACACTTAACAACATCCTATTCCTAATACATACATTAATGAAATAGAAATTACGGAGGAAAATTTTAGTGTCGACAGATCATTCAAACACGAACTTGAAATGTTCACCTTTATATGTATCCTTTATTATCATAAATCACTTAGTGCAAAATTGTATGATCGATTTTGGAGCAAATAGTTCAATAATACCTAAGAAGTTTTCGGACTAACTAGGCGTCAAATATGAACCTCTTTCTAAGGGTGTGGTGTAGTTGGATGGGAAAGTAGTAGGAACTATTGGAGTTATACGAGGTCTAAGCCTCACGTTGCATGCATGCCCTAACTTTTCTATTCACTGGGATATATTTATAATTGATCTACCTCCACTTTTTACTCTATGTCTATCCAAAGACTTCACTACCAAAATTAGAGGATATTTATCAACTGATTGGTCTCACATGTTATTTAGAACTAGGTATGACATTAAGGCTAGTATCAGATTTGAACCAATTGCTATATATCATATATATCCTTATGTTACCAGCCCCATCAATGTAAATTTCATCATTTTTGATCAAGAGGATTGTCCAAGCACTCGAGAGATAAATACTCATATTGAGGGCATTCCTGACTTACTCCTTGATGAGTGGGAAAATGGGAGATATAAATTTGATCTGTATCAAAAGATTGAATAAGATGGCCTTGGTATTTAATATTTGCATGACGATAATGCACAACTCCCTAGTGTTATCAAGCCAATTGATGAAGAAGAGAATGACATTTTAAAAATGTTCTTTGATGGATCAAGAAGTAGATAAGGTGGAAGAAGAGGTGTAGTCCTTATATCTCCTATATGTATGAAATATTACTCTTTCATATTTCAATTTAGCTTCTCCAACAACACAACGAAATATACATCCCTCTTTCACGGTATTCAATGGGTAAAGAAGAAGAACATAAAAAATTTGTAGACTTTTGGGGATAGTGAACTAATTGTGAACCAAATTAGAGGATCAAATGCAACCAATAATGACTTGCTAAAGGCCTACAAACACAAAGTATGGGATATTTTGGAATATTTTGAAGCTTTTAACATCCATGCCATTCTAAGGAAAGAGAATGAAGTTGCTTGACATTTTGGATGTAATTGGAGCAAGGTTTATGATGTCGTCAAGAACTTTAAGAGAGACAAAGTTCAACCCCATATTAGGGTAATAGTAAGACTGTTATACCAAAAAATGACACCAATTGGAAAGTGTTTGAGAATGATCAACAGATTGTCAATTTTATTCAAGAAGAGGTTGATTTTTCTTACAAAAATTAGGACAACTTGGAAAAACAATATAGAGACCAATTTGTTCAAATCAAACCAAATAAACTTCCCAAGGGCCTAGTAACCTTGGAATCCATCTTCAACCCCAATGACCAGTTTAGAAAAGAAAAGGAAAACATAATAAGTCAAGGGTGAAGATTTAGAATCCATCTCAATTGTTAAAGGTAAATGGATTCAAATTGGTAAGGTAAGAAATTCACAAGAAAAATATGATTTTGTAGAACTTTTCCATGAATTTGCTGATATTTTTGCATGGAGCTATGAAGACCTTATAGGTTTTGATCCTAGTTTAGCTTAGCACACCATTAAGTTGGATTCAACTACCAAGCCTATCAGACATAAAAAGACATGTTAATCCACATATTGAACCCTTGATGAAGAAGGAATTGAACAAGTTAATTGAAGAAAACATCATCTTTCCCGTTAAGCATTCATCTTGGGTTGCCAATATAGTTCTAGTTCGAAAAGGAATGGAGAAATCAGACCATGTGTTGATTTTATGGATTTAAACAAGGAATCTTTGAAGGATCATTACCCAATGCCTTCCATGGATCATATTTCAAAAATGGTAGCAGTCCAGTAAAGGTTTTCTTTCCTAGATGGATACTCAAGGTACAATCAGAACATGGTAAAGGAGGAAGACTAGTTAAAGACTACCTTTACTATAAAATAGGAACATATGCCTACAGAAAAATGCCATTTTTTTATCAAACATAGGAGAAAATTTATAGACATCCATGGACATGGAATTCAAGGTGATGATCAAAAAAATTGTTCTTGTGTACCTTGACGATATCATAGTGTCTCCAAGAATGCAACTAATCATCTTCTCCACCTAAGGCAAATATTTAAGAGGTGTAGATAGTTTTGAGTCTCTCTCAATCCTAAGAAATGCATCTTTCTAGCTCATGAAGGTAAACTCCTTGGTCATATTGTCTCTAAAGAAGGATTAAGAATTGATCCAGAGAGAGTTAGTGCTATCCTTGCATTGCCACTACCTAGTAATAAGAAGGCACCACAAAGGTTCTTGGGGAGAATCAAACTTGTCAGAGGTTTTTTCTAAATTTTGCCAACCTTATCAAGCCATTGACACTTATGGTAAATAATAGTATGGCATTCAAATGGAAAATTGAAGGAAAATATATCTTTTAATCTATAAAGAAAGCAATTACACAGGCCCTAACTTTAATGAATTTGGACTTTACAAAATACTTCACCTTGTATGCTTTTGGTGGTACTCGAAAAAATATCCTCCATACTAGTACAATTTAATGAAGAAGGATTAGAATATCCTATTACATTTTTCAACCAAAATCTTAAGAATTATGAGGTGAGATATTTTCTTTTGAGAAACATGCATTGGCTGTGATGAGAAGCTTGAAGAAGTTCGGACATTTAGTATCTAATGACAAAATTCATCTATTAGTCCCACATGTTAGTGTGAAAGAATTCCTCTTGAACAAGGATATAAATGAAAAATGAGCTCATTGGATAACCAAGGTGATGGAGTATGACATTGATATCAAGGTGACCAAGCTAGTCAAAGGTAAGGGGTTGTGTGAGCATTTGGTTTGAGATCAAACCACCGATAAAGAAGCCATCCTCGTGCTTCAAGATGACCAAGAACAACCAACTGATGTTTTTCCTATTCCTTGTTGGACCAAAGATATAATCAACTTCCTCCAAATAAGCCAATGCCCTCAAGGATTGAATAAAGATAAAAATGTATTTTAGACTTGATCATTTCCTTATGTGTTTATGGAATCCTATTTAGGAAGGATGTGAATGGTGTTTTCTTGAGATGCATCAAAATAGATCAGATAGAGAAATTTTTGCATGAGTTTCATGATGGAGAAGCAGGAGGTCACTTTTCTCCAAGGGTAACAACTCTTAGGATCATGAAAACTAGCTATTATTGGCCCAATATCTTTAATGATTGCTATTCATGGGTCAAGAAATGCAAAAAGTGTGCCTTCTTTATAGGTAAAGAAATGTTAGTAGCTCTTCCACTCCATCCCATCTCAATAGATCATCCATTCATGCAATGTGGATTGGATTTCATTAGAGTGATCAACTTGTTGGAACATAATGATTAAGTGGTCTAGCCAACCCTTAATGTATATGTGTCCATCACTAATATATAGGTTAATATTTAATAATATGAAATATTAATATTTCTATTATTAAATATGCTAATCTAGGTATATATTTTAGGTTAAATATTTAATATTATAAAATGATTATATTTCTAATATTAAATATTATAAACCTAGGTGTATGTGTCAACCATTTTAGGTTGAAAAGGTGGGTCGGGAGACATACCCGATCACCTTATATAAAAAGGACTTTAGGTCCTCATTTGATATATTCAGAAATATATCAAAGGTGTGTAAATCAAGTGATTTGGTTTTACCCTTGGTAAATAGGGTTTTAAAGGAGGAGGTGATCTTACTGGATGTAAAATAAGTTCTCTGAAGTAAAATATTATTTTCAAAGTGGTTTTTACCCTATTGGGGTTTTCCACTATAAATACTATGTCACCTATGTTATTTATTTTCTTGTAAGTATTTATTTATTTACTTATGTTATGATGTAATCTTTATTCAAATATTTACTTGTGTGAAAATCACATACGTAAAAAGAAAGAATTTATTACTATATGAAATAATTTTCATGTTTTTTATAATTTCAATGTTTGCAAAGTTAAATATTTCGGAAGGTAAATTCATACCCGTGTTCTTTGGTCCCCTCTAAAAGGATTTGATTTGAAGAACTATAGTTTATATTTAAAAATCACATACAAAAAGAAAGAATTTATTACTATATGAAATAATTTTCATGTTTTTTATAATTTCAATGTTTGCAGGTTAAATATTTCGGAAGGTAAATTCATACCCGTGTTCTTTGGTCCCCTATAAAAGGATTCAATTTGAAGAACTATAGTTTATATTTAGTCTATGACTATATCCTATATAATTTGAAAACTATATTATTATTTTTAAATAAAAATATATACAATATAGAATATGGTTTATATAATAATTTATATAAACATCATATTAAAATTTATATAGTTTTAGAAAAAAAACTATATATTAAAAGCCTTAAACCATATTAAAATTACATGGGATTGAGGGAAGAGTCAACATATCATATTCTAAGCCTAAGTTTAAATCATATTTAAACTTAACTTATAAATCTAGGCATATATAGTTTAAAAAAGAAATAAACCTAAGTTTGAATCATATTTTATAAATGGTTATTTTAAACCGTTTAAAATATAAATTTTATTAGATTTGGTTTATATATGGGGGCCCGTGTTTATTGATTGACTATGAAGAGATTACTTTTTAAATCTTAATACTTATTAAATAAAACCTAACTTGTGGCTTTAACTATTTATATTATCCATGTAAGGGGGCGACCCCATTCATTTATATCTTATAGTTTATAAAAACTATATAAATAAACCTATTTAAAGGTTTTCTTTTATATAAGAGTGGGAGTGGAGAATAAAATGAGATAATATCTCAGGTATAAATGTGGAATTCTCAAGTATAAATGGATAATTAAAAAAAAAAGAGGGCTAGTTTATTGGTGGCCCACGTGAAGTGTGGTAAATATTTATTAAAATATTGGTAGTTATAGCCACATAAAAGTTTTAAAGTTTTTAGCTTGCAGGAATTATATAAAATATTTTACAATATTTCCATAGTTTTAAATGTGTGCGGGGTAAAATTAAGAGTAAATGAAGGGAGGAGACAAGGTTCATGAAAATAGGGATTTCAATTTATTTCATTGGTCGGGTGAAATTACTTGTCCCCTCTGTAAAATATGTAGGTTAATCTATACTCTCATAAATCTACTTGCACTGGTAATTTTTTTAATCAAAGTTCTGTCTTTTAAACCCCTTTAATAAGGGTTATGTTTTTTTATATAAAAACAATATACTATAGTTTATAATTTTTATGAACTATATGTTGTTTTTTAATTTTAGATTTTATAAATTATATACTTTTTAAAAAAAGTATATATTTTTACATTGTAAATTATAATAGTTTATTATAATGTGTTAAAATATAGCCTCCCTAATATTATACAGAAGAAGAAATTCTAAAATTTCACATTCTAGAAATAGACAAGTTTTGGCTTCATTAAATTTGACGGTCAAATGACCGTCATGGTAGACCAAACAAAAGACAAAATGACAGTCATTTAGACGTCAAATTTAAGCTGGACGAATTTTTGTCTACATTAATTTTTTTCAGAAATTTGAAGTTGTTATGCATTCTTAGGGATTTCTTCTTCACTTCTATATGGTCGGAAATATTTTTTATATAAATCTGGGGTATAATGCAGAGCCCTTTATATTTCGGGTTATTATTTTGATCATGGGAGGTTAATTAGTATGCAATGTAATGACATAATTAGTTATGATCAAATAGTTTCTTTAGATCTATAAAATTTAAATATGATTCTATTAAAAGTGTTGTTTTTATCGATAAATATGTATATAATTATGTGGTATATTGTATATTATAATGGGGTGTGTTTTACATATTTAGGAAAACAATGATGTACAACTATTTTCGTCTTGACAAAACCCGAGATCTTGAATCAAACCAACTACAACATTTGTATCAAAATAGAATTTATGGTGAGGAAACTATGGACGATTATTTATGGATCTGAGGTTTCTCCCACCAGTCGTCAAGAAACTGTAGATAACATGAATGCATTCTTGCAACGAATGCAGGAGGCTCTTTCTATGATTTTGCACAATGTGAACGACGAGTATCTTCTCCACATTGGTAATATCGAATATCCAAAAGAGGTATGGACACAACTAGAATCTATGCATGAAAGATACTTGGTATATCAAGGATAATAATGAGAGTATAATACCCGAAGAAATTCAAATAAATGAGATATATATATATATATATATATATATATATATATATATATATATTTGATGATTTCTCTTTTACATCTTGTTTTATATCTCAGAGTTTGAATAATTCAAAACTATGACATGAAAGGTTATGACATGTTAATTATCGAAGCTTATATGAAATGTATAGATATAGTCTAGTGAAAGGTTTATATGTGTTTTTTTGATCTTGAAGTTACTTCATTAACTATTTCTAAATGATGGTTTTGATTGATTTACGAAATGATCATGATGATGTTTTGATGCTATAGATGTTTCAAACTCTTATCTTCCTAGATAAGAAATTAAATTGGGCTCAATCTATGTTAGAAATTTTAAATCCTATTAACCTTAGGAAAATGACTAGAAGCCATCATATGTACCATGCATTAATTACCTTGTATGAACTTGAGCCGTGAAGTATTATAGGGTCTAGGTGGATATACAAAGTAAAGTACAATGTTGATGGTAATTTAACAAACATAAAATTAGAATTGTTGCTAGAGGTTTCAATCGAAACTGGTATTGATTATGTTGAGATATTTTACCCTTTAGCTAAAATGAGTATCGTTAGGGCCTTATTTACAATTACACTTAATTTGGGTGGGAAATCCACCAAATGGATAAAAAATACTTTTTTGAATTGTGATTTAAAATAAGAACTTTACATGTTTCAACCTAAAGGATTTGAAGAAACTGGTAAAGAAAACTATGTTTGTAAGTTGAAAAATCTTTGTATGGTTTAAAACAAGCTCTTAGAGCTTGGTATGTGAAAAGTGTTTTCTTCTTTAAACTACTAAGTTTTGTGAATTGTTCTTATAATAATGATATGTTCATTAAGCAATAAGGCTCACATATTATCATTATATGTATATATGTTGATGATTTTCTTATTTTGATGACAATTCTGATTTAATTCATAAGATTAAAGAGAAATTGAAGCAATACTTTGAAATGAATGATTTATGTATCTCACATCATGTTATTTGTATGAATGTATTTCATTCTATTGTTATTTTTCAAAACACAATATGCAACCATTGTATTGAAATTTTTTCTTATGATTGATTGTAAACCATTTTCTACTTCAATGAAAGTTGGAATAAATATTGATCCTAAATCTGCATATGAAAAAAGTCGATCATATTTAATATACACTATTAGTTGATAGTTTAATTTATCTAACTATAAATAGATCAGATATTTCCTATACAAAGTAGGAATTTCTTCAAGGTTTATGCGCAGAACCTTTTTAGAGATCATTGGAATCTTGTAAAAAGAATTTTTAGATATTTGAAAGGAACAATCAATTATGGGTTGCATTATAATAAGAATGAAAATGCTATCTTATATGGATTTTGTGATTCTAACCATACGATGTTGTGTTATAAAATATATTGGATATGTGTTCAATTTTTTTGGTGTAGGAACCATTACTTGGAACAACAAATACAATCAATAGTATTCATTTCTTCTACTGAGGTAGAAAAGTACAATGGAAGAATTAAAGAAGTCATGTGGCTACAACGATTGTTGGTAGAGATACACATGGAAGCTAAATGAAGTATTTCTCTTCTATGTGGTGGTCAAAGTTGTATTACTCTTGATTAAGAATCTAGTTCAACATCAGAGGACGAAGAAAATTGAGATACATATATGATTCACCTATGAGAAGGTGTAAAGTGATGAAATAAATCTTAAGTTCATGTTGACTAAAGATCATGTTGTTGACATCTTCACAAAGTCATTGAGTGTTACAAAATTTTATCACTTTTGTGAAAAACTTGGATTGTCAGAGTTGCCATTGAGGGGAAGTGTGCATGACAATGTCACCTCCTAATGGAACTTGGTTTTTGTAAAAATACCTTCAGGATTTTGTAAAAGACCTTCAGAAAGTATTAAAAAAGACCTTTGGGCAAGTGTAAAAAGACCTTCGGGCATGTATACCTCTTCGGATTATTTTTAGAAATAAGTGTAGAAAGATCTTAAAGGTAATCTTCAGTAAACTCTTTAGTGCTATTGAGTTTCCTGGTAAACATCCGAAGACAAACATATTGTTAAGGAGGTCATTGGTTGTAAAAGGTTCCTATATGCTTGGGTTCAATAACCTTTTATAAGAACACGGGAGAACATATAAAACTCACAAATCATACTTAGCCACTGATCATGAGATGATCTTTGGGATTCCAAATCCTTTTGTAACAAAAGGTAAATTGAATATGATGAAGGTGTTATAATTCCTTGAATTGATATGCTAGCCTAAAATCTTTATGGTTTAAGGATTGTAAATCCTGTAGTATACCACAGACAAGTAATTTATTGGCATATGTTATGTTATCCCACTTAACATTAAGGGGAGTGTTGGAACATAATGATTAAATAGTCCGACAACCCTTAATATATATGGGTCCATCACTAATATATATGTTAATATTTAATAATATGAAATATTAATATTTCTATTATTAAATATGCTAACCTAGGTATATACCTTAGGTTAAATATTTAATATCATGAAATACTTATATTTCTAATATTAAATATTATAAACCTAGGTGTATGTGTCAACCATTCTAGGTTGAAAAGGTGGATCGGGAGACATACACGATCACCTTATATAAAAGGACTTTAGGTCCTCATTTGATATATTCAAAAATATATCAAAGGTGTGTAAATCAAGTGATTTGGTTTTACCCTTGGTAAATAGAGTTTTTAAGGAGGAGGTGATCTTCTTGGATGTAAAATAAGTTTTCTAAAGTAAAAGGTTATTTTCAAAGTGGTTTTTACCCTATTGAGTTTTTCACTATAAATCTTGTCACATGTGTTATTTATTTCTTGTAAGTATTTCTTTATTTACTTATGTTATGATGTAATATTTATTTAAATATTTATTGTAACATTATATAATATGTAAGTTGATTAAATCCGTATTTGTTAGAATCCTCAAATTCCAATACAACCCACATTTAAGTTTGGGACACAAGTGGATCTTCATTGCCACAAACTATTTGACTAATTGGAAAAAAGTAGTTGCACTGAAGGAGGCAAATGAGGCTAGAATTCTAGACTTTTATGAAGGCATTGTGATTAGATTTGGTGTTCCTTCCATAATCATTCCTGATAATGCTTTGCCATTTCTTGACATGAATATATGTGATTGGGGGTCAAGAACGAAATCTACTTGAGAACCTTTTCAAATTATTATCATCAACGTAATGGTTAGGCCAAGTCCAAAAACAAGAATCTTTTAAGGATTATAAGGAGGACCTTGGATGAAAATCAGAGGACTTAGAACACAAATTTAAAATCAGCCTTGTGGGATGATAGAATTACTCCTAAGATATCAACTAATAGCTATCCCTACAAACTAGTTTACGGTAAAGAAGAAAGATTGCCAATATCTCTTGAATTACCAGCCTTGGAGCTCATCAAATAGCTGGAGATATCTGAGTTTGAGGCCATGGAAGTTAGATATGTAGAACTCATGGAGCTGAAAGAGTTGAGAAATGAATCTATGCAAACGATGGAAAGATGTCAAGCTCATAGTAGGACAATTTTTGATAAGAAAGAAAAGGCCAAGAACTTATAGGAAGGAGATTTAGTCCTAAAGTGGGATGTGGACCGAGTCAAACCACGTAGATACTCTAAGTTTTATGAAATATGGAGTGACCCCTATATGATTTCAGGTTGTAAGTCAAATAATGATTTCCAATTGTCAAAATTGGATGGAGAAGAATTGTAGAGCCCGGTCAATGGGATATACCTTAAGAATTGCTATTGAAAGAAAGATATCCCTTATACATAGTAGATTAGTTTTCAATTCCTCTAAGTGATTTCAACACATTGTCTTGTTAGTAGTGTATGTTTTATTTCCCTAAGTGATTTACACATGTGTTTTGTTGCTTTTGGATGGCATGGTTCCATTGCATTGTGTTTTATGGAGGACTATGAAGAAGATATGATTAGATTGTCTTTGGAATCTTAGATTCAAGAAATTTTTCCACTCCCATAAAACTTAATTTAGATTAATATTATATTGAGAGTTATCGGTTCAAGAAATGAAAGATCGGCCCAAATTTAGGCGAGTGCTTTAGGTGGATTTAAGGGGAGAAATTCAAGTTTAATATTAGTTTTTAAATTAACAGGATGAATCCATACCAAATGGATGCTTTAAGGCCATTAATCTCTTCATTTGGTGGGAAGAGAGCCCCATTGAGTCACCAAATTATTATCCAAAATTTCCCTTTTCAGGTAATTTGATAACTTATGATGATTATTTGGAATTGGATAAGGGTGAAATGGATTGGAAATGTATAAATTCAATGATTTAAAGCTTCCATCCTCTCCGCATAACCCCTTAGTTATGTAATTATCCAAAAAATCAAGAAAAAATAGAAAAATTGGCCTCGTATAGTGTATTGTGGATATTTGGAGCCCATGCGAACAATTCCTAAGTCCCCGAGTTCCACGCTTTTATGATTTAGCCATAATACAAAGGGTTTGAGGGTAGGGATAATGCATTGCGGAAATACGGATGCCAATTGGAACAAGTTACATAGGCTCATTGGTTCCCTGCAAAGGCTTTCAGGATGTAATGAAGAAATTGGGAGATTAGGATAGTGTTGTGCGGGTGAAGAATGTATTGCGGGAACCAAGTGGAAACACGAATAGTTCCACCAGAGGGTGAGTTCTATGTAATGGAGGCCGAGGCGACAAACAAAGAACACACCAATGGAGAGTTGGTGTAGGGAGTAAGAAATGTGGAGGAACCAAGGGTGTGGGGACAAACATCGGGGTGGAATAGTTCCTAAGTACCACCCAGAGATGATAACCCACAACACATAAAACAATGACACCTGTGGCAAAGGAGGGCAAAAATGAAACAATTATAAAACTTCCTCATTTCCCTCAATTCTCTGCACCACCAATCCATCCACAACACAAGGAACACAATAATGTAATGCAGATCGTAGTAGCCCGCGTGGAACTCCTCGACCCCCAAAACTTAAAATGGCCATAACTTTTAACATGTTGCTACAAATATCATTAAATTGGTAACATTGGAAAGCTCTTAGCATCCTCTACACCAAAAATATTTATATTTCTTGATTTTGGAGAGGGTAGGTGGGTGAAAAATAGGAAAATAATTCTAAAATTTAAAGATGTAGTTCCAGGCAGTTGAACAACTAGATTTAATGATGCATGGTGCCCATTTCTTCCTCCACAAGAAAGATATCATTGGGGAATGGATTTGTAAGGGTACCCATACCTATTTTCAAAAATGTTAATCCATGTTGTTGGTGGCTGGAAGGGAAAATTTGATTTTCTGTCTCTCTCTCATCTTCGATATATTGTAAAAATCTCTCATTTGTAAAAAGGATGATGTTCTAAGATGTAAATAATGTCTATCAAAATTGTTTCTAAGAAGTTGTGAGTTGTAAACCTTCATTTGGGCTTGAGAATGTGTTCATGTGCCTTCTTCTTCACATGCAATGGACTGTGTGCATATTTTAAAAGCAATAAATTCTTTATTTTGTGGTGTTTTTCTTTACCCTAGCTTGCATTTTTTTGCATTTCCTTTCCTCTCCATTCTTGTGTTATATTTTGTGCATGTATTTCTCACTTGCAGGTTCATCTTATTGTGTTTCATGGAGAATATATGGTAAATGAAGTCTTGGGCCTATGTCACCTCCATTTAGCCTCTCCCTTATCCATTTTCCTTCTCCCTTTTCCCTCATTAGAGTATCTCCACCCCTTTTCTTGGTGCTATCACCTCCTCTTAGCTTAGGATTTTATTTTTATGCATCTTTCTCTTCCCCTGGTCCCTTGGAATCATACAATAGGATAAGATAATCACATTTCCTTCCTTAGGAGTATTTTAACACTAGGATTAGGTAGTGTAACCAACCTTCTCGGGAGGTTTTTCTCAATTAACAAGTCCCACAATTTGAGGGACAATCCCATGTTATCCAAAAACAGTTGATTGCTCATTCACTCATTCATGATAAATCATAGGGTGTTATTTTTTGGTGATAATAAGAGCTACACCCTTCTCCCTTGTATATGTATCTGAAGCTATATTACCCATAGAAGTCAAGCTCCCATCCCCCATTTATCTTTACAAAACTTGGTCCGTGAATATGATTACGAGAAAAGAGCATATTCTTTGAATTAGAACTATTAGATGAGAAGAGGGTTCATGCCTTGGATAATTTAAAAATGTATCAAAACTAACTCCATAAATGTTACAAAAAAACAATTCAATTAAATAGTTTGAAATCAGTGACCTTTTTCTTAAGAAAAATAAAAAAATATTACTAATGAATGTGAAAAACAAGGAAAATTTTAACCTAATTGGTTGGGACCTTACATTGTTCGCAAATTTTGGATATGGTATATACAAGCTATCCACTAAATATGACATAGAGATTAAAGAACCCATGAATGTGGTTCATCTAAAAAAATCTATTCCTCAACCATCTATGATCATCCCTTGTGCTGGGGGCATATTGGCACAATTGCCTATTTCACACCTTCATCCTACTCGCTTATTATATCATTCCAAATCACTTTTTATCGCATTCTCCTTGTGGTTAGGATGTTTATAAATTTCTACAACACCCATGTTCATATGAATCCATAATAACATCCCTTGGCCTTGGCGAGCTTTTCCATTTATATAGTATTTGTTTTCTCGTTGCACGTAAACATTCAAAATCTAAAAAAATTAGCACAAAAAGTCAAATTAAAAAAAAAAACACAAAGTCAAAATTTAAAAACAATACATAAGATTCAAAATCCAAAACATTTAAAAAAAATGTTCCAAAAATCTTAGCAACTATCAATATAACCCAACGATATAGAACTTTCTGCTCCTATCCTAGTTATTGTTCCAACTATCATATCAAATAATTTTCTTACCCCTAACATGTATCCTTTCTTAAGGGTAAGTCCAATCAAAACCTCACATGTATCATCACTTGCGGTAATATGAGCTCTCATGTTATTCCTTGCATGTATCCTTGCTTAGAGGCATTGACCCTTTTAATCCTAGATCATTCTTCAATGCGGATATAACAAGAGTGTTATTAGGAGTCACTTGACTTTGCTCTTGATCTGTTCTAACCCCCTTGTATGTATCCTTGCTTGGGGGCATCCATATCTAATTAATCTTCACCATGGAACACATTAGGGTCATAATTAAATGTATTTATTTAAATTTGTTTCACATGGTTGCTATTATTGAACAATTACAAGTGTTTTGTTATCATCTTGGTTTATTCATAGCCATGGTGTATACTGGGTTTGCTTTACGTTTTGTCTTTTATTTTTCTATTTGACCAATTGTAAGTAAGTTGTTATCATATTCGTTTATTCTAACCTTGGTGTATTCATATTACTATGTATATTGGGTTTGTTTTACATTTTGTCTTATGCTTTTGACCAATTACAAATAGTTTTTTACCTGTCTTATTTTTTCATAACCTTGGTGTATTCATATTCTTTGTCTATTGAGTTTGTTTTATATTTAGTATTATGTTTTTAACCAATTGGAAGTAATTTTTTTGTCATCTTGGTTTATTCATAACTTTGGTGTAATCATCTTACTATGTATATTGGGTCTGTTTTACTCTTTTATCTAAGTGTGTGTATTTTTATGCACATATTTGTTGCTCATCATGGTTTTTCAATAATCATGGTGCTAACTCTACTATGTAATAGTAAAATAAGTTTATCTAAAATTACAATTTCTAATTGGAAGCTAAACTACGAGCATTCCATCACATTACAAAATTATCTACACTATGTATACCATCATGTAAATGGTTTAAAAATAATCATAAACAAAAAACACCTCATCATCATATATAGTGTCAAATGTCCCAAAAAATGTCTATATGCATCATCAAACTCTACGTTCCTTCCTCGAGGCATATACATCCATAAAATCAAACAAAAATTCCTTCATCACAAAGCACACACACACACACACACATGCATAGATAGATCCATAATACATTGAGTCATGGGCTGCCTAGTCCATTGCCTCCTTTCCTCGGTGGTGGAATATGACTAGATCTCGATAGATATAGAAGGCCCATGTGATCTACCCGACCTCATGGATATGTTACCTAACCCATAATGTACCACTGGAGCTCTCGACCTTCGACAAAAATGCCTCATATAGAGCTCGATGTATCCTACATTCTCGTGATATTGCAATCAAATCCTATAGGACATCTCCCGTCCCACTCCGCATCTACCATGCGGTGAGTGACATCCCTCTCTTGTCACTTGTTACGGTTGATGTCTCAGCCCATCTCTCTCTCGCTACACCCTACCGCACATGATCTCTCCATGAATATGTCTTCACAAATCATCCGATCTAGTTGTCTCGTATGGTTTGTACAAAGTGATAAATGCAATACCCCTCTATATTAGAACCATTTACCTCTCTACCCATAGATCTAAAACTAATGGTCGACTTGGGGTAATAATGATGTATTATCCCACACATCTTCCTATCCTCTATCCCCCATCCATTGTATCCGTCTCCGTATCTTCCTCCTCCTCATCCCGAAATCTATACTCGTACCTATACCACTCGGAATATCACGTGCTTGTGTTGGTCCCTACACAATGGCAATAGTTTGTATAATCAGATCCCTGCACTCGTGCCTATCCCTATACCTCCTCTCCACCTATGCCATCTCAGCCCTATTGGAATCTTCCTTTCCCTCCCTCTCTTAGCATGTCTCATTGTTTTCATATTCCTAAAACTATTGACATCCCCGCCACCACCACTTCTAGGGAAAGTTAATTGGATTGGTAGTACTACTACATACCACGTTGCGTATTTTGCTAATGTGCTTGATTATGCAATCTCTAAATGTGGTACCCATGTATGAGATGCAAAACTTGTAAACCGCCATAACCACAATCTATTTGACTCATACTCCAAATGATTGTGTCTCTGTCTATGCACGCATACCACAACTCTCCATTTGGTATGCCCTGTTGTACATCAAACTACCTTATCACACTTCATCAAACCTATACAACTCAAGAATATATGACTGGATGCCAATAATATAGTGTGCTATCTAATAATATGGTCTGATTTTTGCACACCATAATAATAATAATATTATTATATTCAGGATGATCACAAGAATATTACAAAGGCTATTATATAGCCATAGAAACAACAAACCAACTTCCTAATTAATAGGAAGCACAAATAAAAAATGACCCATTAATAGAGATACATGTTTAACAAATGTATTGGTTTGTTATATACAATAATATGATCTAGCCATATAACCATAAGTAATATTTACTACACGGTAACTCACTAACTACATGTAAACAATATATTTCCTAACATTCCCCCCTTAATGTTTACATGGTAGAAAACAACTATCACACATCTTTTATAGCTTTTCACCCATGCTTATTCATGGTCTTAGTATAACACTCGAACTGAAGGTAGAAGAAGGAACACATCAAATTCTTATCAACCATGCGCTATTGGGAACGCATATGACCAATGACGATGGGAACACACTCAGGAATCATTTGCTTATTAGCTAGTCACTCTAGGGAACACATCGACCTAACGGTGTCGAATTCGAGAAGGAAAAATCAAAAGCCTTCAATGGTTTTCCAGAGGCTAACCAAAAGCCTAGGTATGAATAGGAACATAGCTAATCTGCTCAACATATTCAAGACTCATGATGCTAATTTTTACCATACCATCGTTCTTAACTATGTTATTACATTGGGAATCATTGGAGCTCAAAATTATATCCGCCTAGATCACAAGAATCTAGGGCTTTGAGACAACATGAGACTGTCTCCATGTTGTGGGACTTAAATCGAGATAGATCTCCGGAGAAGGCCGACTTCCTCTACTTATTTCTAATGCCAAACTACTCCTAGGAATTGAAATGCAACTATCTAACTCTACTCTAAATTTCCAAGGGACCAAGGTGAGAAAGAGATGCATAAAACAAAAACCTAAACTAGAGAAGGTGATAACACCAACAATAAGGGGAAAGATACTTCTGAAAGAGAGAAAATGGAACGACGATGAAAAGGGTCGAAATGATGACCACAATTTGAGACAACATTTAAATTCCCACTTTCACAATGCACAATAGAAATAGATTTTGAAACAACACACACAACATACCCGCAAATGAATGAAAAGGCAAAGAAGTGCAATGAAACACCAGCTAAGGTAGATACGAGCCACAAAACTAGTAATTTTATTGCTTGAAGATTATGCATAGATCATACAACGAAGGAAGAGGTAAAAACACATTACATAATTGTAATCCAAGGCATGCGACTCAATAACACTTGCATAATATAAAATGATGTTGTTGTATTCCCAAAGTATCCAACATTAAAACTAGGCATCATTTTACAATATATAGAAAAATGGAAGAAGAAGAAAGAAGAAGAAAAGAGAGGGAAATTCAAATTCCTCCTTCCACCATCCAACCACCTTCATTAAATTCTCTGAAAAGATATGAGCACTTATGAAAACCCACTTTTCCACGTCATTTTCCTTGTTGAAGAAGGAATGACGCCCATAATGCATTAAATTCTGGTGGTTGCACCACCTGGAGCAGCGATTCTTTTACGTGTTTGGGACATTTTCTTCTGTTTTCTCACCTACCTCCATTTTCATCAAGAAATAAAAACTTCATTACATGAGGAGGTTGAAATATTTCCAATAATATAAGATCTACAAACATTAGATCATTGGATCAAAAGTTACATCCATTTTTAGTCCTAAGCAGAAAATTGTCATTTCCCTTTGATATGTGGCTTTTTCTGACCTCAACGGCTTTCCCACATGTGACGTGGCTATTTCTCTCCGGCCATGGCTTGAATTCCCCTGCCTGTGGCATTACTAGCTTCTTTGCTTCAACCCGTGACCCCGGCTTGTTTTTCTTTTTACTGCGGATTTTTCTATAGATGCATCACACATTTTCAAATGTGTCACAACTATTTAGATTTACGTGAATTTTAACTTCCGCTGCTGCTTCTTTTGCTTGTAGCCTTCCACGGCATGCTCAAATATTTTTGTGAATTTTCTCCTTTGGCCATGGCTCGCTTAAAACCGCCGTGATATTGAATACTCATTAATTTTTAAATCCATACTTATCTAAGTTATTTAATTTTGCAAGGGTGCAAAATTGGACAACATTTTTGACATTTGTTTGTTAGATGAATTGATCAGTAGCCTTGAAGCATCCATTGGGCATGGAGTCATCTTGGTAAACATGAAAACTGATTTAAACCTTTGTTATTCTTCCCCTGAGACCAATTGAAGCATTGATGGACCTTTAAGCTATTTTGTTTATTTGATTCTCAAACTCTTATAAAAAAATTGAGAATTAGATCGGGTGGAAATTTTTTTGAATTTGAAATCTCTCTTCTCTACACTCGATCTATTGAGAAAATGATGAAATTGCCCCAAAATCCAATTTCTTGACAAGTGTGAAGAACTGAAACCGATGATTTCTTAGAAAGTATGAAACATGAAGAAGTTTGTGGAACACATGCTGATCTAAAATGCACTTAGAACTATTGTTAAAACTGATTTCCCAAACACCGCCACTTCCAATAAACTCGTGTAAGAGTAATAAAATCCCACAAAAACTATGTACAAAAGGAAAATCATACATGTTCCAAGTGGAAACATGCAGAGTGTGCACAAGCACTTCTTCTATTGAAAGAAAACCTACCCCTATACCCTGCTCTAACAAGAGGAATGAAGAACTCAAACAAATCCTACAACTGATAGGGAGAAGTAGCTTCCCTTCCTCAAAATTTTAGACCATGCATTTGATTTGGCACTAGACATGGCCTTGGATAAGAGTGAAAAATTGACATGGAACCAATTCTCCACCCAATTTTCCAAAGTATCAACAACAAATAAAGAAAATACTCCCTCAAGATGGTCTCGTGCTTGGATATTGGAGGCTTTAGTGTTGACCTTTGGTGCTTTGTATCTCATCCTCATGCTTTAAAATGAGCATGAATAGTTATAAATCTGATTTTGGCTCCAAACTAGCCAAATACAGGATTGGGAAAGGGATTTGGGAACCATTGGGATGATCTTTGTGATTTTCCCATCTCTTTGAAGCTCAAATCCATGAATGAAGTTATCTTGTAGAATTTTCTAAAGAAGGTGATTGTTTGCAAGCTGATTTGAATGTTGTTCTATCTATACAAACAATTTCGCCTCTTTCAAAAATTCTTTTTCCGTGATGACTTCGATTTTCCAATGGTATCATCATCTTCCTCCTACTCAAGCATGACATTTTAAAGATCAAACTCTTCCTTTTGTCCTTCATGAAGAATGATTTCAATAGGTTCTTCCTCAAACTTATCCTCCATGGATGACTCTTGGGAGTTTTTTGTAGCAAGAGACTCTTTGTGTTGGAAGACATATAACAAGATTGATAAGGTAGTGATCTCAATGATATATTCCTCGCCAATACAATCCTCCAAGTTTGATAAAAAATTAGCCTCTTCGCTTTCCTAATTTGCAGTACACTTCTCTTGTGCATTTGAAGATGATTCTCCGTACACTTCTAACTTTGTTCCTTGTGAAGACAAAACAACAACCTCTAAGAATATAATGCCATCATACACATTGCATTATGAGAAAACAAAATGCTGGTCATCTTCCTCTTGAGCTTCTTTTTGTGCAATCACAGTCTCCACATTGTGTTCTTGAGCTCCAACCTCATTGACCTCTTTCTCATGACTCAACTTAGCCTTCTGCTGAAGGCTTAACTAGTAAGAGGATTTGATCAATGTTGAACCTTGCAACCCAATATTTCAAGTTTATTTCTAGTCATTCCTTATTAGGATCTTCATTTTCTTCTCTCCTTGACTGATTTCTTGATTATGTTCTTCCCAAAATGGTCTTGGGACTACAAGAGGAGGGATGGGTTGGGTCTCAATTGGTTTTTGTATTGTTTTTGGTGAAGGGAAGGTGCAATGTATTCCTATTGAGGGGATTGAGATTTGGAATGGAAAAGGGCATAAAATTGAAGGTAGGATGGAAGGGAAGAAGATGGAGAAGGGGAATCCTCAATAGGAGAAGGCAGACAAGAACTAAGAACAAGGAAAATAGGATGAGATGGCATAGGTTGGGGAGGATGAATGGGAGAGCTATAATATGCTGTAGAGTTCCCCCAGTGAAAGGGTTTCCCAACAATGGATTACTAAGCCTCCATTTCTTCAACCTCGTATTCAACTCTAGGCATTATCTCAACCAAGAACTATAGATTTTGTTGAGGGTTGAACCAATTTGGTGCAAATCTTGTCCATGGGTAGGGCTTCCTAAAACCAATCATGGCTGCCTTCAATGTACATGTGATTCCGGTCTTCATCTCCATCTCTTCAATTTGGTTTTGGAAATCAACATCTACCATGGGAATTCCACCATCACGTGCATAACCTTGCTCTTGATAAACATTTTGGTTATATGAATAACCATATGGGTTAGTGACAGGGTGGGTTATACACATGTTCTTGATGATAGGGCTCAAAAAGCTGATTTGTGGAAGGATTCTCAAAATAAGGTGATGGAAAGGACTGATTCCACTACTACAAATAAGAATCCCAGGAAGGAAATGAAGTCATGAATGCATAACTTCATGGGAAGAAAATGGAAAAATGGAAAAAAAGGAAAGGTATGCAACCGAGATAATGGTGCTGTTTGAACTAGTGGAGTCATTTAGATATGCCATAAAATGCCTCGCAAGGATGAGATATCACCAAGAGTATATCAAACTTGATGAAATGAAAAATAAACCAAAGTACACACCTGTCAAATGTATAGCTTTGAATACTTGTCCCACTAGGCATGCCAAAACTGTTGGAGCTCAAAATTACACCTGTCCTAAATCACAAGAATCTAGGGATTTGAGACAACATGGGACTGTCTCCAAGTTGTGGGACTCAAATTGAGATAGACCTCCGGAGAAGGCTAACTTCCTCTACTTATTTCTAATGTTAAACTACTCCTAGGAATTAAAATGCAACTATATAACTCTACTCTAACTTTCCAAGGGACCAGGGTGAGAAGGAGATGCATAAACAAAAACCTAAACTATAGAAGGCGATAACACCAAAATAAAGGGGAAAGATACTTCTGAAAGAGAGAAAATTGGGAAAACGATGATGAAAAGGGTCGAAACGATAAACACATTCGAGACAATGTTTAAATTCACACTTTCATGATGCTCAATAGAAATAGATTTTGAAATAACACACACAACATACCCGCGAATGAATGAAAAGGAAAAAAAGTGCAATGAAACACCAGCTAAGGCAGATACGAGCAACAAAACTAGTAATTTTATTGATTGAATATTATACAAAGATCATACAAGAAAGAAAGAGGTGAAAACAAATTATAGAATTCCAATCCAAGGCATGGGACTCAAGAAAACTTGCACAACACATAATGATGCCCTCGTATTCCCAAAGTATCCAACATTAAAACTAAGCATCATTTTACAATATATAGAAAAATGAAAGAAGAAGAAAGAAGAAGAAAGAGAGGGAAATTTAAATTCCTCCTTCTACCATCCAACCACCTTCATTAAATTCTCTGAAAATATCTGAGCACTTTTGAAAAATGCACTTTTCCATGTCATTTTCCTTGTTGAAGAAGGAACAATGCCCATACTGCATTAAATTCTAGTGGTTGCGCCGCCTAGAGCAATTCTTTTACGTGTTTGGGATGTTTTCCTCTGTTCCACCCACCTACCTCCATTTGCATTGAGAAATACAAACTTCATTACATGAGGAGGTTGAAATCTTTCCAATAATATAAGATCTACAAAGATTAGATCATTGGATAAAAATTTACATCCATTTTTAGTACTAAGCGAAAATTTTCATTTCCCTTTGATATGTGGCTTTTGTTGACCTCTGCGGCTTTCCCACATGTGACGTGGCTATTGGTCTTCCGAATGTGGTTTGAATTCCCCATTCCACATCATTACTAACTTATTTTCTTCAACCCATGACCTCTATATGTTTTGCCTTTTACCCACAAATTTTTCTATACATACATCACAACTTTTCAAATGTGTTGTGGCTATTTAGATTTGCACGGATTTTAAATTCCTCATTTCCACTGACTTCTTTTATTGTAGCCTTCCACAACATGCTAAAATATTTCCGTGAGTTTTATCCTTTGGCCATGGATTGCTTAAAACCTTCGTGGTATTGACTACTCATCAAATTTTTAAATCCATATTTATCCAAGTTGTTCAATTTTACAAGGGTGCAAAATTGGACAACATGAATTACGTAGGAATGCTCACATACATAAGTGAATAAGAACATACCACATCTGTTCTTATTTTTCACACCACGCTGAAATCCATGCCAAACCTGAAATGTTGAAAAATGGAAATCCACACCATACAACCGAAATCGAACACCGCACAACCGAACATCAAATACTCACACCACAAAAATGTGCAACCATAGCTGATATGTGGCCCCGTCATTGGCAATTGATGAGAGGTTGTTGGATGTCCTCTAGCCTCCGATACCTCCGTCCTCCATCATCATGCTACTAGCTTAGCCTAATTTTGATATGAAGATCAAAAATACACTTTTGACTAGACTCTTGACGTTGATGATACAATTTTAATGACACAAATAATTTTATTTCGATGACAAAAATGATATAAAAACAAATCTTTTGATGCGAGACAATAATATTTATCTCTAATATGTTGACAATTACAAACATTTACTTAAACAAATGTATGGGTTTTTACCTTGTGATACACAATGACTCTAATAAAATATTTAAACACCAAAACCTATACCCTTAACAATGATACATTATCAACTAATACCTAAATACAAACACCTAATATTGATTTATATTGACTCACATATAAGTAACTACACAAATACAAACTTACACGGAGAAACTTATTTAATTGACTCTTAATGACACTTGAATTTGGTATTAGATAAAGACAATAAAAATAATCTAATGGACCACGAAGACACAACATTTAAAAAATGACTAATCATCTAAAAGAAAATAAAACGAATTGTTAAAAAAACAAGACCAACCTATTTGCTTATTTTGTTGAGTTGGCATGGCTTGAACGATCTGTATGTAACTAAAAACTAGATGTCGTGAAGATATTACACGTCCACCCACTGTCAATTCACTCCCAAATATTTAATTTTTGAATTATTTCAAATTGTGCATGTCTTAATTGTTGGTGGTATTTAGGATCCAAATACGTGGGTTGATGTTGTAAATGCTGTCAAATTTTGAGGAGTTCAATACAATTACCGAGTCAGATCAGAGAGAGCCAGGTGAATAAATGTAAAACTATAAATCAATGTCAATTGGAGGACATGGATGACACAAAAATATGGATTGTGTATTCTGAATCATGACACACCATGAATGTATGCTAACAAAGACTCACGATGCTGAGCAATCCAAAATTATGCAATCACAGGTGTAGTTCAATACAATGAAATGACCGAAGCACGAACAGATCTGGAAGTCAGGAGTCTAGGTTACAGGTAAGATTGACAAAGCCAATAATATGTGCTTACTTATGAATATTTTGTACAAGACTGATCTGAGACAAAATGACCTTTGATACCTTTCTTATATTCGCGTCACCCAGGAGGTAGAATTAATAGCCAAACAAATATAACACTTCACTCCAATCATGATATTTCTCCTCCCTATCGACGTTACTGCATCTACATTTGGACATCTACTAATATGTCTAAATGCCTTGAAAAATATAGGAAAAAGGGAATAAAGTTGGGCGATAGAGTTTGACAAAGATAATCACAATGAAATGAATTCCTTGAACCGATGAATCAAGGGATGAAATAACAAACTAACACAACTGTAATGTTTTCCCGAGAGAGAATCTGATTCAATAATCTTTCTTAACGTTAGAGGATCTATAAACGGTCTGCCACATTGGTGTAACAGGAAGACGAAACCCCAATAAAGGAACCAATACCTTTCACCAAATAGACATTGAGATTCAAAATCTGTGAACATATAATTCTCTCATAAATTGGGACAACCAAAGAATTTTCATTATCCCAACCAGCAACTCATTCTTCCATCATAGATTGAGACGATCACTTTGATACCAAATAATAATGCAGTCTGAGTTTTGCACATCGAAATAATAATAATAATATTATATTCCAGATGATCATGATAATATTACAAAGGCTATTATATAGCCATAGAAACAACAAACCAACTTCCTAATTAATAGGAACCACAAATAACAAATGACCCGTTAACAAAGATACATGTTTAATAAACATATTGGTTTGTTATATACAACAATATGATCTAGCTCAATAACCATAAGTAATATTTACTACACGGTAACTCACTAACTACATGTAAACAATATATTTCCTAAAAGTATCATCACTATCCCTAACTCCTCAACATCCGAATCCTACACATATGTCCTTTAATGCCTCCAAGTAATATGCTGCAGCTGCAAATCATCCAAGGCTCATATGTAATATGACATATCACCCATGTGATTTCTATGACTACCTATCACAATCTCCCAACCAAAAAATGATAGCTCCTTTGGCTAATTGTCTATGAAATCCCCTAATGGATGACCCACCGCAATGTGATCACAAGCCCATATCTGCAACAATTTTTCCATACCAAAATCTTATGCTCCATATACACAACCATATGTAGATATCTCGTATACGTGCATAAGTATACAAGGGCCACATGCAAAAATATTTGTCGACCCATCATCATAGAAACCACACCACGATCAATCCCAATTGAAAGAACCTCGTGGTATTATCGGGTATCATAATGCCATTGATAAGATCCATAAGATATATCGATTACTCGATCTATCCTCACATTTTCCATACATGTCGATAATCGTAGTGCCAACCCCTCAACATATATATCCTCCATCCAAAAGAGAGCCATGATATGCATCCATATACGACCCAAGTGGCCATCCCACTCGAATCAAACTCCCCGCATAGGTATATGCAGAATATGGTGCGCATCCTCTAATGTCACAAACATCTCACCAATCAAGTAGTCAAAATATCCGAGACTAGAAGTGCATGATCTAATCAAACCTTGGGCATCCGCACCACGTGAGCCAAACTAGTTGCATCTAATACCACCCACAATGCACATCTATCTAATTAGGTCATCTATATCTCAAATTACCTAACCCACACGTGTCTCTCTCACGTCTAGTGAGTAAAAATTTGCATGCGCACCATCAAAAAAAAACTCATTAGGCCTTTAAACAATTTTTTTACTTTCTTCTCGCTATTCACCTATCTAACTCACATTTTAATCCTTCTACTCATGCTAATGCATCTGTTCACATGCTAGTGCATTTATTTCCAATACTAGCACATGCATAAACCATGTTAGCACATGTGTAATTCATGTTAGCACATTTCTCATTCACACTAGCACATTTGCATTTCACGCTAGCACATATCCGCTTTACACTAGTGCACCCTTTAAATTTTACTTATACACATGCACACTAACATTCATGCGGGAACACCTACTTTCACATAGGTGCACCTACTTTCATGCGAGCACACCTACTTGTACACAGTGCACCTAGTTTGGCACAAAAAAACATCTCGTTCACACTAGTGCATCTTTCAAGAATGCTAGCGCATATTATGGGCATGCTAGCATGTATTTTCCTTTTACTTCCATCACTTTTCCATTTTATTCCTAGATTAAAACATAATAATTTAACTTAAAAATCACAAAAATTTATTTACTCATCGACATGTCATCCTAAGGTCCTCAATCAAACTATTGTACTCAATCCTCTCTGTGTACATGAGAAGGATCTTTGGGCCATCTCTCTCACACTCTTAGAACAAAATCTCAAGTCTCAAAACAAAAATCTCTCTCTGCAACAAAAATGACCAATGATTTTTCTACCCACTCACCCTTCTATATAAACCCTTCATACCCAACCAACCCTTATTCTCCATCACTAACATTCACATCCTACTAACCCCGTTTCACCTATTTTCTTAGGAAACCCTATCTTCCTCTTATCAAGTGGTTGTCCACCACTTCATTGCATCACACACCCACCGAGGGGGCATTCCCTTAGCACAATCAAGGCCCTACTGGGCATCCACATGCCTTGGGGAAAATCATGTAGTCTAAACTAATTTTTATCATTTTTCCACCATTTTACAAGTGTTTACTATCTTTAAAGTGCTATTACTCTATAATAACACTTTAAATAGGGGAAAATGTAGACACCCCAAAATAACCACTAGTTAAAAATCTTATTAAACCCATTGTCCTTCTCTAGATTTAATTTAATTAATTATATTGCACCCTATCACCCCATCTTAGCTAATTTTATTAGCTAATTTAATATCAAATTAATTAAATAAATCCTCACATATCCACTTTCATATTTAAATAAATTAAATATCCTCATTTCTTATCCATATCCTATCCACCTCCTTAACTCAAGTTGACTAAAAGTCATGACTAAAGCTAAAAATCATTATTAAAATCAAGAGGATATGTTTAAATTAAATCAAATCATACATTTGAGTTAACTAAAGATATCTCCCAAGTCATGACAATCCAAAATTAATTCACATCCTTCCAAAAGCAAATCATTCACGTCACTTTTTGGGTGAATAAAATAAAGGACATGGAATTAATATTTAATTCTAAGTTTAAATAGTAAAAAAAAGTGCAACCTTTGCCAACTTAAGAATAACTCATCTATGCAAGCTTAGAATTTAGCGATTCAAACTCCTCATCCAATCTAGAAACTCAACTAATCAAATCAATTATGTTTAGTTAGCTTCAGGTCAATCCAATCTAATCTTGGCTTGAGGATTCTACTTCCTCGGCTATAAATCAATGATCTTTCCTTCAAAAATCATCCACCAACAAGCTTGAGAGTTCATACTATTATTTTGTCTAATTACTTGGTGAATCAATCAATCATACCATTATTCTGCCAATATCCAATCAAGCAAATCAATCATCTTCATGCTTGTAGCTTGATCAATCTTCCATTCAGAATACTTCTTGGAGCATCCACAAATCTACAAAAGTCTTCAAATCAATTAGATCCAACAAGAGCATTACTCAACCCTACTTCTACGGAAAATCCAATCGAGGTGTCTTTGGAAATTATCAAGGAAGCTTTATATTTTGTGTGTTAATTTTCTGTATTTATGTAATTTGCTTGGTTTACACTATGTACTAAATCATTCATCTTTATGCAATATTTCTCAGCTCCTTCATTATATGAAATTCTAAAATTTTAAAAATTCATTTTAAGGGTTTAGAGTTTTACTTCTCTTACTTTAGGAAATCCTTGATACGAAGTCTGCAAGGTATTTTATGCCTCATGAGAATTTTCATTTCCAAAAATTCTTGGATAAATGTTTGGGTCTATGGCACTCTAGAGAAAAAAATAAATCTTGTGCATCAAAATTTTCTTCTTCCTTTTCTCTCTCTCCTAATATTGAGAAAAATATTCCAATCTATAGGTGGAGTGTATCCATTGATAACATTATCCCAAAATATTTTGTAAACAATAATCCTCTTCAATTGATCTCTCCAATACTCAAAGTTGTTTCCTTTGAAGGTGAGGATATTCATAGAAGTAAAATTAAATGAAGTCATGATCCTCTTGATAATGGCTAAAAACCTTATGAAACTTTATTGAATGAGGCTACGATACCCCATGAATGTTTTTGATACAAATGTAGTGCAAATTAAATTTGAAATATCTTGTAAATGAAGCTAGTGATCATCCAATCTTGCCTAGAATTACTACTTGTCAATCCAATATTGTTGTAAGAGAGAATGATTAAAAATATTCATTGAATAATGTCAAGCCATGGTGCTTAATATGATTGGTTTTCCTTGTAAATATTTATAAATAAAATTAGAGATAAAATTAATGTAAAAAGGATTACCACTTGGAAAAATTCACCCCACTATTGCTTATTCAATTAATTACAAAATAAGGTTAATATAACTATTTGATGAGATTTCCCACTTCCTGTTTTAAGTTAGTGAAAAGTATATGAGAAATCAAGAAACCTCAAAGTATGGGAGGGTTTAAGTGACCTCCTGATGTAGATGACGATGGTACGAGAGAAAAGAAGAGATCCTCTCCACTGTAAGCTTGATGACCTGCACAACAAAGAGAAATAGACACAAAAAGATTAGTATTAAAGATGATGAGTTGCACTGACGAAGTCGGTCCCAAGAAAGTGACAACTTCCTAGGCTGGATGTCAACCCAAATTTAGATAAAATGATATAAAAGTGATAGTAGATGAATGATCTAGATAAACATCATAAATAAAGATATGATATGCTAAAGATACTAAAAATATGGTCGACATGAAAGTTGCTAAAAACAAATCAAACCCGAGTGGGTCTATGACAAACAAGACTTGACTGGTATGGTCACAGAGTAGTGCAAAGATGATAAGAAAATATGTTGAAGGAAAAAATAAGATCAAAATCAAAGATATCTGGATCTAGTGTAAAGATGGTGATGAAAAAAATAGTTCGGTTGGAAGGAGATCTAATATAGGAGTGGTAGGATCGACAATGATCACGCTGGTCGACGACGATCGAACAAAGATGACTATATCGAGATGAAAGATAGGTAGATGAGTGAGATAAAGTACTCTAGACAGGGTGAGGTTTTGGAACATAAGTGAATGATGGTACTAACAGAGAGCAAGGTCAACACAAGGTGGGTTGGCGACGATCAAGATGGATTGACAATGACTAGATTAGGACTTGATATTTTAGTAAGATGGATGGATGGGAAAGGAGGCATGTAAATGATCCAAGATAAGCGAGTGGGTGAATAAAGCTATAGAGACACCTACAAAGCCTATAAACTAGAGAAAAGAAAGGCATAATGAGATCTCCAAGTAAACTTGAAGAGAGAAATTCAAATGATAACATGGAAGAGAACACCCAAGATTGCTTGGTGATGATAGTAACTCCACAAGTGACGATGAAGGAAAAAACATGCGAAGATAAGAGAGATCTAAAATTTGGGGGTTAGAAAGGAGGGATGAAGGTGTTTAAATAGGGTCGATGATGACCGGATGAGTCGTCGGCGACTAGGGAAGATTTCCAATCAAGGAAAATTTGATTTTAGGAATGAGGTGATCAAAATAACAAGAACATGGGTGATGGGTTGATTAAGGGATGCCGAGATGCATGATGAGAGATTACAGGGAGGTAGTTGAGATAATTAAGGGTGATTAAATGGGGTGGTAGGTGAGATATTTAAGGGATAAAAATGGGGGAAATAAATAATTAAAATGGTTAATTATATAATTGCGAGGGATGGGGTGAATGGGTAGGTTTATGAGATTAGAAATAATGAAAAGGGGGTGGTTAAATAATTATTAGGATAAGGGATAATATTAGGGTATGAACATAAGAGGGATAGGTGTTTAAGGAAGAAATTTAAGGTTTTGGGATAAAACGTGCAAGACAAATATGTTAGGTAATGATAAAGGTGGGGAAAACGTGGTATGAAGACAATGTGTTGAAAAGAAGTGTCTACATTTTCACCTTTTTGTCAAGTGGTTTATATTAAGAAATCCACGAGACAAAAAAATGAAGTGATGATGAGATATGATGGTTGAGGTGCTCCCCTCAAACTAGGGATCTACGACATGAAGGGGAGTTGATCAAAAGTTTGAAAGAGATAAATGGAGGGAAGAAAACGAGTGGGAAAAAGAGATAGGAAGATGCCTCAAGTGAAAGATGATGATTGTTGATGAGATAAAAAGAGAAATATGATAGTGACCTTGGAAACACATTGATAGGATCATAGCATGGCCTGCGATGGAGGCATCATTTTTAACCTATGGACCTTGTGTGTTAGAAAAAGCCACTGCAAAATGGATGTACAAGCTGTGGGACCAATGGGTTAAAGGAAAAAAAATCAAGAGTATGCAAAAAAATGTAAGGATTAGTCAAAACAATGGTTTGATCAATGGTTGGGAAAAAACGTAGGGCAAGGGAGCATCCATTGTCTTGCAAGCATGGGGAAGAAAAAAATATGCATCTTGGGTGGGACGAGGATAAATTATGGCCATGAGCGTGGATTGTAAAATATAACATAGATAGATTGGATAAGTCAAAGTGTGTTATGGGTGACACACAAGTTTAAGGTGAAGGAAAGGATAATGTAATGAGATGAATGGTCAAAAAGATGGAAAAGGAACTAGATTAGGGTTTAGGTTGTGGAGAATGAGTGATTCACCAATGATCGAGCTTGGGTCATTGACGCAGTGGGATGAGTTGATGACAACTATACCATCATGCCTATATAAGTGATGTGGGTGGCCAAAGGAGCTCATTTGCCTTTGTGTGAATTTGTAAATCCAAATCTTTGAGAGAGAAGAATTTGTGAGATTTTGAGAGAGATGGATGCCAATGGTGGAGTGAGGAAGTGCCAGAGGACCCAGTGAGTGTTAAAGATCAAAATCTTAATCTCATTTTTGATTTTTTGTTGATTTTTGGTTATTTTTTTGATTTTTTCGGAAAAATGATGGGCGGGAAGGGCCGGTCATTGGCGATTGGGCCAATCATCATCGATCGTCGAGAGGTAATTCGATGTCAACCTAAGGGGGTCATTTCCGACCGGGTATAGATTGAAATAGTTTGATTAAAATAGTGATGTTTGACGATGAGATGGTAATGGGTGATTGTTTAACTAGTTTTTGCAGGCTAGGAAACTTTGTATCTAAGAGACTGTGTCCCTGCATTATCCGATCATATCGAGAGGATGTTTCGATGCAAAGTGGGATCACATGGCGGTAGTTGTATTGGGTGGATTCCACTACTATTAGAGAGGGTCTTTGAGGATATGGGTTTGATGATAACACCGATTGTTAGGTGGGATCCGAGAACTAATGAATTTTGGTTCCAAACAAGAGAGATGTCGGTGATTTGGAGGATGTGTATCACATTCATAGATTACCAATCCAGGGGAGCACTGTAGTACCTATCACAATGAAGGTGAGGATGGGGGCCTTGACATGGCTATTCGAGTAGATCTGCTCATATTACATTTATTTCAGGAGCCTTTCACATAGAGGCTCGATACCAACCGATGACGCTTGAGGAGCGAGTTGATTTGTTAGATAATGATAATGATATCGTACTATGCATTTACTGCACTCAGTGGATCCTAATTTCTATGGACATTAGAAGGTGTTCTAGTAGATATGGTGGAACATCAGACAATATTTACATTTGGTGCAACCTTGCTTGCACATGTGTATTATGAGCTATGGGCGTATACATCAGGGAGGAGGACTAGTATGGATGTGGGGTTTTTGTTACACTATTGGGTGTATGAGCACATAGTTTTAGTGAGGCCACCAGGGCTTCCATTGGTGACTAGGGACCATATAGAGTATGTGGTGGGTTTTTTGAAATGGTGAGTGGATCACATATACAAAGACATGGGGAGTAAGGGGAGGAGTGATTTGAGGAAACATTAGGGAGGTTGGATGTAGAGGATGTTAGATGGAGGTGTACATCAACTTCCTTACATGGTCGGGGATAGATGCACAATTTGTGGGTGAGAGGAGGGTGTAGGGGCGGAGGCTGGAGATGATTGAGGCCATACAATTTACTAGAGTGACGTGGTAATTTTGGGTTGTGTAGGGAGTACATGGGGTGCCTATCGATATAAGAAAGATGAGACAGAGAGGCACCTTCATGTGCTTGTGATGGAGGATCCTCTAAATGAGGAGAAATATCCTTAGGATGATGATGACAATGTGGGTGTAGGCGAGGGCTATGTTGATTGGTGGAGTCGGTAGTGGGTGGCTAAGGCCAATGAGGAGAGGGTGCAGGTAGGAGATGGGGAGGAGGAAGTGGTGGTGCCTACGATAAAGGAGGAGGAAACACCTAAGGGAGAGGGTGGAGATGGGAGAGCATATGAGATAGCCTTCCTTTAGGTGGAGTTAGATACTATGTGACAGGAGAGATATCACATGATAGGAGGTTTGTAGGATTATGCTAGGAGAGAGACCTAATTATGCAGAAAGTGGGACCAATACCATAGATAGAGGGAGGCCTGAGAACCATATTTGGAGATCTCAGATCCATAGTTGAAGCATCAAGGAGTGAGGTACCGAGAGGCTTCGGAGGGATCCAACCATATGGCTCCACCTAGTAATGTCTCACTAGAGTAGTACAAGGAACCGGGTATAGAGGCATGCTACTATAAGCGCATCGTGGCATATAGACTTTTAGACGTGCTACTGATATGTGACCTATCTAGTAGGAGAGTGAAGGCCGGGGAGGGCACCATAAATGACAACATCGAGTGTAGCATGGCAAGTGTGAAGCACAACCGAGGAGGGAACCGTGGGTGGACAATATCCGTATAAGGGGAGCATGGTTCGGTACTTAGATTATCGATGTCGGTTCATCGATTAGTGGGTGGACATTGTCTATAGAGTTTGACGATGTATATATTTTTGAGATAGAGTTCTCTTAGGCCTATATGGATGTCCGAACACATTTTGATGATATATATATATATATATATATATATATATATATATATATATATATATATATATTTTATCGGCTTACATGTGTTGTGTGATGGTTTATATGATGGTTTTGATTATGTTATGGATGTTGATTTTAGATGTTAGATGTATATTGATGATGTAATGTTTTGATTTATATGGTTTTGGTGATGTATAATAATGATGTAATGTTTTGATTATGTTTATAATGATTAGATTTTGATATGGATATGGATATATGGTTTAAATGATTTGATGTAATGATAGATGTTGATTGAGACATGATGTGATAGACGGTAGATATGAGATGACTTAGTTTAGAATATATGTGATAGATTTAGATGCGTATGTTAGAACACCCTATGTGATGGATGGATATATGTTGATGAGGCCATAAATTAGCCATAAATTACCATTATTTTGTCCTTCCAAGTTACCTTTGAAAGTGGATTTAAATGTAATCTAGGAACTTATAGTTTGCTTAAGATAGAATATAAGATATATATCTTGTTCATTCTTTAAAAATATTTTGTTATCTATTTTTTTGACTAATCCTATTTATTATTTGAGAAAAGATGCAATGTCTTATGTATGCAGGCCATAAAGGAAAGATAATGCTAGTATTGAGAAAAGTGGAATTGATCATGGATGGTATATCTAAACTCAAATATTATTTCATATTCAGATTCCTCTCAAAAAATTATGCAAGTTCAAAAAAGAATCATCTCAATCCGAGATCGTATGTAAAATTTATAGTTGTTTTAAGTTCACCAGAACTCACAGGCTTAGTTCGGAACTCATGCAAAGTTAGTTCTAAAACTCGCAGTTTAGTTCCGAAACTTAGAGGCTTAGTTCAGAACTAAGTAGATTTTGAAATTTTTTGAGGAATTGTGAAAGATCAGAGAATCCAATGGAAAATATGAGAGAGGTTTTTGTTCATAGAAATGTGATTAACAAAAACCTCATTCAGATTTGCTATAGGTATTACCAATAAAGAGAGATCTAACTTTTAGTGAGTTGCAGTCTGAGGAAAAGTGTATCAGACGAGCACTAAAAGTTCCATAAATAGAAACAAAAATTCAAATAGAAAATATGAGAGAGGTTTTGTTCATAGAAATTTATTTAACAAAAACCTCATTCAAATTTGCTACAGGTTTTACCAATGAAAAGAGATCTAACTTTTAGTGAGCTGCAGTCGAGGAAAAGTGTATCAGACAAGCGCTAAAAGTTCCATAAATAGAAACATAAAAGTCAAACTGAAAATATGAGAGAGGTTTTTGTTCATAGCATCGTGTTTAACAAAAAATCATTTAGATTTGCAACAGGTTTTACGAATGAAAATAAATCTAACTTTTAGTGAACTATAGTCCGAGGAAAAAATGTATCAGATAAGCGTCAAAATTTCCACAGTAAAAAACAACAAAGTCAAATGGAAAATCTGAGAAAGGTATTTGGTCAAAATCATATTTTGAGAAAACCCCTCCTTCCAATAATGTAGACTTGAATAAAATCATTATGATTCATGTTACCGAAAAGCAAGGAGAAGATTTATGAGAAAATATTCCTAAAATAAGTAAGATAAGATTTGACCCCAATAATATATCTCCCTCCATATTTTCATGGAGATGGAGATATTAGTTGTTGGGATTGGAATAAAGATAAGATTAGATTGTATTTCCTAAAATAAGGAGTTGGTTAGATGTATGAATTATAAATGCAACCTTCCACACTTATATATGTAATTCTCTTCTCCTAAGAAATAAAAATTTGTTATTTCTTTCCAATATTTTGAAGTAAAGTTATTCTGCAAGTTCTAAATTAAAAGTATGAATTAAGTCCTCTTCCAAGGAATGAGCTAACCACTCATTCCAAGGAAGATGGATCAATGTGTTAATGTTTGTTTCTTTATTTCTATAGTTTTTCTTTTGTTGTAAACTTCTGATTTCATGTTATGTGATCCTTCTTCAGTACAATTTTTGTTGTGAACCTGCAGGTGTCTTTTTATCTTTCAATTATTTTTAATTCAACAATTTCATTTATGCAAGTTTCGTTTATTTCATCCAACATTTATTTATGCAAGCATGCCTTTATATTCCTGCAAGTGTGATTTCCTTTATGTAAGTGTGTTTACATTTTTGCAAGTGCGCCTTTAAATTTATGCATGTGTGATTTATTTTATGCAAGTTTGGTTTGTGTTTAAAGGAGTTACTTTCCAATATTTTCTTCTCTTAATGCATACAGACCTTCAAACACCAACCCAGATTGACATTATTAATGGCGAGGATTGACGACCCTCATCATATGTCTAGATGTAGGAGATGATATAGATGCTATTTTGATTTGATGTATGGGGATTTATATTAGATGATGTAAAATATGGATTGAGTATGGGAGTAGAAGTTAGGATAATGTGGTGGGAAGGGGCACAAAATTAATAGGGTGACCCAAACACATGAAAGTACACATCATCATAGAGGGGAGCATACGTAGAAAGATGCTTTGAAACTAGATTAGAGGCAAAGGTGAGAGGGAACAATATAGAGAAATGCACTTGCAACCAATGACATGTGTTAACACATAACTAACAATAGTTAGTCACATTTAAGATTATGAGAGAAAAGATGGAAAGTGTACCTATAGACATGAAAAAGGGGTTAAGATGGAGCTTGTATGGGGAAATAGGTTATCCTTAGGTGGTAGTCCTAGGTATATGCCCCAAATTTGAGTAATATAGTGTAAAATGATTGATATGGGAAGTTTTGAAGCTAGGAAAGCGATCAATGTGGGAAGCTTTCTGGGGATGCTTGTTTTTGAAAATTTTCTTTTGCTTTAAAATTTTAAGAATGATGATCAATGCGGGAAGCCTTTGCTGCCATTATATAAGAAAGTAGCCATCCTTCGAGGGAATGGTCTACAATAAGGATTTTGCTTTTGATTTTGAATTTGAATTTTTAGATGACGGGGTGATATATGCATGATAGCTGTCCTTGATGCATCGACCTATACTTTTGACATTTTTTTCTTTATATGAACAACTATCCTTCGAAGGAGCAATCTTATTTTGGATAAGATTGATTTTGATATGAGCATCCAATATTTTGACTTTGGATAGTGTTGAGAATAGATAAGTAGATCACTTGGGGAGATGATGATAAGATGTACACGCAACACCTATGGTCCCTTAGCATGGTTCCAATAAGTGGATACGAAGGGTGGTGGATGTAATGATTACGGGGTTCCCCTTGATAAAGAGGAAATTTTCCATGAGGAATATGCTATGAGAAGAGCCGTGGTGCCCATATTTAAGGTCATAGATAGGCTAGTGACGGTAGACCACATAATTCCAAATCATCACAATGAGAGATGGAAGGGATAGTGATGGGAATGAGATCATTAAGGTGACTAAGATCATATTGGTAGGTATGTTAATAATAGAAAGGTCACAAGTGCAATGTGTTGAGAGGTTCTGTCTCTAGTTTACTATCAAGAGAGGCTAAGAGATAGCATCTGGACCCGTACTTAGGTGTGATAATGTATGGTCCAATCTAGTTTGGAGCAAGTTTTTCACGTTGGCTCCTTTCAAAAATAGCGACGTTTAGATTTTATTTTAAGACAAGGCCATTGATGTTGAAGTTGCGTTCTTTGAAGCATTTTTGTAGGCATGTTTGATGTGTTATTGATAGACATGATGGTTTTGAAGGGTGATTAAATGACTCTCGTCTAGAAATTCAAGTTGGGATAGACACTCTTGATGATAATCTTCGTCAAAGTAAGAAGACACGAAGAGAGACACGTAAGGATGGGATTTTTGAATTCAAGAGGAAGAAAATTAGAGTGGTAGATGAGAGAGAAATAAGTAACACCCATAGAGGTATGAATTCTAGTCTGATAGGCCCAAAGGGTGAAGGGAATATGAAGATGCGAATTATGTCCTGATCTTTAGATAGTTTTAGCAAGAATGTTGTAGAGAGTTTTATTAGTGGATTCGTCTTGGCCATTAGCTTGAGGGTAGTAAGGAGAGGAGAAGCTAAGATTAATGTTGAAAGAGTCACAAAGCTTCTTGAGGTATTTGTTTTTAAAGGACTTTCTATTGTCCGTAATGATTTTATGGGGAACATTAAAGTGGCAGATGATGTGCTGATAGACGAAGTCAACAATTTTGTTAGCTTTGGTAGATACTGAGTGGAATGGATTCCACCCATTTGGTGAAGTATTTGGTAGCGGTGATGATGGAATGATGACACTGAGAAGAGTGTGGATTGATGATACCAATGAGGTCAAGACCCCATTGTGAGAAAGGCCAAAGGTTTTGAGCCAACTATAATGCCTGACTAGGGATGTAGATAAGATTGTAATGTTGCTGGAATTTATTATATTTCTTAATATATTCATAGTAGTCTTTATTAAGAGTGGTCTAATAATATCCTAGGAAAAGGACGCACTTGACAAAAACCAAATCATTGAAATTTCCACCACAAAGCGGTGTCGTGGAATTATTGGATAGCGTGGGTCGATTCATGTAATTAAGGCAACGTAGGAAGATGTCATTAAAATCACATTTGTAGAGGATTTTTCCAAGGATAAAATAGTAGTAGGTGCGTTAAAGAAATGATCTCTTAAAATTTTTGGATAGGTTGGAGGAATTTTGGATACGAATAGGTAATCAAATAGCTAAGAGTACCATAGATTTGATTGATTGGAATCAATAATATTGACATGAGGAAGCTCATTGACATGAGATGGATAATCAAGATGATGGACAACAACAGAGAGTTTGGATTCTTTAGTTTCCCACAAGATGAGAGATGAGAGGGATGCCTTAGTATTTGTGAAGCATGTAGTCATTTTTCACCCCACCAAGAACAAGGGAACCTCATGCGCGCTAACCTATCACCCAACGGGCACTGGGCGCTCACTCGAGACTCACGAGAGGGAGCCGAGTCTCTCTTGTATGTGAGTTTAATGGAAGGCATAATTCATGATCTTGACTTAGTGATTTAACAAACATGAAGAAGCTATAGAGCTCAGAACGACTTCTATACCCCTTCAGTCATAACAAAGCAAAGTGCGCAACAAAATTAATAGAACTAGGAAGTTGTAAATCCACAAATAGACTTAACATTCAAGTAAGGTTCATGATTATATAAGATCAAAAGCATAGTAGAAACATGCAGGTAATATAGAGAAAGGATCTTAATACAATTGTCATGGTAACCTTATCATGTTCATTCATAGCATTACTTATAAAATATTACGAAGGGAGACTGTAGTCATGTGCCATATTTGGATCCATACATGAATGCTCACAAAACAAAATTTTCATTCCCCATTCCCGTATTACATTCTTCCTATAATCATCTACCCATTCTTATCCATAGTTCTTACAATAATGCTCAGAGATCCGCTACCTCACTTGTGTCTCCATTCTTTGCCAAGGAGCGTGTATAAATAGGCATCTAAGATCTAACAAAATCCTCTGCAATCTTAGATCGGCCCCAAGTGTCAAGTGTGGGTCACCCCGGGCGCATGCCTCTCCATGTCATGATTAGATTTTGGATCTTCCTATCGCAAGGTATATTCCTCCCAAGACACCCGTCGCTAGGTGAAAGCTTATCCAAATGGAACACGTTCTTCATGTGTTCTATCCAAAAGGCCGAAAACGGCTAAGTCCCGAATTGTGCTTTGAGCGCACATCCTTGGTTCTCCAAGAACCCTTTTTGAATCCTACCTTGCATGCCTTAGCTTGTGTGCTTCCTCTGGCTGTGTGAATAGGGTCCCAACATTACTCCACACTTCACCTGTTCTCCGCCCTTGGGAACCTTCTCAAAGAATGCAGTACAAAAATGCAAGGCCTTGCCTTGGAAAATAATGGAGGGAAAGAATAAAGAATGGGGAAGAGAAAGAATAGAGGAAGACTACCTAAAGAAGAAGAAGGGGGAAATTTTTCCGCAGGTCAGCCTCCAATGTATTCCAAGCGCTGACTTCATCCCGCACTCTTGTACAGAGGTTGCAAACCAAGGTGCTCACCTCATCGAAGGTTAACCCTTCCCCTTTCATATTAATGGTCTCCACCACAGTCTCTATCTCCTTTGCATGATCTTCTAGGGCATCCATCTTCCTCGTAATGGCCTTGTAGAGCTCTTTTAGCCGGGTTTTGATTGAGACTCGCAGGATCTCAATAGCTTCAGACTTCCTTTCCACTTCGGCTAGGATATTTTCTCACTCAGCTCTATTGCCCTTATTCTTCTCCCTGAAGCCCTTCAACTCAGCCTCGTCGCTGGCAAGCAGCATGCTTGTCACCTTGTCTTGGTCCGTGCAATGGTCATAGGTGACCCCAGGTTTATGCAACTATTTTTACGTCGGAAAGCACCTTGTTGTATTCAGCTATGAGTGTGATGAATTTCAATTTGTCTTCCTTGTCTAGGCACGTAGCTACCTACTTTTCCAACTCCAAGGCCAAAGGCTGCCTTTCCATAGTGAGGATCTCGAGTCAAGTCCTCAAGACATTCTAGGGAGGAACCATATTTTTGTGTGGGAGGGTTGAGGTTTGGGTGCTTCATGATGATGGCCTAGGAGATGAGCTCCACCTTCTTGGAAACTTCGTGCACTTTAGATTTCTCCTCCTGAAGCTCCCTCTGTAGTTGAGCACTGATTAGTTTCTCAAGGCTGAGGTCCTTTGTAAGCTTAACTAATTCTTCCTTCCTTTTTTCCAACACGTCCTCCAAGACTTTAACCCTGTCATTTCTATAGAAGAGCCTAGCCTCAACTTCCACAAAGACTTTGTTGAGCGCATTACACACTTGCTCATCGATAGTTGTTGCGTGTTTATAATGGGGTTGTCCCCCTTTCCTTCGGACAACACTAATACCACTCCTTGGTTAACCTCGAACTTAGGCTCATCGAGGTGGGAGTTGAACACCCATGATAGCATCTTCCTTGTGCGCGGTATCCACCCTCAAGATCAAAGGACTCCATGGCGGTGAGCTCCTTGGTGGGCACGGTACTCTGGAAACACGTGTGCAAAACTTTGTTGGGGTCATCAATATATCCCATCATTATTCTTCCCCCTTCCGCGTATTTACTTCCCATGCGCACGCCCTTGGGAACAATTACTGAAAGAGTTGGGCCTTTTGTGCTACCCACACTTTTCTCCCTTTGCTCTTCCTTGAATTCTTTGAGCACGAGCTCTGCCGCACTCCAACTCCTCATTGACCAAGGTATTAATTATCCTCTCCACCTCCCTTGTCGCTTTCTCATCCACCTCCTCTTGAGTGAGCTTGGGCATATCTGGCCCCTTAGTACTTGCCCCTTCACTCCTTTCTTCACTCCACGCACCTTCCTCCCCTTGGGTGCCCTTCCTCCTTACAAATATGAAAGCATCATTTGTATCCTCTGCTCCCTCTTCCTCCGAATCATGGACATCAACTGGTTCCTGATTCACCTCCAACTCTTCCCCTTCATCATCATCATTTTCACCTATATAGGTGTTCGGGTCATCTGTATCTTCAGACTCTTGTTCCTCCGTCCCTTGTTCTTCTTCCTTTGTAGAAAACTCTGGAGTCGGGGATGTTGTCTTTTCTTCATCCGAGGGTTCTTCAGGGGATGGTGGCTTCACAGATTCGGGGTCTTCTCCCTGACCACCGTTCTCCTCTTCTTTCGAGACATAGGTACTCGGCCCCGCGGTATCTACATTATGCTTCTCCACCGCCCTTTGTTCTTCTTCCTCTTCCCTCTCCTTGCGCTTTGGCGCGGGCTTCTTTCTTCCCATAGGGTCGTCCGGGATGGATATCTCATTCTCCACGTACACGCCCTTTTCAAATTTCAGCCTTATGCGCAGGTAGATCCTAGCAGCAACACTCTCAGCAATAGGTAAGGTCAGAGGCCTTACAATGTGCACATCATGTGACATGTACCTTTCAACGTACACATGCTTCTCCGAGTAGACCAACTTCTTTCTCATCTCCTTGTGCTCTCTGTCAAGGGTGGACAACTCCAAGCTTAATTTCTTTGATTCCTTGTATCTGTTTACCCCGTTTGGAAAAATTGGGTAGTAAATGAGAATGGGAGTTTGCACCATGGACTCTAACTACCATCCACCAAAATGAACCTACCAATGTAGAAGTGCTGATAGACCATGAACTCTGCTTCTCCTTTGGTCGTCGCGGGGAGTTGTTCAGGAATCTACCATTTAGCCCCGAATGCGTTCCTAAGGTGCATCTACCATTTGTCTAAGCGTGCCTTGTGTACCCTTGTCATTGATTCACATGTGTATTTCTGAAACCTCTCCATGGGCGAAGGGTCTTCAGCAGCGTACTCATGAATTTATTAGATGTATTCAGCACCCCAATTTCTGAGAACACAATTGTCAATGCGAATGTTCTCAAATAGGATCTTTCCTCCATTATCTCATGTCTTTGCTTATGATTTCATCTACTATGTATTGGGAGATGTTGTATACGGTGCCTTCCGCGATCTTCCTTCAGACATTCAACCAGGGATTGCTCACCGGGGTCCACCTCTCTTGTCCATTCAGCTTGGAGACAAGGTGCGCGGCCATCTTCATCACTTTGGATCACCGATATCCGAGATGTCATAGTACTTGATCCCTTCTTCAATTCCGGGATGCTATGGTTTCTTTGATTGCCTCCTCATCTTGGAGGTCATCTATGAACGTATCCCCTACACAATTTAGGCATGTGAAGTGTGAAATTAATTGGGGAGTTATGCACATTTTATGCCCTGCGAAGCAGAAGAAGTCTTCATGTACGCATGTCATCAGCCATTGGTACAAGCACCCGGGCTTCCTGAAATATGGCAACTCGTAAAATTAGAGAAGCCCTGCCTTCTCCATTTTCACCTTGACCATGTTATTGTAGATTGGCAACCCATCGGTGTTTGTTTGTTTGTGGGCGCACCGGCTCCAACGCCATTTCCTTTGCAATTGTGCGACCGGTGATTGTAGTCAATCACGACCATTTTCCTTATGTGGGACTGTCGACACTAAAATTTTCCTCCGTAATTTATATTTCATTAATGTATGTATTAGGAATAGGATGTTGTTAAGTATAATTAGTAGTAGCGTCCGATAGAAGATAACGGCGTTGCCAGTACGACGCCGCCAATAATGTATAGTACGGAAATAGTCAAAAGTACAATAGGAATGTTGTGGTAAAAAGTAAATAGTTGTCATAAGTGGTCCAGTAATGTTAAAATGTCAAAGTTGGGGTAAGAAGAGAAGTAGGGTCTACATGATTAGGAATTAGAAATATTATATTGGTAATAAGGACAAGGAGTGAGGTCATAAATATTTTGTATATTTTATTTGTAAAAAGTCTAAAAATGTGGAACCCATGTGAAATGATAAGGTTTATCTTATCTTAAAAGATAAGCTTACATGTATAGATAAGAGTTAAGGTATGGAATATGATTCGTCAAAGTGGATTTCTTATCCTATCTTAGAGATAAGATGGATAAGCCTAGAAGTCTATAAATAAAGAGGCCACCCCCCTCATTTAGCATAGAAGGAAGTAGTGAGAAATATTGTAGGAAGTGTGCAAAGGAAGCCATCAGTTTAAAGGTGTGTTGAAGAAGCCATTAAGAGGTGTAATTGTAAAGTTTCTCCCATAGTCTTGGTGAAAGGCAAGTGAAGTCAATAACACTTGAAGTACCTCATGGGTGAGATTGTAACAATTTCATGTTAATATTATAATTTACTCTGATATTTCAGATTTATCATCATTCCTTCATATCATAGTCTATGGTATTCTTGTGTTATGTTTGTTGTTTGTGTTTCTAGATTACATCCACCAAACTAAAGGTTGTGCATTAGTAAATAATCATAGACGAGGAGTTCTGGTGAAGAATTATCATAGTGCCAGATTGGTGATGACATTTTGGTTCCGTTGCCGGGACCATTCCTCATTGGTGGATTTTCTGGAGAGATATTCCCACTTAGTCAAAAATCAATTGGAGGGTAACCTTATTTTTATTGTGCATAGTAGTTACCATGGTAAAGTCATTTTTATCGTGAATAGTAGTTACCATGGTAAAGTCATTTTTGCTGTGAATAGTATTTATCACAGTAAAGTCACTTTTTACCGTGAATAGTATTTACCGCAGTAACTTCACTTTTTATTGTGAATAGTGTTTACCACAGTAAAGTCAGTTTTTACCGCAATAAGTCAAGTTTTACCATAGTTACCGTGGTCATTTCTATTTTACTATAGAAAGGTGTAAAGTCACTTTCTATTATAGTGATTCCAATTATTTGTGCACATAAGTCTTGTTGATTGTACTTGTGGGTTGGTATTTTACGGTGGTTACTTTTGAAAATGGGGAAGATTCCTGTTTTTTCAGCCCAATCTAATGAAGATGCTTCCTCTTTCATTCAAGAGTTTAAACGATCTTGTATTTGTAATGGCCTTATAAGAAGGGAACAATGGACTGAATTTTTTCCTACCTTTTTGGATGGTTCAACACTTAGGTGGTTTGAAACACTAGGTGAAAATGTGAAAAATTCATGGGATTTATTAACTGAAAGTTTTCTTGAAGAATTTGGTGAACAATAGAAATATGCAGATCTCATGATCGAGATCACAAAGCTATCCCAAGGAGAGAAGGAGAAGATAAGGGATTATCATGCTCGTGTTCTAGAGCTAAGGAGGAAGCTCGATGCCCAGATCCGGAAGGAAGGATTAGTGGATGGGTTGATGAACGGCATGGATAATCTCCTATGTAAGCACTTCATTCTTGGGATGAAGCCAGAGATCAGACAACGAGTGAAGTATGACCGCCTAGCTACCATTGAACAAGCAAAGGAGATTGCAAGAAGGCAAGAAGAAAGCATGGAAGAGGAGCCCAAAGAAATTGTTGCTAAAGTAGAGCCTACACCAGCACCTTTGGTCCAGAATCCACAACCACTCCCGGTGAGCACAAATATTTCTCCTAGTACATCTACTAAGTATGAAGATCTGCTCAAAAAGATGGGTTAGTTAACTATTAATCTTCTTCAAGGAAAAGAATTTAGTTCTCAGGGAGGAGATAGAGGTCCAAAAAGAAATATTTCTGAAGTTGTATGTTATGGTTGTTATAAAAAGGGTCATTATAAGTATAATTGTCAGATAGAGCTTATACATCTGGTAAATGAGATAATGATAAAGGAAAAGCACGTGTGAATTCTTTTGATGTAGTAGATAAGAGCGAGAATTAATGAAGTAGATGTGTTTGTAACAAAAAGAAAGAAAGAAAAAGATAATCAAGATGGAAATGATCCTAAGAAGATGAAAGGAGAAACTAGTAAGAAACATAGGAGAAGAAAGTTGGGTGTGCAGGATTTTTTGATTTCACAGGGGCAAGGACCATACTCCATCTTGGAAGATCTGTCCAAAAGGCCTGCAAATATTACATATGGTCAACTCTTGGCTATGTCTTCTGAGAAGAGGCGGGAGTTGCGAAGTGGACTCAATACTCGACGAAGGAAGGAGGTTGAGGTCCTTGTTTTGGAGGCAGAGGCGGATCCCTATGCTCCACAAGCTGAGGTATTATGTAATGGTATTTCAATTCATGATGTCTTAGTTGATGGAGGTGCTGCAGTTAATGTAATGACCGAGTCTGTAATGAATATGTTGGGTTTAAAAATTGATCGCCCTTTAACACTTATGTTAAGGTCATTAAATAAAGGAAAAACTAAACTAGAAGGTGTAGTTTCAAATGTGGCAATATTTGTTATGGGTGTTGTATGTGTGGTAGACTTTCAGGTGATGAAAAATGGTACTGTTGTGTACCCAATGCTGCTGGGAAGACCATGGCTAAGGAGAGTTCATGCAAGAAACTACTGGAATGAAGGTTTCATGACACTTGGATGTGGTAGAGAGGGTGAATATAAACGTGATCCATCGACATCATAAGGCGTAACCGTGGATTCAAGTGATGAAACTAATGATTGGACATCCTCTCGATTACTCTAGTACAAAGTGAAGTGGACACGAAGATGAAGAAATTGAGGTTGATGTTTGAGTCATGGATATCCTTCCGATCACACCAACTCATGACCCCATAAAATTATCTGAAGAAGAAGTTGATGATCGTCTCCAACAAATAAAGATTGGTGATGCTGTGATGGAGAGTGAGAAGGAATCCTACCTCTAGCTCTTTCGAAGGTACATACACATATTCACTTTTGATTACAAGGAACTCCATCAAGTAAGTTGGGTAGAACATTCTATTGAGCTGGTAGATGGTGCTAAGCCCATAAAGCAAATGCCATATAGAATGAATCCTAATTTTTCCAAGACTGTAAAAGAAGAAATAGATAAGTTGCTTGATGTAGGATTCATATTTGTTGTGGAGAATTCAGAATGGGTTTCTCCCATTGTGATCTCAATAAAAAAGAATGGGAAGCTACGCATTTGTGTTGATTACAGGAAGCTCAATAAGGCAACAAAGAAGGATCATTACCCTCTTCCATTTTCAGATCAGATCTTGGACGAAGTAGTTAGCCAGGAGTGCTATAGTTTTGCTGATGGATATAGCGGCTATAACCAAGTTCGTATAGCAGAGAAAGATTAGCTGAAGACCATGTTCACCACTCCTTAGGGAACATTTACTTATAGAGTTATGCCTTTTAGGTTGTGTAATGCTCCGGCAACATTCCAACGTTTGATGAATAGGGTGTTCGAACCCTACATTGGGACCTTCATCAGAGTATTTATAGATGATTTTTGCATCTATGGGAGCAAGTTGGACCACCTGTACCAAATAGAGACAGCATTTCAAAGGTTAGATGAAGCACAAGCCTCACTAAACCCTACAAAGTGTGTCTTTGGATGTTCTAAAGGTGTTTTGTTAGGGCATGTTGTATTGAGAGATGGTATTGGTACTGATCCTAATAAAGTTTCAAAAATTAAACAATTATCATTTCCTATGAATAGAAGTAAGTTGAGATCATTTTTAGGCCATGTGGGGTACTATAGAAGGTTCATCAAGAATTTCTCAAAGATTACATGACCACTAACCTTGTTCTTGAAGAAGGATGTTACTTTATGAACCAGAAATAAGGCGCATGAAGCTTTTGGACAATCAAGGAAGCCCGGTGTCTTCACTATTTTAAAGAATCAGATTGGAGCAAGCCATTCATTGTGTACACGATGCCTCGAGATGCAGCACTAGGAAGTACTTTGAGCCAAAAGGATGAAAATGGGAATGAACATCCAATTTACTTTGGGAGAAGACAAATGAGCAAAGTCTTTGAGGTAAATTATACTTGAATCGAAAAAGAGGATCTAGCTATCATTTTTTTGTAAAGAAGTTTAGAAATTACTTACTAGGAAAAAATTTCTAGTTGTAACAGATCATCGAGCTCTAAAATATATTGTAAATAAGCCTAACCCATCGGGGAGGATAACAAGATGGATTATTTTACTACAAGAATTTGAATTTGATATTATAGATAGGCTGGAAAGAAGCATGTCAATGCGGATGCACTCTCTCGAGCCTATGATGGTTTAGGATCATCTTGTGATGATGACGATTTCCCGATGCAACATTGTTATCCTTGACACAATCCCTAGTGAATACATAGATATTTGGAATTATCTGAATGAATTCAAGTTTCCTGATGGTGCCAATGCAAAGAATAAGAGAAAGATTACTCAAGCCAGTCATCCATATTCTATTCTGCATGGAGTATTATTTCGAATAGGACCTGATGGACAATACAAGAGGGCAGTTGGACGTGATCAAGGGAAGGAACTGCTAGAAGAATTCCACAATGGTACATGTGGAGGGCACTTCTCTAGACAACTTACAACAAGAAGGATCTTGGATGTAGGTTATCACTGGCCCACTCTTTTTAAAGATTGTTATAATTATTGTAAGACATGTGATATTTGTCAAACACATGGTAACCGTAAGACTTCATCAGCTCCATTATGTCCTATTCTTCCACTTAGTCCCTTTGAAAAGTGGGGAATAGACATTGTAGGTCCACTTCCAACTACCTCACACCAAAATAAGTATATTGTAGTTGCCACAGATTATTTAACCAAGTGGGTTGAAGCTAGGCCATTGAAAACAACTTCCATGGATGAAGTGGCAAGGTTCATATATGAACGCATTGTCACTAGATTTGGTTGTCCATTAGAAATTGTAACAGATCAAGGAAGCCACTTCATTAATGAGGTGGTAGAAGCCCTAGTCAATAAGTTTTCTATTAAGCACAGGAAGGCAACAACATACAAGCCAAGCACAAATGGACAGGTGGAACGAACAAATTTTGTGTTGTGTCAAATTCTAGCAAAAGATGCAGCCTTGCAGGTACATAAATGGGATAAAAGGATTCATGCAACATTGTGGGCATATAGGGCAACATCAAAGTCAGCAACAAGATACTCCCCATTTCAGTTGGCTTATGGCATTGATCCAGTTCTTCCTATTGAGTTTGATATTCCCACGGTCAGAGTAATGAAAAATGAAAGAATGGATGAAAGTGATTCAGTAAAAGAAAGGTTGGTACATCTTCATTTGCTAGAGGAAATGAGGGAAATAGCTAAGGATACAAGCTATAAGAAGAAAATGAAGCAGAAGGAATACTTTGATCAAAAGATCCGGTGGTCTCCATTTCATGTGAATGACTTGGTTCTAGTATATGATTCCAGATACAAAAAAAGAAGACAGAGAAAATTTATTCCAAAATGGATGGGGCCCTACAAAATAGCAGTTGTGCATGAAAATGGTACATACCGACTGGAGGAATTGGATGGCACTCCCATTATGAAATGGGTTAACCACGACAAGTTAAATATTTTCCAAGCACCAGAAGAGTCTACTCCGAGGACGGAGTAGAAGCTAGGAAGGGGGAAGATGTCGACACTAAAATTTTCCTCCATAATTTATATTTCATTAATGTATGTATTAGGAATAGGATGTTGTTAAGTATAATTAGTAGTAGCGTCCGATAGAAGATAATGGCGCTGCCAGTACGACGCCGCCAATAATGTATAGTACGGCAATAGTCAAAAGTACAATAGGAATGTTGTGGTAAAAAGTAAATAGTTGTCATAAGTGGTCCAGTAATGTTAAAATGTCAAAGTTGGGGTAAGAAGAGAAGTAGGGTCTACATGATTAGGAATTAGAAATATTATATTGGTAATAAGGACAAGGAGTGAGGTCATAAATATTTTGTATATTTTATTTGTAAAAAGTCTAAAAATGTGGAACCCATGTGAAATGATAAGGTTTATCTTATCTTAAAAGATAAGCTTACATGTACAGATAAGAGTTAAGGTATGGAATATGATTCGTCAAGTGGATTTCTTATCCTATCTTAGAGATAAGATGGATAAGCCTAGAAGTATATAAATAAAGAGGCCACCCCCTCATTTAACATAGAGGGAAGTAGTGAGAAATATTGTAGGAAGTGTGCAAAGGAAGCCATCGGTTTAAAGGTGTGTTGAAGAAGCCATTAAGAGGTGTAATTGTAAAGTTTCTCCCATAGTCTTGGTGAAAGGCAAGTGAAGTCAATAACAATTGAAGTACCTCATGGGTGAGATTGTAACAATTTCATGTTAATATTATAATTTACTCTGATATTTCAGATTTATCATCATTCCTTCATATCATAGTCTATGGTATTCTTGTGTTATGTTTGTTGTTGTGTTTCAGATTACATCCACCAAACTAAAGGCTATGCATTAGTAAATAATCATAGCATGAGGAGTTCTGGTGAAGAATTATCATAGTGTTGGATTGGTGATGACAGGACTCCCAATCTTGCCCTACCAAAACTCCATCCGGGTATTGCATCTTTGAATACCATTCTTCGTTGGTATCCAAGGGTATTTCTTCTTGTTTATTCTTTCCTTTTCCTTTACCCTTTCCCTTCTTGGATTATTCCGTAGGTTTACCTCTTTGGTTTAGAGGCCATCATTGCACCCCTTGCTTTCATTCCAAGTCAACTTGTGAGTTTTTTTGAAAGTTTTCCTTGTGCACCCTGTGCCCTAGAACACAAACCCTAATCTCGATTTTTCCCTTCGATCACAACGCTTTCTTTACAACATTCCTCACACCTGTGAATCACTTATGCTCTAGTTTGTAGATCTAGCAAAATGATTGCACTTAAGTTCTTGGGATTTTCCTTCACATGAGTCGAGTTCTCGAAACCCTAGCTCTTGAAAGAAAATCACTCTTCTTGTTTCACAAAGTAAAATAATGAATTGCCCATTCTTGTATTTATAGCTTTTTTAAGGCTAGGCCACCTAACACCATATGACCATGTTTAATGTGGTGTTTCTAAACAAAACATGACTTGATGCTTCTCCTTACGCACCCAATCCTTACGTGAAAACTTTTCCACCCGCACCCAACCCTTGCGCAAATTTTTTTCACCCATGCCTAATCCTTGTGTGAAAACTTTCCACCCACGTGCCCAACCCTTGCGCGAAATTTTTTCACCCGCTCCCAATCCTTGCGCAAATTTTTTTCCAACCTTCTAGCATGAAAACAATCCATCTTGATAGAAGACTCTTACACGTGTGTTACCAGCGCAAAGGCACCTCTTCCATCCTCATGATTCTTGCTTTCACCTACCTCATGTTTTTTTGCTTTTTCTCCTTGTATGTGGATTTCCAATGCAACCTTATTTTACCACCCATCTGTCTTCTTTTCTCCTAATACATCTTTTTAACGAGGGGCCAATTCAAATGGTCTACCAACCTAATCCTCTGGCAGAATAACTCCTTTCTTCCCTTTATCATCTCACCCCACACTAAAACGATGCGCGGTCCTCTGCGCATTCATAATTCAAAAAGTAATAAGGTTACCGGCGCCCAAGGTGCAAAAAAAAACAACAACGTGAAAAGGAAATACAAGAAGGAAAAGCATAAAAGGAAGTTCTAAACTAACTGGAAAAACTACCATATTTACAAACACCAAGAAGCATTATTTATAGTAGGGCTTCAAACCTACTCCCATTGAAGTGTCCAGTAATTTTGATCCATCCATCGCCAGAATCGGCACACTTTGAATCAAGGATGTATGAAATTACATAAGGACCCAACCAATGTATCTTCAACATTCTAGGATGGCATATAAATTTTAAATCATATAGCAATACCATCTGGCCAACCTTAAAGTGTTTGTTCTTAATATGGCGGTCATGCCATGCCTTTTACTTTGCCTTCTCAGTTGTTTGGCTCCATCTTGCTAGTGAGTGCCTTTCATCCAACTTTATCAATTCATATATTCTTTCTTCTAGTGCTTGCTCATCATCCAACCCTCCTACGCATGCTATACGTAGAGATGGTAGCATGAATTCGACTGGAAAAACTGCTTCCGCGCCAAACACCAATTGAAATGGTGTGGCCTTGTTCAATATTTTATACGTTGTTCTATATGCCCAAAGAATCTGTTGACACCTTGTCATCCCAATCCTTCTACCCACATCACATATCTCGGTCATTGTGTGACTAAGTATTTTGTTAAATGCCTATGTAGTCCCATTTTCTGGGGTGATAAGGGGTAGTCTTGTGATGGGATACCATGAATTCTGCAAATAGAATCCACGATGGTTTCATTTAAAAAGTGAGTGCCCCTATCACTTGTTAAACTTAATGGGAACCCATACCTGCTTATAATGTTTTCCCAAAAAAATCTAGCAGCTGTGGCTGTGGTGCGATCCTTAGTGGGCGCGGCCTCTACCCACCTTGTCAGATAATCAGTACGGGTAATGATATACCATGAGTTAGTCCTTTGCGCAGCTGGTGAGATTGGTCCAAAAAAATATATTGCCCATTTCTCAAAAGGTTCCACGCTGGCGATGGGGCACAAGGGAATCTCATCCCTTCTTCCAGGTTTTCAAGGCATTGGAAGTAGTCACAGCCTTGCAAAAATCAATGCGATCCCGGTGAATCATCTCTCACCATAGTCCAACGACTAGGATCTTGCATGTGGTTACATTCCCCGCAGAGTGTCCTCTAGCAATCCCACCATGGGATTCGTCTATTATAGCTACGTGTTCATGTTCTAATACACATCGGTGAAAAACCTCATCACGGGCCATTTTATATAGATCTCCATTGATCAACATGAAGGGCGTGGTGCGTATGGCTAACCTTTTCCTTTCTAGTGCATTCATCCCTTCGGGCACCACACCTTCCTTGAGAAAAACAACAATGTCTTCTAATTCGAGGATGCACACGCAACTTGAATAGTTGTACGTCCGGCATGGTTTCCTCGATACTTTGCGTGTCCTCTCTTGAATCAATCCTTGATAAATGATCCGGCCCATAATTGTTCTTTCCATGTTTTACCACTACTTTGAATTCAAATTCCTAAAATAAAAGTACCCAATGACATATGTGCCCTTGCAACACTGCTTTGTTTAGTAGATACTTCAAGGCCATATGGTCAATGTAGAATATGAAGGGAGTTGCCAGTAGATATTGTCTAAATTTGTGGAGCACGTAGATCATTAACAATGCCTTGCACTCGGTTGTTGTATAATTCTGTTCTGCTGGTGTCAACTTTCTACTTATAAAACACAAGGGATGATCAACAATCCCCTCTTCTGGTTGAGCAAGAATGAATCCCATTACTGTACTAGAGGCATCCACGTGGACATGGAAAGGTTTATCCCATGATGGGAATCATAGAATAGGTGCGGTGATAAGCCTTTCTTTTAGAGTGTCAAATGCCCTCTGCTGCGCCTCTCCCCACTGAAAGGCACTCTTATGTCTGAGCAATATTTCCTAAGGGGCAACGATCTTGGCATATCCCTTAATGAACTTTCTGTAGTACCCAGTGTGTCCAAGGAATCATGCATGATGCTTTGGTTGGTGGGCTCCCCTAACCCCACAATAACTGTAACTTTTGCGGGATCCACCAGTAAGCCCTCTTTGCATATGATATGCCCCAACAATGTTCCAAAAGGAGTTACAAAGACACATTTCTTGATGTTGAGTGAAATCCTCAACTACCAAAATCTTTCAAACAACAATCTCAAGTTATCACAATGGTCCCTGACCAACCCATACACTATCCAATCATCCAAATATACTTGAAGGAACTTGTGGATGAAGTCCTTAAATGCTTGTATCATTATGCATGAAAATACAATGGGCACATTCCTCAATCCAAAGGGCATGACTATGTATGCAAAGCTTCCCCACTCGGTGGCGAAATTTGTCTTTTCTTGGTCCTCTTTGGTAATCCTTGGTGATATCCCAAGAATCCATCCGTAAAGGAATAGACCTCGCGCCCAACAACTCCTTCCAAAATCTCTTTAGTGAAGGGGGTGGGAAAAGGATCTATGATACAAACAATGTTCAACTCCCTGTAATCCACACATATCCTAATCCGCCCATCCTTCTTTATGCTGATCACCATTGGAATTATCCATTCTGATTCCTCCATAGCCTCAATGATACTGGATGCTATCATTTTGTCTAGCTCTTCTTTAACCCTTACGTGCATGCTAGGATTCAGCCTGTAAGGTCTCTTCCTGACCAGACGCGCACCATCTTTCAACTTTATCCTCATTTCCCCCAATGAATGGTGGATGCCTTTCAACTCATGGTATCCACGTGGGAATAAATCCTCAAATTCACGTAAGAGATTGATGATCTTTGATACTTACTTGTCCGACCAGTAGTCCCCAATGAGAGCTTCCTTAGGCTCCTTCTCCAATCCAATGTTAACTTTCTTGGTTTTGAGTGGTTCATGATACGCACACGTACATGCATCCACACTTGTCAACTACTTCGCGTGTCCCAACCGAATGGTCAAAATTCAGGCTCTCCATCTCCTCTCCATCAATAATGTATACCATCTTTCCTTTCTCCTTTTCAGCACAGCACACGTGCGCTTGAATTATATGCCTTCTGGGTCCTCCTCTTCGAACCGTGCTTCCAAGCTAGGTCCACCAAGTAAGTTTACTAACCTATCTTCCGCCATGGTGTAATCCCCCAGAGTGAGGTGCTTGATAGTCTGCAACGCCTCATCAACCGGTTGCATGGTACTTCGGTACTCGAATGTGTGAACCAGGTCAACCACTAATTCTTGCCAATTTCTGTCTGGGCGGTGAGTTTGATAATGGATGTACTAAGCATGTGAGTAACCTTGTAGTGTCGAATACAACTTGTGCACCCAAAGGGAGGGTGCTAAAGTTTCCGCGCCATCTTCCGAGACCCTCTCACATGCCTAGATGTGGGAAGAGGCGGGTCCATTGCCATTGTAATCCTTGATAGCGGTGGGTATATTTTCTTCAAGAATGGACAGTGAGCACAATTCTAACTTCACGCCACTCCAACAAGTTTTCACTATGCGTAGCCCACCACCTCACTGCTGTGCCTATCAAAACATAACCCAACATACCTCGTCATTTGTCCTCCCTCCAATGAGCTTCCATTTTCCTCAAAAAGACCTCGGGGTATGCATCCCTAGAATACTTGGTTATTACCTTCCTCCTCCTGGCATCGAACTATACGTGCCCTTGTCACCTTGGTTACCGATCCTTTCCGATGTCACCCAATCAATTCATAAGTCCCATGCACCAATTATCGTAGGCCATCTTGGTAGTATCATAGGCAGTTGAGCATCATCAAAGCTGGATGACTCCTTTTGTAGGATGGATGGTCTCGGATCTCTTATGGAGTGCACATATATTCTGTCAAGAACCTCCTCTCTAAGGGGTTCAAGTATAGGGTGTGGAATTTCCATCAAAAGTATAATCACCCTTTCTTCCTTGTTTCAAAGCTTATGTACCCCTTGTTAAACCAAAGATCCGCATTACTCTTATAGCACCACGGGCACCCAAGTAAAGTTGGGAAATTCTCTACCTCAAGCAATCGCCAAGACTTCAAAATCCCAGTGAACTTAGTTCCTTGAATGGTAATGGTCACATCCTTCAAGACACCTATGGGCATTGCCTTTGTCTTATTTTCCATATACAACACATTTGAAGATGGTTGTAATGTAGGTCTTCCCATTTGATGCTAGGCATATAGGGGTGAGAACATTAACCTCCACGCCGTGTCGATGAGAATGTTGCTAAACAACCATCCATCCACTTTTGTGTTCAAGGTAATCTCTTTGTCGTAATTAAGGCTATGAGGTGGGGGATTTGCATGCAGGATCTACCTTTCATGTTCTTCCCCGGTGCGTGGTACCTTTTCTCTCAACCATGCTCCTAGTAGGGAAATAATATTCTCCTGCCTTAGCAGTTTACACACCTCCTTAACCTCATCCAAAGTCATCCTTTGGTGCTTATATGGTATTCTTTGCTCATATTTTCTAGTTTGCTCTTTTAAGCATTGGATCTCCCATTGTAAGCTTTGAATTACATCCATGGTTTCCTGGTAGACTTCTTTCTAGTGAGCCGGGTTTAGATACTTCCCATGTACTACTTCTTCCCTCAAAACCAGAGGTCTCTGCCTAGGCACTTCCCTTGTGCACGCAGACTCTGCCCTTATTGTTACCATAATAGGCTCTAGTTCTGATTCACGTATTACTTGCGGGAGCCATTGCACATCAGCCTTCTTAATACTCACCATGGAAGCAACGCCCTTATCCTTCTGGTATTGTTGACTCATATGTTTGTATAACTCTGGGCACTCTTCGTACTTATGTTTTTTTCCACACCAGGAGCATTGTAGAAGATTTGGACATTCGCACTTATAATGATATGTGGCTCCACAATTAAAGCATGTTCCACGCGGGAACTCACTTCTTCCTCCGCGGTTACCATGACCACGAAATCCTCCACAAAACCCTCTTCCATGTGCACCTCCATCTCCGCACTCTTCATACCGACGTTCATCTCCTTTGGAACTGCTGGCAATGCCAGTCTGGCGCACACCAAGATCAATTGCCTCATGAATCTGGTCAATCAATCTACAATCCTTGGTGTCATGTGTGGTTGAGGTACATATCTTGCAATAACAAGACACATTTTTATGGATCACACACTGTAAAAGGGGGACCTACTTGTATCATGGTCTTCGTGACATATTTCATAATTTACCACTACCGCGTGTACCGCCTTCCGAGTACATATCCCACCATTATCCTTTGTGTGTCCTTCTACGTTACAATCTGTGCACCACATCCCACTATGAGTCTTTTGAACTGTGTTGGCTGATAATTTCTCCAATTGCTTAGCCATGACAGTAATCTAAGCCTCTAGAAATGGGCTAACACTAGTGTCAGCAGTACTAATTGCCTCGGCGTGTTATGTTTGTGGAGCCTATTTTCATGTTAGAGTGTGGTACACCTTCTATGTGTTACACTCAGGTATTTTTACGGTGGTCTGCTCGTTGGTGAGCGGGTCGGGGAGTTCGGCGAAGCCCCCAAGCAAATTTTCATGGGTGGTTTATTAACCCATGGGTAATGGGTAACTGTTATGGGCTGTTTTTGGGCCCATGGTTTTTTGGTACCCATTTTTTTGATACCCACAGTTTTTTGCCCATGGTTTTGATACCCACGGTTTTGTATCAAACTGCTTAAGCAATTGTCTATTTATATGGTCTTATGCATATGATACATATACAAGCAAATGTATTGCAGATGTGTTTTGAATTTGGGTGTGAATTCTGTAGAGTTTGTTAAGCATAGCTCCAAACGGATCTAGGTATTGTATTGAGAGAGTGGAGGCTTGTAATAAAATCTGAGCAAGTGATTCTTGGTGGACATAGCCCAAATTGGGTGAACCATGTTAAATCTTGTCTCTCTGTGTTGTGTTATTTATTCTACACTTTTATTTGAGATCTATAATATTTTCTGCATATTAGTTTCTACTGTTGTGATTCTGTAAGGGATTATTCCACATATTTTATCTCTTATTTCCTAACAATTGGTATCAGAGCCAGGTTTGGTTTGCTGAAGTGTTGAATCGCAGGGAAAATTTTATCTTGAGTGGGAGCTATGGCAGATGATGGAAGATCTAGGGTTGATAAATTCAATGGGTAGAATTTCAGTCTTTGGAAGATGCAGATGGAAGATTACCTTTATCAAAAGGATCTTTATACTCCGCTATCTGAGAAGGTGAACAAACCCTTGAGTATGACAGATGCAAAATGGGATTTGTTGGATTGGAAGGCACTTGGAACGATCCGGCTATGTCTTGCATCTTCGGTATTATTTAATGTTTCAAAGGAAAAGACTACAAAAGAACTGATGGATGTATTAGGGAAGTTGTATGAAAAACCCTCTGCCTCTAATAAGATATTTTTAATGAAAAAGTTGTTTAATATGAAGATGTCTAAGAATAGTTCAGTAGTAGATCATTTAAATGATTTCAATACGGTTGTGAATATGCTAGCTTCGGTTACAATATAATTTGATGAAGAAGTTAGGGCTTTATTAATTCTGTGCTCTTTACTTGAAAGTTGGAATAGCCTGGTAATGACGGTAAGCAACTCGGTTCCAACTAACTTGAAGTTGAAGTTTGAGGATGTTGTAGGGGTGATTCTAAGTGAGGAAATGCGAAGAAAAAGCTCGAGGAATCTTCTACTTGGGAATGCTTGACAAAGTGGAAACTAGAGGGAGATAAAAGAATAGAGGAAACCGTGGAAAATCGAAAGATCGGCAAGGTCAAAATCCAAGAGCAAGATTATATGTTGGGCTGTGGAAAGTTTGGGCATGCAAAGAAGGACTGTTGGGAGCTTCGGGACAAGAAGAAACAATAGGAAGAAAACAAGGAGGCAAATGTGGCATCGGGTAATATATGCCAGGATGCTTTGATTCTTTCTTTACATAATATTATTGAATCTTGGGTTTTAGATTCAGGGGATTCTTTTCATGCTACTCCACATATGCATTATTTTGTTGATTATGTTCAAGGGATTTTGGGCATGTTTTTCTTGGTGATGATGAGCCTTGCAGTATAGTTGGAAAAGGTTCTGTTTAGGTTAAGATGTAGAATGGGAATACATGGCTATTGAAGGATGTCATACATGTGCCTACATTAAGGAGAAATTTGATATCGGTAGGGCAATTGGGAAGTGATGGTTGTACTGTGATATTTACAGCTGACTCTTGGAAGGTTACCAAGGGTGCTCTTGTGGTGGCAAGAGGTAAGAAGGTTGGAACCTTGTATTTATCCACTAATATTACTAATGATTGTAATCTTGTGGCTTTAGATGCAGATACAACATTATGGCACTATAGGCTCGGTCATATGAGCCATAAGGGCATGAAAATCATAAAGAAGAATTTTCTTGGATATACAGAAACAAGTTTGGAGTTCTGTGAGGACTGCATATATGGGAAACAAAAGTGAGTAAGGTTTCTCAAGGTTGGACCTATAAAGAAAGAGAGTAAGCTAGAGCTGGTGCATTCTGATGTGTGGGGCCAATTTAGGTATAATCTCTTGGGGGTTCAAGTTATTATGTTACTTTTTTGATGATGCAACAAAGAAAGTTTGGGTTTATTGTATTAGAAACAAATATGATGTATTTGACACTTTTATTAAATGGAAAGCCTTGGTAGAGAATGAAACATGTCTTAAGCTAAAATGTATTAGGTCAGATAATGGAGGGGTGTATTGCAGCAATGAATTTAACGATTACTACTCTAAGAATGGAATCCACAGGAAAAAGACAGTTCAGGAACTCCGTAGTAGAATGGGGTATCAGAAAGGATGAACAGAACAATAATGGAATGTGCTAGGAGCATGAGGTTACATGCAGGACTACCTCTTTCTTTTTGGGCAGAAGCGGTGAGCACATATGTGTACTTGATAAATAGATGACCCTCAAGTGCCTTAGATGGATGCATACCTGAGGAGGCTTGGTATGGTAAGAAAGTTGATTATTCATTTCTTAGAGTCTTTGGATGTGAGGTGTTTGTTCATATAGACAAGGATGATAGGACCAAGCTAGAGGCTAAATAAGAAAAATGTACTTTCATTGGTTATGGTGGTGATGACTTTGGATTTAAATGTTGGAGTATTAAGGACAATAAAATTAAGGTTCATGAGGATGAGAATGGGTGGTGATCCAAACATCATCAATGTAGAGGAGAGGAACATCCTTAGAAGAGGTGAAGGTGGGAGGAGGGATAACGACCAAGGACATGGACGATCAATAAGTTTTAGATGATATAGACTTGGTTGGAAGAAGGGGCTTAGATGTAGATTGGATGGTATAAGGGATGGGGTGATACTATTCGCTGAGAAGATCATATTCTTTGATAAATTTATCAATAAGGGTGCTAAGGATTTATAGTGCTTGGTATCATGCCTAGAGGAATGATGGTAAGTTTATACACTATTGGGATCAAACCATGTGGGATTTGGCCGTGGGGATCAAAGGGTTTGATGGGGGGAAGGGTGATTGTGAATTCTTGGAGAAGACACTTTGAAATATTTCGAGTATAAGATACTACGGTATTTTGTGAGGGTGAAGTGGTATGGTCTTGAGGAGGATTTTGTTTAGGTGAGGGCGATGAAGGTAAGAGAGGAGCGTTATTCTCATGAGGATTTGTAGGAGCCTTAGGTTCATATTTTTCTTTAGGTGTTTGTGATCTGGATTGAGGGGGAGGAATGGTTGATTTAGACGTGGATTTAAAAGAAGGCATGAATGATTTAGATGTATATGTGAATTTGGGAGGAGGGATAGGTTATGTAGATTGAGTATATGTTTTGGATAGGGGCATGGTCCTAGAATAGAAGGTTGAGGTCCTAAGATGGATGCTTGTATGGTGGGATATTTGGTTTTATGAATTTTTGAGGGAGGAAGTTATAAATTATTATGTGTATGGGTGAGTGATTTCGAGTAGGAACGCCAAGGTTATTAGATTTATGATGTGATATTTTACCCTTGGTGGGGATGTTAATGATTTCAATAGGGGGATTATTAGAGATGGAACTAGGTGATGTTTGGTTGAAGATGAGTAGATAAAATATGGGAGAGGTTTCTGGATAATGCATGTAATGAGATTGGCAGGGGTCATAGATGGTTTTGAAGAAGTAGGTATAGAAGTAGTAGTAGTCACAGAAGATGAGGATGAGAGTGAGAGATCCTTTGTAAGCTGTATTGGGTGATGTTTGAAGGGGTGGTGTAGATATGGGAGTAGATGTAGGTGTGGATACGATCAAAGCTATAGGTGTAGGTGTGGAAATGATTGAAGGTATAGGTGTTGATTACATTGAAGGTGCATGTATAAAAGAGATTATATATGTGGATGTAGATACTAGTGTTGATATAGGGGTAGGTACGGATGCAACCGACGTGGGTGTAGAAGATGTAGATATTATGGGTCTCGATGTAGATTAAAGGGATGTGGGTTTAACAAATGTGGATAGGGTGGATGTGGATTCGATAGATGAGGGTATAGGTGTGGGTGCCGGTGTGATCATATATTTCAAAGGAATGAAGGTGGGTAAGGTAGATGGAGGGATAATGGGAATGGATGATGATGTTGATTTTGGGTTCTATGAGGGGTTCACTTAGTAAAATTATGGTATAACACGTGTGTTCAAAGGGCATTAAAGAATACCCTTAATTCTAGTTTTTACCTCTAATTATTCAATTTATAATAACCCCTCCCATTATATTATTAGAATGAAAATACCCCTATTTTTTCCATGTACCTTACTTACCCATTTTTCCATGACAATTTTATTTACCCCTTTTTATTTCTACCCTAAAATATTAAACAAAAAATATATCATGTTTCTCACTCAATTTATTTTTAATATGCATTTCTCTTGAAAGATAGTTTGAAGCCATTCAAGACCTATTACTAATTACCTTATAAATGTTAAGCTTTAATCATTTATCAATAGTTCTTCAAATAATTAAGATGGTGAAATAATATCACTTGTGTTGAAAAGCATACTCAATCCTAGTTTTCTACCATCTTATTATTTCTCGGTTAAGAATATCTTAATTGACATTTATTTATTCAAAAAATATATTATAATATAACTTTATGACCACACTTATTAAATTGTAGTTTTAAGGTATTTAATTTTTAAAACTAGGGTTCAAATATTTTAGTTTTATATTAAAATTAAACCTCCCTTTTCTTTGGTCCACCTCTCTAACCTACCCCTAATACCTAATTACAAATATAAATAAATTAAGCCTTTTCACCCCTATTGTCTCTTTGGTATATTGAATTTACTTTTATTAATTTTAATTACCTCAATATGAACTCATGTGGTAGGATATTGCTTAGCTAATGAACCCCCCATGTTGGGTTCAAGGTGTTGATGGTGTGAGAATTGGGTGCTTGGGATGTGGAAGGACATGTTTGTGTCTTTAGTGAGTGATTAGGGAATGATTATTTGAATACTTCAAAGGTTGATTGGGAGGGGTGTTAGGATTATCCAAGTGGATATCTTCTCAGTTGATGAGGCATTGAACAAGATATTTGAATGTGTGACACTTTTCAATGGCTTGAACATGGACTTGATAGTGTTTATAGTAGTGGTCCTCACGATACCACGTGGGTTTAGGGCATGTGTCGTCGATAGGACATATAGGAGGAAGCTGTTGTAGACATAAAATCATGCACTTTGGGAAACTATTTAGTCCCGATCTTATACTACTTTTCATATGGTTATTGAGTGAAAAGAGTACTAATCAACCCATATCTTTGGCCATCTCGCTTTGCTTGTTGTTTCTACTTTCAATCTTGCACCCATACTTGCTCAATCTATGGTTTTATACTATGTTTTCCCTATTTCTGACTGGGGTGCCTAGCTAGGACCGGGGCACCCCAAGTGCCTTGGTCCCCTCTAGATGCCTTGATCCTCTTTACACTTTCCTATCACTTTTTGAGCATTTTCTATCCATTTGAGCTTATTATATTTTTGTTGTGGTCGAGTTTTGGGGTTAATTATGAAATTAAAGCAAGAGAACCATATAAATATAAAGTTATGTGACCATAATGAGGGACCAAGCACTAAGCATTACTATCACCACCTAAGGTTGCATACATCAAAGGCTTCTATTACTCTATTGCATCCATCTAACTCCATCACAAGGAACACAAGGCTGGATCATCTACATCACACTACATAAGAGGGGAGTCTATTGTTTCCATGCACACATTTATTACATTCTACATCTAGTTATTGCTCGCTACTTCACAAAGTGTGACTGACATAAGAGCAACCTAGGGAACATTCTTCACACACACACACACCTAGAACTACATTGGGTGCGAGATGTAGTACAACACTAAGTGATAATTCCATCCATTTAGAAGCTGAGGGCAATCCAAACCCTTCATATACGTATTTATTTTTAGGGTTTTGATGCTTTGTCTGGGGTTTGTAGGTGATTCTTGATTGCAGGTCTACAATGACATTGAAAACCATACAATGACATTCACGTGACAAGAAGTGAACATATTGTGACACATTAGAGGAGGTTTCTAGATCATTTATGCAAACTAGGGTACCCACGGGTGCCCCTATCCCTCTCTAGGTGCCCCAATCTAGTCAGATAGCTTGGATCTATACTTTTTCAGGCTCATGTGTGAAGGTTTCCTCCTCCTATTCATTCGGTCTCCACTATGACACAGTCCCACTACATCATCGAATAAGCTAAGGCCTTCTTAACCCTCTTTTCACATTAGGGTTTCACATTTCATTGCTTGGATTTCTTGGGTACTATTTTAGTACTTTATTGCTTTATTCCTTCAGTTATTTTACTGCTCTTATAGCATTAGATTACACTAGAATATTCTACTTTAGTAAAATAATTTTGGTGAACCTGACTCGGTGTTCACGCTTAGGTTCCTCATTTTTCTTCTATCATGGGTCAAATTTATTTATCCGATATACTCAAGATGCATCCCAATTGCCAGGTTATTATGAAAAAATCCCTAGACACCATGTATCTTCCTAAAGATCCTTGCTACATGAAATAATCCCTATTTTTATCATTTATTTGACGACCCTAGTCTTCGTGATCCTCTATATAATTAACCCATGCAAACCTATGTGGGTTAATGATGACCCAAAATTGAATGGTATAGTTAACGAGGATCGGTGTAGAGCTGATCGAAAAAGATTCAAAAGGTAAAAATTAGATCAAATATGAGATATTGGATTTGGTTTAAAGATGGCGATGAATAGAAACATTATAGCTAGAAAGAGATCTAATATTGTAGCTAGAAGGATCAATGAAGATCGAAATTTGGGGGTCGACAACGATCGGGACAAAGATGACTAGATTAGAGATGAAAGACATGAAGTTGAGTGAGATAGAGTACTCTGGACATGGGTGAGGATTTGGAACAAAAGTGAATGATGGTACTAATAGAGAGAAAGTTCAACCTAAGGTGGCTTGACGATGATCGGGATGGTTTGAAGATGACCTAATCAAGACTTGAGATTTCAACAAGATGGATGGATGGGGAATGAGGCTTGAAAAGGATACAAGATAACAGAGTGGGTGAAAATATATCCAGAGACACTGCAAAGCCTAAAAATATAGACAAGAAAGGTAGAATGAGACATTCAAGAAAACTTGAAGAGATAAATTTAAATGATAACATGTAAGTGAACACCCAAGATTGCTTTATGATGATAGTAGCTCCACGAGCGATGATGAAGATAGAAAGTATGTGAAGATAACATAGATATAAAATTTTCAAGGAGGTTAGAAATGAGGGATGGAGGTGTTTAAATAGGGTTTATGGTGACTGGATGAGTCATCGACTATTGAGGAAATGCATCGCTAATAAAAAAATTCATTTTGGGATTTGGATGATCAAAATGGCAAGAAAAGGGGTGACGGGTTGATTAAGGGTTGCCGATTTGCGTGGGGAGAGATTAGGGGGAGGTAGGTGAGAGAATTAATGGTGATTAAATGGGGTCGTAGGTGAGAAATTAAAGGGATTAAAATGGGGAAATAAATAATTAAATTAGTTAATAATATAAATGTGAAGGATGGGGTGAATGGGTAGGTTTATGAGATTAGAAATAATGAAATATGGGGGAATTAAATAATTCTTAGGATAAGGGAAAAGATTAGGGTATGAACATAAGAGGGATAGGTGTTTAAGGAGGAAATTTAAGGTTTTGGGATAAGGCGGGAAACAAAGATATGCAAGGTAAGGATAAAAAGAGGCGAACGGGATGGGGACAACGTGGTGAAAAATAGTGTCTATAATAACCATTACAACAAGACTTGCATATTTTTACATGAAAATTTAAAGACTAATGATAACATATAAAAAAACTAAGCTAACAAAACTCAAATAAAGACAACTAAAAATAAACTCAAGATGACAAGTATCATCCACTAATAATATATGGTCAACATGCAAGAAGCCATTATTAGTTTAAGTGACACATGCACAACCATCATGCACACTAGTCAAACTAAGTGCACTATACTCTCCTAAAAATAGAAATGGCCTAAAATAAGACTAAATTCAGTCATCTATACATAGAAGTGGGGCCCAACCTCTTGATAATGAATGAATAATAATTTGAATTGATTAAGTGCACATCCAGTGAACTCCACTCTAAATGGTGTTTATTGTCTAAAAATAGATTTTTTTCACATAAACAAAAAAATCTCATAAAACTAACTCAAATAAATCTCTTAAAAATGATAAGTACAACTAAAACTAATTCTAACAATAATTAATTAGGTTCTCATATTGGTATCATAGTAAACACCATGTACTACATTATAATTTATGAAATGTGGTATAATATAGATATTGTACATTGTGGTTCACTCAATGAGTTTTTTCTTGATTATATGTATTAATATTACTTTCTCTATGCTTATCGGTTGTCAAATTACTAAATATGAAATATTCTATGCTATGATGGTTTTTCACATTTCTTCTTATGTGCTTCTATACAAATTTACCTTGTATGATTAATGTTTCTTGAATGCTATGTTTTCTCTATGACACTTGTAGCTCTATATTTCATTGATTATTGTATGATACTTGTATGATTTATGCTTCCATGTATCTTGAATGTCTTGTTCTTGCTCTATGGTTTTTGTATGCTTATTGCATTCTATATGAATTTTATGTGATTTTTACTAATACCAATTTTGATCAACTCATCGTGTCATTAAGTTTTCATGCCGGTCAAGTTATGAAGTTGGTCAAATGTCCCCTAGCATGCCCACTGTCATGCCATGTGCCATAATTTCATATCTTGTATGTAAAACAATCCTTTGGGTCACATCATATTTTCTAAATGACTTGTATGAGTCTAATTACTATTAATTTATTGATGATTTGTGTGGATTTATAACAATATTCATATATAATTATCCTTGGAATTACATAAATTTTATGCTACTTCTCTATGATTATATCAAATGAATGCTGATTTATACAATCATTTTTAGTAGCCATGCTTTATATGGTTTACATCTATATTAGTTTTTACACATGATGCATTTTATTACTTTTTATTTTTGAGTTGAAAGATACTCAAACACACCCCTCACCTAAAAAGAGGGGCATATTGTAGGATTCTTTAAAAGTTCACACAAATTTCAACCAAGAATACATACATTTAGTTAGAGTAGTGACATTCTACACAATTTCAGATTAGATTCTATAAATATGTGACTATTATTATAAGTTTTATCATGCATACAAAATTAATACTTGGCCTAAACAATAAAAAAATTGAACTTGTTCTCAACAACACAAAAAGTTGACATTTGGCTCTAGGTGTTTCTATATTTATTCAAATAAAAATACTTACCACATTAATTTAGAATTGTATCAATGGCCTCAAAATTTGATCTTCTATGAAATGTCACACTATTTGAAAGGTTATTAGGTTAGATTCCAAAAGAAAGTGTGTTTTATGGCATTAGATGCTACCGTCAAGGCTATTAAGCTCGCAAGTTATTTTACGCTATTCATAAATCTATTAAGTTAGAAAGATTTCAGCACTTTCTATGGGAGAAATACGTATGAAGATCTTCATAATTTAACAAATTGGGGCATGATTAGACATGACCAACCAGGTGCATTCATTCTTGTGCATATTTCATTCTATTTCAAGGTTGAAGTACAATTATTTTTAGCTATTGTCACATTCAAATTTAAAAATGCATACATGTTATTATCTAGTATTTATCTACATTTACTTCCCATATGTTTTGCAAGTTTCATTTGGATTGGGAAAAATATTTAAAAGTTTACACAACCATCATATGATAAATATTTGCGAAGTTTTCAATTACTTATTTATTTTCTTTTAATCAATAATTTATCAATACTACATTAAAAGGGAGAATATGTAGTACCCTAAAATTACTTTGGTAACTTGGAAATGTCTATTTTTGTGCTAATTTTGAGACGTCCATTCATAAATATTTGACATCTTTCAATGATCTTGATTTCTATCCCACACCCTATTATGCATTGGATGAAAACCATCCTTCGAGTTCATCTCCTTATATATCCTCGAATCTTGTATTGAACATCATTATAAACTTCCACATGTCTTAGGAATAATTCATCTCATACCCAATCCATGCTCATCGGTCATGGAAAAGTTTGGTTATGAACTTATCCACCCCCTATGAACCATCCATCAAAACTTTAGAAATCACATTTTCAAAATAGGTGATACTTATGGATCAGTTGATAAGAAAAAAATAACGAAAGGTCAGCTATAAATACAAACATACCATAATTTATGAGGGGTACCTTGGAAAATCTAGGAATCATATACACACACTTTAAGAAGGTAAATAAGAAGCATTAATTTTTCCTATTCCTTGGAGATATTCATCAAAATAGTAAACTAAAAATCAAATTCATCTATATTGTTTCCTAAATCACACATATCGAGTTTAATTATGAATTACAAGGTCCAAAGGGAATGTTACCTAGTATTAGGGATAAACCAAGAGCTCATTGATTTTTCTATTAAACTTTGTTACATCTCATCATAGGCTTGGAATCATTTCATGAGTTTGAGACCTCTTTGGAGTAATGCTATGGAGGTAATTCTCAACCATGATGGGGGTATGTTGAGGTCAATCTAGGTCAAACAATTTTACCCCATTTTTAGGTCAAAAGGAACCAGAGATAGTGTTCTTAACCAAGGAGAATCCATATATGATCTCATCACAATCACCACAAGATTCCAAATATAGAAATAAAACCTACAAACATAAGATAACATGAGCATTAGAATATGTGAAAAGCCTTATAGGATGGGTTTATAGCCCTCTATGATAGGTTAGACACTTTGAAACCATTCAAGTATCTCTTGAACCCATTCATATTTGATTTCGAGGTCAATACATTTTTGAGAAGCTTGATGACAATATGATCTACCCAAGGACTCTATTACACCTTCCTGTGTATTATAGTTCATCTCTCATCCCTTAGTGTAATATTTAATATTCAAGATTTAACATATTTTAGGATTGTTATGATCATCATTGTTTAGCTCTAAATGATCATATTTCATAGTATGTTTATTGGGCCTAAATCCAATTTAACATATTACAATTATCTATATTGTTGTATATGTAATTTTAATTCTATCAACAATGGAAGCTGTAGACACATATAGTTTGAACAAATTATTCTTATTATTAATATTGCACTAAATAGTCTATTCCTTGCAAATTGACGACCCCTCACCAATTAGGCCTATCTAACTCTCCTTTTACGACATCCTTTTGGTCATATTCCTCTTATAACTGACTAATCATGCTAATATAGCCTCTTATTAGCTGAACCCTCTTCTAATCCATTTCTAATCTCCTTCTAAACCACTTCTACTAGCTTCTTATGTTATCAATCCATTTCATTGGATTGAGTAGAACTTTCACAACTCTCTTGGGCTCCTAATTCCTGACTAATCAAGATTAATTAGCCTAAACCTAGAATAACAAGCCTAAGGCATGTTTAACCTCTTCTAAACCTAGTCAACTCTTGCTTTGACTAACTATAAGTGTTTTTTGGCTTATTCATTTGTCCCACATGCACCCAAATCATTTCATTTCTGAAATTAGAAACCTATAAATAGAACTAGACCCCCTCACTTTTCTAAGAACACTTCCTCCTTTCTAGCATAAACTATAGTATTTTTGTTTAGGATTAAGAGTTTTCTTCATTTTTATTGAGCTATTTTATTTGCTATTACACTACACACTCAAGCTTCGAGTAAATGGGAAGAACCATATGGATTTGTAGCCATTAATGGTGAGATCCCATTCTCATAATCATAAACTGATTGCTTAGAATCTTTATTAGGTTCATTTACAAATCTTTTAAGAATAGAGGATAACTATACATGTTAGGTTTGTTTGTTCACTTCAATATTAATACATGAAAAGTAATGAATCCTTGCTTATTTCTTATCATGATGGTCCATTGATTTGTTTGTTCAAAGATTTGGGGTTTCTTAAGTGTTCTTACCCCATTTTCATAGTTTTTGCAACTTTTCCTTATTCACATTTGGCACGCCCGGTGGGACTTAGTCCATAGTCCTTTAGAAGTATGATACATGTTTCCAAAAGGTGTGCTATGCAAAACCACATTAAGTCTAAAAATATTAAAAACACACCATATTCATCACACTATATTTGTAGGTTCGAGAAAAGGGTACATCCCTATCTACTTAACTAGAACGTAACCCCTTTGGCATAATGCCTTAAGATACAATAATGGGGGTGGTTCTAGGAACCCTAAAGTAGTCCACCACTAAGTAACCTTGTGGATGAAATAGGAAGTGCTCCACACACCCACTTGACTAGTTTTACATTGTGAGTTAGAGTCAAAGTTATTCGTATAGCGACCCTAGTGAGAATACGCATGAACGCATTCATTTCTCATCGTGTTTGAAGGGGGTAAATTAAATCCAAGATACTCCTTGGGAAACCTTGGAAAATCGAGCTCGCAATAGATAAAATTGTGACACCTAGTTGAGCAAACTACCTAGGAAAGCCATATCTTCTTGGAGCCCACTTTGCTAGTCCAAACCATTGTGTCTTGTCAAACTCTCACGAAGTGACGACTTACTTGAACTCAAAACCTTGTTTTTGAATAAGAAAAAGAGTCTACTTAAGTTAAAGCCAAGTGTCAGTCTAAACGAGATGAACATGACTTAGAGGTAAATCCTTTTAGTTCAATGTACCCATTCAGTGGTCATAACTTAGGACCCCTCTTTTTAGAGGTTAAAGATATTGAACCATTAGTTGACCATAGTGGAGAGGATTTTGATTCATCGAAGGCCAACAAAAACTAGATCTAGCTCACTTTGATGACCTCCTATACTATAATAGAGACCAAGTTCTCGCAAGAGTCCTCGAATTAGGAGCTAAACTACCATAAGAGTGTGAAGCCGTAATTAAAACCATCAAACATGAAATGGAATATCCATTATGACCTGTCACTCATTAACATGGACAATCATTTTGACGTAGGGTATGCTTCCACTTTGGGTGTGTGTAACAAAAACGTTGAATGTGAACAACCAAAACCAATAGATGCTTCAAGAAGACCTTACTTTAAGGATTCAAGAAAAGTCAATATTGAACATGATCACAAAGACTCACCTCCTCCTAGATTTGACGATGAATATGATCCTCTAGTTGAAGAGGAAATCATTCAATGGAAAATATTAAAACTCAATAAAAAACTAGCAACCTTAGGTTCCTCAAGTAGGAATATGCATAAGGATAGACTCAAGAATAAATTAGGTAAATTTCACATTGACCCATATGATGACATAACATTCAAAGTTACTAAAGTGAATAGACCAATATCCCCACAAAATAGAAACTCATCCAACACGAGTTGCGATAAATGAAAAATACGTTTACCACTCTACAAGAGAGTAATGTAGGGCACATCAAGAAGTAGTTATATGAAGAGCTATGTCCCTACCCCTTTGATAAATACATGTTATGACAACTATTCCCAAAACACTTTGATATCCCTAAATTCGAAAAATATAAAAGCAAAGGTGATCCTCGTGATCATGTCAAATACTTCTACATGGCTTGCTAGGAAGTTGCTTACAACAATAAATTTTTGATACGTACATTTCCTCATAACCTATGAGGAAAAACGTTAAAACGGTTTGTCGGTATACCTAAGGGATCGATCAAGATGTAGCCCACACTATACGAAAAAGTTTGTGTGATATTTATCTTTCAATATGGAGAATGAAGTTACCATGAATGACCTTTGCAATGTTAAACAAAATCCCAATGAGACCTTTGCGGGATTCTTACAATGATGGCACATATTGGAGAGTCATTTCCCTTGTGTCCTTCCATAAAAATAAATGGTAAGCATATTCATCCCCAACTTGAACCTAGAAATAGCCTTCCATTTATAGATGCACTACGACACTAACTTTGAAGAAGTTATAGAGAAAGGAAGTCAAATTGAGAAGGCTCTCATTGCAAAGGGGACACTCAAACCTATTACAAAGGAAAAACACAAGCCGAAACCCCATGGACAAACCAAATTTCTTTAATAAGAATAAGCATGTCATCGAACGATGACATCACAAAAATCCAAGAGAGTCTAGGTTGTACATAGTGGTCCATTATTAAAGCTTTCACAAGGACCTCACCCAAAGGCACCCATGAAACATACATTTACACCTCTAATTGAGTCATTATCCACTATACATAAATAGTTGGATGCTAGAAATATGGTATAATACCCAACCAAAATGGTACCATACCCAGACGATACACCTAAGCCATGGTTTAAAGAACATGAATACTGCAATTTTCATCGTGTCAAAGGACACAAGACTGATAGATTCTGAAGTTGTGAAATTTCATACAAGACCTCATCGAAGAGGGTAAAACTTCTATAAATTCACCATCGACTCGGGAAAATGTCCTAACGATAAGATGGGTGTATTAAAATAACCCTTTCCCAATCATGAGGATAAAAAGAACAGAAAGCCAGATTGAGGGAGAACCTCTAATGAATATAGAACTTACAACTACATCTATCCAAAAAATGATAATCCATTTGAATCCCTTATAGGTTGTGTCCATTCATATGATGAACAGGTGAACACCATTAGGATCTTAGGAAACAGTTGTGTTGTAGGCACATGCCATGCTCGTTTAGTAATACTTGATCCTCTTCTGTTCCTCAGGAAGGCCTGTACAACTTGATAGAACAATTGGAGAAAACCCCAACTAGAATTTCAATCCTAAATCTCCTTAATATTTCTACTACTCATAAGAATATATTGTATAAAATGCTTCAGAGTTCAGGGGTCTCCACAGATGTAGATCCCACACACCTTCAAGTGATGGTTGCACACCTTGATTCCAACGATCATATCTCCTTTGATTGAAATGTAATCCCATGTAATAACCCTGAGCATAACTTACCTTTATATATAGAAGTCATTGTTACTCATCACAAAATCAAAAGAGTGCTTGTAGATGGCGGGTCTGGTCTAAATATTTGCACATTAAAGTCTGGTTAAGTAGCAAGGCAATTTAGAGACAGATCTGGGTACTAAAACTATTACCATCACATCCTACAATAATGAAGAGTGAGAATCGGCATGAAATATCATGATTATGATAGAAGTAGGTCCGACATATCATGATACAACATTCCACGTCCTTGAATTAAATCTACCTTACAACATGCTCTTGAGATATCCATGGATTCATGCTATGCGAGCCATTCCCTCTACATTTCATCAGTGTATTAAATTGTGTCATGGAGGACAGACGGTCACCATCCCAGGAGATCCAGAACCATTCATACAATGTAGAGCACTACATAGTTTCTCTTGTGCACCCTATGAATGTGCTTTAGAGGATATTGTTGTCCCATTGCAAACATAAGCTATAAAAGAACACATATATCCAAATACACTTACTCCCTATAATCAAAACTTTCCTACGTTGGTCAACCCCATCACATCATGGAAGGAAATTTCTACAAAGTATGGCCAAGATGAATAATTCACTCTTCAACAAGCCTTATTAATATCAGACCTCTCAGTATCACCTAGGACACGTGGTAAACCATATTTTCAATTTAAGAGCACTTGGGATAGATGCCTTGAACCATTCAAGAGGTTTATTCCTAATGCCTCTTATCCGAGGAGAAGATGTTACATATACCCACCGGTGGATAGCTGAAGGTAGTATGACATCATGTCATCAAGCTCTGCAATATGTCAAAGGCCATTGCATGATGTATGTCATGACCTATAATGGATTTTGATGCAGAATCAATGCAAAAGGAAGGATAGAACCCATTCCTATTCCTTGCTTCAAGTAAAAAAATGACCTTGGTATCAAGCCTCATGATGATCCACCTTCCGAGATAGATGCTAACTCTTCGAACGCTAGGATGGTTCGTCTCATTCGTGCATAATGATGCGAGATTCCCAGTGTAGCCTACACGAAGATCTTTCCTCCACAAACGTATTACCAAATTCATCTATCGTCACCTTATCTAGGTCTGATTCCCAAGTTAATTATCAAATAACCATAGTATAACCTGAACTCATAGATTGGGATCAACAACTTCATATTCCAATTGATTTCTTTGAGAACAACGAAGCATTTTTGGAATTCATGGGACTCAGAGATTCTATTCCAAATGGTGACCACAAGAAATGTTTCTCTATCAAATTGAATACTTGCACATAATTTAGAGAAGAAGCATAGATGTGTGGTCCATTAAATAAAAATATCGTAAGCAAGGGAAATAGTACTTCTAAAAAGCCTTACCGAAAAAAAACATAAGTCCCATAGTGAGAATCTCTTAGATGCACTAGTGGACAAACAAAATGAAGAAATCATGGAAAAAGTGGTGCACCCATTCAAAGATGATGAGACACCTGTAGAGGTTGATCTTACTCTTCCCCTAGATCCTACACATATGGAAGATGCATCTAAGATGCTCGTTGAAGAAACAATCAAGTGTTAATATTGGTTCAGAAGAAGATCCTAGAATGATAAAGTTGGGAGCTTCACTCTCGGAACAGGAACATAAAGTTTTCATGGCATTATTACAAGAATATGCAAACATATTTATGTGGTCATATGCATATATGCCTAGTTTGGACCTAGAATTGGTCATACACAACCTTTTTGTACACCTAGAAAGATGCATCCAAAGATTGCACTTTGCTTATTAAAGAAGAATTGGAAAATCTATTAGCGGTAGATTTTATCAAACCCATCGACTATTCAAATTGGATATCAATATAGTCCCAGTTCAAAAGAAGTCGGTCGGTATCCAAATATGCACCAAATTATGTGACATCAATAAAGCGTTTCCCAAAGATGACTTCCCTCTACCAAACATCGACATGATCATCGACTCAACTACCGGTTATGAAATGTTATCCTTAATGGATGGATTTTAGGTTATAACCAAATCAGGATTGTAGAGGAAGATCAACACAAGAATACTTTCATCACCCCTTGGGGGACATTTTGCTATAAGGTCATGCCTTTCGGGCTCAAGAATGTTGGGGCTACATATCAACGTGCAATGACAATCATCTTCCATGACATGATGAATGACATCATGGAAGATTACGTTGACAATATCTTAGCAAAATCCAAAACTAGAGAAGAGAACCCTGAAGTACCAAGACATATTTTCCAGCGTCTCCAAGATTATAAGGTTTATATGAATCCTAGAAAGTGCATATTCAGTGTATTATCAAGAAATCTCCTGGGTTTTATTTTTTCATAGAGGGATAGAGGTAGATCTAGCTAAGGTTACATCTATCATAGACATGCCTCCACCTATAAACCTTAAACAACTAAGAAGCTACAAGGAAATATTCAAGCAATCTATTGATTTATTTCACAACTTGCGAGATAAGTGGCATCCATATACACATCTATTGAAAAAATATGTTACCTTCAACTGGGGACCATATTTTATGAAGGTTTTGAATTACTTAAGTAATATCTAATCAACCCACCTATTCTCATGCCACCTACCTTGGATGAACCCCTTCTCATTGTATATTTCAGCCACTCATTTTGCTATTGGTGCATTGCTTGCCCAATATGAACTTGACCACAAGGAAAGGGAAGTTTATTACCTCATCCACACCTTAATTTCTGCGAGAGTTGAACTATCCGCAAATTGAAAAATCCTACCTAACAATAGTCTATACTTTCCAAAATATTCACCATTACCTCCTTAATAATAAAACCAAATTAATATCCAAAGTTGGCCCTCTCAACTACTTCTTATCCAAACCTGCCCTTACAAGACAAATGTATAATTGGATCATTCTCCTTAGTGAATTTGACATTCGGATTCGTTAACGAAGTCTACGAAAGGAAAGATATTGGCGAGATCAATTGCCAAAAGCTCCCCTACCAGAAATGGAACCATTATGTCTAGATCTTCCAGATGCATCTATGATGTATATTGAGGAGTCCATCATGTGGCAATTCCACTTTGACGAGTCATTCACATTTCATGGATCAGGAGCAAGAGTAGTACTCATCACTCCCACATGAGAGGTTATTCCATGAGCATTCCGTTTGGGATTCCCTTGTACAAATAACATTGCAGAGTATGAAGTGCTCATCTTCGGCCTTAAGTTAGCTATCACTGGAATATTCAATAGCTATGAGTCATTGGTGACTCCCAACTAATCATTAAACAAGTTAATGATGAATACAAGGTCAAAGATGAAAATCTTGTTCCATACAAGAAATTGGTGGAAACTTTGAAAGAATACTTTGTATAGATTATCTTTGAACAAAGACCAAGATCACATAACCGATTGACATATACGATGGCTACAATAGGATCTCTACTGCACATTCTACCTCAGGAAAATAAAATACCATTATTTGTGGAGCACTTACGAGTGCTCGCATACGACATGTCGAAATCTTGTTTGGCATGTAAAGTTGTTGGTTCATTCTCATCCTAGTACGACTACATATTTAATTATCTACAAGATGACACATTTCCCAAAATATTTCCCATACCAAGAAAAAATCCCTTATTTGAGGTATAGCCCGTTATACCCTCCTAGGAGGCACCCTCTATCATCATGGCTATGACGGGAATCTGCTACATTGTTTGGATGTTACCGAGTTAGTCCATGCTATTAAAGAAGTGCATGGAGGCATTTACAGAGCACATACTAGTGGCATGGCCCTTGCTAAGAAACTCTTGAGAGTAGGCTATTATTTGCCTACCATGGAAGAAAATTGTTGCAACTTCGTCAAGAAGTGTGAATTGTGTCAAAAATATGGCAATTTGATACATGCGCTAGCATAGGATTTGCAGCCCATCACAACCCCTTGGCCGTTTTCTAAATGAGGAATTGATCTCATAGGGAAGCTTACTCCAACTTCCTCAGATGGCCATACCCACATTATCACCACCACCAAGTACTTCACTAAATGGGTAGAGGATGTGCCTCTCACTTACGTAACCGATGCACAAATATCTAAATTCATAATGAATCATCTCATCTACCATTAAAACATCCCCTCCATCATTATTGCAGATAATGGTAAGTCCTTCAAGAACAAGATGGTTAAAGCATTATGCCAATGCTTTCAAATCCAACTCAAGTGGTCCACCCCTATTACCCTCAAGGTAATGGAAAAGCAGAGGCCACCAATAAAACCCTTGTTCGAATCATGGAGAAAATGGTTAGTAAGACTGGTCATAATTGGCACCTCCAGATTCATCCCACCCTCTGGGCCTATCGAACCTCCATTCACACCCCTACTGGTGCTACCCCATATTCATTAGTCTATGGAACTAAAGCCATCATACCCTTGGAAATTGAGCTTCCCTCCCTAAGAATATCTCTCTGGGACTATCTAGATAAATATGAAGACTACAGGGTTGCTTGACTGACAGAGTTAGAGCTACTGGATGAAAAGTGTATGAGAGCACTCAATCACTTGAAGGTTTATCAAAATCAGGTATCACGGGGATATAATAAACAGATCATACCTTGTGATTTTGATGTAGGTGATCTTGTGTTGAAAGAAAACCAGAAAAATATTGTTAAATACGAGAGAAAAGAAAGGAAAGTTTGAAGCCAATTGGTTAGGGCCATATGTTGTGGTCGCTAAGTATAGTTCAGGGGCATACAAGTTGGCTCACTTAGATGGTGAGGAATTAAAGGAACCAATGAATGCAATGCATCTCAAGTGATTCTATGCTTAAATAAGAAGTTCCTTAGAAAAGAAAGAAAAACAAGCAAAAAAATCAAGAAAATAGTAAAAAAGAAAACAGGTCATCCAAGTGTGAAAACCACGCAATTGTGGCGCATTGGGAAAGTCCTTGGGTGAAAAATGGTTTCCAACGCTTAAGGAGGATTCATTGTTCATAAGCCACTCTCAAATCTGGATGGGAATCTCTCACTTCTATCTAGGATTAGTTTCCTATCAAGTCTAGGAACCCTGCTGAACCTATCTTGCAAAGTCGTGATCTGGCTCATTTGTTCTTACTTCTATGTGAAGGAATCACCTTTTTATATTCCCATCTAACACTAGGGGCACCTTCACATCTGAACCTTCTTAAATATATGCACGTGGCATTCTTCCTTTGTATATTCCCATCTCACGCTAGGGGCATCCACACTTCTTTGTCACTATACATTGCCTTACAAAAATACCTTAGAAAAACACAAAAATATTCAGTAAAAGGATACACAAAAACCTAAACATTCAAAAAAATCCTTTCCTAAGGATGAACCTGCATAAAAAAACATAAAATTATCTAGAGGAAACTCTAAAACAATGTGAACAATAGCCTTGAAAACTTATCTTTTGAGATAACACCAAAAATTAGAAAATATATCAATGTTGTCTGCAAAACAAAGTAGTAGTTTGATTACTTTTAGTTGTCGGTTTGTATAGTTTGATTGCAGTGTCTTTTCATGTTGTGTGATTTAAAATGTGGTTCATTTTCTTACCTTAGATTAAATCTCATTTGATCTATTGTGTGTTGCATTGAGTTCATTTTAAAGCTTTCATACTTGTAAATATTGGTGTGTTTTCATCATTTGTTATATGCATTTATTAGGATTCATTCACTTACTTAGTGAAAGCACCCCAACCATTACAAAGCAAATAACAAAGCCAATCAAGGAATGCTAACACCATTTCCACCAAATAGCTAAAGATTCTAAGTCTAGGAATGTAACATTAAGATAAAAGCTTAAAGGAATGCTTGACTAGTATGAAAACAATGTGAAATCTAACTAAACATGCCTACTAATATGCTTTAATTACCTAACATGGGCCTAAATAAACCTAAGAGGGAAATCAAATGGTTATGGTTGCTAGTCCAAACATTGGTGAAATGACCTCTCCAAATGACTTGTTAAGTCACTTTAGATATTCACTACTAACCTTGTTGAAGGTTTTAGGCAAGGGTTGAACTTGGCTATGAATCATATGTATTATATGAGATGCAAATCAAAGCATTGTGTAAAATATTAAGGTAAGAGGTGCACTCTTTTTATAGTTTTCCTTTTGGGAGAAACTTGCATTTTGGTGCATGTGGGACTAAAATCCCCAAATTAGATTAAAATTTCTAATCATGATTATGCCTTACTAACTATAATTAGTGAATTAACAAGTGATTAAGAGGTGTGGAGCCTTACTCAACCATTTATGGTCAACTAGAAGGCTAGGATAAGCTTTTGAAGCTTACTAAGACATTGTGGAGGTGAATAGGGTGATTTTGAGTGGTTGGAAGAGGGGTTTGAGCCAATACTAGGGTATATTGACCAAAACAAGGGCAAAATAGGCTTAATTAGCCTATAATTGCTAATTGTCTATTTTGAAGAGGATTTTGACTTATGATTCACTATAAAGTGGCATATTGAATGTGAAAGGGGTTACATAATAAAAATGTGGTGTTAATTGACAAAAGTGATCGAAACGTTAGTTAATTAGTGAAAATCACTAATTATAAAGGAATTGGCAAGAATGAGAGTGATTTGTGTGTGTTTAGCAATAAGATTGCAAAAGCGGAATTTAGGTGTCTACATTTGCCCCTGTTTGAGGTGAAGTAAGTGACTTCTCTTCAAATATAGTAGACAAGTATAAATAAGTAAATTTTTGAAATTTTTTTAGTAGGATGAAGGAATCCCCCTTGAGTGTCGATGGGTTGATACAAGAAGTCAATCGAAATTGAAAATATGATTGAAATGGATAGAAGAAAATAGGTTAGAACGAGTGCAAAACCCTTAGGTATTGAGAAGGAATAAGGAAAGGGATAAACATGGTTGTTTATTGCCCCAGGTGATTTGGAAGAAAAATTAGTAATGGTAATAAATGATTAATGGAGAATATAGGACAAGCAAAATTTTTGCATCAACCTTTCAATAAGCAACATGTTTATATCATTTTTCCCATAGGTCTACATCATCAGCTTTTATTTAAAATAAACAAAAGTGCAAGATAACATGAAAAAATAAATTACTAATAATTTTTTACTACTAAAAATATATAACTCCATGCAACATACATTATGCAATGCAATACGAGAAAGTAAAATGATATTTAGCTCCATGCAACATACAAAATGCAATGTAATACGAGAAAGTAAACCAACTAACCTAACAGAGAAACCAATACAATCACACACACTCAAACAAACAACATTTAAGATAGTTACACCAATTTTTTTTATCAAGCTGTAGTTCCCAAATGTTCGTGTTATAACGACAAGGGTTAAAAATGGTGCCCCAAACAAGGATACATGCAAGGGGAATAACAAATGACACAAGTAGTCCCATGGAAAAGTTGTCATGCGGTATGACACAATCCACGACAAATCATCATTGTTGGAGGAGTACCGACATAGTATGCAATTGAGCTTTTGTTAATGGAGGTAGATCACAATGATCCGCATGTCGTTTGAGACAAGAACAAGCAAGAACCATAGAAATATGATTTTGTAAGACAAATTTTGATGTTTGAGGACAATACAATTGACATAGGATTTAGCTGCATACATGATGTTTACCAATTTTTGTAAAATTTTGAAGTTTTGCAATTTTTCAATTTTTAATGAGTCTATCAATTTTTTTGATTGTTTTGAATTTTTTTTAATCATGCCTCGTGATGAAGGCAATTTTTTGCATAGATGTCCCTGATGACTCATTATATCATATGCATACAGACATTTATATTTCCGATGATGTATGATGATAGATGGATATATGTTTTCCTATGAGATATCATGTTGAGCTTATTGCATTATGTTTGTATCCCCTGTTAGATTATGAGATAGCCTTAGTTGATATCATACTTGTATGTTTGATGAGATACCTTGAGAAACATGTTTTTATTTTTGATATTGGTGTGGGGGATAGATTTGTGATCATGCGCAACCCCTCTTGCCCCATTGATGATACAATATTTGATGATTAGCTTTAACATACATGCATGATGTATACTTAGTGTTTTATTTGTATATGATGTATATATGTGATGGTTTTATGTGATATGATGATGAAGTGATAACATAATGTACAAGAAAAAATTAACAAGCACAAGTTAAACAAATCTAATCAAAGCAACACATTTATCTACAAGCATGCAAGATAAAATGAACTCAAAGCAATGAACTACATATTAAAGCAACATTCAATCTAAGTAAACAAGTGAATTCAATTTAAAGCACACAACACGAAAAATTAATGCAACTAAAAACCATACAAACCAACAACTAAAAGTAAGCAAACTACTACTTTGTTTTTGTGGGATAGTTTTGGGATGTTTTTCGCTATTTTTGGTTTTATCTCTAAGACAATTTTCTATTGTTTTGGAGTTTTCTACGAAATGTATTTGAATGTTTTTGTTTTTCCAAGGAACATATCTACATGTTTTGGGGTTTTCCAAAAGTTATACGAATGTTTTTTTGTCATTTTCTCAACAGTTTTCCAAAGCGAACATGTAAGGAAATTGAAGAAACGTGGATGCCCCTAGCATTAGATGGGATATATAAGGGTATAATGCCACGTGTTATGTGCCAGAAGTGACGCTGCAAAGTTTCCCCAGTGTGAGATGGGTTCATTCAAAGTTGAATTCTCCGCATTCAAAAGGTTAGATTAGCCGGATTAGGGCAAAGAAGGATAGGCTCACAAGGGACTTAGATGAAGGTAAAGACCAACTTAGGGAAAAGTTTTCATACTCCTAATCCTGAATTGCTTGTTAACAAGGACCCTCCCTTGGCACCGAAAACCGGTTTTCACCAAATGACTTGTCCAAAGTACCACCATTGCATGGTTTTCACTATTAGACGTACTGTTTATTTATCTTTATATTTTTCTATTTTTATACTTTTTACTTTTCTTGACATTCTATAGAAACCCTATACTTAAGCATAGAAGTTCTTAAGATGCATTGCATTCATGGGTCCTCGAAGCTCTTAGTCCTCTGGATGGGCTATCTTATAGGCACTTGAACCAAACTTGGTGACCACAACATATGGTCCTAGCCAATTGGGTTCAAATTTCCATTTATTTTCATGATTCTTATTGGTGTTCTTCTGATTCTCTTTTAACACCATGTCCCCTACCTCAAATTGACAAGGTATGACTCTTTTATTGTAGCTTCACTGCACTCAATCTTGATACACTTTAAGGTGATTGAGAGCGTGAAGTATTTTCTCATCTAATAGCTCTAACTCTACTAGTCAAGCTACTCTGCAGTCCTCCTCTTCATTCAAGTAGTCCCTTATCTCAATGTGTAAAGAAGGGATCTTGATATCTAAAGGCAATATGCCTTGGTGACAAATACTAAGGAGTGCAGAGTTGCACTGTGGGGATGCGAGATAGAAGTTCGAATGCCCAAAGGGAAAAGTGAATTTGCAAATGTCAATCATGGCCTACCTTGTTCACTATTTACTCCATAATATGAATTAGTGATTTATTAGAAGCCCCAACTTTCCCATTACCTTGAGGGTAATAGGGGGTCGAAAACTTAAGGGAGATTTGAAAGTGTTTGTAGAGTGCTTTCATAGTTTTATTCTTGAATGATTTACCATTATCAGTGATAATAGTAGAGGGGATACCATATCAACAGATGATATGATTCATTATAAATTTAGATATTTGGGGACCTTTTGTATAGGTAAAAGGAACAACCTCTACCCATTTTGTAAAGTACTCATGTAGAGTTATAATGAACTTATGGCCATCTGAGGAGACATGGTTAAGTTTCCCTATTATATTGAGACCCCACTTTGAGAACGACTAGGGTGTCATGATTGGTTGTAAGGATTATGTCGGCACATGTAGCAAGTTGACATACTTTTGACAATCCACGCACTTCTTCACATGCTGACAAAAATCATGCTCCATGGTATGCTAATAATAGCATACTCTGATATTTTCTTTACAAGGATGGTCCCTTTAGTATGGGCTCCACGTAGATCCTTCGTGCACCTCCTTGATTTCTTGGATAGACTCTTTTGAATTTAAACCACGCAACAAATTCTGTCGTAGACTTCGACGGAAGAGGGTTCCTCCAAATAGGGTATAATGGACTATACGCTAGATGAGGGTGTTTTTCAACATGGGAAATGTTAGTGGGAAATGTTCCATCATGGAGGTAATTAAATATTTTAGCGTACCACGAGGAAAAGGGACCAACAACTTCACTTACCAAACATGACTGTGGTATGTCATATGTCGGTGTTCTTAGATGTTCAATGAAGAATGGAATATCATTGTTCCCTAGTGGAATACTCAACATGGAACCCATTGTAGCCATAACATCATCTACGCTGTTATGTGCTCTTGTTATTTGCTCAAATGTTATCTCGCTTCAAAGATATATTTCAAAGAATCCACCATCCTCTTGTATGGAAGGAGCTTCTCATCTTTTACCTTGTATTCATCTGTGACCTGTTTGATAATGAGCATTAAATCACCAACGCAATTGAACTTCTTGATATCTCACTTGATGGCTAGTTTCATCCTTGAATCCATTATATTATTCATAAACTGGGAACCCAAGCTGAAACGCTTGGGGAATCAAGTCTCCGTAGGAGTGATTAACACAACTTTGAAACCTAAACCATGAAAGGTAAAGGAGCCATCAAAGTATAGTTGCCACATGATAAATTCTTCAAGGTACATGATAGATGCATCTGGTAGTTCTAGACTACAAAGTTTGGTACTTGACAGTAGAGCTTCTACTAGTTGATCGGATAAGAATTTTCCTTTTACTAACTTTTGATGAATTTACTAAATGTCAAACTCACTCAATAAGATGATCCAATTAGCCATCTTTCTAGTTAGGGCAGGTTTTGACAGTAAATATTTTAAAGGATCAACCTTTGAAATAAGCTTGATTTTATTGTTGAGCATATAGTGGCATAGCTTCTAAAAAGAAAACAACATGGCTAAGAAATCCTTCTCAATCTGCAGATAGTTGAGCTCATATGCTACTAATGTCCTACTCAAGTAGTATATAACTTTTCTCTCTATTCTTTATCATATTGGGCCAACAATGCCCCAATTGCAAAATGTGTAACAAAACTATATAACAAAAAGGGTTCTCATGACATGGATGTCATGAGAATGGGGGATTTAGCCAAGTATTCTTTTAGTAAAGTAAAAAGCTTGTTGTTGTTCTGGCCCCTAGTTGAAATTAACATCTTTCTTAAGAAGATGTGTGAACGTATGACACTTGTCTGCTAGCTATGAAATAAACCTTTTGATGGCCTAAATTTTCCCCCCGTAAGCTACACGATTATTTAATATTCTTAAGAGGAGGAATTTCTGTGATAGCCATGACTTTTGCAAGGTCCACCTCTATTCCTCTCCTTGACATAATGAATCCTAGTAATTTCCTAGATAGCACACCGAAGACACATTTATTCAGTTAAGGTAGAATTTGTAGTCCCTTAGAAGATGAAAGATATGCCACAAAATTTCTTAGTGCTCCTCTCGAGTTATATATTTATCTAGTATATCATCTACGTAATCTTCCATAATGTCAATTATCATATCATGGAAGATCAAAATCATCACCCTTTGATATATAACACCTGCATTTTTAAGGCCAAATTGCATGACTTGGTAATAGAACATTCCCCAAGGGGTTATGAAAGTCATCTTGTGTTGATCCTCTTCTGCAATATTTATCTAATTATAACTTGAGAAACCATCCATGAGTGACAACATCTCATAACCAACAGTAGAATCGATGATCATGTCGATATTAGGAAGAGGAAAATCATCCTTTGGACAAGCTTTGTTTATATCTCTGAAATCGGTACACACTCTGATACCGACTAGCTTATTCTAAACTGATATAACATTTGAAAGCCACTCTAAGTAGTTTATAGGCCTAATGAAGCCTACTAATAACCTTTCTAGCTCTTCCTTTACCAATAAGGTGACGTGAGGATGCATATTTTGAAGCTTTTGTTTGATGGGATTGGCATCTTGATGCACAACTAGGTTGTGTACCACTAATGCATGATCAAGTCCTGACATTTTGGTATAAGACCAATCAAAGATATTTGCATACTCTCTCAAGATTCATGTAAATGTTTTATGTTATTTATCTGAGAGTGAAACTCCCAACTTAACTATCCTTGGTAGCTCCTCCGTGCCGATGTTAACATATATTGTATCTTCCACTAGTAGCTTTGACTCGTCCCCCATGTACGTAGGATCATGATGGAGATTAAGATCCTCCTCTAAAAAACATGGTTCAAGGAGGTCATCATCATCTTTATATGAGTACATTATTTTTTCCATAGGTTGTTCTTCTTGTTTTTCCACCAGTACCTCAAATAGGTTTTCACTATACGACTTTCCCTTTTTATTTCCGCAAGGATATTTTCTTTGGAAATTTTTCCCTTGCTCACTTTATTACTTAAGTGTTCTCATAATTATACTTCCTCTTTGAAGTATGCACAAACATTAAGTTAAATGGAGAAACCCTTATTGTGATCATTTCTTGAAATGTTATCTTTGATGCCCAAGAACTCACCAATAGCCTCATCATTCTGAAACACATCAATAGGTACATGTTGTTGTTCATCCCAATTCACAAGTGATGGGTAGATGAGAGTTAATATTTGGGTTATAGGGGTTACGATGGGTATAACATGGGTTATGGTAAGGATAGCCATGCTAGAGAATAGGTTCGTATAGGGAGGTCTTCGTAAAGACTACATAGGGAATCTGTTTTGGTTTCATTTTTAGACAAACTATCCTCACTCTTAAAAGAATAATACTCATTATCTGAAGGGTGCAATTCATACAAATGGATTCCAATACCTGATTTACCTAGTATGCGATGAGGTATTGAAAGATATTCTAATGGGCCTTTCTCATAACAACCGTAACCACGTCCTTGATATCTCATAATAAGCATGATTATGTTAGGAATAACATATCTAGATGACTTATAACACAAATCCATTTCATCGTCTTGAGGATGAAATATAATATTATTGAGGATTCTTTCATCTTCTAGCAAGCCACCGGAAGTGAAATTGTCAAAAGGGAAATTATCCCTTGATCTTTGGAATTTGTAGCATGGTCTACCATGTGCTTGGGATGATAGAGGAATGTTTTGAATCATAAGGGCTTGCTGAAGATTATACTCTCCACAACCATTGTTTATGACCTTCATCTCCCATGTAGCAAAAGGATATTCTAATGTAGCTGTACCATTGTCACTAAGAGTTAGGGTGTTTGGATCCACTCATGAAGCAAGGGCCTTTGACTGAATAGGGACAACAATTTCCATAGATGGACACTCGTAGATAGTGGGAAAGTAACCTGACAATGATCTGTAATGAGAAAATGGTTGGGGATCCCCTTGTATAGTAAGTTTCTTTCCTTCATATTGTAACTTTAAACACTAATGATACGTAGATGACATGACTTACATGATGTGAATCCATGGGTGATTGAGCAAGATGTTGTAAGGGAGCTCTAGGTCCAAGACATGGAACTTCGTATCATGGGTTATGGGACTCACTTCAATGAGAAAGTGATCATTCTAGCTGATTTTCATTCTTCATTGTTAGAAAACTTTATGGCGATGACCTTTTTTCCAAATAATATTTTTATGCAATGTAGTTGATGGACTAGTTTAAGAGTATAAATGTTAAGGCCCGATCCGCCATCCACAAGCAATATGTTGACCTTCTTACACTTTATTATTAACTCAATATGCAAGGGTAGGTTATAAGAAGTATTTTTGAGTTAAGGATTCTATTGGATTTAAGGTTATGTGTCTTACGAGAGTGATTTGTGCTACCATGGCTTGTAAATGTGTAGGGTCAACATCGATAGATACCCGATCCCTGTAGGGTTTTGCAAAGTATGTCTTTATGGATGTTAGAAATCTTTAGAAGGTCTAAGATTGAAAGCTTAGCTGTAGTCTTCTCTAGTTGATCTAAAACATCATAATGAATCTCTTTAGGAGGAGGAAAATTTATAACAAGATGGGCTCATCACATTGCCATGACACCTTCTCTTATTTTAATTCTAATTGTATTGATTTTTTCAATGAGCGGGTCAACACAACCTATCAAGGCATTGAAATGGTCTTTGTTTGACACATAGTTAGCAATTTTATTCTGAGACGATTATCCTTGATCCAAATTTTTCCTTTCTTCGTGATGGGGAAAAGGATCTTTGAAGATCCTTAAGTTTGCATTTGGAGACTTTGCAGGTGGGCATAGGAGTCTACTTTAATGTCACCACATTGTCGACTAGGTCTTGAATATAGTGTTTTAATCTTAAAAATTATCGGTTTATGACCCTTTACATGGTAAAACCTCGTAGAATTCATTCTCCCTAAACCATGATTGTCTCCATAGGGTTTTGTTTTAGGGTATTTAACCATGTTAACAACCTCTAACTATTTTAATATGGATGATATTGATTTAGATAGAGGTGTGAAAGTACAACGTTTATACTCCATAGGTGGATTGCCTTTTGCAAGCTTTAAAGGTGCATGGTTCTGAACAACTTGTACCCGCTTAGAATCTACTATCCCATCACTAATGAAATTTTTGTTTCTATTAGGAAAAAATTTGTTTTATCGTTAGATTTAGAATCATTATGATCATGAGAGATAGGTTTCAGAGTCCCCCTAGCTAACAACGATTTTTCAATTTGACTCCCTTTTTGATTACCTCTTTGAATGTGTTGCCACAATGCATTTGCAAGTGGAATGTAATGTTTGGATGGAGGTTGGGAACAAATATGCCTATTAACTATTTTTGGGTATGGAGCAAGGGAAGCGGCTAGCTAATCCTCTCCATTATTATAAAAATGTATCGAAGTTTTCATTATTTCATTGTTTCGCATTGTAGAGATCAACATGGTGACATCATTTTCTATATTAAAAGAGAAGTTTCGTATGAAATGTTCTTCTAGTTCTGGCCATGTTTATATGGATCCCTTAGGGATGTGTATAAACCATTCTAGTGCCATTTCTCCTAAACTTCGTGGAAAGAGGCACATAAGATAATTGTCGCTAAATGCCACCTCTTGACATGCCATATAAAAATATTTAATATGGTCATGAGGTCACATTTTCCCTTATACTTGTCAAATTTTGGAAAATCAAAGTGTCTTGGGAAAGGTACATGTAGCATGGCTTTGTCAAATGGGTAGGGAAATAACTCATCAAACCGACACTTCTTGTTATTATTACCGGTTTGTCCCTCTTGTAATGCTTGAATGGCGTTCTTCATAGTAGACCATTCTTAATGGAAGAGTTGGTCTTACATGTGTGGTGTAGGTCTATACATAGGATTAAATCTAGGTGTATTCCCACCCCTATTTGTTGCAAGAATATCTTCATAAGGATCTTTTTGTGCTTCCTGTCGAGGAGTGTGTATTGGGAACTCGTGAAATGAAGCCTTAGGTTTTTCCTTTGGTATGGCTTATTTCAAAACTTTGGGTTGTTCCCTTTGTATATGGGATGCCAAACTTGCCAATTGGTGAGTGAGGGCTTGGACCTATTTCTCTAATGTCACCTCTTGAATAGGTATTTCATGATGATTTTCATTAGGGGAGGTTGTGCATGATGAACATGTTCCTCATTGTCTTCACAACGTATTCTAACAAGTATCCGATAATCTCCATCATTTTCAAACAGTACCTCCTCATTATTCGTGGTATAGAAGTAGAGGCATGACCTGGATTTAAAATTTCATTGATGGTACGATGAGGTCGGTCTACTTCCTCTTCTCCACGAATCATTTCAGCAATGAGAGAAGGGTCTACTATTGAAGGTAACTTAGCTCCTAGTTCCATAACATGCATAAGAACCTCATGTTTGTTTTGGAAAATGTAATCATCAAAATTGGCAGGATGATGTTCTAGATTCATATGAGGAGAGTCCTCTTCTCCACCACTATGGTCAACCATGAGATTATCCTCTAAAAGAGGGTTGTCACCTCCAAATATATTGGCTTCTAATCTTCGGGATCCCATTCTCGTAGTAGGCATACTCAAAATAGGATGTACAACATGACAGACTTCCACTAAGGTTTATTAAAAAGTACCTTAGTCAAATAGCCACAAACCCACTAGGTCAATGTGACCTAAAAACCAAAGAATAAACAATAATTCAACCTAGCAAGGTAATATACAACACAATCCTATCTTGAATAATACAATGATATATAATGCTCAAAATTTAGTCACACCAAATAGTTTACTCCCTAAGATTTTTCTAGATAGGTTTACAACCAAATAGTGACAACACAATATCACTAGTTAGGTCAAGTTTGCAACAAACAAGGCCTAAATGATAAGGAAATGTTGACGTGATCTTCTAACAAGGTATACTAAAAACTAGTTTCTAAACACTACCAAAGTCTAAGTCTTGTAAAATGGATGATAACAATGTGAGCAACATAATGACACTATTTGGACACGTGAACCAAGCTTTTGGGAAAGCAAGATTTTTAGTGTCAAAATGATGTTATCGCGATGCTAGCAATGTATCCTCAACACTCACAAAACTCAAGACAAAGTTAGGATGTAAAAACTATGTCTAAGTATAACAAGAATTTTCTAAGCGTGTGAACAACGTAACTCTACAATATAGATATTTAGGCATAATTTCACAATAGAAACAAGATGTAAATATCCCTCAATGTGTATTGCTACAATGTCGAAACATAACAAATCAAAAGAAGACAAGGATGAAATTACCTAACTATGATGATATTAAGTCTCAAATATGGGTCTTTGAGACAAGGGGGCCTACTAGATCGTGAGTATGTACCATGCACACTTTCAACATTTGCGCTCCGAAATTGTGACCTAGTCGCGTAAGTAGAATACAAAAAGTGGTGGACACGTGATATCTAGTGGTATGCGGTATATGTTTTTTCCTTTTGTCCAAAAATGGGAAAGAAAATAAAGGTGTAGACCAAATGGTCTTGAGATAAACTTGGTGTTATTTTGGCAGAGTTTTGCCTTGTCTTAGGACAAGTGAAAAACTAGGAAAAATGACACTAAGTAGATTTTTTGATGAAATGTCATGTGGTTTTAAATTTAAGAGATTATTTATCTTTTTAGAAAAACAAGAGTTTGTATCTAACAAAGTTGTTACTTTGTGAGAGCTCTCAAGTATAACAACTAAGATAAAAACAATGGCTCCAAACCGACAAGCTTCCTAGGTGGTTCTCTCTCTAGGTGTCACAAGATATCTATGGTGAGCTTGATTTACCCAAAAGTTACACTGACTAATTTGGGAGTATCTCGGCTTTACTTTACCCCCTTCAGTATAATGAGCACCGAAGTGCATTCAATTATACTTTCATTGGGGTCATAATACAAATATCTTTGACTCTAATCTCACCAAGGTGTACTAGACAAGTCGGTAGTGTGGAGCACTTTCTGTTTCATAAATCTAGATGGGACAATGAATCCCAAAGTAGCCAAAGAGAAAGCTAAAATTTCTTTTGGTTCCTAGATCACACCAAACAAAAATCAAAAAATAGTTTTTGAAAATACCCTGAGAAAAATGGCCTAGAAGCGAAAAAAAAGCAATCAAAATCTAGATGGGACAATGAAGCCCAAAAGCAAAAAGCACTATAAAATCCAGCGAAAACTACGTAAAAGTAGAAAAATGACAAAGAAAAAAACAACAATAATTACACAGAAGTGCAACAAAAGCACCCCCAATTACTTCTTGGTGGCTTTGTCGATGCTGGATTTGATAGTCTACCAAGATTTGAACATCCCCAAGGTCATCATGTGGGTAGAGTCAGTAACATCCAGCTGAGCAATGGTCCTTTTGCTTTCCTTATCAGTGCCCCAAAGGGTAGCCGGAACCCCACTGAGATTGGAGACACTTCGGACATGTTGCTCAATGAACTCCTCAATAGCAGTAAAAATGGCCATGTTATAATCATGGCGAGTCTTGGCCTTCCCTAAATGGGAGTCTAAGGAGTTCAACTTCTTGTAAATATCTTCAAGCTGGCTATTATCCATAGCCACCTCCTCCTCCTTCTTCCTCTTACCTTTTTGTTTTGCCATGTTTTTAACCTCTTCCCTCAACAGCTTCATGTCAGCTTCTAAGGCCTCCAACCTTTTTGTGGAGCTCTCCATATGTGCTTCCTGAGAACTAGCACTGCTAATATGAAGGAGGTTATGGGTAGTTTCAATCTCCTGAGGACCCTTCCCCACAATAGGGGTATCAAGATTCAGTCTTCTAGAGGACCTGGTAACCGGTCTGGCCGAAGTGGAAGCAAAGGGGGTGGGGGCAGAGGTGGGGGGAATGGGAGATGGAGCCGGGAAGGCCGGGAGAGGGGTGACAAGAGAGTAGTGGTGGGGACAGAATGTGGAGAGATGGGGCTGGCGGCCGCAGAAATGGGCAGAGGGGGAACAGAGCAGGGGAGGAAGGGAGGCAGGAGACCGAAGAAGACATAATTTATGCAGCAAGAAAATTAGCCCCTGGTGTAAAGGAACAACACGAGCATGCTTTTGAAACTCCAAAATGGAGCGCTCAAGAGAGCTAAGTAGATAATGGGGGAAACATACCGTGTGATTCCTGTGGAAGTGATTGAGGAAGACAAGATGTTTAGCAGGTACAGTGACGAACCTCCCTTCCAAAGAAATGAAATGCACCATCATGTGGGTAACCTCATCATAGGGCGAGGGGATCGAATTGACAAGTAGGCCCACCATGACAAAGATCAGCTTCTCAGTTCCTTCAACAAATCTCCTCTCCTCAGCTTCTCTGTCAACCCTTTTATTAAAAAAATGGTATCCGTCCATGCCAAGGCCAGTCGCTTCAGCTATCAGCTCCTCATTGATCGCAATCTTCTGCCCCCCATACTCAACAGTGTGATCCTTCCAATCTTTTGCAAAATGCACTGAAATACTTTGATCATGGCCCTGAACCTTCTCCATAAAGTTGGTGATGCCTCCCTGGCTTAGAATATTCCAAAGCTCCACATTATCCCTCCAATCCGGATCCGCCGCTGGCTCGATCTGGCAAGGAGGGCCCCCATTGTCACCATGCTTAACTGCTTGCAAAAAATATTAGAAACCTTAAGAGCGCTAATACCAGTCCGCCTTTTGCTATTATTATTCACGCAGTGAAAATGCTGATGAGAATAGCCATTTCTTTTCCCACAAATACCCACGTGACTGCTGATTTGAACCTGTGGAAGTTCGCATGTGGGAACTACGGCCCTTTTTCCAGCCCGCTCCCTATCATCATTAACATTATTTCTGTCTTGGGGATCCGTAGAGTTTGCAGCCAGATTGTATAGAGCACAATGCTGCCCGCATGCGCGACTTTCCTTTCAATATAAATCCACTTGAACTTTCCATTATTCTTCATACAAACTTGATTGTTCGACAAGAATTGTATAAGATTAGTTTTAAAGTCAGCACGTGTGGGAGCTTTATTATACTAATCCACTCCCAATGATCATATCCCAAATCTTGAATTTGCATGTTTATAGATATCCGCTTGAATGTTGCTTTGAAGCTGTTTAGGAATGCTATTATTATCCCAAACAATGTGGTTAACATTAATGCCATAATTTGCCAATGCATCTGCCAACTTGTTACCCTCCCGGTAAGTATGTATGATCCGGATGTTAGTGAATGTTTGGCAGATACTTATGGACTCTGAGATAAAATCCTTGATGTTCCAACTTGGAGGTGAGCACTGATTAAGGTGATTAATGATATTCAGGGAGTCCCCTTCAAGAATGAGGTTTTGGATATTATGATTCTGGGAAATTCTCAGGCCCCATAAAGCAGATAATGCTTCGGCAAAATGATTGGTTTGAATTCCCATTTTTCCAGCATACGCAACAATCAGATTACCTTTATGATCCCGGATCACTCCTCCCCCTGCCGCAGTCCCAGGGTTACCCTTAGAGGCCCCATCAAAGTTCAACTTATACCAGTTAAAATTAGGAGGATGCCATTTAATCAAAGATCTATCAATACTATTACTGGGATTGCTACGGCTGCTGACAGCTCCAATCTGCCAGTTGGATAAGACATACTCTTCATTTTCTGGATAACTCTTATTCTTGGGGGGTTTAAATCTAGCTATATTCTCTTTGATATCATTAGAAATTTTACCAATACTGAGCTTATAGTTCTGATTCTTATTTCTAAAAATAATATCATTTCTATCTTTCCATATCCTCCAAATGATATGAGGGATAACCAGCTTCCAGATCCTTCTGACAACACAATGCCTATAGGGTGGGTTCCATTGAGTCCATAGCTGATTGAAATCCTTCGGCACCACCCATAGAGCTTCAAATTTAGAGAGGGAAAAACTCCATATTCTGGTAGCATAATCACAATGGATAAACAAATGACTGATATCCTCAGAGTCTTTTTTACAAAGATGACATCTATTAGGCATTATAAAACCTCTTCTCATCAGTTTGTCAGTGGTAAGAATCTTGCCTCTGATAGCCAGCCAAAGGAAGAAATTTATTTTAGGAGTTAATTCAGCCATCCAAATCCTATTCCAATTGAACTCAGATTGACTACTGTCGAAGAAAGTGTTATATCCAATTTTGACAGAATAGTCCCCATCAATGGAATTATGCCAGACCAGCTCATCCTTAGTATCCAGTTGACTTAAGGGAATAAGATCTAACTGAACTTGAAGGGAGGAAATAATTTGTACCAGATCATCTCGCTCCACTGATAGTTTTTTCCATTTCTTTCTATTGCCATTTCCCTCAATATAATCCTTGATTTTAATGCCATATTTGTTTACAAGACTATCCTTAACAATCCCAAAACTGTCCATAAGATTGCCATTAAACCAGTTATCCTCCCAGAAATTTATATCCCAACCATCACCCACTTTCCATTTACTGCCCTGCTTAATGAAATTTCTGCTCTTAACCAGATTGTTCCAAAAAATGGAACCATAGGGGAGGTGCTCATCTTGCAGGAAAGAATAGATAGTTTGTTGATTTAGGTATTTAGCTTTGATTAAATCAATCCAGGGTTGTTTCTCTGAAAGCATTCTCCAGCCCATTTTTGCAATGAGAGCCTCATTCATTTTCTCGATGTCTTTTATACCCAATCCTCCCATAGATTTGGGGTACAAACCTTATCCCAAGCAACTAAGTGAAATTTAAACTTCTCTTCCATGCCCTGCCATAAGAATTTTTTCTGAATCCTCTCAATCTTTTCTCTGAAGGAAGAGGGGATCTTGAAGAGTGACATGATATAAATGGGCAGATTTTGAGAGTACTTTTAATGAGCAGGCACTTACCAGCACTAGACAAAATGGCTCCTTTCCAACCAGCCATTTTTTTTTGAAATCTCTCCAATAGCTCATCCCACACCTTGCTAGAGACTTTTTTAGTGCCGAGAGGAAGGCCCAAGTAAGTGGCTGGAAGCGCTTATTTTACAGCCCAAAATTTTAGCAATTTTAAGTTGTCTTTCTTCAGGAGTGTTGAAGAAGAAAATGGAGCTTTTATCATAATTGATCTCTTGCCCAGAAGTAGATTCGTAGAGCTGCAGAATAGCCTTGGTAGCCTTAGCTTCAATGATCAAGCCAAAAGAAGGAGGATAGTATCATCCACAAATTGTTGATGGGAGATAGCTTGGCTGATGGAAGTGGGCTTTGAGCCTTTCAAAAGACCGTCATTGACTGCTTTACCAATTGTTCTACTAAGGCTATCAGCCATAAGAATGAAGAGTAGGGGGAGATGGGGTCCCCTTGCCTTAGCCCTCTGCTGCTAGTGAAAAAACCCACAGGCTCACCATTAACCACCACTGAAAATATGACCGTAGAGATACAAGCCTTAATAATTTTTCTAAATTTGTTCTGGAAAACCAAATTTAGTTAAGACTTTGTCAAGAAAAACCCAAGAAACCTTGTCAAAGGCTTTATTCATATCAAGCTTAAGAGCCATATTTGCTTTTTTATTATTCTCCATAGAATGAATGGTCTCATGAACCATAATCACTCCATCTTGAATAATCCTACCTTTGATGAACCCACTCTGCTGCCTAGAGATTAAATCATTCATAATGAGTTGGAGCCTTGTAGCAATTATTTTGGTGAAAATCCTGTAGATAGCGTTCACAAGGCTGATGGGCCTGAAGTCTTTGAAGTCTTTAGCATCCATTTTTTTGGGGGCCAGCACAATGTGAGTGTTGTTCAGCTCTTTCAAAAGATTTCCAGTTCTGTAGAATTCATTCACCGCTCTGAGAAGATCATCCGAACAAATTTCCCAAAATTTTTGAAAAAAATTAATGGAGAAACCATCCGGTCTGGAGCCTTGTCACCTTCTAAAGTAAATACAGCCTTTTGTAGCTCTTCAAGCGTGACAACTTTGGTGACATTTCTAAATCTCTGTTCCTCAATTTTTCCTTGGGAATAGCCTCCAACATAAAAGAAATAGCCTCAGCATTGATGATATTCCTCTCCTTAAGAAGTTTTTTATAGAAATCAAGTGCTTCTTCCTTGATGCTAATGGGATCTTTTATAGTATTTCCATTACTTTTAGCCACTTCCATGATCCTATTACAAGCTCTGTGCTTCAGCGTGGTCATATGAAAGAACTTCGTGTTCCTATCTCCCTCTTTAAGCCAGATAGCTCTAGATTTAAGTCTCCATAAAGATTCTTCTCTGCTGCAAATCGTATGCAACTCAGAAAGAATATTCTTTTCATTAGTTTGGTCTTCAACAGATCTCCCCATTGTATCCATTTTAATTTCCAAATCCTGGAGCTTTTGTTTTAACTTCTTTTTATTATCAAACACATTGCCAAAAACTCTTTTATTCCAGATTTTAACTTGCTTTTTAACATTCTTGAGCTTTTGAATCAATCTAAATTGTGCAGTGCCTTCACCATTCCATCCCCACCATTCTTTTATCTTGTCGTAGATGTTGTCATGCTCCATCCACATCTTTTCAAATTTGAATGAGCTTCTGATGGGTTTAGTCCAATTGAGAAGATTTAAAGCAATCGGATTGTGATCCGATCCAACTCTGGGCAAGGAGGAGAGGTGAAAGTCTTGACTGAGAATCCAGCTCGCTGAAATCAGTGCCCTATCCAATCTCACCTGGATAAGATCTTTTCCCAACCTTCTATTATTCCAAGTGTATTTATTCCCATGGAGATCCACATCTAAAAGATTATGTTCAGCAATAAAATCAGCAAAATCCTCCATACCTGTAGAAAAGCTGGAGATTCCTCCATACTTTTCACCTGGGTTAAGAGGGGAGTTAAAATCACCCATTATAAGCCAGTTAGCTGTACTATATTGGTTTCTAAAGGTTTTAAGATCAGCCCAAAGTTTTCTTCTCCCACTCACCGTATTAGGGGCATATATGTTAGAAAGTATCCATTCACCATTATTCTCAATAGCATAAATTTGATTGCAAGATGATTAGTGCTAGCATTAAGAACCGTACCAGTACAATGCCTTTTATCCCAAAGAGTAGCTAGCCCTCCAGAGGCCCCGAGAGTCTACAACCACCATTTCAGAATTTTCCCAGAAACTCTTTTTATTAGTTTCAAGGATCTTAGCTTTCATCTTAGTTTCCTGCAAAATCAAAATACTAGGACTACTAGAATCCCGTAACTCCTTGATGATTCTCTGCTTGGAGTTTCCATTTAGACCTCGGATGTTCCAAGAAATAATCTTCATTTGGAATGATTGGGAGTTGGGATTTCCTGATGGTTCAATTGACTTTGAATGCCATCTGCAATGTCTCTCTCAGTTCTCTTAGATCTAAGAGCCTTTTTTGAGGGCCTTCCTCTTTTAGAACTACCTCCAAAGTCTACTAGTCTTCTTGCAGAAGATCTAGTAGTTCTGGATGTTGAGGCATCCCAGTTGTCCTTTTTCTTTTTCTTATCACTGTAAAGTGATTCTGGGATCATTTCAAATCCTTTCATTCTCTTTTTCTTTTTGAAATGACCTTTGTGAATCCAGAATTTAGATCCTCATCCACTTTGACAGGCGTAACTTCTCCCTCTTCACGCTCCTTCTGATTCTTGTCAATTGAGTGTGGATCAACTGTTCTGATGTTGTAGCAAGTAGGTGAAACTGCTGACTTGTTGCTGGAGCAAGGAGGTAAATCTGTAGATAATTTACCATCTCCCCTAGGAGTGTTATTCTGTAGATTTTCTTTGAAATCCATACTTCCCTTGTCCGATATTTCCTCAATGCTGCCCAGAGGTTTAACTATCTCAGTTTCCTTTTTGTTTTGATATTGATCATTTGGGACTATATTAATCTTCAGATCCTTCTTGCTCATTCACCACCATGGACACCTTTATAGGATTTTCCAAGTCCTCTTTGCTAGGTGCAGCAAGCAAAGCTTGCTGGGGTTTTAGGACGCCAGACCAAATGCTTCCTTATTTGAGTTCTAAAACCCCTTTTTTTTCCTTTTCTATTGTAGTCCAACTCCGTCTGACTAGGGGCTTTTTCATCAGTGTGAAGAGCCCTGCATTCCTTATTCAAGACAGAGCCATCCACAGGTTGTTCAGCTTCCACTGTCACCTTCTTGGGACAACTTTTGGTGGAGTGTCCTATGCGATGACAATGCTTACATCTCAAATGAAAAGTTTCAAACTCAATATTTTGAGTCCACACCCCATACCTAGATTTCAAAATGATGTATTCTGGTAATTCCTGCTCCATTTCAGAAGAAATGCAGAATCGAGAAAAAGAAAGTCTGGATCTATTTCTCGTGGGCCCATCCAGCCCGATAGGAGCACCTAAGGACTTAGCAATGTTAAGTAGAATTTCATCATCCCAAAAATGCAATGGTAGCCTAGGGAGCCTACACCAGATTGGAATGGTGTTTATATTTTCAGTGTTAGGGTCAAATCCAGGATACCATTTTTTCAAAAAGAGGCCCATATTACCCAGCCACCATGGTCCTCCCAGAAGCACCGATTCCAAATCAGCTTGCTGATTAAATTTTGCCAGAAAAAAACCTATGGCATGATGGTAATACTCAGATCCCCCTTAGGTTTCCACTTTCTCAGAGCCCATTTTCTAATAAAATCAATATTAGGTCTAGAGCCAAGAAACTTACCAACAAGGGAGAGATTCGCTTTGCTCAAAGCCCTATCAACACAACCATCTGGGACCAATAGGCAGGTGGCACCTTCACTGTCCTTTTCCCACTTGAACTGACCTTTTTGAGGAGAATGTGGACCCACTTTGATGTTAGGGCTTTGGAGAATCTTATTCCAAGCCAGAGGTGTGGATCCTAACATTTCCACCTTTTCATTTTGTAGATTTTGGAGAGATCAGCCTTTTCTCAAGCAAATTTAGGCTTAAGAGTGCTTTTGGTTCTCTATCTCAAACGAAGTGCAAGAGAAGAGAAAATGCATTTAAATTAAAAGATGATTAACAAAGTTTCCTACTTACTCTAATGATAATAAAAGAAGGTTTAAAGTGCAAGATATCTAGTGCAAGAGAAGAGAAAACACATTAACCCAAACTCATACAAAGCATGGAAACAAGATTAATTCCTCAAACATGATTTTATAAGAAATATTACTCTAAATCTATGAAATTGACAAAAATGGCATCTAAAAACCTTTGAAAATTAACATAAATCCTAAAAACCAAAAATGGAAATTTCAAGTTTATAGGAAAATTTTATATAGACACACCTACACACCCCTGTGAGCGTATGTGCACTTGTCTCAACACCTGCACCCCCTATTGACATGTGTGCACCATTGTGTAAAAATGACAGTGTTGATGACACATGCGCTTCTAGAGAAGCAGATGTGCACCTGTTTCAATTCTTACGCTCCCCTGTTGACATGTATGTGCCTCTGTGTAAAAAAATTGACAGAGCTAAAAAAAATGATCTACATGTGAGCTTCTAGAGAAGTGGATGCGCACCCCTGTGAATGCTTGCACTCCCCTGTTGATGTGTGCATTCCTGTTTCAATGCCTACACACCCCTGTTGATGTATGCATGCCCCTTTGTTGGAAGTGGTCAAAATGTAAGTTTTGACAAGAATTTCTTCAAAAAGATCAAATCTTTTGTATTTTGGGGCAATTTTGACAAGGCTTCTCCTCCTTATATCCTGCAAGGAACATGAAAACACAACTTCTACCACTAATCTAGTTGAAACAACTATCTATTTTAAAAATTGAATTGACAAAGCTTTGAAAACTACTCTAAAACTTTGAAATTAATCTAAAAAGCTTGAGAAACTAATCTAAAAAGCTTAAAAGTACTCTAGAAAATTTGAAAAAATTTGAAATTAAACTAGAAAACTTGAAATTAATCTAAAAAAGTGAAATGAAATTTTTTGAAACTAAGTTAAAAAGCTTTAAAAATTGAATGCAATGGGGTATTGTCCTACAGGCGTGCCAAATGAAATCACCCTAAACTTTACAAAGAAAATAACAAAGCTAATCAAGGAATGCTAACACCATTGCCACCTAATAGCTAAGGATTCTAAGTCTAGGAATGTAACATTAAGATAAAAGCTTAAAGGAATGCTTAACTAGTATGAAAACAATGTGAAATATAACTAAACATGCCTACTAATATGCTTTAATTACCTAACATGGGCCTAAATAGACCTAAGAGGGAAATCAAATGGTTATGGTTGTTACTCCAAACAATGGTGAAATGACCTCTCCAAATGACTTGTTAAGTCACTTTAGATATTCATCTACTAACCTTGTTGAAGGTTTTAGGCAAGGATTGAACTTGGCTATGAATCATATGTATTATATGAGATGCAAATCAAAGCATGGTGTAAAATATTAAGGTAAGAGGTGCACTCTTTTTATAGTTTTCCTTTTGGGAGAAACTTGTATTTTGGTGCATGTGGGACTAAAAGCCCCAAATTAGATTAGAATTTCTAATCATGATTAGGCCTTTCTAATCATAATTAGTGAATTAATAAGTGATTAAGAGGTGTAGGGCCTTGCTCAACCGCTTATGGTCAACTATAAGGCTAGGATAAACTTTTGATATTTGTTTAGTTTTGTTAACTTTTGCTCATGTGTTTGTTTCATGCACATTTGTTTGTTATCACATCTATAATCTATTATAACATCACATCTAACATCATCTATACATCATATATCAATCAAATGCTAAGTTTTACATCAAGCATGTATACTAAGCTAATCATCACATACCATATCATCAATGGGGCAAGAGGGATTACGCATGATCACAAATCTATCCCCCCACACCAATATCATAAATATCATCCTGTACACTAAAATTAAAAAACATCTCATGTACAAAACATATGATATCATCTAAGGATATATCATAAATCTAAAACATGTGATACATCATCAACATCCATCATGATACATACATAATGAAAGAAATCATACAACATCATGATATAATCATCATCCATAACCATAATCATCATCATAAGTCATATAAATAACATCGAATGTCCATATACATGTATATAATGTCTGTCTCAAAAAGATATACATCATTAATACAAAATCTTCCATCAAGGGCATGAATAAAAAAACCTTCCTTAGGAGGCATAATCCAAAATGATAGATCATATACGATTGATCAAAATTGGGCCTTCATAAGAGGAATACATCAAGGGTACATACATCTATCAGTATACAATAGATAAAGAGATTCATCCACGACTCTCGCCCTCTCCTAGATTGGTGGCCTATGGCCGGATGAGGATGCTAGTGCTAATGAGATGGCCTGACCGAGCCCACCACATTCTATTGTGGGTGGGCTCTTTGACTGATCTCGTTGATTGAGAGGTCCTCACAGAACACGGATCTATACTGCTCACATCTAACTGATCAAATGGTGTCACTCTCAGTCCCCAGGAACTACCTCATAGTATGCGACCTTATAATAGGAGGCCTCACCACTAGCCCTCATAACATATGACAATATCTGGACCATCCCAACTACCGTAGAGGCCTGCTATAGAACATCAAACTCTCTTGTAACTTGGGCCACATCAACTTGAGCCTGTGTCACCACAGAAAATAGATGATCTCTAGCCATAGTCATAGTATACTCCTAAGCCTGTGCCTAATCTCGATGTTCGGTAATGACACGTACTGTACTTGCACCTACTTTAGCAAACTCAAGATCTATGAACTTTGAGCAGCTATCTACTGAATCTAAGTAGCACCATCTCCCTCACCTCTCTGACTAGCATGGGACCTGGCTTGATCTCTCTATAAGGTCACAACTTGTACTTGAGCCCTAGCTTGGTCTCGCTCTAAGGTAACCCCCTGTAAATGGGCTCTGGTCTGATATCTCTCGGCCATCATTTGAGGCTGCATAGTTATAACATGTTGTAACTATTGTTGTAATGCAACTATCTGCCCTCCATCTCCACCATCGTCTCCTCCACCATCATGTGGTGGACTAGGAGGAGGACCTTATTATGGAGCCTGCTACCTAGGAATGTGTTGCCCTGGAGCACAAAGAGGAGGAACCTGTTGAATCACTGGATGGATCTATCAAAATAGAATGAGAAATCTAGCTGGTATACTAGCCGGAGGTAGCTATATATGTGGATCCATAGGTACCTGTCTCCATCTCGGCCTCAACCCCTTTCCTTGTGATTGACACGGGGGAGGACCTTGTCCCCCACCCCCATCATGACACTGACCATCAAAGGGATCATCATCATCATCATCTCCATCCTCATCCTCATCATCACTATTAGGTGGCCCCTCTGGAGGTGGCCTAACTCTTGTGTCCCGGACTACTGTGGAATGGTCAATCGATGAGGTAACACTGTCAAATACCACGGTCCATACTTGACTGTACATCCAAGATCCCTAACTTGTCTCAATGGTACCCATGGTATTGACACCATCTACTCATAGCTGGCCCTAACTCTATCCATTTGAATCGAGGACCCATATCAAATACCTCTCAAAATTTGTTTGTGTACCACATGTCATGCCTTGGCACATCCGAACAATACCGGACTACCTCGGCATCCATCCACTATGTAAGAATCTTTGATATAACTTCATCTCCCAAACATAAAATGATCTACCATGGCCATGCTAAGCTCTAAACCATCCTCTAGCCACTGAAAGTGTCTATAGGGCCTCCATACTATCTGTACTTACTGGAGATCATCAAACTCTCGATGATAATGATAGGTATCTCCCATATTAGGTTGAACATCATCTCCATTCGGAACCCAACCCATCCCAGATGGCTCCTCTGGGGCACGAGCTCATAAAAAACCTATGGGATGGCCAATGGCTATGTGATCCTAGGCCCATATCTGCAATAATCTAGTGGGCCTACCATCTTCTGATGGTAGTAGGTGATAAGGTGAATATCCCAATACAAATGCACCAATATACACTGGCCCCAACAATACCTCTCACCATCAACTAGTCCACATACTACTCGATGAGACCCAACGAGAATATATCACCGGTCTTGTAAGTAAGAAAATGCCACCTTTGAAAAAGGCCATCAAGTAAACCACCACCCGATCTAACTCTCGGGTCTGTTATACACCGATGCAGTCTAAACGGCCATACCTCGGTGAGGTATATCCTCAACTCCAAATAGCTCAAATAGACAAGTTGTGATATCAGTTTGGTGACTTGTGTACTCAATCAGCTAACCTTGGATGGGAACCCGCAAAATCCTCTATACATCCTCCAACGTAATAGTAATCTTGCCGGTTGGGAGCCAAAACATTGACTCTCACTATGCCACCTCTCAGCTAAGGTTGTGAGGAGGCCATGATCCAGAGTAATCTGTGGCATACTAGCCACGTGATCTAATCCAGTAATATATAAAAGGATGTATAAAATCCCCATGTACTCCTCATCGAAATCCGCCTCTATCGTAGCCAAGCGGCCATACCGCTCTCTAGTTTGTAAGGTCGTCGGTCATCTCGAAAAATGACAATACACTTGTTATGATCTAATTCTATCTACATTCTTCTATTTTATTCTTCTAAGTGCTACTTTCAACTTTCTTCTACAAAATTCTAAACCACATCCTTCTATACTTATCCTATTTTTCTTAAAAAATTAGCTAAGTCTTTCTTCTAGTGCATACGTGCCCCTATGGATGCCTGCGCACCTATCCTAATGCATACGTACCTAGGGAATGTACATGCCCCCTGTCGGTGCCTACACGTCCATCTTGACTCGTACGTCTCTAACCGTTTCCCACCTAGTCTAACTCCTCCCCGGTGCATACACGTCCAAAGTATAAAACCCGTTTAGGACCCTATCCACATATTCCCCCAACGTGTAAGCATGCACGTACCCATTTTCTGATGCATACGTGCATCGAATGATGCTCGCGTGCCGCAAAGGTGTGTGTATGCATTAAACCTACCCTAAAATGCTATAAAAATGACATTAAATGCAAAATTTGATAGGCGGGGATAGGGCACTCATGTAGGATCCATCGTCATCACCTCGTAGGTACTCTCGAACCCAATCTACATGTCTTGTCTGCCTCTCGAACTTTTGCCATCTCTCTCACATGACTCACAAGTCACTCGCGGTGAAAATTCGCAAGAGCTCCATAACAAATGAACTAACCATGATGATTTACCCCCCCAAGAGGGGTATATAGGGTTGATTTTGACCCATCACGATGCCTTCTCGCATGCCATGATGGATGAAATGCTTAATTTGACCGCCGTGGTCATTCTCACATGTTCTTCTACTCACTGTAATAATTATTTTTACTATTTTTTTCTTTGTCTTTGGGAACTAAGTGTCACCTAGAATTCATCTATCCCCTGTGACATTTTAAAAATGTTTTTAGGTGACATTTTCATTCTACATTCTTCTAGTTAACCGCCGTGTTAATTTTTTTTATTAAATAATTATTTTTTGACTCATTTTCTTCTCGCGGGGACATGTTTTTTTGCTACTCGACGCAAACTTCTTTTCCATGGGGCATTCCACATGCTTTTGGGTGATCTTCCATGTTCTAAATTATTTTGAATGATAAAAAACGTTAAAAATTACAAAAATCATAAAATCATTCAAAAATCCAAAAAATTGTAAAAATTTAAAAATTGACAAAAATGGTAAACAACTCATACGCAATGAAATCTATGTCTCTCACATGGCACTCATCTTGTATCTTGCTGGTGTTTTCACATGTTTTGAAATAATGACTTGTGGATCATCTGAATCTATAAACCATTTACAAAAGCTACGTTGCTTACTTCATATGTACTCTAGGGCACAATGAGTTTCTTGGTACTGTTTTATCATGCACACTACTTTTTTATTGGACCCAAGTGTCCTCCATTATTTCCCTTGCATGTACAATTTTCTTGGGGCATCATTTCTACCCTTTTCATTTATCAAAAAAATTTGAGACTAAAGCTTAGCAAAAAAATATTTGTGCACCTATCTTAAATGTTGTTGGTTTGAGTGTGTGTATTTGTACTTATTTCCTTGTTAGATCAACTTGTTTACTTCTCGTATTGCATTGAATTTTTTTATGTTGCATGGAGTTGGTAGTTTTAGCAAGGGATAACTATTCATATTATGGATTTTTATGTCATTCTACACTTTTATCGTATGATTATATTTTAATAAATACCGATGATAAAGATTCCTAACAATATGAGGTAACAAACATTATCTAATGCAAGACAAAGTCATAGATAGCTCATTCTCTCCTCTTTGTTATTTTCTTCTTTATTCCTTATTATTCTTTTTCACGTCAACTCATCCACTCCCTCCTCATTCTTCTATTCACTTCTTCATTTCGATCGTCGATTGCCCTCTTTCATTGCCTTATCGACACTTGAGGGGGCATCATTCACCCCACTAATTTTTCTCCCACTCATTTAAAAATTGTAGTCATTTGTGTTTGTCTACTTTCTTTGAAGTGGTGTAGCTTACGCCACCCCAAAGAGGGAAAGTGTAGACACCTATAGTTTGATCAAAGCAATCTTATTCTTAATATTGCACTAACTATTCTACTCCTTGCAAATTGATAACACCTCGTCAATTAGGCCTATCTAACTCTCCTTTTATGACATCCTTTTGGTCATATTCCTCTTATAACTGACTAATCGGGCTAATATAGCCTCTTATTAGCTGAACCTCTTCTAATCCCCTTCTAATATCCTTCTAAACCGCTTCTACTAGCTTCCTAGGTTATCAATCCATTTCATTGGATTGAGTAGACCTCTCACAACTCTCTCAGGCTCTTAATTCCTCACTAATCAAGATTAATTAGCCTAAAATCTAGATTAACTAGCCTAAGGCATGTTTAACCTCTTCTAAACCTAGTCAGATCTTAATTTGACTCACTAAAAGTGTTTTTTGGCTTATTCATTTGTCCCACATGCACCCAAATCATTTCAATTATGAAATTAGAAACAAACTATACCCCCCTCAATTTTCTACTTGAGCACTTCCTTCTTTCTAGCATAAATTATAGTATTTTTGTTTAGGATTAAGAGCTTTCTTCATTGTTATTGAGCTATTTGCTTTACTATTTCACTACACACTCAAGCTTTGAGTAAATGGGAAGAACCATATGGATTTGTAGCCATTAATGGTGAGCTCCCATTCTCATAATCACAAATTGATTGCTTAGAATATTTATTAGGTTCATTTACAAAGATTTTAAGAATAGATGATAACTAGACATGTTAGGTTTGTTTGTTTACTTCAAGATTAATGCATACAAAGTAATGAATCCTTGCTTATTTCTTATCATGATGGTCCATTGATTTGTTTGTTTAAAGATTTGGGGTTTCTTAAGTGTTCTTACCCCATTTTCATAGCTTTTGCAACTTTTCCTTGTTCATAGAAACTTTAGACTATTTTTTGCATTTTAGGTAAACAAAATCTACTATAATCTCTAAAGAATCCATATGAGACAAAATTAATTATGATACTAACACATGTATCCATTCTTGTTCTCATTTCATTTCTTTTCACTTTTTATCATTGGTTATCACTTTTTCACATTATCAAAACATTGATATACTTGAATCCCTTCATATTTTCATTTAGGCACACACAAAACATGGCCAACAAAAGATTCAAATTATGACATAAATTACATGATTATTTCATTTCTCTGGAAAATGCTTTCACATATGATCATGTATCTATTTACTTGTTTTTCATTTTTTTGGTATGAAAAAACCACATCAAATGAGGGGCATTATGTATAAACCTAATATATGTGACAAGGTATTTGGAAATATCCATTTTCACATTTTATGAAAATTGGATAACCGGTGCATTTCAAGCTCCTTTTGACATCCTTTTATCCTTTTAAACTAATCTCACATCACTTATATGGCCACAATGTTTCCCTTAGACAATTTCATGATAACTTCTAGTTTTCCTAGGATACTTAATCTACCTATGTAGACTCATTTTATCATATCTTGAACCTTTCCCACCATTTTTGTAAAATCCAAAGTTTGACGTCACCATTTTTTTCATTGAACACGATCATATACCAATTTTAATTCCTTTTCCAACGCTCAATTTTTCCATTTGGACACTTTTTGAGGTTGACATATATTTGAATTATGCGGTCAAATTGGGTAGGAAATCCACCTAGAGACTCTGTGTGTGTGTGTGTGTGTGTGTGTGTGTGTGTGTGTGTGTGTGTGTGTGTGTTATAAACCCTAGAGGATCATTTACAACAAGGAATATCATCAAACATGCCCAGAGATAATTTCTAATTGAGTATACATATCTTAAAACACTCTAAAGTGTAAAAGAGCAATCTAAGAGCCTCTAATATGAATTTGAAGTCTATTCTTACCCAAAGTTTCCATTTCCAAGGAATTTCTTTCCAAGAGAAGGATTGTATGATTGCATTGACTAATAATATAGGTAGAGTGAATGAGCAATGCTCTACTTGAACATGAAGTGGATATGTATAGAACTATATAAGACATAATTCATATTGGATATGTAGCATAATGTTTCCTTTGAAATTCATGGAGGAAATTTAGGAACCATTTTGTGCTTCCAAGTGTTTTTTTCTTTCTTCACGCCTTTTGTGATCATGTTATCATTTTCATATGATAGGAAGGATTCTCACTTGTTATATTAACTATGAGTTATCCAAGTAGTCATATGTGTTTGTTTGATTATGGGTTTCTCGTCCTTCTTTTATATTTTATTTCCCTACTTTTCTCTTTTTTTTTTCTCTTTTCCTTTTTTTTTTTTACTCTTTTCGATTAAATATAACAAAACCACAAAATAATCCTATCATATAACGGATCCTCCCTCACAAATTCAGAGGAAAACCATCCATTCCATGGTTATTCCTCCAATGTAAATTTATGTTGATGTTATTTTGGCATGTATGATCATAAAGCTGCATTTTTAAAACATTATATAGATCTTGTTCTAGTGAAAAATGAATGAAATTTAACTAAGTTCCTTTTAAACAATATAATGTGCACTAAAAATTCATAAAATATTGCAAATTTTATAGATAGAAGACAAAGGAGACACAAGATTTATCCTAGAGAAACCTAATGTGGGAAAAACTCTAGCTGGATAAGCAATTGATTCCCTTTCATTGTGTAATTTTCCAAAATACAATTCTACTACCAAAGGATGGCCTTCAAGAAGGATTCAAGCCTGTTCTAGTTGTATTTTCTTGCTTACAATCCTCAACAATGAAGAACTCAACTATAAATGAACAAAACAAGAAAGAGCTCAAACTTATCATGCTTTTCTCACTCTTGAATTCACTCCAAATCTCCTACTTGGATGAATAAATGAACTTGTATTTAATGTTGCTTTGCCCATAGATGGAGGGAAAGGTGAAACAAACCGATATGGGAAGTCCAAGAATTTGCATGAACTACTCATATTACTATTTTGGCATTGTCGGGGATGGGATAGTTGGTGAACACAAAGTGTTGGTTACGCAACCACTTGAGTCCCATAGGGTGGCAGTTGTGCAACCACTGCTTTGTGAGAAGAGCAATAGTTACGTAACCGCTAGAGGCGATTGTGTCACCGTCTCCTAGAAATCATCGAAAAGAACAACAAATAACTTCTTCTTATCATTTGAATGTTTCCAAATCACCATAAACCTAGCTTGACCATTTTCCTATTATGAACATCTTTGAGGGGATGCGGTCTGCAAGTCCGAAAGTGAGAATATATAGAATTGGGTATTTTCAAATCCAGTTTTGGATCATATCTCCCCAATTCGAGGCTTTTAAGTCCCTAAAATCTATACGGAATGATGAGGTGAGCAAATTTCTTTCACACATCTTCTCGGGATACCACTTAGCTTTAGTAGGTAAATGTCCTTTCAAATCAATCAACCACTGTATTGCACTCCTTGTTGTGCTTTCTACTCTTTCTTTGTAATACCACATCTTTCTCCAATTACAACTAAGTCATGCGGAGCAAGATCCTCAATAGATGGTAGCAACACTCCCTCTTCTTCCTGATCCAATATGGAGGGCTCAAAGAGATATAAATTCTCAACATTCACAACTAAATAGATCCTCATATAAGGAGGTAAATCTAAGCGAAATGCATTCTTACCCGCTTGTTCCAATATCTCAAATGGGCCATATCAAAGAAGCTTGCTTTTCATAGTGTTTCCCCGTAACCTCTCTACTCAAGTAAAACCATACCTTGTCTCCAACAAGGAAAGAATGCTCAATTTTTCGCTAATCATACCATGCTTTGTATTTGGCCTGTGACTCTGTCAACCTCTCCTATACCTAGAGGTGTATCTTGTTGATTTTTCTCAATGAATCTCTCAACTTTGTGGGCTTCTAGTTCCACTTTTCCGACGTCTCTGTATGGTAATCTCGAAACAACATCAAAAGCGCTCTTAGAAAAATAACCAAAACATGTTTCAAAAGGAGTCTTACCAGTAGAAGCATGAACTAACTGTTATAAGAATCTTTGGATATTTACCAAATTCTCATCCCAAGTCCTAGGATGTTTCCTATTGTACCCTCTCAAAAGATGGACCAGGCACGGTTTACCACTTCTATCTAATCATATGGCCATGTGGATGAAATCTAGTAGACCTCTTAGTATCCATCTTCTCCCACAATGTAGACCAAAAATTACGAATGAACTATGAGTCCCTGTCTAACACAATAGAATTAGGCAAACCAAAATGAACCCACACATTAACAACAAACAACTCTATTGTATCACTAGTCTTCTTGTAAGGAATGTGAATATACATTTTACCAAACCAATCTACCACCATAAAGACATACTCATACCATTTTTTTGAAGTAGGAAAACTGTCCATAAAATCCATGGAGAAACTTACCCATGGCCGAGAAATAACTGATAATGGCATACATAACCCCAAATCTCCTTTACTAGGCTTGCTTGTACATAAAACAAAGCCCTTGATAAAGTTAGCAACTTCTATTTGCATGTTTGGCCAATAACCATACTTGTGTAAGTACCCAACAATATTTTTCACACTGGGGTGACCAATCACCCCTAAAGTGTGTGCTTTCTCAAACAAAGACAACAATTGTTGTTTACATTCGTAGACATCTTGCATAGATTTCCTATAGAATCTTGAGTGCAGGCAGGACTATTAGGTAACAATTGTATCACATGTTTAATTGACCTATCCAAGGGCAGCCTCATAGAATCTTCCTGAGGCTGTTGAACCAACTCTTCCATCTGCTTCTGCTCTTCGCTAGTAACCATGCTACAAGTGGTCTCAGATGAAATAACTTCCTCTACTTGCATATTCTTCAAAAGAAGCAATACAAATATCCCACTAGCTTTAATGAGTTTCTAGGCTTAGTGAAACTTACCAAAGAGATCTTTGAGTCTCCTGCAAAGGCTGAAATGATGTAGTTTATTAACATCCTTCACCAAGTGGTAGTCTTGGTTGGCTCTTCTCACGAAGATGACATCCATGGTATATGAGAAAAATGTTGGAAGCTCCACTTGGAATTACATCCATGTGTTTGCAGATTATTGAATTCATATTGGACCCTTATTTGTGCACACGCTAACACACAATGTACAAGAAAAACAAACAAACAAGGTATAAAAACCCAAGGGGACCCAAAGAATACCAAAACACAAGAAAAACATGAAACATACAATAAAGACAACTAGAAGGCATGAAAATGGGCCAATAAGAACATAATCTGGACCACTAATTGACAAACACATGTACCCTAAAATGATGCAATCTTACAAATAATAAATATTTTGTACCAAAATTAAAAGATTAGTAAAAAGATTAATTATTTTATTTTATTATAATTGTATGTGGAAAATGAAATTAAAATATCAACATTTTTATACAAAGTAGAGAATAAAATTTTAATTTAATTTAATTGTGTAATGTAATGTTGAAAATATGATCTGATTTTTATATAAATTACATTGACATACATAAATATATACTAAAAACTTGTATAATAAATGAAGATTGTATTTTATATTTTTATCACATTCTAGTAATTTCAAGGGCATTACTGAAAAATACTGTCACTAATAAAATTGTTTAACGGCCATATAGATGGCCGTCACGCGTGTTTTGAGAACTGATCTGTCCATTCTTTACATAATTCGTATAATTTTCCATGAAATTCAGAAACAGGAGTAATTTCCGCCTGGCATCAATTTGAAAAGGGTCTGGGTAAATGCCAGTAAAAACCCCATTTCTACTGTAAGAAGCCTAAAATTGCTTGTGCCTTGTCAGTAATAAGACTGCATGCTATATACACATTGCGTATCCATTCTGATGATTTACGTACGCCAGGGTGAAAAAGAAGGAAGAGTGTAAGGAGAGTCTCGCTTGCTGGGTACCATATGATTTCGTCGCAGGCAATAAGGAGAATTTCTTGATGGCGAAGGCTTTTGGATGGGAGAAGTCTCGAGCATGCTACGTGCAAAACTTCTAGTAATAGGCCTCTGTTGTTCTCCATGATTTGGAACTGTAGGAATGCACCCCCAAATAGGAGCTTCTCCTCCATCATCTAAATTTAGCGATGAATTATGAAATGAAAATTCAGCAAGCCTAGTTTTGGGAGTGGTAACACTTGCTGCTGTACCGTTTGCTCCTCTTCTTGAATATGTTTTACCCGGATTCCAGCATCTGACTTCTCCTTTCTCTCCCTTCTCTAGAATTTCCGACAAAAAATCGTCTCCAAATTTCTCTTCCTTTTCATACCTCACCTGCTGCTCCTGCAAAACACAAAGAATCGGAAAAACTGAAGATCAAAATAAATTTCGGAGTGGTTTCGTGATTACCTTCTGATATGATGTGTATCCATCCGTTTTTGGTTGCAGAAGTAAGTTGAGTGTGTTGCTATTTGGCCTCATTATGTCTGTGGCAGCTTTCTGATTTGGAAAATTTTGTACGCCCCTGTTTGGTCTCATTTCATTTGTTGAATTCATCACTCTCATCTGCGAACACATAATCGGTGATAAAAATGCCAATTACTTTTTTAAATGTGTAAGGAAGTCGTTTTTTTAATCAGAAAATTAATAGTGAAGGCTCAAATCCTTCACTCTGTGATCTTAGCATGGGCAGGGTATGCTACCAGTTTTTGACAATTCTTTGGTAAAATAAGCAAATTGACTTTTAAGGCCATACGAAATAAAGATTACAATTCCAGGGCAAGCGTTGGAAAAATTAGGAAATGGAATGGATTAAACAATAACGATTACAGGAGCTTTCGACTACCAAATAGAATTTCCATATTTACCCAGGAAAGGGGTAAGCTCTTAGGCTGCAGTTCCATGGAGGGAACTACCTAAATTCTTCTAGCGATGCTGTTAAGAAAATTTAGAATTTTTTTCATTAAGTGGTTTTATAAACTGCATAAATTTTTAAGAATAAAATTTGAAATTTTTAAGAATAAAATTTGAATTTTTATAGGAGTGTAGAGTCAAAAACCAACCATATTGGAGAGTCTACATCCTAAAATATCACGAATAGGAAAAAACCATAAATAATAGGGGAAGCTTCCCACCTCACAGGCTAAACAACCTCAGAAAATTAGCAGACAATAATTTTGGGGAGAAAAATTCATTCATATAATAGCCTAGGAAAATTTCACAAAACCTATAGCTGCATTTTTTTTGGTAGTAAAAACCCTCCGAAAATCCCGCCATTAATATTTTGGATTAAATTGGAGGAATCTAAAAATAGAGTTAGAAAAGGGCAAGAAGCAGGCCTGGAATTTCAAATTATCTGCCTGTCAAATCAAAATTCATTGACGGTTTAGCTGTTTGAGGTGGTTGTAAATTTTAGTAATTTTTATAATTTATTCATATATATAAATAGGTATTATATTTTTTTATAAATTATTTTTAGAAAATTATGGGTTTTAAAATTTTCAACTTGTCATTGTTTATTGTTTATAATTTTTTCATCGGTTAAAATCACAAAAAACTGCCTACAGCCTGTCAATTTCCAGGCCTTCTGAAGTTGAGGATGAGACACATCTGAAATACCTTTGTATTGTGGTCATAATTATCAAATATGGTTATATGAGAGAAATTTTCCATATTTTTTTGGTTTTACTTTATAATAATTTGTAATTCAATTTAAAAAAAGATCTTTAAAAATATTTTGTTATTAATTTATATTATTTAGAAATAATTTAAAATTGAAGTTGAAAAAGAGACTTCAAAGTCTTTATATTATATATATAGAAATTGTCACTTTAATTTGTAAGATTGAATACATTTTTTTAAAACAAAAATCCTCATACAAATGTGCTATACAGATTGTATGTGAACTGTTAAGATAAAATATTCTGAAGCAGTTTTCTTGTAACAAACTTCACGAATAAATGATCTTCAAATGCATCAATCTATAATTCAAAAATGTCTGACGTTAATTTTACTGTCTTAAATACTCGTAATTAATTTATCAATTCTTTTCCGTATTTATTGCATTTTAAAAATGAACGGTATTGTTTCAATATTTCTAGTGTATCAAGCAATACGAAAACATAGATTAAAACACGTTCTCAATAATTCATATAGACCGCTAAGTTTGTCCACTAAACATGTAGTAGATTTAGTACAGTGATTGGCTAGAATTGGTTTACTTCAGACGTGTACAACAGTATGTACACAATATAAGCTTGTTTATTAGGTTTAGAATGAAAACACCCCTTATTCCCCTGGAGGGTTTTACTAAGATAAAATGGTGCGCTAACCAGGTAGGGACCGAAAAAGTTATAACATATTTTACAGCAGTAACCTCGTCACTGCATCCTCAACCCCATATTACTTTTCTATTAAAAAGTCATTTTATGACTTCAAGGTGGTTCTAAGAATTTTGTTTAGACATTGCCAGCCTCCATCCCTCTAAACAGGGGACTGAAGAAACATTCAGGAAAAATAAATAATTTAGCTTAATAGACGAGTCATAAACTAAAGAGGACATGAGATGAATTTGAAAAAAGATAATTTTATAGCACAGATTAATAGCCATCCGAAACTTATAGAAAAGAGGGTAATGGACAAGAGGCAATCCTAAAGGGATGATTCAATTTAATCATCACCCAGATAGAATAATTTCAAGGGAAAAAAAAATCATCAGACAATATGTGTACACTTTAATCTATATATGAAAATGGAAAAATATACTCCTACCTGCATTGCTTTCTAAAATACCATGATCAATGTTGATAGAATTTTCGTGCAGGTTCTTCAAGGCTAGAGTATGTACTGTGGCCAAGTTTGGGTGGTGCTTCTATCAATCTTGGCAGCAACCAGCTTGGCTACTTTGTGGAATGCTATCAGTTTTGATTATTTGTACACTTTTAATTTTGTTATAATGCCTTTGGTTATGGAAATTTGGAATGTTTCAGTTCCGAACAGAGGATCAAGGCTTTAGCTGGTGGGCTTCTTGCATTTAATGATTAAGGTATAATCAGCCATCAAGTTCACTCAGTTCAGTTTCTGGGATAATCAATTCACGTTGCTCTCCTGAACATAAATTTTCAAATTTTTGAGACATTTTAAAGACTGAATGGATGCATGGTACCCGATCTTCAATCTGCAGCTCCGATTTTCATAGATTTCCACTATTTTCATGGAAAGTGTGAAAGGAAAAAAACAGTTGCAAATATTTTAAAATCATATGGCCAAGGGGTCTTCCAACTGATAAGACGAATCTTAAGTCACAAGAGACCACCGAAATTCCATTCCCTGAGGCATCAGGAAAAAAGGATGAGGTCAGGTAGCAGTTATCACCCTCAGCAGACCTGGGCTGTGGCCCTGTGGGTTCTAAGCCAAAGTGGGTCCAAATGTATTAAAATGTTTGACAAAACACACGGAAAAATTGAGTTATTTATGTCAATCTACTGAATCCGCTAAACAAGTCCTTATATCTACCACTGTGTGTACATGAATATTAATAGCTGTTTTCTATATGATATATAGAAAGGATTCAAGTGTTTTGGATCTTTGTTAATAGATTAACTGATAGATTTGTTAGTAAATGTCACCTAACTTCTAAGTTTGCAGAATGGTTTAAGTGGCACACTAAGATACATAAAATTGTTACATTTTGTATTCTTCACCGATCTTATTGCTATCAGATATGTGAGAAAAAGTGCATATAATTTAACGTAATGGGATGACAATCTGTAAAATTATGGTAAAAAATGCTTGAAAATACCTTGTCTGCGGGGAAAATCTCAGAAGAAGCTCTCATGTTTTTATTTTCAACCAGTTTTTTAAGCTGGAAAATTTCTTCCCTGAGCATGGACAGTTGACGGTTGAAATCCTCATGCTTCTGCAACGCTTCCTCTCTTTGTAACAAAATCTGTCTGTCTTTAGCACACACAGCCTGCCTGTCTTCAAATCGTTTAGACTCCATTTCCTTAACATCCTTTTCTAGCTCTTGAATGCGTTTAGATTGAGCCCTCATACGCTTGCGAAACTCCTCTGTTTCTTCACCCTTCTTTAACAATGCATTCTTCAGAGACTTTGCCATCTTCTGCAGTTCATTTTCCCGTTCCTTCAACTGTATTTCAGAACTCCTTAGCTGCAGCAAAAGTCTGTCATTTGCTGCCAATAAGGCCGGCACATGTTGAACAAAATCTGTTTCCATCTGCTCTACTAGAGACTGTAATTGACGGACCAGAGACATTATGCCTTCGGAGCTCAGGCGCTTCAAGTAGGAAATCAAAGGCTCGCTCATATGAGTTGCAAGATCATTGATCATTCCTTCCATTTCTTCTTTGAGTTCACCCAGGCCTTTTCTAAAACCATCAAATACTGCTTGCTGTAGTTTCAAGGCAATGGACAGGAGAGCCTTGTAGCAGGGATAATTTTAAGGAAACATACATTTTCATAAGTTTAGAAATTCTGGAAACTTTTTTTTAATATCAAATTCTTAATAACTCCGAAAATAATCTTACAGCTTCTAGAACAAGCTAAGTAAAACAATGTTTTCAGGTTTCCTTTTAGAACCCTCATTCGTGGCAGATTGATGAAAATTTCTTTAATTTTTATAACAGGCCTTTTTAATACCGAATGTTATGACAAAATTTAAAGAAAACAAATCATTTTGTTTAAAGAGATTTTGGAACAAGAATGATCGGAGTCTAGTCTGAAATCTATCATAAAATAATGTCATGTAAAAATGGAAGGCGAACCTCATTTTCAAACGGTTAATTTTTCCAAAAGCACTGAGAAAAGATCCAACTGACAAATGTTAGCTGCTAAAATTATTCCTACCTTGTAGCCTTGTTCTGAAACGGAAGAGTTTAAACTATCTTGGCCTGCATTAGGAGCACTCTTCTTCATGCTCTGTACTCGTTGATGAAGGCGCATGGTCTCTGACACAAATTTATTCTGCATTCGGCTTACAAAACCCTGATGATCTTCAAATCTTTGTGTTAAATCTTGTTCTTGTGTTCTCACAAGGGACTCGATCATTTTGAGCAATACCATTAGCTGTTTTACTTGAGATTTTAGTCTGTACAGGATTTGGTCCGTGTGGCAAGCAGCTTTGCTCTTGAAGCTTTCCTCCTGAAAAACATATTTTGCCATTTTAATAGGTCGAATTCAAACAAAGCATCCGAGTTGAAAAACAAAAGATATAAAGATAGTAAAGAGGGAAATTTTGGAAACGATTTCCCCCTTTCACATTATTATAACTGTTACGAGCTAAATAAGCTACTTTCATCACTTCATTTATCATGCAGCAGTTCAAATTTTCGTTGATTGCACAATGTTTATAGAGAATTACCTGAAAACTTTTGAGACATTCAGAATTCGACATATAGAAGCTAAAAGTTCAATTTTTTCTCAATTCATGAAGCGGCTAGAATGATATTATGTAAAAGGAGAGCAATTTGTACTATCGGAAACACAAACTAAGCATATTTTGCAACTACTATCGGCAATCTTCCTAGAACGAGGATTTGGCAAAATAATTGAAATATTTATGATAAATTTAACTTCACTTGGCGAATCTTTAGCTCGGAGGCCTGAAGCATCCTTCGTGTGCTGCTCAGAACAGACTGGAATGTTTCGTACTCAACACCAAATTCTCTGAACTGCAGTGCAAATTCAATATTTTAAAAACTAAATAAGATATTTCTCTAAAATTTAAGATGATTGAAAACTACAGATTCGATAGTTCTAATTTAAACGGTCGATTTTACAGTTTCGAAATTGTTTGTCATGAACACAACTGTTTTCCGGCCATCCTTTTCCATTTCGTCCACCTTAAGATCCACCAGGCGTACCAGAGGAATCGAAATGTTCGTGAAAACATCTTGTGCCTGAAAACATTGCACTGGAAAATTTCAAAAAATATGGGAAAAAAGCTTCGAATTTCCATATTGAGTAAATTTAATGTACAATGTTTAAATTTCCAAATCACTTGAACTTTCTCTGCAATACAAAAAGTCTCGGAAAATTTTACTTACTGCAACACAAAAGGAAAGTTTCTCGGATTACATGTTAGTAACATTTATTTTGTTTTCCAGAAAATACAGGGATCGCATAACTCTCCAGCGTGTTAAAAGACGTTTAACAGGAAAAGATTGAAAAGCCAATGCATCAATTACCTCTGCCAGGCCCTTAACAACTTCATTTTTAAGCTGGGCGTAAGTTTTCTTGGTTTGATGAAGGCGGCGTAACGTAGATATCAATTTCTCTAAAACCTTAGCAGATATAAATGACTTGTTCGACATGACAATTGATCTGGAAACTTGGCTGTTCTCCACAGTATTATTCATTTGCTCAATACTGTTAAAAGGGCCAAAACAGATTGGAGCCGGAGACCTCCTGACAGCTGATTTATGTGCGACCCTCCTCGAGCTAAAATGGCTGTAATAAATTTCCTTAAACGTATAAAATGATATTTGATTCCCTTCTTTACATGGTTAGAGAAATGGTGTGTATATATATAGGAATGAAACGGTAGCTATATTATTAGGAATTGTTAACTGTACGGGAAAGAGATGTTAATGGGATGCGTAGAACAAGTTAAATTAGAGGGAGTGAAATATTGAGGGAGGAGGGGCAGTGCACAAGAAGTTGGAGGAAGAGACAACTAGGGGAGGGGAAAATGTTGGGGAACTGTAGCACCCTGAAAATCAACATGTGATTTTAGATGCACATGACCTCTCGAGGTCGTGTCGGGACAACTAGAATCGATAGATGAGATGGTAATGCGGTAGGTAGAAAGAGTGTAGAATCTAGATGGGATAGGTGGGAATGATGACAAGAAGTCAAGGCAACTAAATATTCTCAACTGGCAAAATGGGGATCTTTTCGTTGAGAGCAATGAATGCTTGTTTTACTTGTTCGGGGGTGATACTTTGATTAAGGATGATCACGGTGCGTAGATCGGTGTTGATATCAGTGGAACCAAACAAAATCCGGCTCAGTTGGGAACGCGAGGAAATTGTCCTTCTTACCTTAATTCCTACCTTTAAGTAAACAAAACAAATAAACTTGAATTAAATAAAAGATGATCAATTTCTCCTTTTAATTAACTAAGTTTGATTTGTAAGTATTTAATTAAAGCAAAGTAAAAAAACTATCTAATTGTTTTTGTATTTTCAATGAGAGCTTTAAAAGAAATAAATAAATGAATCTACTTTAACTTCTAATCTATATTTTTTCTTGTTTTTCTATTATTAGAAATTAAATAAAACAAAAGCTATAAACATAGAAAAATAAACTAATTAAAATAAAACAATCTACTTCTAACAAAAAATAAAACAAACATGGAATAACTAGATGTAGTTATTCCTCTATTGTAAGATGTGAAGCTAAATCTAATTCAAAGAAATATTTATTCTAATTTGTAATTGTGGAAATCTAATTTCTTCTAATTGCTTCACCTTAGAATCATGGGAAGAAATAAAGCTTCTCAGAAGCAATTTCCTCTTTCCCCTAAGACTTCCCAATAAAACAAAAAATTACACAGGTAAACTAATAATGAAGAAATAAAATGACAATCATAGACACAAAGCTTCCTCAAGCTTCTTTCCCTTGCAAATCCATAGGGATAAGTAGGAAGAAGATTTCAATGGAAGTTTTTCGTATATACATAAAAATCTGGAAATGAAGAAATTGAAATACATAAATGTTCTAAAACAAAGAAATGAAGAAATTCATGCACAAAACCTTCCTCCAAATTATTTCCATGAAAATCCATAAGGATAAGCCAAGAATAAAATATCAATGGAATATTCATACGTAATAAAGAAACTATAAATTCTACCTCTTAAAACAAGTGTATTGCTTCTTTTAGTTTTAACAACAATATTCTAAAATGAAAGCTTTGAAGAAATTTAAATACACCCCAACCTAGTTATTGTATAACTATGACAACTTCCAAGTGTGGTGATGATTATTTTGTCTCCTCAACTTCCTTTCTAGAGATGAGAGTCCAAGTGATCTAGAGAACAATGTTGATAGTTGTGTAGAAGAAATCAAGAAGACACTAGAGTAGACTAGTTGTAGGAAAATTGATCACAAATGCAAGTGGGAAGAAAAAAGAAATGTATTGTGTTGTTTGTGTACTTCTTGGTAGGATTTTAGTAGTAATGGTGTAATTCAAATAAAAAATATCCAACCCATGATATAGGTAAAAACTTGGTTTTTATAGAAAAATGGACAGAGAGAAGTCTAACACACATGGAAATCAAGAAGTGTCAAATCATCCAAAAAGGGGAAATCAAACATTCTAATAATAGTAAATAGAAGAGGAGTTCAATACATATCCAACAAGCCATAAATCAAGGTGAAATGGTCAAGAAATGGGTGAGAAAAACACTCACAAACTTGAGACATGCATATAGAAACACAGTTCAATTCTGGATAAATGCATGGAACCATTTATATGCATGCATTGGTGGTTACACGAACCACCATGACATGGTTACATGGGTTAACATAACCTACGAGTTACAAACCATTATGTAAGCATACCATGGTTTCATAACCTATACATGATGGTTAAAGTCAAGAACAACCTCAAAAGAAAAAAAAGATGGCTTAAAAGATAAAAAAATTGAAACAAGGATAAATAAATCAAAATAACATGTTGATAAAAGTAAAGGGGAAAAGGATTGGACTCTCATCATTGTTTGAGAAAAGAAAATCATCATTAGAGATACTTTTACCGTACCACCGATGTAGCACCTATGTAATTTTTGGTGTGTACATATTTCCCCCTTGAGAGAATCATTTTAGCCATGAATGGGCGTAAAACATGAATTTTGAGTATGGTGCTCCCAAATGGGAGAGTTATAAATTATACCTTAATTGTCAGTGTGTTGAAACCATGCCAATCCAACCTTCCACCACCTACAAAAGAGAGATGGGAATCAAGTGTAGATATAAAACATGATTAACAAAATACTCTAAAATAAAATGACAAGATTACTTACCATATCCATGAGGGTGAGAAATATATACTGCTCCAGCACATACACAACCCTATATACACTCACTCAAAGTGATATTAGAAAAAAAAATTTTATATATATATATATATATATTTTTTTATTTTTAGAAATCATTTTCACACACACTCCTAGCTAATTTTGGAGCTTTGGATTACCTGTGACCATTTCACATGAGAATATAATCAAATCAAAGAGCACTCATGATGATGATAGCAACAAGTGGTGGTAGAGAGGGTCATGAACAAGTAAGTTATATGCATTTGTTTGTTTTTTTCCCTAAAATGTAGCATTTATTTGAAACTAGTTATAGGGGGTGGTTTTTGATAATTTTGTAGTCAAAATGATCACAAGGGGGCACCTTTTAGGTTATGTATTTTATTTGAACAATTTTGATGTATTTTTTTTCATTTTTACAAGTTTTAAGGCTTAAGGAATGGACCCAAATTTTGTGGGCATGACCACCACGGATGGTTATTACACGCATACCACCATGTTGTGTGCGTAGAGTGGTGGTTATGTAATTTTTGCATTTGAGGTTGCATAAATGATTGCATTGGTTGTGTAACCACCACTAGTACAGTGGTAGCGGTTGCATAACCACCACCTTGCAAAGTGGTGGTTATGTAACCACAATACATGCATGAGTGGTTTCATAACATCACAATTTTTTGTATTTAGGAACTAAGTATGAATTTTTTTTTCATTTTTACTTATATTTATATTATATTTTTTTGATTTTTATGCACTTATGAGGTTCTAACTTTCTCTTTTCTCATTGTTTATGGATAAAGGGAGCTACATTAGGTGGAGTAAGGCCCGAGAGCAAGATTGGTTGCCTTAGATCTTATAGTTATTGACCTCAGTAGAGAGAGGGATTTATTGGAGAGGGGGGATCGAGGATATGGAGGATTACATAGACATGATTTTTCCCCCATGAGTCACCTTTTTGTGACTTATTCAGTTATTGGGATGCAAACTAGAACACTTTTCGGTTTCCTAGAGTTAGAGGTGAGTGGACTATCACCTAGAGGAAATTTATAGGATCCTCTGAGTTCTTGTGACCGAAAGGAAGTTATGGCATTGAAGAGCAGTTAGTTTAATATTGAGGACCGTAGTTGGGCTACCTATCTTGGAGATGATGCACATGACACCTACATGGGTGCCAAAAAGGGGTCAGATTGTTTACAGTGGACACTACCCTATCCCTACTCTACACAAGGCCATCATTGGTATATTGGCCTCACATTTGATTGGGGACAAGGGCAGAGACATGTTTTTGTTTTATTGGGATCCTATTATTCAGAGCATTGAGCAACATGGTAGGGTCTATGCATGGGGATTGACATACTAGGGACCACATATCATGATCTATACAGGATTTTTAGATTGGGGCTAAATCACTTAGCCATCCTACATTAGTCATGTCATGGGTATATGAGCAGATGATCCCCTACCAGAGGGGAGTTGGGATAACATATCCCATAGAGATTAGAGCATCTAGGTGGGTAGATATGGCTCCACTTAGAGGCCCATCAGTTAGTTAGTTTCTACTTGACTATGAAAACATGATATGTGTAGTATCGTATCAAGATTTTAATAGAAGATGGGGAGGGAGGGATTACATTGAATACATGTGCACTACTATGGTTATTTTATTGATAGAGTAGTAGAGTGAGACTCATCATGTGCTTTGGTACCCAATAGTTTGGGTTACCTTATATAGATGCTCTCTGGTAGTAGTGGCTACATGGTTTATAGAGGGGATATATGGGAGGTGAGATCCACCTAGAGGGGACTTACTAATTGGATAATTATATTCCTGGGGTTCTATTGGCACACCACAGGCCACACCAGATCCATATATGGTGAAAAAGTTAGATTGAGAGATAGGTGTTAAAGATTGGTGTAGGCCACACAAAATAAGAGTGAGGAGGAGGAGGAGGTGAGATAGATTCAAGATCGAAGGAGGAGACAAACTCGAAGTGGTATGGCATAAGAGAGGCCTCAACGGCTACTAGAGATGAGGTGGAGGTAGAGGAGGAGTCATTATACCCTAAGGAGATGGAGGAGGCATCCATTCATCTACAAAGTATGGAGGAGGAGAGAGATCGAGGAGGAGGAGGAAGTACCACTCTCCTCATATAGCAACACTAGTTGTTGATCCAAGATGGATTCCTGGAGACCCGAGTGAGTATAAACACACTTTTCTATCTTTACTTCCTAGATTAGATGTTAGTAAGATTTCTTTTTTTTTTTTTATATTTCACTTTCTAACTGCCATTTATTTATTTTTTTTTGCAGCCAAATGATGGATGGTGAGACCTTATTTGGGACATTGTGACAAACTCCTAGACATGTTCATGATTCCATCTGGGGATGACTCGAGAGTGTTACTTATAGACTCTGGACACCAAGACATAGATTTGCCATCATCATACATGATGTGTTTTCACTAGCATGGCATGTGCATGAGGAGATGACTGGATTGAGGAGGATGATGATTTCATACATGAGGACCGAGAGAGGAAATGAGGACACTCACACACAGAGCTACCTACTACTACTCAGTCACTCACATGGAATACTCTCACCGATCGACACATGGGGGCTCCCATGCATGCCACATCGAGCCAATCTCATTGCATAGGATCCATAGCAAGAGATCCCCTCTCCCTCCCCTTCACAGGGATCTAGGAGGGATGGATAGGCCTAGGGCCTTTATTACTTTGAGAATTTTTTGATATGTATATCAATTTTTTTTGTATTTTGAGCTCATAGTGAGCATTTTGACCACACTTACTCTATGGTGTGATGATGACAATTGTACATGAGAAACTTGATAGATTATATATATATACATATTGACATCTTTTTGGTTTGGAATTCTTTTGTAAGAGTTGATTTCATTATGGTTTATCTCATTTGTGTACTCTTAGATGATTTAGAATTTTATGATGTTTTTCATGTTTTTAAATGCATGTTATGGATGATGATAATGATACAATGTGATAAAAAAATGATATGCATATGATTATGAGTATGGTAACAAATTGTAATTTGGATACTTTTTTTTCAAGTAACTTTTAGCATTTTTTTCATTGGAAAAATGTGTTGAATATGATATGATGATAAGATAACCTCACTTCATTCTTAACTCCATGCAACTAGTAAGATGTGAGGGCTCACCACCGAGAGTCAAGAATAATGTGAGATATATGTTTTGAAGAATGTGAATGAGAATGACCAAGAGACAAGAACTTTGACAAGGATTTACTGAGAAACCTACAACCCAACCCAAACCAAGATTAACTTAACCAATTTGAAATGAATTTTTCTTGCAAGTTTTGACTAGAATTAGATCCATAGATGGCCTATTGATTGATAAGATCTGGTTTTAAAGAATAATTGTCTCTCTTAACATATACATCTAAGTCATTTTCTTGGGAATTTTTAGAAGCACTTTTATTTCCTTATTTATTTATAACTTTTGACTTATTAATGTGACCCCCTACGTCTTTCCCCATGCTACTAGTAAGAAGCATGGGCTCATCACTGAGGAAAAGACATAGGAAGTAAGGGAACTTCCCTCCTTTCCCAACCTCATGCTACCAAGTAAGAAGCATGGGCTCATCACCGAAGGTTGGTAGGGATGAAAAGTGTAGTTATTTGTAATAAAAGAAATTTTGTTTATTGTGTTTATTTTTTTATTTTTTTTTTTTTTTTGACTTGACTTTGAGTTGTGATTTTTGGGAAGAAACACTTTCCCCTAATCTCAACCCCACACAACTAGTAGGATGTGAGGGCTCAACACCAAAGATTGAGATAGGAAAAAAAGAGTTCTAGGTGAAATGTTTAGAATGTTTTTGTTATAGAGAGATATTTTTAGGGAAAGATTTATCATCAAGAAGCTTCTAGTGAAAACTATGGGAAAGAAGCACCCAAATCGGAAGAAACCATGGAGAAGACTGAGTATGTAAGTCCTTATAAAGTAATGTCAAAATTTATCTCTTGAATGAAAGTGATGATAAAGATTATATAATTTTGAATGTATGAGAAGAATGGTGAAATAGGTATGATTAGGAGATTTTCCAATGTTAGAAAGTCAAAGAATTACTTGAACAATAAGTTTCCATTTTACAATTTAAATGACATGATAATGCAAGTAATAAGACAATGTGAATGCAAGAGAGGACAATGTGGAAATGCAAATGATTATATATAGAAATGCTTGAGGTGAAGTGAATTAATGGATTTTCCTAAATTCTTCACCCTCAAGAGTACACAGATGATATGCACCATTTTTTGTAGTCTTCCATTACTTGATAAGGCCCCAACCATTTTGGCCTGAATTTTCTACCTTTTTCCGACTTTTTTTTGTCAATTTTTTATCAAGTCTTAAACACAAGGTCTCCTACTAGGATTTTTGTTCATAGACCTTTTTATTGTATTGATGACACATTTTTTCTACATATAACCGATGATGTTGTTTCATATCGAGCCACCTTTCATCCAGGATTTCTAATTTCAGCTAGTCACATGTCTCGGTATGCATCTTCATTGAGAATTCCTTGTAAAGACACATGAAGACTAGGAAATTCTACCTCCAGCAGTGGTAAGACCACTTTGACACTAAAAACTAAAGAGAAAGGGTCACCCCCATTTGAGTTTGCAATAAAGTCCTATAGGCCCAAAGTAGGAAATAGATTTAAGTTCTAGTCTCTCTTATTCTCCTTAATTATTTTAAGAAGAATGGACTTCAAAGTCTTATTAGTCAGCCTCATCTTGTCCATTGGCTTGAGGGTAGTATAAAGAGGTTGTGTGGTGAGATTTTAAATTGAGCACATAACTCACACACCTCTTCATTCTTAAAGGGAGTGCCATTATCCAAAATAATGACCTGTGGGACACCATACCTATAGATGATCTGGTTTAAGATGAACTTAGCAATGACGATCAGGTACTATAGTTAGAGGCATGGCCTCAACCCACTTTGTGAAGTATTATGTGGCCGTGATTATAAATTTATGGCCATCTGATGATGAGGGAGAGAATTTCCTATTAAATCAATCCCCAAGTAGAGAAGGGCCAAGGTGTCACTATTGGTTGTAGAGCCTATGTTGGTATGTATATGCATGTGAGAACTCTTGACATTTTGGCACTTTCACATACTCTACAACATCATGTTCTAATGTGGGCCATAGAAATATCCCATTCGATGGATCTTGTGAGCGATAGAATGCCCTCCAAAGTGGCCACTAAAGATTCCATTATGGGCTTCAAAGAGAATATTTTCACTTCTTCTTCATCAACACACCTTAGTACATGCCATTAAAATCTCTGATAAAGAACTTCTTCCAAAATTACATACTTAGTGGCTATGACACATAGCCATCACCTTTGTTATGAGTTGTTCCCCTCATGATATGTCCAATCTATTATGTGGTTTATTATATCTATATACCATGAGCATGAAGCAATGTTGGGTCTTGCTTCTATATAGTAAATGCACTCATCGGGAAGTTCAAGTCAACTATTTACCCACAATCTATTGGGTTATCTACCAACCAATTAGTGATGATTTGTCCCTTGAAAAAATTTTGATTAATAAAGGTAAGCTCAATTCACCCATTAACATTATAAAATTCCTTCCTTCTTAGACAAGGCTTGCTTGAGTCAAGAATGTCTCGTAACTATTCCGATTTAACAATCACTCTCATTTTCTAGTTGAGCATGTAATGTCTCAACCTCTTAGTTGTGAAACACAATGGCCAAAAACTCTTTCTATGACTTGGGTGTACCATGTTTCATATTCAAGAAGTGTATTACTAATGAAATATATGGCACATTCATGACCATCATCATCCTCATATGCTAACATGCACACTATTGAGACATTGTGGCTCGAGAATAAAAAATCAGAGGACAATCGACTTTGGGTGGCATGAGTGTTGGTGGAGACATAAGGAAGTGCTTGACTAACTCAAACACATTATGACATTCATCGGTCCATGCCTTGGAACAATCCTTATTTAGTAATCATTGATAGGATGGATAACATATGTCAAGTTTAGGACAAACCTATGGATTGCCCCAAGTTTTCCCAAGAATGACCTAATACTAGACTCATCTGATGGTGGATTCATTTCAAGAATTTCCCAAATTTTCATAGGATCTACATCAATTCCTCGAGAGGAAATGATGTATCCTAATAACTTACCTCCAGTGACTCCAAACACACATTTCTCTGGATTTAAGGTTACACCGTATTCGATCAAGTGTGAAAGAATGATCGAAGAACTTTAGGGTGGTCACCTCTTCTTAGATTTGCTAGAGATATTATCAACTTATGTTCCACAATCTTGTGAATAAGATCATGGAAAATATAAGTCATGATGCATTGATAAGTAGCTCTAATGTTCTTCAAACCAAAAATGATATATGACATAACAAAAAATATTCCCAAGTAGTTGTAAAGATAGTCTTTGTTTGATCTTCCTCGAGAGATCTTGATTTGGTTGCATCTAGAGAACCCATCCACAAGTGATAAAAATCATAACCATCTATTGCATCAACAATGATATTTGATCTATTATGTGGGTTATTATATCTTTATACCATGAGGACGAAGCAATGGAGGGTCTTGCTTTTATATAGTGAACATACTTATCGGGGAAGTTTAAATCGACTATTTTACCATAATCTATTGGGTTATCTGCTAACTAGTAATCGATGATATGTCCTTGAAAAACTTCTCATTAATAAAGGTAAGATCAAATTCACCCATTAACATTATGAAAATTTATTCCTTCTTAGATAATCTTTGTTTGAGTTCAATAATGTCTGTGATTTCAATTTAACAATCACTCTCATTTCCCAGTTGAGCATGTAATGTCTCAACCTTTTAGTTACAAACACAATGGCCAAACACTCTTTCTCCACTTGGGTGTTCCATGTTTCATAGCTAAGAAATGTAGGACTAATGAAATAGATGGTGTGTTCACGACCATCATCATCCACTTGTGCCAACATGCACACAATTAAGACATCTTTGGCTCAATAATATAATATTAAAGGATGATCAGATTTGGGTGGCATAAGTGTTGGTGGATACATAAAAAGTTTGGTGACTCAAATGTATTGTGACATTCATCAGTCCATGCCTTGAAAAAATCCTTCTTTAGCAAGCCATTTATAGGATGGATGACATATGTCAAGTTAGGGAAAAATTTATAGATTGCCCCAAGTTTTCCTAAGAATGACCTAAAACCAAAATTTTTGTCAATGCATTTTTATGCAGAGTCATTTCAAGAATAACCCATGGATTTTTGCAAGATATACATCAATTACTTGAGAGGAGATGATGTGGCCTAATAAACTACCTTCAGTGAATCCAAACACACATTTCTCCATATGTAGGGTTATACGGTATTTGATCAAATGTGAAAGAATGATATGAAGAGCTTCAAGGTGGTCCCCTTTCTTCTTAGATTTAGCCAAGATATAGTTAACATATGTCTCCAAAATCTTGTGAATAAGGTCATGGAAAATATAAGTCATGGCACGCTAATAGGTAGTGCCAACATTTTTTAAGCCAAACAACATAATGACATTTTAAAAGGTTCCCCAAGGAGTTGTAAAGGTAGTATTTGTTTGATCTTCCTCAGAGATCCTGATTTGGTTGTATCTAGAGAACCATCCATAAGTGATAACAACTCATAACCAGCCATTGCATCAATAATGATATCAATGGATGGAAGTGGGATTCATCCTTAGGAAAAGCTTTGTTTATGTCCCTAAAGTCAATACATATTCTGATTTTTCCATTCTTTTTGAGAATCGGGATGATTTTAGACAGCCACATAGAGTAGTATACTAGCTTTATAAACCATACTTGAAGGATCTTCATTACCTCCTCTTTGACCATTAAAGTGACCTTAGGCTTCATAGGCCTCAACATTTTTATGGAGGATTTTTTTTGGTTGCCAAGTTATGAACTACTACATCGGGTGACACCTATCATATCCTTGTAACTAAATGTAAAGGATTTAGAATGTTCCTTTATCACCTTAGTATGATCTTTATTTCTTTAGGTTCAATGAGGAACCAAGATTCAAAATTATGGGCTGCTCTTTATCCCTAATGTTAATATCAATAATACCTTTTGTTAAGGAAGCATTCCCTCTTCAAACTCAAGAGGAGCCAAAGGAAACTCTAGAGGCTCTTCCTCAACTTCATAAATTTCAAAGTCTTTTGATGAGGAAGGATTCATTGTTTTATCTCCAAAGTATGAATAAGGGTGAGGGATGAGGATAAATACCTTCTTATGATAGTTAGGATGGAGGTCAATATATGCATGGAGGAATCCTAATATTGCCTCATCATTCTCTGTGAAATCTAATGTGATAGGCTTATCTTGGTCTCTACATACACTAGAATAAATTTTTAGGCATCTTGGGAACCAAGGGTTCAGCTCAAACAGAGACCATGAACTTCGTTTCCTTAAAATAATTGATAGGAAAAAAAAAGAGGAAGAGGTAGCCATAGAATCAATAAGATGATTTTGTTCCCTAGGAATGGCCTCAATAGAAATGAAATAAAAATATTTACATAGCTTGCGTACGGTGGAATTGTAAAGCTGGAGGTGTTCTACTCTAGTCTCATAAACTTCCGAGACCTAGTTTGCAATGAGTTGTGAGTCACATAATAATATAATATTATGCATTCCCATCCTTTTAGCCATGATGACCCCAAGAAGAAGATCTTTGTATTCTACTCTGTTATTAGTAAACTCAAAATTTAATTTAAGGCAAAGGGCATGAATTTCCCTTCAGGAGAAGTGAGAATCATCCCTACCCCTGCGCCATAATGAAATTTTCTCCATCGTAATTGAGGGTCCAACAGTTTTCAAGAAAGATAGATGTTACATTATCTTTTGAATCCTCTTCTTGAACCTCAGAAACCTCAACCATGCATACCTTTTGAAATCATCTCTACGAAGAAGAGAGGCTAATCCAAGAGTGTTTCCAATGCCTAAATAATCAAAAGGAAGAATGATCGGTAAATAATTTTTAGGAGTGTCACTATCTATGTTGCTATTTTGGTTTAAATAATATCTACTACAGAATCCTTATTCTCATTAATATCCACCCCTTCGATCATTTTTGGTGATTCTAATTCAGTTGTCAGATTTATATTCAATGTGGAAACTAGTACCTTGGAAGGATGAGTCTTATTCAACTGATTAGATGAGAGTTCAAACTCAGAATGAATTCAGGTTTCTTCTTAAGATTCGCTAGGTGAATGTAAATACTAAAAGGGTTTTGGATCACCTTTAGTTACAAATAATTTCCCTAGATGAAGGATTCTTACTTTTGAAACAATGTCAACGGAATAGCCTTCATCATATGAATCCATGGTCTACCAAGGATCATATTATAGTTGGTTTCCATGTCTATAATATAAAACTTAGTTAGAATGGTACTAGGCCTAAGAGTACGGGGAGGACTATAATTCCAATGAATGTGGCCTTGAGGCTATCATAACCCCTTAACGTGTTTCTAGTGGAGGAATAATTTGTTACTCCATACCCTAGCTTATATAAGAAGGAAAAAGGAACAATATTAATAAAAACTCCTTCATCAATCATCACTCTCTTTACGTAGTTATTATAGATCTAAACTTGTAAATACAACGTAGGATCACATCTCTATGTTAGTTCACCATCCGTAGGCATCTTATTAATGTCAAACAAAAATCTAGTATCTCTCTCGCGTTAGCCCAAAAGATAGACGTAAAAGTCTATGTGGTTAATTTGGGCCTTTGGAGGAGGTGTGACATGTACTAAAGCTTATAGTAAATCAGATCGGTGAGGTGGTGATTTGTTCAACAAATCTAAGAAGGACATGTGAGAAAAGGTCTTCGTGAGATCTATGATCAAGTCGTAAGCCCCAATGGCTTGGGAGCTATAGGTGAATCATCTTGCACTAAGAGATACACGGGGAGAGGCTATAAAGAGTACTTGTGAGTATGGGTAGCTACATGGACTTTGGGCTTTGTCTCTAATTCAAATAAGCCTACAATTTTAGTCGATTCCTCTGATCCAATTTAGGAGCAACTCATGGATCAACAAACGTAGAGGATTCTTGATCATGGGTTCTTATAATAATACCTTTTTGGCACCTTGAGGATTAGATTCCTCATGTTTCGGGAATTTTGGGAAAGGATCTCTATAAATCCCGAGTCTAGTGTTTTGTGGAGAAACAAGTCCCGTATCCAGGGTACTTTGGGAAGTTCTGCAAGATTGGCTAAGAACATGTCAATAAAGAGTTGTCTTTAATATTTTGGAAGTCATTATATAAACTTGTTGCAATCTGAAGAAGGCCGAGCATCATGACTGATCACTCTATGGAATCCAAAATATAAATTAGGGTCATAATCCCTTGGTCTCTAGTTTTGGTTTTTTTTTCTGGTCCATAATTTTGATTGTTATTCTGATATTGATTATTGTAATTATAATTTAGAGGTCTTTGGCTTTGATTTTGGTATTAATTTTTGGACTTGAACCTGCTGTGAGGGAGGGTGACCAAGATCAATCGCGTTAATGGAGGGAGTGGAATTTTTGTTCCTTTTATTATTTACATTTCCGTTGTTGTTATTTACATTGCTAGTGTTCACAACATTTGGATTCTTGGGTTGGTCGGTAATGCCATCTGTTGTGACACCATGGTTCCAATTAAGGACCTTGGGTCCTTGATTGTTATTTGAACCATTCTAAAATTTTGAGTTGTTTTGGGTGGAGGTGACCAACCTCCCATTGGGGCCATAAGTATTGTGTCCGCTATTTATTTTTGTTTTTAATGCAAAATTCGCCCTCTAAAAATTCATTGTAACTCCAAAGAGAATTTTTTTAGACCTCCTCCTTAGTCTCTCGATTAAATTAGTTGAGGAATAAGTCAAAAAGCTTCCATGTTTGGAGTGCTTGTGGTAGAATAAAGAACTTGCCACCACCTTTGAATGAATTGGGTAGCGGACTTGTTCTACTCTTGCTTGATGTGCAAGAATTATTTGATCCTTGTCCTCAATATCTTGTTCATATTAAAAGCCTTGATAAAATCATATATGAGTTGCTTGAAATAATGTATAGAGGCTTCTAAGATTCTATAATACTAATTGAGGGAAATCCCTTCAAGAGTCTTTAGGAATATCTTTGCAACAAATGCATCCCAAGGGAGTAACTCTCTAATGGAAGTAGCGTATGCCTTAATATGGGCATTGGGGTCTCCTTATCCCTTAAAATTTGGAAGATCTAGAAATGGCCATGGGAGCATGACACCTCATATTGTAAAGTTTAGAGGCTCTTTTAGATATTCAGAGTAAGTACCCACTGCATAAGATTCAACCATTGAAGATCCTTGATGGGGAGGAGGAGGTGGAACATGAGTTTGATAGGGTATAGTATAAGCATTGGTCGGGGCATAAGGAACCCCTTGTTACTAAGTGTAAGGACTAGGGAAAGAGTACATATCCATATGAGGATACTTTGAATACATGTGAACGTAAGGGGGATGGCACTAGGATATGGGCTAGTGGGAATGAAACTAGGGAATGCCACATTTCTTGAAGGAGTGATATTCAATAACAAACTTTTGGTTGGCCCTTATGTAAGATACACATATGAAGGATGAGGGTCCATTCTTAATGTGTTTGATCCTATAAGGAGGTCACCAGGGCTAGGAACACCCAAGTATATCTACGATGGTGGTTGTTGATGGTCATTTATAGAAGGGGTATATTTTTGGTTTTGGACATGATGAGAAGAGTTTTCTTAACCCAAAAATTGTGTAGCTTGCAAAGCTTGGGAAATTTCTAACTCTTTGATTCTACCCACTAGTGTTAAAATCACATTACTAGGAGAAGGTTGCAAACTTTTTTGGCGTATTTTGAAAATTATTTGGTTGCGAGGGTATGTGATACCTTGTTATGAATTGATCATTTGTAGGACCCACTTTTTGAGATGTGTTTTTCATTTTAGACGGGGGTGAAGTAGCATTGTTTTACAAAAGGATATTTTTGTATCCTTGCATCCTGTCTAAGAATCCCTCTATAACATTAAGATGATCACCACTTTGGGTGAGACACACTAAGAGATCATCGTTATGTGGAAATTAGGAAAAAAGGAATTCGATTGCATACTAATATGAGGTCTTGAAAAGACCCATGGATAAAAAACATGTTCTCTCATAAATGTCATTTTGTTGGAGTTTGAGAACTCAAGGTTGTGTACTATAGTTTTGTTGGTCTAACTCCTTAATCCTTACTACGTAATTGGTGTTCAAGACCTGATGAGGGGGTGTATGAGGAGATAGTAAAGTTTTGAGTAGTTTTTAGCCCATCCATACAATGAGGGTGATTGTTTTGGGGTGTATAAACACCCACGGAATAATGCGAGGGGAAAAGTGGAAGAAAGAAAAGAAAAGAAAAGAAAAGAAAAGAAATAGGATACGAAAAGGAACTAGTCCTTCATGTTGGGTTCACCAATTTTGTACACCTAAAAATAATCACGTTGGGTCGAATGTTATAGATGAGATGGTAATGTGGTAGATAGATAGAGTGTAGGTGGGATAGGTGGGAATTATGATAAGAAGTCAAGGAAATCGAATGTTCTCAACTAGAAAAATGGGGATATGTTCATTGAGAGAAATGAATGTTTTCCTTACTTGTTTAGGGGTGATACTTTGATCTAGGATGATCACAAGGTGTAGATCGATGTTGATATCAATGAAACCAAACAAATCCCGACTTGGTTGTGGAACATGAGGCAATTGTCCTTCATGGTCTTTATATTCCTCTCTGAAGAGGGTCATGAAGATATGACGGAAGATGTGGTAAGGAAAAATAAAGGGTTACGAGGCCTAAGCATGTCTACCTAGTTATCCCAATACTCTTTGGAAATTTTTGCTTCTTCGTTGAGGGAAATGAGATGGCCAATAATTGTAGGAGTCATGTGTGTGGGTCTGAAAACTAACTGGTACAAGCCTTGATCAATATCAATTTGGTTTCTCTCAATGTTTAGTTGTCTTATAAGTGGGTCAAAGATTCTAATTTGTTTTTGTGGTGGACCCAGAATGGTCATGTGGGCACCTAATCAAGAGAAATGGAAACAAACAAGAAAGTTAGAATCTAAAGTGGGTGAGAGCTAAGTTTGGGTTGCCTAGGCCACTAGGGAAATAAAAGTTGTGTTCTTTCCAATCTAAACTACCTTAATTGTAACCTTTAAGTTAAAAAAATTGAATTAAATAAAATATGGCTAATTTATCCTTTTAATTAACTAAGTTTGATTTGCAACTATTTAATTAAAGCAAAGTAAAACAAACTATCTAATGTTTTTGTATTTTCAATGGTTCTTTAAAAGAAATGAATGAAATAAATATAATTTAACTTCTAATTTTTTTTTTTTTTTTTTTTTTTTTCGATTACAGAAATTAAACAAAACAAAACCTATAGACATAGACAAAGAAACTAATTAAAACAAAATAATCTACTTCTAACAACAAATAAAACAAATAGGGAGTAGTTGGATGTATTCATTCCTCTGTTGCAGGATGTGAAGCTATATCCAAATCAAAGAAATATTTATTCTAATTTGTGATTGTGGATATCTAGTTTCTTCTAATTGCTCCACTTTAGAATCATGGGAAGGAATAAGGCTTATCCGAAGCAATTTTTTCTTCCCATGTTACTTCCCAATAAAACAAATGAATAATACTAGTAAACTAGAAATGAAGAAATAAAATGATAAACGAAGACATAGAAGCTTCCTCAAGCTTATTTCCCTTGCAGATCCATAGAGATCATCGGGAGGAAGGTTTCAACAAAAGTTTTCTCGTAGACATAAAAATATAATAATGAATAAATTGAAATACATGGATGTTCTGAAACAAAGAAATGAATAAATTCATACACATAACCTTCCTCCGAATTATTTCCAAGGTAAATCCACAGGTATAAGACAAGAATAAAATATCAATGGAAGATCTCGTAATAAAGAAACTATAAATTCTACCTCTTAAAAACAAGTGTATTTCTTCTCTTAATTTTAACAAAAATATTCCAAAAAATGAAAGCCTTGAAGAAATTATAATACACCCCCAACCTAGTTATTTTTAGAACTGTGCCAACTTCAAAGTGTGTCAATGAGTCTTTTGTCTCCTCATCTTCCTTTCCAAGAATGAGAGTCTAATTGATCTAGAGATCGAGTGCTAGCTGATTGTAGAAGAAATCAAGAAGATGCTAGAGTAGACATGTTACAAGAAAACTGGTCACAAATGCAAGCGGGAAGCAACAAAACAATGTATTGTGTTTGTGTACTTCTTAGCGGATTAACAGTGTAATTCGAATAAAAATATCCAACCCATCCTACGGGTAAAAAATTGGCTTTTATAGAAAAATGGCAGAGAAGAAGTCTAACACACTTGGTAATCAAGAAGTGCCAAATCATCCAAAAGAGAGGTAGTCAACATTCTAATAATAGTAAACAAGGAAGAGGAGTTCAATACATATCTAAAAAGCTAGAAATCAGATAAAATGGTCAAGAAAAGGTTGAGAAAAACACTCACAAACTTGAGACACATGTCTAGAACACACAATTCAAATTCTCAGATAAATGCACATGGAACCACTAGTTTGCACATACTTTGGAAATTACCCAACCACTGTGGTGGTTACAAGACCATTGTTATGGTTGCGAGGCGCCGGTCTAGGTAGACCAACATTTACGTAACCATTGTGAACCATCGTGGCGGTTGCGTGACTTAAAGTCACGATGACCTCACGATAAGTAAAATATGGCTCGAGAAAGATAAAAAGAATTTGAAACAATGACGAATAAAGAAAAATAAAAATGCTTAAAGTAAGGGGATAGGATTTGGAATTCATTGTTGTTCGGAAATGATAAAATCATCATTAGATACTTTTATTGTACCACCGATGTAGTGCCTATGTAATTTTGGGTGCGTAGAGGAACCAATGCAAAACTTTTCTTTTGTATGACAATGAATGTATGAATCAGGTGTGAATTTCTAAGCTCTTGAGTCGATGCTCTCAATATACCATGTTTTATAATTTTTTTCAAAATACGCATGCATGGTAGGGTGCCACACGGTTGGAATGTCTTAACTGAGTTCAAATATAAGCTCTTCACATGCTACCGAGGGATTTGTGATAACCCATGTGTAAGGTGTTAAAATCCAACTATTTATCATAACATTTGAATTATCCTTTCCCTCGGATGTTTTCTATGAGTCCCTTTCATCAATGACTAGATTTGAAATCTAACCTTTTGTAGCTTACTAAGGGTGAGATTTTACGTGCCTAAAGGGGAAAGACTCAATGCATCAAATTTGATAGCCACATCCTCCTTTCCCTTAGAGGTTCCATATAGTCTTCTTCACCATCCCTTGTAAATATAGAGCTTGCATATGTAGGAATCTGACACACTTATGCCCTTGCTTCCCACACCCTCTAACTCATCTTTGTCATTTAGGTTATTCTCTCTGTTAATAGTAAAATAATTATAAAAAAAAGCAATTAGTGTTGCTATTTGAGTTATGGATGTCTAGGCCCTTGAGTCAACGCTCCCAATATACCATGTTTTCCATTTGTGCTCATCATTTTTTCACATTAGAGTTGAACATGTTTGCTTGGCATGAATATTTTATTGAGCAAGCTTAGGACATCATAAATCATCATTTTCTTAATTGGAAAGGAATACCAAAAGGAATATTTTTTAATTTTTAATTTTCTTCAAAGGCCTTTGGTATTTATGTCAACATCAACAATAATGCACTAAAGTAGGTCCATTCATTTCCTTCTCTACATCAACATCATTGTCAACATCTGTGATCTACTTTATTGTCTCCATCTAGCTCACATTTTTCACACAAGTGTAATTTATGCGAGTCCATCCTATATGTGGCTGCTAAAGGCGGAGTTCCCTCCAACTACTTGTTGATTTCATGCACATCATGTGGATTTTCATTCAATGTTAGAACAATGTTGGTTGATATCTATCAAGAGTCAATAGATTGTCAACAAAATCACTTAGTGTTGTCATTGAAGTTGTGGATGTCTAGACCCTTGAGTCAACGCTCTTACATAAAGGAGAGTTTTGGGTCAATCCTTTTCTCAATATGACCCTTGGAATATGTATCAAAATTTCATTTCTGTTCATCATTTTTACATTGGAGTTGAACATGTTTTCTTGTCATAAAATATTTTGTTGAGCAAGCTTAAGACATCATAAATCATCATTTTCTTAATTGAAAAGGAATATCCAAGGCAAGAAAAAAATTATTTCTATTTTCTTCAAACACCTTATGTGTAGGTCAACATCATCAACAATGCATTATCTTGGGTCCATTCATTGCAATATTTTAGGGACTAGATACGACATATGAAATTAAATACATTCATGTCCACACATTTCCATCATTGTTTCTTCCCAAATAATATTTGTGATCTATGATCCACTTTATCATCTCACACTATTCATGTGGGCACTATTCACATGGGTGCAAGTGTTATTCAGAAATTTTAAATGGTGCTTAACAAACACATAGATAGAGACAATTGCACCATATTGTTAACGCCAATCAAATTGGATCCACCTCATCCACATCATTATCCATTGTCAGAGAGAGGAACCATCCATCCAACCTAGAACACCTTCAATGTAATTATAGAAATAATATAGTACAATTATTTAAAAAAGTGTATGGAAGCACACCACTAAGACATCACGTTAAAAAAATGATGTGGCTTAGGAGAAAAGGTTATAAAAAGATTATATGAAATAAAAAAACACATAAAAAGATAATTAAGAAACAAAAAAAAGAAGTCAGTTGGTAGAGGTCCCTTATCAATAAGATTTCCCAACTCGCCATCTAGAAGGTTATTCCCATTAATAATGGCCTTCCACACAATGGTTGGATTCTCTATTGATTTTGTAGATACCTTATTGTCATGAACTTGATCATGTGCATGTGCGATGGGTAACACAAGTCGGGAACATTATCTCAAGAAGATATTAGATCCCACCTATCGTGATGCAATAGTGGAGAGCCCCACATCCCACATTATGGAAGTTGAGGAGATTGATAGCAAGGTAGAGATCCCATCTAGAGATATTATGAGAACACTAAAAAGAATGGTTGCGCTAGTGACTCCTTCCTCATAGAGAGGGATCTCAAGAGGATGAGGGTGGAGGAACATGAGCTCCAATGTGTATGGAGTGTTTTACCAATGGTCAAGTAGGGTCTAGAGATGGGCCATCTCCTTTCCACCTACCGAGATTAGACCTAAATCTATAAAAAGGAATTGTTAACAATCATAACTTTATTATAAGATGTGAGATTACAATAAAAAGAACATGATAAAAATTAGATGCATTCCTTTCTTTCAAAATACAAAATTTCACTCTAAAATCATGTTGAATTTAGGTAAAATCCATTCGAGAGAAGGCCAATCTCCTAAGAAGATATGTTACTAATTAAATTGTTTTGGTCTAAAGGGTTTGAAGAAATCCTAAATCCAAGAGAAAGATATTTGAGATTTTGGAAAAACCAAAAAAATGCATGAGTCTATAAGTGACCAAAAAAAGGGCATAATGGCTATGGAATCCTTAAATGGATAATCCTACGGCTAATGGGAAGACCTTAGTAAATTATACATTAAAAAATGTGTGATCCATAGGGATCCAAAATGACTCTACTTCATCAGATCAGTCAGCACACGAAGAAGGAAAAATAATACACGGAGGTTCTGTCTTTATAGTAATAGGACCGCCACTCTATGTAGAGTGGTAGTTCTCAGAACCACTGCCCAACCAGGGTGGCAGTCCTAAGACCACCTTTGGTTTGCATTAGGTGGCGGTCTTGGCTCTTTTAGACATAAAACAAAAATATGAAACGAATGGCCCCAAAATTTGAAAGAATTTGTTTGTGTATTTTCTCCTCCATGACCTTTCCCATTCTCCAAAGTGCATGGGAGGACGCAAGAAAGGATATAAATACATGTTTGTAGAAGATAATAAGATCATCAAAGAATGAAAGCAAGTGAGAAAGAAGTTCTTAGTGCTAGAATTGTGTTTTGTAGAAGAAAGGAGTGTTGAGACAGAGCAAGCAAGTAATTGAGAGGAAGTGTGAGATATTATTTACTTCTCTTTCATACTTATTGTAAATCTGTACTTATTGTTTTTAATTGGCTAATAAAAGTGGGAAGAAAGAGCAATTTCCCTTCCTAAGCTGGTTTTCCTCCTCCAAAGGTTTCAGGATAAAAATTGTTGGTGTTTATGAGTTTATATTCTTTCCTTTTCTTGCAATTGTGGATTCTAAGCATAAGAAAAATTCATTCACTACCTATCTATATCATTTTCTAATAGAAATCGAAGAACAAAACGTTAATTTGTGATTATGTGGATAATTCTAAAGTTGAAGAGTTTACTGAGATCATTTTGGTATCGAGATCTAACAAGTATCTAGGACTATGGTATTTGCTCTTGGATTTGTATGACAATGATGAGATCTAAAGGAAAAGAGGCTTTACCTTGCGATCAAGAAATTTCACAAAGAAGTGGAAATAGAGAATTCACGAACAAATGGAGGAAGAGAACTTGGTATGTAGAATCGAGATCTTTGGAGACCATGATGGATAGGATGTTTAGGAGGTAAGAAGAACTTGCAGATTTGTAGAAGACAACTTTTGTCAAGCAAGACTCCATGGAATCGGTGCTTGAGGCTTAGCTGAAAATTTTGGTGTAGAAGAGCCACCATGAGGAAGATTATGGGAAAGAGCATGAAGAAGACACTTCAAATGCAAGAGAAAAGGTAAAATCTAACCATACTCCTTTTAAAGTTGAGACAAAAGTTGAGATTAAAAGATTTGAAGGACAAGTAGATGCAAAGTTACTTGATAAATGGTTAAAATAGTTAGAAGTCTACTTTAGCGTCTATAATGTCTTTGAGGCATAGAGGATCACATTTACACGTTTCAAAATGAAGGGAAACGCTTTGGTTTGGTGGGAAACCCATCTAACCTCTTGTGAAAAGAAAAAGCATCCTATTGTGAAATCTTGGCAAGAATTTAAAGATTTACTTAAAGCTAACTTCTATCCTATTGGCCATAAGACTGACCAAATTATTAAATGGAAGTATTTTAGACAAGGCAGTGGTCAAAGTGTGCATGACTATACTATGGAGTTTCAGAGGTAGGACATGTTGCTAAACATGGACTTGGAGGATGAGGATATTTTGACCAAGTACTTGGGAGGACTTCACAGTCACCTTCAAAGAAAATTCATATCCACAAAGCCCAAATTTCTCAACAAGGAGTGTGTGCGGGCATACTACATAGATGAAAAGAAACAAGGAGAAGCAAAGCCAAGGGAAAAATCATCGACAAATTAGCAGAAAAAAGAGTATGGGAAAACAAGTAACAAGGGTGAGTGGAAAGGGAAAGGTAAACAAGCTTCCACTACTTTAAATACTTGTAAAGATCCCAAGAATTTTTGTAAGAATTGTGATATCAATGGTCATATTGACACTACATGTTAGAAGTTGCATCCAAAGTTACATCCAAGGAACCGAACCAAGGACTCAAAGAAGTCCATGACAACTGTAAAAATAGAAGGGGAGGTGGAAATCGAAGATGACTCTGATGTAGAAGAAAGGCTTGGATGCATGACCACCAACATGGACAGCTAGGAAGAGGAGATGAGTAGACTATTCAGATCAAAATCCAGATCAAGAGAACTAAGGTAAATGCTTTGGTTGATACCGATTCTCAGTCTAACTTTATTTGTTAAGTAGTTGTAAAGAAGCTTGGTCTTAATACTTACGAGCATCCACACCCTTATCCTTTGGGATGGGTGAAGAAGGGTGTTGAAATTCGGGTAATAAGAATATACAAGGTCAAGTTTGGGATAAATTCCTAGTATTTTGATGTTTTGGAAGCTGACATTATTCCACTTGATTATTTTGATGTTGTATTTGGGAGTCCTTACTTGTATATTAGGGATGCTATATTTATGAGAAGGGAAAAGCTGTACGAGATGGGTCAAGGATGGGATCAAATACAACATCCGAGCACACCAAAGCATAAGACACGGAGTTACTTATGATGAGTGCTAACCAAGAAAAATGACTTATTTAGGAAAACCATAATCAGTTTTGTTTACTTTTGTTAAAGGATAAAAAGATGGGGTAGGAGTTTCAAAGATTTATAAGTAGGAAAGCATGATTTGGATAGTATTATTCAGTATTTTTAGAAGTATTTGGGATCCCAATGGGTTACCACCAAAATGGGAAGTAGAGCATGAGATTCATCTATTTCTAGAGTCCCCTCTACTGAACATCAGGTTGTATATGAAATCCTTTCTTGAGAGTACTAAAGTAAAGAAAAAACTCCAAGAACTACTAGACCAAGGGGTGATACGTTCGAGCACCTCACCATGCGGTTCGCATATTGTGATGGTGCCAAAGAAGGATGGTTCTTGGAGAATGTGCATCGACTACGTGCTTTGAACAAGATCACTATAAAGAACAAATATCCACTTCCCGCATAGATGATCTCTTGGACCAGCTTTAGCATGTCAAATTCTTCATGAAGTTGGATCTCAAGTTAGGTTATCACCAAGTCAGAATGAAGGAGGAGGATATATGGAATAATTCCTTCAAGACAAAACAAGGTTTGTATGAATGGTTAGTACTTCCTTTTGGGTTATGCAATGCACTCACTACATTTATGAGATTGATGAATGATGTATTGTGGGATTTCATAGATTCATGTGTCATTGTATATCTAGATGATATCTTGATTTTTAGTGCCACATGGGAAGAACATCTAACTCATTTACAACAAGTCTTGCAAGTTCTCAAGGAGAAACAAGGTGCTTTGTAATATGAAGAAATGTGAATTTGCAAAACAATCACTAATCTATCTTGGGCATGTGGTTGGAGGAGGAGAGCTACAAGTGGATCAAAAGAAGGTGGAAGCCATCACTTATTGGCCAACATGAGCAGGAGACATAAATATTAGGATTTTTGTGGGAGAAATACAAGTACATGCGGAAGTTCATTCTAGGATCCTCTCGTGATTAGAGCACCTCTACACACAGTGGCCACAAAGAGTAAGGGTTTTGAATGGGGTAAGGAACAAGACAAATCCTTTGAGTTATTGAAATACAAGATTAGTCATGCTCCAATAATTTCTCTTCCTAATTTTCAGCAACCTTTCAAAGTAGAGACAAATGCTAGTGATTATGCTATGGGTGTAGTGTTGCTTCAAGGAGGTAAAACCATATGCTATCATTTTGAAACTTTCACTTCAGCAGTTAAAGGATATTCATTATATGATAAGGAAATGTATGCACTAGTTTAGGCAATTAAAAAATGGAAGCATTATTTGTTGGGTAAAGAAACTCTTGTGCACACTGACAACAAACCTCTCCAAAGTATTTACAAGCACAGATCTAAATCGCAAAAGGCAAGGCACTACAAATGGATGGGGTTCCTTCATGATTGCATCTAGTGATCAAATACAAGAAGGGTAGTACAAAGTTGGTGGCAGACATGTTGCCTAGGTCACCCACACAAGAAAATTTCTCCTATTTGTCCACTATCTCTCAAATCGAGCCCTTCATGAAGGAAGCTTGCGGAGAGGCGTATGCCTAGGACAGAGACTTTGGGGTGATATTTCAGCGATTGCGGTCCCAAGGAATTGAAAGGACAAGTATTTTAGATTGTTATCTCCGGGACGGGCTGCTCACCGATGGGGGAATCACATACCTCAAAAGTAGCGAGACATTTTGGTGTTGGTAAGACCCTAGCCCACTTTCAAAGGTACGTGTATTGGCCCAATATTCAAGAAGTACCAAAATTTATACGTGGATATACAATTTTTGTACCAAGTAAGCCTAAGACTAGGAAGGAGGTTTTGTATATGCCTTTGCGGTACCTACTCGTCAAGTGGGAGGTCATTTCTATGGATTTTGTAGGAGGATTACCTATGTTTAAACATGGCCATGACTATCTCTATATTGTTGTTGATAGATTCAGTAAGATATGTATTCTTATGGCATGTAAAAAGACGGTAGAAGCACATGAGGCTGCAAATATTTTCTTTGCTAATGTATGGGTGCATTTTGGTATTTCGACAAAGATTCTAGGTTCTTGGGAAAGTTTTGGGCTACTTTGTGGGACAAGATGGATACCATGTTACGAGAGAGGAGCACAACTTTCCATCCACGAGAGAGATGGAAAAATAGAGGTGGTGAACATGACTTTAGTACGGTTTATCGAGAGGGTATAACAATAAATACCTAAGGACTTGGGATGAGTCCTTAGGCTACATTTAACATTCCTATAACCAAGCAGTACACACATCCAATATGAAGTCATTGTTTGAAGCATGCTTGGGATATCTACCTACAAATCCGTTGGACATAGCAGTTGGGTAGCAAGATGAGGATGAGACATGAGACACAAAGGTGACTAGAGCAAACAAATTCATTGAGAGGATCTGGAAAATCCATCTCAAATTCAAAGAATAGCTAGAGAAATCTCAAGCCAAGTACAAAGCTAGGCATGATCAACATAGGAGGGAACATAAGCTTCATGTTAGAGATAGAGTTTGGATTTACTTGAGCAAGGAGAGACTACAAGGTCAAGCACGGAAGCTCAATCCACTACGATATGGGCCCTTCACCATATTCCATCATTTATGAGGATGTAATCTATAGTAAAGCTGTGAGAACTTGCACCTATATGAGCCATCCATGCTAGATGAAGATGAAGCAATACTGATTCTTTACCTTCCATTGAGGATTGCGTCTTGGACTTCTTGTTATGAATAAAACTTAACTTAATTCATCATTAGTTGATATTTGAATAAATGTAATAAGTTAAAGTATTTAATTAAATAATTTAAACTTATGTCAATAGATATTAGTTGTCCTTAGTTGGTAGTTAACTAAGTGATAGTGTTATCATCCCAATGTTTTTGGGATCATGTTTTATCTTTTACATATTTTGTTCGAATGATTTCCATGAGAGGGCAATAGGGGTGATTAGGGGCAATATGCTATTTTGCATATCTTCTAGATTAGATGATTTGTTTCCATATATTGTGGATGAGATAAAAGCTGTCAATATATATAAATATTGCAACTCTCTCATTTGTCTGTAATGCTTGATTTTGATATTAATAAAATACACAAGCACCATCTTGTTTTACGTGAAAAGATTTTGTGTCAATATTATTTTCAAGTATTCATTGTCAAGATTTGGTATCGAGTAATATTCGATCTAGCGAGGAGTGTAGGAAGTTTTAGGGAAGTTTAGGGAGATCGGAGAAATTACAAAGCTAGGAGGAGCCATAGATGCTCCCGGCCATTTCTGACCCCTACCCGCCTCCTCACCCTGAATCATTGTTGATTTGCAGTTGAAGAACACTTGGAGTGCAATCACAGGCCTTTGTAAACATGGATGCTAATATGTTATAAAAGGTGACATTGTTCATTCTCTGGTATTTTAAAAAAAAATTACCTGTACATGCATTTTTTTTTTTTAAAATTGGAAGCATTTAAAAAACATTTATATACAATATTTTTGATTTGTGGGTACCAAGCTTTTCAAGCTCCCCACATTAATTGTTCTTCCTCTTCTCTATACTTTTTATTCTTCTTCCTCTTCTCTGTATTTGAGAATTTTAAAAAAGGAGATCCAATCAAACGTGGAAGGTTCTCTGTGAACTTGCATCTACTAGAGGAGTAGAAGATCACATATTTGATTGATCTGCATAATGTGCCTACATCCAAAATGAAGACTACAAATTGAACGGGGAGAAGATTTGCAACCTATAACAAAAGAACTATGTTGGAAGAAGGAAAAAAAGCTGCCTCCAAGAAAAAGGAATACTGCGTATAAAGAGAAACAATAAAAGAAAAGAGTGGCCAAGGGTTATTATAACGCATATGTAAAGTGGATGAACTGCAGTTGTGCCCTAAAATGTAGTACGCATGCATGTAATTCGTTAGTTGTGTTTGGTTTTAAAAAACTCATTTTTAAAAAAATTCCATTTTGGACATAGTGAAAAAAATTAGAAGAAAAAAATTCCATTTTTGGAAAGGGGCCCGGAAAGATATTAAAATTGCAATTTAAAAAAGGCATAACTTTCAACTGGTACCTCGAATTGAGGTGCCTTTTTTTGAAAGTGTGTGTTTTTGTGAGCTCTCTTTTTGGTCTAGTTTTGAATCAGATTTGGAAAATATTTGTCTTGTAAAAATTAAAAAAATAAGATTTTTGTATTTGAAAAGAGACCAAAGAGTCCAAAATTTTTATTTTTTTTTTTTTCAAATCGGCCAAGAGTGCCATTTTATTTTTGCAAATCAGCCACAGAGCCAAATTTGTAGTAGGGCCAATAGTGCAAAAATTCATTGTACATGGCAAAAAGGAGCCCAAAAATAAATAAAATAATATTTTTGGGGGGGTGTGTATGCTTTAAGGGGGAAATTGTTTAATTCTTCTTCTTTCATTATTAGTTTTCACAATGGCCATAATTATGGCACCAAAGTTATTTTTTCCAGATTCTCAACTTTTGTGTTTTGATAATTATCCAGCATGGAAAACAAAAATTCGTGCACAACTTGATTTTGAAAATCTATGGACCGTTGTTTCTGGTACATTAACAAGATCTGCAACAGATGTTACACAACAAGCTACATTTGATCGTGCAAATCAAAAAGAAAAGTTAATAATCTTGTTTAGTGTTTTAGATGAGGTACAACCTCATATTCGTGAGTCCACAATAGCAAAAGAATCTTGGGACAAGTTGAAAATGGTATATGAGTCAAAAAATAAGAACACAATACTTCATCTCCAAAGTCAACTATTAAACTTGAAAATGCAACCAACTGAGAAAGTTGAAATGTTTTTGAGAAGAGTGGCAACTTTGCGTGCATCACTTCAAGCTTTGGAAGAAGAAGTAATTGACACATCACTTGTGCCTATAGTATTGAGAGCTCTTCCTCCTTATAGGATTTTTGTGACCACATTAAACATAACTAGTCAAACAACAACTTTTGAAGAGTTAGTGAATATGCTCCAACAAGAAGAAGTTATTCACTCAACTATTGAAATTGAAGAGCAAGAACTTGCTTCTAATCAAAAAGGAAAAAATAGGCGAAGTCTAGTAAACAACCTCAGAAGCAAGGTAATTCTCAACAAGGCCAAAAAGACCAACAAAAATGTCTTATTTGTGGTCGAAAAGGACATGAGTTAAAAAATTGTTGGTACAACACATTCCAACAAGGATCATCAAGTGGTAAAAAGACTAATTAACAACAAACAAAATCAGACCAACAACAAAGTAAACAAGGACATAATTATCAAAAGTGGAAGAAGAAACAAACTCAACAAGGAAATGTAGCCGAACAGGAAGATCAATTTGATGATGATGACTTCCTCTACTCTACACAGTCAAATGAAGTATCGAATTCTACAAATGAAATTTGGTATGTTGACTCAGGTGCAACTCGACACATGACAGGAAAGAAATATTGGTTCTTCACAATGATTAAAACACCCACCAAAAATCATGTCTCTTTGGGTGATGATACATCATACAAAGTGTTGAAGGCATTGGTTCCATTTCACTACCACTTGGGAAACATAATTGTAAAATTACAGATGTTCTTTATGTCCCTGGTTTAACAAAAAATATGTTATCCGTGAGTCAATTATTAGATCACAATCTCAAAATTGACTTTGATTGTAAAGGCGGTAAAAAGATGTGCCTAATTCGAGATAAGTCACGAAGCTCAAAATTTTTTTACAAAAGCTTGAATGTTGGAAGAATGTTTCAGTTGGATTTTGTTCAATGAAATGATCAAGCACTTTTAGCCAAGGATACATCATCATCTCAACTATGGCATGAAGACTTGGACATGTGAGTTTTGGCTATCTTGACACACTTCATCGATACGACATGGTTAGGGGTTTACCACCTCTAAAAAAGGGTACAAATAAATGTCAACATTGTTTGGTAGGAAAACAAAATAGAGCACCATTCAAACATAGTACATTTCGAGCTAAGGAAAAACTTGACTTGGTGCATACCAATTTGTGTGGACCAATGAGACCTAGCCACTCTAGGTTTCAATATTTCATGCTCTTTGTTGATGATTTTTCAAGAAAAATGTGGATATATTGTCTTTCTACAAAAGACCAAGCTTTTGAAACTTTCAAGAAGTTTAAATCCCTTGTTGAAACAAAGTTTGGTAGGAAAATAAAAACACTTGCTCAGATTGAGGGGAGAATACACTAGTAATGAGTTCAATGATTTTTTGAAAACACATGGCATTCATCGTCAAATGGATCCTCCTCACACACCACAAAAAAATGGTGTTGTTGAAAGGAAAAATCATACTATCATGGATATGGTGCGATGTATGATTGATGATGTAGGTTTATTAAAAACATTTTGGGCGAAACAGCTAAAACAACAATGTATTTACTAAACAGAGTTCCCACTATAGATTCTTGATGGAGTAACACCACAGGAAGCATGGTTAGGGCATAAGCCATCTATTTCACACCTTAGAGTTTTTGGATGTAAAGCAAGTATGCACATTCCTAAGAAACAAAGAACTAAGCTTGATATGAAATTAGAAAAAAATTATCTTCTTGGGATACGGTGATGAGGCAATTAGCTATAGACTTATGAATCAAGAACAAGAAGGGTATACATTAGTTAGGATGTTGAGTTCTTTTAGAAGAAAGAAGAATATGATCCTTCCATACACTGACATGATGAAAAAATCATCCCTACAGTAAAAGCAGAGGATGGTAATCACTTTGATGATGACAGTGATGATGGGGAAGAAAATGAAATTCAACCTCCCATAGGAACCACAAAAAGTATGCCTAAATGGTATACAAGTATGATTAGAGATGCAAAATTGGATAGTGTCCCCAACACATCTACCACTCGAATGAAGACTCACAGTATGGCTCGAAATGAGGTCAATTTGGCCTTAATGAGTAAAGTTGTTGAAACTATTGAGCCATCCTTAGTTTCAGAATCCCTACAGTCTAAACCTTGGAAAGATGCTATGGATGTAGAATATAAGTCACTTATGAAAAATAATACATTGTAACTTACGGATCTTTCACAGGTAAAAATCGATTGGATGGATGGATCTTTAAAGCGAAGTACAAAGAAGATGGAAAAAAATTGATAAACATAAGGCTAGACTAGTTTCTTAAGGGATATGCTAAAAAAAGGAGGCATTGATTATGAGGAGAATTTTTCTCCCACAACTAAGATAAAAACTTTCAGGTTAATATTCTCTCTAGCTACACAATTTGGTTCGAAAATACACCAAATGGATGTGAAAAGTTCCTTTCTTAATGGTGATTTATAGGAAGAAGTTTACATGACTCAACCAAAAGGTTTTGTCATACCAGGTAAAGAGGAAAAGGTATGTAAACTAATAAAATCACTATATGGTCTAAAGCAGTCTCCGGGGCATAGTACATAAAAATCGACAAACATCTCATTCAATATGGATTTAACTTAGGAGTCATATGATCCTAATCTCTATCTCAAAAATCAAGGGGGAGATAGTGATCGTTGTAGTATATGCCGATGATCTAGTCATCACTGGAGGATCAGTGAGGATGATTGAGTCAACAAAGATAGATCTAACACATGATCATTTGACATGACCGATCTTGGGCTTCTGCATTATTGTCTTGGACTTGAAGTTTGGAAAAGATAAAATCATATCTTTGTGTCACAATTGAAATATGCCAAGACAACGCTCGAGAAATTCAATATGATGGATTATAAGCCATTTTCCACACCTATGGAGACAAGACTTCAACTATCTCAAACAGATCCATCACCACAAGTAAATGCAACTCTCTATCAGTAGTTGATCGGGAGTCTCATCTACTTGACTTACACTAGGCCGGATATCAACTATGCAGTCAGCTATCTTTCACGGTTCATGCAAGAACCAAGGGTTTCTCATTGGAAAGAAAAAAAGCAGATACTGAGGTACATCAGAGGAACTATGGACTATGGCCTAGAATACAAGAAGAATAATAACTTCTTCTTGATAGGATATTCAGATTCAGATCATGCAGGAAACATAGATGATAGGAAATCCACTTCAGGATTTGTATTCTTTTTGGGATCTGGACCGATATCATGGGGGAGTAAGAAGCAAGACTTGTGTTTCAAGATCCTCCATAAAATCAAAATATCGTGCAATAGGTGGAGTTATCTGTGAAGTGATATGGCTCGATGTATACTTGAAGGATTGGGAATACCACAGAAAGATCCAAATATCCTACATGTTGATAATGAAGGAGTAGTAAAAATTGTTCGAAATCTAGTTTTTCATGAGCGCACCAAACACATTGAGGTGTAAGTACATTTCATTCGTGAACATGTTTAGAACAACAACATCCAACTCCAATATTGCCTAATAGATATGCAACGTGCAGATGTCTTCACAAAGTCACTGCTTTGAAGGTAAATTTGAGGGTTTTAGAGAATTTCTCTCTGTTCACTTGAGACCATGCTGAATTAAGGAGGAAATGTTATGAATAAAACTTAGCTTAATTCATCATTAGTTGATATTTGAATAAATGTAATAAGTTAAAGTATTTAATTAAATACTTTAAAATTATGTCAATAGATATTAGTTGTCCTTAGTTGTTAGTAAACTAAGTGATAGTGTTATCATCCCAATGTTTGTGGGATCATGATCTATATTTTACATATTTTGTTACCGGATGATTTCCATGAGGGGTAATAGGGGCAGTTAGGGGAAATATGCTATTTATGCATATTTTCTCAGATTAGATGATTTGTTTCCATATATTGTGGATGAGATAGAAGCTATCCAATATCTATAAATATTACAACTCTCTCATTTGTCTATAATGCTTAATTTTGATATTAATAAAATACACAAGCACCGTCTTATTACTTTGTGTAAAGCTTTTGTGTCAATATTGTTTTCAGGTATTCATTGTCAAGACTCACGAGGTGAATTAGAGGAGGATGTAATGCTGCAACAGAAGGTCAGAGAGACTAGGAGAGGTCCACAGGAGTCTTGGCAGATTGGACTGAAAGGAAAGACACTAAAGCATGCTCAGTGGTACTCGAAGGAGAAAGTGAGGGAATTATTCCCTCATCCACTTCCCTAATAAGATTTTGTGGGACCAAAATCTTGTATTCATTTTTACTCTTATCCCAAAAGAAAGGAACCCCATGTGCATGCCTATCACCCAGTGAAAATTGGGTGCTCACCGAGGCACGCGTGGGTACCGAGTCTCTCTTTTATGTGAGTTTAGTGGGAAACATCATCTATGATTAGTGTAAGATATTTTAGAGGGGAAGACATACAAGAACCATAGGGCTCAGAACGGCCTCTAGATCCTTGTAGTCACTTCAGATCGGGTGCTTAACAGAATCCATAGCATGTATTGTGACAGAAAGAAACATACAAGCATTCATACTTAGCATGAAAGGAAAGAGAACTCATAAGAGAGAAATATGCATTAGAACCATTGATATTCATGTATATATTATAACAGTAACCTTATTACATCCATGGAACCATTACAGAGGGTCACAGAGAAGCAGACCACAGTCATGCATTGCACTGGACTTAATGTAACTATGCTTCCCAAAAGAAAATTTACAACCCCTAGGCCTAATGCATTCTCTCCCGAATACAACCATTCACTGACAGAGTCCTTACAAAGCATTTCTGCAGAGCTCCGCTCACTCTCTAGATGTCTATCTCTATGTGTATATGTATTTGTGTATTTCTGTCTCTATAGGCACTCGTATTTATAGCTTTCTTGGACTGCCAACCCATCCTCTAGTGTCCTCAGATCTAGTGCCAAGTGTCCGAATGTGGTACTCCATGCGAGCATGATTCTCCAGGCCTGAGCTCTCCACCTTATTCCATGATGTTCTTCTAGAATATTCCATCGCAAGCATGCTCCATCCTAGGCCAACCTATCGCAAGGTGACATCTTATCCATGTGTAACCGGGTCATGCTTTTCACGTGTTCTACTCCGGATGTCCAAAATGACTAAGTCCTGATCCTTTCACACGTCGCGCATGCTACATGCTTCCTTATACCCTTCTCTCTTGCGCACTTTTTCCTTGCGCGCCTATGTGCCTTCATACTTGGTTAATATTCTAGGGGTCCAACAAAGCCTCCTAAGTAGGAGAGGTGTGATCCATAGGGATCCAAAACGACTCTACTTCATCAAATCAGTCAGCATGAAGAAGGAAAAATAATACATGGAGGTTTTATCTTTATAGTAACATGACCACTGCTATGTGTAGAGAAACGGTTACAAAACTACCACCCAACCAGGGTGGCAGTCCTAAGACCACCGGTCTGCATTGGGTGGCAATCCTGGCTCTTTCGGACAAAAAACAAAAATATGAAACAAATGGCCCTAGAATCTGAAAGGTTTTATGTGTCTCTTCTCCTCCATGAACTTTCCCATTCTCTAAAGTGCATGAGAGGACATGAGAAAGGCTATAAATACATGTTTGTAGAAGAGAATAAGATCATCGAAGCATGAAAGCAAGTGAGAAAGAAGTTCTTAGTGCTGAAAATGTGTTTTGTAGGAGAAAGGAGTGTTGAGACAGAGCAAGCAAGTAATTGGGAGGAAGTGTGAGATATTATCTACTTCTCTTTCATACTTATTGTAAATTTTGTACTTATTTTTTTGAATTGGCCAATAAAAGTGGGAAGAAAGAGAAATTTCCCTTCCCAACTAGTTTTCCTCCTTTGGAGGTTTCCAGGATAAAACTTGGTGTTTATGAGTTTATATTCTTTCCTTTTCCTACAATTGTGGATTCTAAGCATAATAAAAATTCATTCACTAGCTATCTCTATCATTTTATAATAGAAAGTAGAACAACAACATTAATTTGTGATTATGTGGATAATTCCAAAGTTGAAGAGTTTACATATTAATGTGAGTGAACTTGGGCTCAATAATGACATTCCATATCATTTTAAACATACGCCTCTAACAAGAAAAAAATGAATAGACGAATGAACATTAATATTATCCACCATATGAGACTTTGGGTAACACAATTCATAGCCTTTGTTAGGCAAGTAGTTTTGAAATAGTGTTTTACGGTATTGTTGGCGAGAAAATTTGTTGGGGGAAAAATTTGTGGGTTTATTACCAACGCTCCGGGATTATAGATCCCTATTCTTGGATGATGAAGATCCATGTTATTATGTGTGGGTGAAACAATATCTATGGGTGGAAAAAAGGCTGAGGATCCAACAAGAACACTCCACTGATCCTGCGGAAAGGCTTGCAATTTCTTACAAGAGATGAAACTTACTTGAAGGGGGAAAAGGGGAGTGGGAAACAAGAAAAGAGGGATTAACATTGTAGGTATAAAATCAGATTCCTACAATTAACTAGAAGTTACCATCACACATATTTATGGAAAGAAGAAAACAATGTATTAATGCTACCGACTAGAGGAAACCATGCATACAAAGATGCACACATTCATGTCTCGAGAAAACTATAATTTTTTTCCTTTCTTAATATCTCAACAAAGTTGTGCATAGTATGGGAAAAGAGGAAACATATGCAAGAGGGGATAAGTGGAAGAAATTTTAGCTTTATTTCATGTGTAGTGATGAATACAAAGCTTCAATCAAGCTACTACAATTCACAATGCTACCAGAGTAGAAATTTTCTCCAAAAATTGGAATCCTTGGAATGGAGAAGTCATCCCAATTTATACAATTTGAATTTGACCCTTCACCTCCCTCATATGACTCTTTGTGTTCCATATTCCACTTGTGAATTTTCATTTTCCATCAATTAAGTATTTCTCTTATAATTTGAGAAAATACTTTTACAATATTAAAATAAGTCACTTAAGTGAATAAGACAAAAGACAATGATGAGGCCCAATGAAGAATTAGAATAGAGAGAGAAAGAAGAGGGAGAAAGGGATAAGGGGAGAAAAGAAGATGCTTTACAACATGGATGAAGAACACCCCATCTCTGATGAAAGTTAACTCCACTCCACTGATGAATTGGTGAAATGCTCAGATGCGATGATGAATTGTGAACTTGTGAACGCTTTATACCACGAGAAATCTCTCTCGAATTATGTGTAGACACCAAGAAATAAGTGTTTAGAAAAGCTGTTGAATGAAACCTTTGGTGACCATGAGTGTTACTCATGATGATCCCCTTTGGAAAGATTGAATCTTGAAACTGACCCTGTCATGACTCTCTACAACACTGTCACACTGTTATGCTAATTTGGACATCTTGATGAAACACACCATGAATAGTCTAACGATGTTAATCACAAAATTCACTTCACACATTACACATAGGAAAACATAAACCATGAAAATGAATGTTGATATCTCTCGTATACATTGAGAAAACAAGCCACACACATTGATGAGTAAACCATTGTTGAAAGTGAAGAAAATCCCTTTTATGAACTTGAATTTCATGGCTTCTGAAACAAATAAAAAATTTCCACTCTTCTCGGCTTCGACCGGTGAAATTATTCTCCCTAGATCACCCTTGTGTATACTACCCCTCTGAAACTGCTTTCCTATGATGACTTACTATTGTTAGTAAGTTCCCAGATGGGAGACTTACTATATTTAGTAAATGGTGATTTCTACCTTTCTGAATCATCTTGATGAGGTTAGATTCTTTATTTACTCCTTTGTATATTGCCTTCACCTTGACCACTTCTTGAAATGACTTGTTATTTTTAGTAGGTACCCATATAGGGAACTTACTATTTTTAGTAAGTGGTCATTTTCACTATTTTCTGCTCTGAACAATCATTCTAACCTCATGATTATCTTTGGTGCACATTATTTTGACGCCACTGCTTCTGATGAAGACTAACCAAAAATAGTAAACATGTGTAGGAAAGATTACTATTTTTGGAAAGTGGGTCTTCAATGCTCGGTTTTTGATGGAACACATATTTTTGGATTTGGCTCATCTTTGCGATCTTATCCCTGAATTTCACTTGATTTCGCCCACCAGAATGCTTGGAAATCATATATATATATATATATATATATATATATATATATATATATATATATATATATATATATTCCCTCCCTAACAAGGTCTTTGGGCACGAAGTTTTTATAGGTTTGGTTTTCACCTCCGATAGCGATGGAATCAGCTCCATTGGGATAGGTTTTTCACTTGAAATCTATGTGCAAATTTTTAGCTCGATCCAACTACCGGATTGGCGGGAAATTCGACGAATGTGAGCTAGGGAAAAAATGGATTTTTTTATCATAGAAAATAATCCAGGGAGTAATTTAATATATTTTTATTGCATCATGATGGCCTTCAAAAATTAGGAAGTCTGCAAAAGATCTCATCTCAATCCGTACTCGAATTATGAGATATGAGAATTTCTTCATTTTCGCTATGAGGGTTTTTTCAGCAAAACTTCATTTTTTCTCTGTTTGAGCTCATTCTTATTTCATCGAATCTGGATTTTTTCTTATTTTAAAATGATGGATGATTGCATGGTCTCATTTGGATGCAAATATGGAAGCTCGGGAGGTGTGTGGGAGAAGATAGCAAAAATAGCTAACTCCCACTATTTAAATGCAAAAATGGAAGGGGAGAGGGTTGGGAACATTATTTTTGTCCCTTTCATCCCTTTTCTAAAGGGACAAAAGGGACATGAATTTCCTCTTCATCCTGGTGGCAACACTTGGCGGACATGCATGGCTAGGAGGGAGAGAGGTCAAATTGGTCAACAGGGGGCTTAAGTGGTGAGTGCATGGTCATATTAGTGACGTAAAGAATAAATGGGGGAGGGTGAATTTTATGTCCCTTTCCTACCTTTGCAAAGGGACAAAATTAACAAGAAATTCTACCTTAACCATAGGTTTCCATGTATCCAACTTTAAATTTGGCTAAGTATGGGAGAGCGTGCCTTGGGACCAACTTGCAAAGACGATATCTAGAGCTCCCGGATGAATTTTGGGGAGAAATTTTATATGATTATAACTGAAAAAAAAATTTTGAGATGATTAGTGAGGGTATAAAACCTTGAATCTATCAGAAAAACCTTAAAATTTTCCCCTCTTTCTCGGGACCGCCAATTGTGCAGGAAGAATGAATTACCACGAAAGTGTATGATGTTTTCGAATGTCCCATATTTTCCTTTGTTTAGGGCATGGAAAATAATTTCCATAGGTAATTTTTGGGATTTAAAATCCTCATGAGGCCCTTATACTATTTGTTTGAAGCTCAGGTCCTCCTTCACAATGTATGCTCCTTAATGCCCAAAACCTCGCTTGTGATGAATCAACTCCAAAACCTCTGAATCTTCACCGAATCTTTGAAAAACAATCCCAAGGTGTTCCTAGGATTGAATACATCTTCATGTTGAATTTTTCTCCTTTGTTCTTTTCCAGGGGTTGCATTAGTCCCGGGAAGGCCAGTGGTAGCCCTTCCCAAAACTTTTGAAAAGTTGGCATTCTCCAAAAGATCCTAAATCACCTAGGGGGAACTGAATTTGATTTCCTAAATCACCTAGGGTAATACTTGACATTAACTTTGGGATCATTAGATTGATTGGATAGGAATAGCTCTGGGAATGGAATGACTTGGGGGTGTCTTGGAAAGGTATGGATTTCAAATTTTCTAACACTATGGTATAGTTGTCCTATTTTTGGGTGGATTTTTCCCATGCAAATTCTTAGGACAATAGGTACCGTTTCAGTCTTTCCACCATGGGTAAGAAATAAATCACATTAATTTTATGTAGCATCTCAATAGGGATAACATCCAAATTTCCTTAAAGGAATCTTTATCAATATTCATAAGCATAATTTTAGCTTTGGCCTATGGATAAGAAATAAATATCATGGAATTCTTGTAAAACACATCTTGCAAAGTGTGAATCCCTCACTTGAAAATATTGAGGGAATGAACTCATGACACCTCAACAAGAAGGAAACTTTGGAAATTAATAACTTTAGACCAACAAATTAAATAGTGATTGATGGAGATCTCATATCTGAAATCATTCCCATCCCATAAAATCCATGGTTGGATATTTTCCCATGCCTTCTATATGCTCTTGATGACAAAAGAGTTAACCAATTTCGTCAAGGATTTGAAAAAAAGGAGATTTTGAAAGTAAATCCCTTGCCATTTTTTTTTCATCCATTTGGGAATCTTTCTATGATACAATTATGCAAAATAATTTTTCAAGATTCTAGTCCTTCATTGCTTGAATGATCCATTTGACATAGAGGGTTATGCCTTGGAATCCAATATCTAATACTTATAATATTTCAGAATCCTTTGGGAGACAACATTATTCCTAAGAAACTTGATGAAATTATTTTCAAATTTAGAACTAGCCCATATGAAGTCTCTAAGTAAATTTTTAATATTTTTATAAGAAGCTTAAAAAGCAAATTTAACAAGATGAATAATGAACATGGTAGTAGCTAGAAATTTGGATTAAATTTGATACTTTCCATATAAAGAGAGGATATTAGTGATTTATTAGAAAATGTTCTTCTAAACTCTTTCAATAACATACTACCGTAGGCAGGAAGGAATTTATTGAAATACAAAAGGAATTCCCAAAAATAGAAGACTTCACCATGTTAAATCCACTTCCATTAGAAATTACTTAACCATGAAAGAAGAGGTATTGTAGACACAAAATCAAGCACATAATACTATTTTACTATGCTGCTAGAATGTTGTTTTTATGCATGGATCTTAAGTAAGAAAAGTATTCACCGTGACATAATAATTTATCCATCCACTTATTTTGATTGTTTCCATTGTATTTCTCTCTCACATCTATCATTTCGTACCCAATTCTTGTCGAGTCATAGGGATCCCTATCTGTCAATCTTTTCACATCTACCATCATTTTATGAATGCTTGGAAACAAGCGTTGTTATGTGGTTTGGGCATACAACTATGTGTAGGTGTGTATATCCTTTTTAGGATATACATACACACGTATAACTGCATACTCGGCTATGCGATAATGCTTATCACCCTGCCCTTGTAAACCAATATTCATTTAACACTTATCCTTTCTAAGAAACATAATGAAATTTTGGGATGTGGTACTTTTTACACATTTTGACATTTGTGGTTGGCCTTTCTAGTTTTCTTATCCTTATCCCAAGCTCATAGTTGGACTTTTGGGTCACTAGTGTCGAAATTAAAACAAGATATCCATATATATACACAACATACACTCTATTATTCTAGTTGGAAATTATAAAGGGGAATCACATCTACATACTCTCACTAACATGAAAGGGACTTCATTTTTGGGATGCATACAATGTATAGGAAGGGGAAGTTATCAATTATATATCACAATTTTTCATCTTATCTAACTAAAAGCCTGATATCTTGGTGTCATTGGCACAATGAAACCTAAGGAAACTATTTCACACAAAAAAACAAAGAACTACATGGAGTCTGAAATGTAGTGTAATAATCGGTCGTAAGTTCACTCATCAGGTGACTACAAGGGTTAGGGATATTTCACATATTTCATATTTCATTATGATTTAATGTGTTTGTGAGTTTGTGTAAGTAGTTAGGGATTTTTTTTTAGGTTATAGGTACCCTCAGTGATCAAAGAGAGAATATCGGGTGATTGCTAGAAAGTGGTAGCAAAACCCTAGTGACATAGAAGAAAGAAAATTCGACCTTTTGTGCACTCACCAACTTCCAGGAACAGTCACCACCGCCTTGAGACACTCATGTCCAACATCAAGCTCTCATGTCTAGCATCATTCTCGTGTCTAGATTTAATGTAATTTTTATTAAATCATTTGGTGAACCCTCTCTTCTTTGAACTTATTTCCCTAGGGTCATAAAAACCCTCATGGATAAAAATAGGTCCTCCTCTCCCAAACATAATATGGCTGACACATGTCCGTAACCATTTTTTGATGATATCATTGTAGAATTGACTTTTGTTACCTTTATCGCAATCCTAAATATGATTCTTCTGTTCTTCAAAAACTTCTTGCTTTTCAAGGCACTCTTCATATTGGCCATGACACCCTCAATATTTAGATAGACTCCCCGATAAAAAAGTTTCTTCACATTCCCCTTCATCTTCTATAGTCACCCATGTTGTTGTACCTTCTTCTACTCCTATTATAGCACATGATAATATTATTGTGGATTATTTGCTTGATCATTTTCTTTATTTTGACAATATGGATACTAATAATGCTACTTCTAATGTTGAAAATGTAAATGTACATGATGTTGTTTATCTTAGTTGTCAAGATTAATGTAAAGTTACATCTCCTACACTTCCTACTTTTGAAAGTGATTTTAATCAATCCAATAATAAATATGATATTATTACTCGAGATCACCTCTTTGTATGTTGATGATAGACTTGATGAAATACTTTATTGTGGAAATATGACTGATAGTAATATCAATTATGATTCTGATCATGAACATGTTAGTGACGATGCTATTTCTCTTAAGCCTACTGAATGTAAATTTATTACTCCTCTCTCTTCTACTTCTGAATTTTTTTCTCATGATGATTCTACTCCTACCACTAGTAAACCTCTCATTGTATCTCTTGAGTCTACATCTAGCATTCCCATAGAGCCTCCATGTTCTTCTCCTCCTCTTCCACCTCCTTCTCCTCCTTCCACATCCACTACTCCTCACATTCCCATGATCACTCACAATGGAAAGATCCAACCTCTCAATATGCCTCTCACTTCACCAACCATTCCTTCACATGATATTTTATCTCTCATGCATGTTGTTGGCACTTTGCAATCTCAAGTTCATACACTCACCCTTGAAAGTAAAGCCTATTATGCTTCCATTGACAATAATTCTCTACATGGAAATCCTATTCCTAAAAAGATTCACAATTCTGATTTCCCAAATGAATTCATCATGCCTAATTTTTATTGTTTCGATGGCTCATGTATTCTTATTCTAATGATTCCTTGTTACTGAATGCATTTCATCATAACCTTGTTGATCATGCACTCCAATGGTATAATCATTTTCCTTATAGATCCATTAGTACTTATTATGACATGGAGAATGTTTTTTTAAGAAAATTTATTTTTAAAAATGGTCCTAAAGTCACATATGAATGCTTTCCTTCTTTGCATCAAGGAAAGAAAGAACCAATTGTAGATTACATTTTACACTTCAATTATTATATGCATCAGTTATTATTTCAGCCCATTGATTTAGAAAATCAATTTATCTTTTTCGTGGCTTAATTCCTACATTGAAAGAAAAATATTATATGATACATGTGAATATTTTACTCTCTTATGTTACAAAGTAATTGATTTAGAACAAGATTTAATTGCTGAACATATTATATCACCCCTTCTACTTCTTATACTACTTTATCATCTACTACTTCCTCTCCTCTTCCATCCATTAAGCTCCTTCCATGGTCCCCATCTTCGCCTCCATGCAAGCATCTTCCTTTCCCTCCATCGCATTAGAAATCACCCAAGTCTTCTTCATCTCCCACTCATGAACCATTACAATTATCACATAATACAAAGCCACATGATGTTACGTAAACCTTACTTGATAAGCGGTTCATCCGTTTACCTTAAAATCAACATCATTCACCTCACCGTTTACACCACTAGCATGACTAACCTTTCTGTAATTTCCACCGCATCAATGGACATCGTGATAATGACTCTATGATCTCCATGATCGCTTACAACAATTAGAAGATAAAGGTGTCAATTCTTTTCTCTCTTGCTCTCGTGAGTGCTATCTTTCTCATATTCTACATAAGTGTGCTTCCACCGTTATTCACTTGTCTCCTTCACCTCCATCTAAAGTAGTCATCCATCCACCTCCTAAGGTCATCATCCATCCATGTCCTCCATCCAATCCACATATAGTTGCATCATCTCATTCTTCAAAAATTTCTACAGTACCTCATTGGCTTCCTAAGCCCCTTTCTTCCGCACTTCCTCCCACCACACCTTCTATTCTTGGTTCCATTCCATCTAACATCCAATTTGACACTTATTCTCACACCATTAATACTTCACATGCTCCATATATTCCTTGTAGGCCTCTTAATCTCGGTATTTGACATGTAATTTCCATTTCATTACCCTATGACGTACTTTCGTCTTTATGGTTCACACTTGATTTCATTAAGGGAATATTGCATTAATGAACATATTGTTTCACACCTCATGTGATGTGCTTCATGTCATATATTTTATAACATATCTTTACACACAACAAACCCATTTCCTGATGACACACTCTTGTTTTATGGTTCATTCTTGAATGCCGGGGAATCTATCAATGAACCTTCTTCAACAATAGGAAATCACTCTTCTTCCCTCTCTCTTAATCATAATCACACACGATTACAACCATTGTTTTACATTCTCTCATCATAAAACTACTAATGCATCATTACAAATACATCTATTTTTATTCATCACATACTATGTTTTTCAATCTCATGTAAACGCAAATCCTATTCTAATAATTAATTATCTATTTCTTTCCACATCATCATGCATTTCAAATCAAAACAACCATTTCAACAATACATATCAACCCAAATTGTAAGCAAAAATCATCACATCATATACCAATGCACATCAACAACAATTTTTCACAATACAATCACTAGTGGGAAATCCCCCATGCATCACTACAACATATACAATATATCATACATCATCCTTGCTATCACTATATACAATTATGGGAGCTATAGAACTAGAAGCTTTGCCACTCACTCTACATTGTTGATCTCGAGCTCTACATCTCTCTAACTAAATCTATAATAACACGATCTCGACCATATGTTATGAAAATCAGTCCTATAGCTCACATATTTAGCAAAAACATCATATGCTAGAGCTCCTCCTCCAACGGTCTTTCTATCTCACTTAGTATCTGCACAAGCCTCATCATGCTCTCTCAATAACATAGTAGATGTGGCTGTTGCAATAGCCACTAGCTAGAATAAATGGAAACGCTTGCTCAAAATAACATCAACTCTCCCTAACATACCACCTCTCATGAGCACATCTAGAGGCACATTCAGCGTCAATGTGTGTATCGATGAATCTACAATCAATGACCAATAGGCATTACCTACAATCACATAAAACTACCATTAGTTACCACACACCTTCACAATATATGATAAATAAATAACTCACTAATATCAATGCATAATACTTACTTTCCGCTCTCCAAACTCGCTACACCATGTACATCGGGAGAAGGTACACCGCCCCTTTACTCCTCCAACCACTAGCCCACTTTGGATGCATCCACCACTACTAGAAATAACAACACCTATTGATGTGTCACCCACCACTCATTGTAGGCATGGGTGCACCCTACATCATCAACTGTATAGGCTCTATAGCCACATATACATCATCTAGATTAGGATGCACAAGTTGTGCCCATGTTAGGCTAGGTCTCGCTCCTACTCTTCTCATTGCTCTAGTAGATCTCAACCATACATATGGATCAAGAGGAAAATCTTGGGCCATGCAAAACTATTTAGATACTCACTCCCCCTAGAACAACTATGTCCTGGGAAGCGATCCTATAACCACATGATGTATCGAATGCACCGTAGATCCACACTATCCTCTACCCATTAACCATAGTATCTATACGGTCTCTATATAATGGACCGGGGACCATATGCTCTAAAGCATTGACTGTATGTGGTTGTATCCATCTTATTTCTACGGGTGGTGCCTACCCACCTCGCCTGCAAATATATCAGTCGATCTTAATCAATATGTGGCCCACTAAGTGGCCTCAATATCGTTATATGCTCATATTCCCATATGTGCAACAAATTCGTGGCTCCTAGTCCACCCCCATGATCCTCCTAAGTAAATATATACAAATCTCTATACAAGTGGGCCAATACACATTGTGCCCATGCATACCTAGTCCCATGCTCCTCTATACTACGAAAAATATCATGCATCTTATACAATATCCCAAATCTGCCACCCTCCACTACCACCGATGATGCTAAAATCACTGCAATAAAATTCTGCAACCATGAAACACTAGATCTCAATATCACATCTAAATTAATATGAATCTTTGGTTGTACATGTGGCTCTATAAAATACCACCTCACTACCATCATCTACCTCTAGGCATCCACTATAGTCATCACATGTACTCTCTCTCCTACAATAGGCAACCGTAATATCCTGTATACATCCTCCAGGGTCACTATCATCTCACTAGTAGGAAACCAAAATGTACATGTATCTGCGCACCATCTATTGCAAAAAGCAGATCAACATAGGCATATTATGAGGTACCTCCCCAATCTACCAATGTTCCAAAAATCGACACAATCCTATATATCCCACTCAACATATGACAATCCCAACATAAGAAATGTACTCAAATGGTGACCCTCGATGAAAATAGACATAATTGCCAACATTTTCTACGAAAATAATTACACTTACCGACTCATCGATTATTTGTGAAGCCACAACCACTGTTACCCTCACAAATCCGGTCAAACTCGCTGCTCTAACACATGACATTCTTACATATCGAGAGATCCAAATCTCAATCAATCTCGGTACAAATGAAATACTATTAAATTTTCACTATTACTATATATAGTAATTCCAATTTTTCCTATACTATAGTTACTATTTGTAACCACTTTTACAACTAATACACGTTGCATAGTTTCACTCATATCTTGATCCTCGTAACTTTGTTTCTCTTTTTATTTGTGCCATACGAGATGATAATTTCCTCCGCACCTTTGTACCATACAAATTTCAAAATTTCACCTTCACATCTGGGAACATGTACTATTCAATATCTATTCACATTATGACTATACTATATAATACTACTTCTCATATCTTCTGCTACAACATCTTATAGGTCTTTCTTTCAGCTCAGTGCTCATTTCTACACCCTTCACCCTTTCGTTGAAATGGGGGCATATAATCAAGATCATACCATAATCCCTCTCAAGTTCTGATCTGACAAGTAAACCGACACTCCTAGCATATTATTATTACAACTTTCTCTAATCTCATTTGAACAAAGAAATAATAATTCTATACTGCAATCAATACTTTATGTTATTTCAAATCTATTCCCCTAAATGAATCAATCTAGGGAAAACACAAAAAAACTCCCCATGAGTAATTTACTAAGTACACAATCTCTAAGAGATATTTTATCATTTAAGGAAAATCAATCAATCGATTCAATAAACACACTTGTTATATCTCCTAGATGACCTAACTTGGGAGATGCATTACATTACTATCGCTTCCAGATTACCTAGCTTGGAATCCATCTATAATTATTCAAATTAGAACACCCATTATTGTAGGAGTGGGGGAAATGAGACGTCATTTCCTTTCATATACTGCTCCTATATAGATTCTTTAATTAAAAAAACACTTTTTCAAACGAGAAATAATCATAACTAAATCAGAACTAAATTTGGTCTCAATCCATTTGCAACGGTTGGACCTTTTAGGGATGCAATCATGGATGAAGAGAAAAACTAAAAATCTCTCCCCAACACTCTTCCTCTGGTGGTAGGACACCCAAATCTTCCCATTTACAAATAAAATCTAATTGGGAATTGATCACTCCTTACCTCTTCAATATCCTTTGGCAACAATTCAAAATATCTGAAATATCCAAATCATGTCAACTATATCTCTAAGTTCTCCTTATGATAGTTTACTATCTCCACTTATGCCACATGGGTCAAAGCATTGATCCATGGTTTGAAATGCTACAACTTTCCACATTTTACGTGCACTTTGCAACACCGCTTTGCTTCTTCGGACTCTATACAAGTATGTTCCTTCTTTTAAATTACCTGAATTCCATTTGAATAACATAAAGGGGGAAAATGCAGACATAAAATCACACACATATTACTATTTTACTATGTCATCAGTATGTTGTTTATATGCATGGATCTTAAGTAAGAAAAGTATTCACTGGTGACACAATCCTTTGTCCATCCACTTGTTTTGATTATTTCTATTGTCTTGCTCTCTCACATCTGTCATTTCTATACCCAATTATGGTCAGGTCACAGGTATCCCTATCTATTAGTATTTTCAGATCTATCATCATTCATCCCAAGACACTAGCACCCATGCACTCCTGTCCATTCTGGGTGCTCATGTCCTCTTTGTTCTTTTTGTAACACCTAGATTTCGCTTCAAAAACTAAGGGAATTTTTTTATAACCATTTAATTAACTTGATGCCTTCAATGATTATCAACACACAACAGATTAATCCAACATACTAATTAAATTTATAAGATCCCTTAATTATTTTCATGTTGTAATGTTTAACATCATTACTTAGATCAACACTAAGTAATCTAACATTAATTAATATTCCATAATCCATCTTGACAACCTATGATAACCATGTACAACTGCAAAGGTTTACAGCTCCTTCTCAATCCACCTTCATCACTCTATATGGGCGATATACATTGTATATCATTGGCTAGACCTTCTTATATGTACAAAGAATCATCTGAATCTTCTCAGTGTTAGCCAGTGAAATATGTAATTAATTCACTCTAGCTCAAAACAAAACTAAAAGAAGAAATGGTGAACATACAATGTAATCAATCATTTTCACTACTATGTGCATAGTTATTTGGCATTGCATTAGCAAGCTGGTTCTGAGACTACACACAAACATACGAAACTTATCTTCCCTTCACTTTTGCACAATAGACTAAACATGGTATCATGATTCTTTTCCGTTGTCTTGGTATTAAGTTTAGAGTTAATAGTTTTAATTAATCATTCACAATAAGTAAAATATTAAATTCAAAATCCATAAGTATCTTGACTTGATAATTAGGTCCCTTGAATATTTTCAGTAGCACTTTAGGATTTCCTACGAGAAAGGTTTTTGTCATGTAATTACTTGCATCATTACACATTTAGTACCTCGCCGTAGTCATCCTAGCTGGTACAAACAAGGTTCCTGTGACATAATTGTTGCTCCATGATTCCTACATTTAAAAACTAATTAAAAATGATAAGGTATGATCATTTATGATAATTAGAAATCAATTTATCTTACTTTGTATACTTATGTAAGATGCATACAATTGTACTATTTTATGTGTAGTGTCATACTTTGTTCCATATCTTCATCATTGCTTTTACGGTGAAGTACAATTGAATTAGGTATGATTCTTGAAGATACTTCTTAATCTAAATCATGCATGTTTCTGCTTTGTTAAAAATGCAGTAGTATGTTTTCTTATTGTTTCATGCTTATACACTAACATTTATCATCATGTTAATCTATGTTTAACAATTACATCATAATTACTTATCTCTTTTAGTACAAGGTTATACTTCCTTGTTTATTTAACTACCTTTGTTATGAATTCAATTGATCATAATGAAATTTGATAAAAGTTTTATCATCTTAATCAAACTATAAACATCAATTCATAATGAAAACTTTCTTGTCATCAAAATAACAAAGTACATAAATCTCGTAATATGAAAACACTATAATATGAACCATAACCATTAATATTCATGATTTATAACCTCTATACATATTTACAAGTTATTATCAAATATAATCATATATTACAACAGACATATTTTACTTGAACCATTACAAGTATTTCTTCCCTTATACTAAAATTAAGTACAACTTCATTTATTACATTAATACGAACTAGTACAATAATAAACAAGGTATGTCGTAATCCAATATTTTATCTATTTCGTAATATTTTACAAACATGCAATCTAAAAGTAAAATATATGCATGGTCAGGCTCTCATCGAATCGGGATGGATCACAATCCCTAAACATGTTTTATCAATTATGAAACACATAAAATGAAATGATAACCTATCCCTATTCTTTAATATAGGTTTATTCAATTAAATTAACAATTATCTTTACACGGGGAAAATTTTAGTGGCATTTCTTTGCTAATTCACGAATATTTACATTTTTGAAATTTGGATTTGGCAATTTTTAAGAGTCACCCAAAGTAAAATTTCACCTAAATTTTAAGGTATAAGTCATTTTGGTGGGTCGGCTCACCTAGTGTTTATAATAAATTTAATATATGTATAATCACCTATGTGATTCAAATTGCTTGAATTTAGTTAGGGATACAATTTGATTATAGTTAGGGTTTTTTTAGGGTTATTATAAGGAGGCGTATGTATGTAACTGGAGGCTATATGCACATATGCATGAATACATCTTTTCATAGAACCTCCGACCGTGTGGAGGCGTCCAAGGTCGAGTTGGATCATTCAAGGATAACCATTTTCTTTAGACCCTTCATTTTCTTCACTTGAATTTTAAGTGAAGAAATTTCAGGGTTATAAACAAATTGATTAACATTCTTTCTTCATCCATAGAGGGTTTGAATTTTGAGATAGTTTATCTTCATTATAGACCAAAACTAATGTGATCCACGATCCACAATGTTTATGCAATGCCAAAATGGTGGCCAACTATACATGCGAGTTGGGTGGCTACATATGTCACCGCTCGAATGTTGATTCAAGAACACGGGCGGAAGCCCGATTAACTTTTATTAATCTTGATCAACCAACATTACATAGAATGGGCTGCAATATTTATAGATATTGCTGACAGAAAATACAAACATGAAACAAAGTTGCTGGTGAAACCTTATTCCAAAATACACAAACTTCCAATAATGTCCAGGAAGCACAAATGAATAAATACAAATATCTTTGTTAAAACTATAACAACATGTAGTGAGAAACAAATATGGTTTAGAAACCATATAACAATACATAAAAAAATGGTTTATATTATAACCATTATTATTTAATTAATAAAATTAATTAAATAAATATACTATGCATAATTAACCTAACATTCCCCCCCTTAATTGTGCATTGTCTGAAGAGATGAGGAGAGGAACTCTCTGAACAACTCAAACTTGTCACATGCAAGTGACTTTGTGAAGATATCTGCCCGTTGTTTAGTTGTTGGACAATATTGAAGCTGGATGTTGTGCTTCAACACATGTTCATGTATGAAATGAACTGTACCTCAATGTGCTTTGTTCTCTCATGAAAAACTAGATTGTGAACAAGTTTGATAACACCTTCATTGTCAACATACATGGTAGTAGGTTTTCTGTGGTATTCTAAGTCCTTCTAGTATGCGCGTAGCCAAATTGATTCACGATGACGGCTTCTCCTGTAGAACGATACTCGAGAATCTATGGAAGAACGAGAAACAAAGCGTTGTTTCTTGCTTCCCCATGATATTGGTCTAGATCCCATAAAGAATACAAATCTAGAAGTGGAGTTTCTATCATTAATGTTACCTGCGCATGATCCGAATCCAAATATCCAATCAAAAAGAAGTTTTCGTTCTTCTTGTATTCTAGACCAAGGTCCACTGATCCTTTGAGATATCTCCAAATGCACTTTACTGCTTTCCAATGACAAAATTTGGGTTCCTGCATGAACCTAGATAGATAGCTCACTGCAAAGCTGATATCTGGTTTAGTGTAGGTCAGGTAAATGAGACTCCCAATCAACTATCGATAGAGAGTGGCACTTACCTTAGGAGATGGATCTGAATGAGATAAGTGTAATCTATTCTCCATAGGTGTAGCAATCGGTGTGCAATCCACCATCCTAAACTTCTCGAGCATAGTCATGGTATATTTCATCCGAGAAATGAAAATATGATTCTCTTTTCGCCTCACTTCCAATCCAAGAAAATAGTGCATCATCTCGAGATCGGTCATGTCGAATGATCGATTAAGATCATTATTCGTTGCATTGATCATCCTCACTAAACTGCCAATGATGACTAGATTGTCGACATAGACAACAATAATCACCATCTGCCCCCTTTCTTTTTGAGGTAGAGATTGGGATCGTATGGATTTCTAACAAATCCATGTTGTACGAGATGCTCATCAATCTTGATGTACCATGCCCAGGGGTGCTTGTTTTAGACCATATAGAGATTTCTTGAGTCTACATACCTTTGCTTCTTGACCAGGTACAACATATCCCTCAGGTTGAGTCATGTAGAATTCTTCTTGTAAATCTCCATTTAGGAAGGCACTTTTTACATCCATTTGGTGAACTTTCCATCCAAACTGAGCAGCTAGAGCAAAGATCATCCTGATCATTTTGATCTTAGATGTGGGAGAAAATGTCTCCTCATAGTCAATGCCTTCTTTTTGTGCGTACCCCTTTGCTACAAGTCTCACTTTATACTTGTCCACTATCCCATCTGCTTTGTACTTAGTTTTAAATATCCATCTACATCCAATGGGTTTCTTCCCTAGTGGAAGATCAACAAGTTGTCAGGTGTTATTCTTCATCACTGATTGATATTCATAATCCATGGCATCTTTCCAAGATTTTGACTGTAGGGCTTCCTAGACTGTAGAGGGCTCATCTGATTCAATAACTCTACTCATCAAAGCAAAGTTAACTTCTTCTCTTGCTTTATTGTGAGTCTGTGGTCCAGGGGTGGATGTATCGGTGGAGCATCCAATCTTGCATCTCGTAATGTACTTGTACACCATTTAGGCATATGTTGAACTATTCCCATGGGTTATGGTTCTATCTGATCAACACCATCATCCCCATCATCACTTTCATCTTCTGAGGGAACATCAGCTTCAATTTTTACAATAGGTGAAAAATCTACATCTTGTGAGTCCGGAGGAGGAGTCTCTGCTTCCTTCTTCTTGAAAAACTCAACATCTTTGCTAGTGTAGAATTTTCTAGTCTTAGGATCCATCAATCTATACCTAAGAGTCTCTTCATTGTACCCAATGAAGATGAGTTTATGTGACTTCATATCCAATTTCTTTTTGTTCTGTTTGGGTATATGCATGCTTGCTTTGCACCGAATGCTCTGAGGTGTGAAATGGATGGTTTCCTTTTTGACCACGATTCTTGTGGTGTTATTCCATCAAGAGCAATTATGGGTGCTCTATTCAACAAATACACTCTTTTGTCTTTTTGCTTCTGCCCAAAATGTCTTTGCAAGTCCGGAATCATCGATCATGCATCGCACCATTTCCATGATAGTATGATTTCTTCTCTCAACAACACCATTTTGCTGCGGTGTGTGTGGAGGAGGCATTTGTCGATGAATCCCATGAGTTTGTAGGTAGTCTCTGAACTCATCACTGGTGAATTCCCCCTCGATCTGAGTGGAGAGTTTTGATGTGATGACCAGTTTCTTTCTCAACTGCTACTTTGAACTTTTTGAAGGTTTCAAATGCTTCACTTTTCTTGCGAAGACAGAAAATCCACATTTTCCACGAATAGTCGTCAACACAAAGCATGAAGTACTGGAACCTCAGAATGACTTAGCTACAGTGGACGCAAAGATCAGTATGAACCATGTCAAGTTTACCATGAGCTCGAAATGTACTCTTATGGAATGAAGCTCTGTGTTGTTTTCCTGCTAGGCAGTGAGGACACTTGTCTGTATCCTTTTGAAGAGATGGTAGCCCATGTACCATATTACACCGCGAAGTGTTTCAAGATATTTGAAACTTACATGACCAAATCTTCAATGCCACAACTATGCTGAGGTGGAGTTCTTAGCCACTAGTGCTTGATCATCTTTGTGAACAAAATCAAGTTGGAACATGCGTTCCACATTGGAGGATTTTGCAATTATTTTCAAGCCTCTTGATTTATCTCAAATCAAACACGTTTTCTTGCCGGATTGACTATTAAAGTCAATTTTTAGGTTGTGATCTAGGAGTTGACTAACTGAAAGAAGATTCTTTGTCAACCTAGGGACATATAAGACATCTGATAGTCTGCATTTGCGTGAACCAAGGGGTAGAAAAATGTTTCCAATCCCCTGAACTGTGTATGAAGAATCATCTCCCAACGAAACATGATTTTTTGATGGCGTGTCCCTCATTAAAATAAACCAGTCTCTGTGGCCGGTCATGTGTCAAGTGGCTCCCGAATCAACATACCAGACATCACTAGATGACGTGGATGGTTCACTTGATCAAGCAGTGAACAAGAAGTCTTCATTGTCTGACTGTTCTTATTGCTCAACAATATTACCTTGCTGGTGGGGTCTTCTTTTCCAGTTCCCCTTTTTCTACCCGTGATTTTTGTTAGAATGTCCCTTGTAAGATTGTTGTTGTTGTGGTCCAGAGTTGCTGGATGAACCTTTCTTATAAGTGTTATACCAACAATCTTTTAAGTCATGTCCTCTTTTGCAGATTGGACATTGCTTCTTTTGTTGATTGTCCCCATGATATTGATTTTGATGTTGGGACTTCTTATAGGAATTAGGTTTTCCTTTACCTTTTCCTTTCCATTTTTGATGTGAAGACAATGCCTACTCCTCTTCATCATCCTTATTGTGTAATGCTTCCTCTTGTTGCAGTAGGTTTACCAGTTTGTCAAAACCAACTATCGTATCTGACATGTTTAGTGTTGTGACAAAAATGTGGTAAGAAGAGGGGAGTGCTCTCATAACAATGGGAACGAGAGCATCATCTATGACTGGTTCCCTGGGCTAAAAGTGAAGCCCTCAATTCTGTAACTCTTCTTAAGAAAGCTTCAATTTTCTCATTCTCGCTTGAATTTCAATGTATGTAATCGACTCTGCAAATTCAAGTATAATATTCTTGTTCTTTGCCTCGTATACTATGCTCAATTTATCCCATGCTTCTTTTTCTATTTTGGCATCTCGAATGTGGGCTTACACATCATCGGAAACTCCAAACAGATGATGAGTTTGGCCTTCTGATATGCTTTATCAAACTGCCGTTGTTGTGTTGTATCGGTGGTGATCCGGTCAAAGTACCATTCAAAAGCACCAGATCTCTTCAAACTCAAGTTGTGTCTTGATTTTAGTCTTCCACGTAGCATAGTTATTTCCTCCGAGAAATTGTGAGTTTGGAAGAAAAAATTTGGGGGCATTGGTGCTCATTTTACGAGAGATCACCGATGTGGTTTGGCTCTTATCACTCCAGGTATTAGGTCTCTTAATCTATATACCATTAGTCTGATATATTGAACCTTTCTATATACGCGCCCTTCTGATATACCTGTCGGTATGTGGAAGAAGCTCACCCTTTCTATATACCTGGTGGTACGTGAAAGAGGTGTTAACGTACGTGAAAGAATTCAATACGTGGTACCAAGATAGTATTGATGGGGTTTGTGCGATTATTGACATCGGCTCAAAGAAATATCCTCATACGTGCGTGTAACTTCACTATATACTTGGATAATTTCTCAGTCTGGATTTATGTCATGCAATCGTTCACAGATAGATGGGATGGTTCATAGTGTGTGCACTGTGACCTTATTACTCCTCGTCGATTTATAGGGATGATGCCCAGACGATGTTGTTGTAGCTATATTAGGTGTTAAGTGTAGTAGTAGTCACGATGGATTTACCTATAAGCGCTTTCTAGAGGCACTATATATACCGAATGTTGCGAATGAGATCTAGGATCTCGTCAGTGTTACAAAACCAAGTTTTTATTGTTTTTTATTACAATTCTGCTAGTTTCTGAGTAGTTACAAAGTTTGCAGTTGACTATGGAAACCTGTAAATTAGTATAATATTTTGAAGTATACAAATTACATTCAAAAATTTGGAAAAATTAAATGGCAGCAATTTTTTTTTGTTTTGTGGGCCCTGGTGACCTCTTGAGCCCAATATGAACAGAAATTCAAAGAATTGTAGAAAACCAGCTGAAAATGCAATTTTTAGATGGGTATCCTTTTGCAAAAAAAATGTCCGAAATGAAAAACTAGGCCGAATGGGAGAAATTTTTTTTTTACCCTAAAATAGGGATTTCTCCGCTAAATTTAGTTAGTTATAACTAAATTCAAAATTTTCGCTAAAGTTAGCGGTCCCGCCAACTTTTTCCGCCAAATTCAAAATTGGTTTAAAAGAGTTGTTGGAGGTGGGTTTTGAACCCGAAACCTCATATCCCCAAGTCGCATTCACTAACCAACAAGCCTCAATGAGCGCTTGGTATTGAAAACAAAGCAACATGTATTAAAAGAAAGGAATTTTTAACTGACCTTTTTTTTTTAAAATGTAGCCTGGTAGGTTTGTACTCCACGTGGCGGTCTAGATGGAGGGTAGTTTTAGGGTTTCCTCTGAAACGTGATATCTTCTTTAGCTCCTTGTTATTTGTTTCATTTTTCTTTGTGGTTTGTTTCTTCCTTGTTTTGTGTAAACATTACTTGTATTGATTTATCCCTTCCTTTTGCTGTCGCCGCCTATGCTCAAATTTTTCTTTCTATTTGCAAATGACCTGATTGACCCACTTTAAATTGAAGATTTTATTCTCCACCATTTTTTTGTTTGCATTTGCTATTTGCACAGGTCGCAGAGATGCTACCGACTGACCGGTGCACAAGGAAAACGTTGGAGGATGCTACTTTTTTTTTAATGCCAATGGATATAAGACACGATTTGCTACAGGTTTGTTAGTGTCGATTTTTCTTTGAACAAAGAAACAAATCAAATGCTTATACCATTTGGTCATATGAAGTTGGCGTAGGAGAGCGGGTGACTCGTGAGGGGCTTGGTCGTGTAATGAAGCAACACGGAGCTTGAGGGAGGCAGGGTCATTGATTGTTGGTGCAGATCATATGGAGATCTCAGGTGGCTCGATAAAATCCACATGAGACAAAGACAGCCCACAGGCTCAACTCGTGACCACTTTCTTGGTGCAGATTTGTAAATACAAATTGCAGTTGTGTAGAGGTAGAGGGACCGGCCCTTTTCAAAATGACTCGACAGAGCAACCAACATACAATAACCCGAATGAAAAGCAATACACAGTAGGGTCTTGCTTCAATGGCAGGCTTGTCTAGGTGTTCGGTCTTCAACCTTCCAATGCAAAGACCTCCAAATTTGATAACAAACAGATAATATTATCTGTACAAAACCCCTGAATTGATTTTTTTAAAAATTTATATATTTTCAATACATTAAAGCAAATTTTTCGCAGTGCGGGGTGCACCAAAGTGTAAAATAAATTTGCATTCCAAACACCTGGAACGAACTAGGGGATGTGAGGAGGCAAGGATGAGGCTGGGAGGTTGCAGGAGGCTGCACATGCTCTCTATTGTTGCATACTCTTCTCCAATCTTCTCTATCTCTGCTGCACTCTCTTTCCACTCCTTCACAGGTCCAGATTTTTGCTCTGGTACCAAATGTTGATTCAGCAATAGGGGCAGAAGCCTGATTAAATTTTATTAATCTTGATCAACCAACATTACATAGAATGGGCTACAATATTTATAGATATTGCACAGCCAAATACAAACATGAAACAAAGTTACACAGGTGCAACCATATTCCAAAATACACAAGCTTCCAATAACATCCAGGAAGCACAAATGAATAAATACAAATATACTGTTAAAACTATAACAACATCCGTGAGAAACAAATATGGTTTAGAAACCATATAACAATACATAACAAAAATATGGTTTATATTATAACCATTATTATTTAATTAATAAAATTAATTAAATAAATATACTGTGCATAATTAACCTAACACCGATTTGCATATGAAGCCACTCGAGTGCACATGTAGCCTCGACTACATATGTAGTCGCCACCTATGTATGTAGCCGTTTGATGCATATGCGGCCTGCACGACTTCATATGCAACCACTTGGTTGCATATGTACCCGTCGAGGTGCTGTCATGTTGATAACCATATAGAATACCGACTACCTTTTTTCCTTTTTCGCGAATCATTTTTTTGGATATTTGCCATTTTTAAAAACTTCCATTTACGAGAATTGCCACCCATTCTATAATAATTTTTTAGAGAGGGTCCAATTGAACCCTTTCTTTACAATGAAATTATTACTTTTCGAACAACCATCAATAAACTGAATTAGTTATTCAACAGTCCTTTAATGTAAAAATATTTGCAAGAAATGTTTCTTTAGACATCTATAATCAAGTTCTAATCTTCGTTATCTATTTATTGACTAAGTTATAAAACTTATATAGACATTATTTCCTATGCCAGTTTAGCCAAATGGAGATTCGATATGCAACAACATCACATGTTCAAACAATCACTAATACTTTTACGGTTATATGCATACACGAAAATGTATACCCAAAAGCTTTAAATATTTCAAGAGTATTTTCACAATATCTAATAGAATAGTAAATATCTATTCTCTTTAGAGGAACGATATTACATTTACCTATTTTATAGTCACTTATTAAATCCCTCTTGAGAAATTAATATATATACAAAGGTTCCTTTTAAAATTTATGAAATAATTGTTAAGAGTAAACCTAGTGGTTTTCCTTATTAAGTTATAATAGACTCAATGCATATGCCTTATGGGGAATGAAGCATACTTAAGGAATCATCAAGATGCTTGATATGGGTACCCATTCACAATATACGATAAAACTTCCTATACAACCCATTATTTTCATTTTTCATTGAAACCCATAACCGAGGAGGCAACAACACATTTCAGGGAAGGAGGATACTCCCCATTGAACTTAAATAAGTGTGTTTCAATGATTAATATTCTATAAGTCAACACAAACATTGACCAAGAATTTCAATACACCGTTTACACCTAAACTAAATTATGCGACTAATTTAAGGAGGAAACATCAACTTCATACCCTTCCCAAATTCAAGTTAGTAGAAAAATGAAATATAAACCATTTAACCCATTAATGAGTTTACTATGAAATGTATAAGGGTAGCTCAAAAAGTTTAGTATAATGGCGAAAACTAAGAAGGCCATTAACATGAATGGTTCATTATTTGACCATTGAGCTTTATGACCTTGCTAGTTGCTCTCATGTAAAGATTAAATACTAGAATATAGTATTACTGTAAACCCATGAATAGATGATGTGAATCCCTTCTACCTAGTGAATATTAGAGATGCCTCTCATCCAATAACATCAAGACTAATTTATGATTTCCAACAAAATATTTTTAATTCAAAATATATATATATATATATATATATATATATTTTCAGATTTCAATCAGGTTAGATTACCAATTAATGCTCTATATTTTAGAATTTAAACGACATATTTTTGGATTAGAAATCCACGCCTTTAAATTGCAAGATTACCTTGCTAAATAACCAAAAATATTAGAATACTTTCTTCATAGGATCAAGCAATTTTTTTCTTCGAAAACTCAAACATAATAAACCCCAAAATGTCTTGCATTATAAACCCATTTTTATTGCCTTTTCTAGTCGATTTTCTATGTATTTCGGAAGAAAATACCATGCAAAATCTGCCGAGAATAGCTTCATATTTCCTTGCATAACTTTCTAAGAGCTCAAAGCATAACCAAAATAATCAAAATAAAAACAAATTTCATGTCGCTATATTCCTAGAGAAGCTTCACACTTTCCTATAGCTAGTACATGCATTGAATGCATTAAATTCCCTCTATTCCACATTCTATATATTTTTAATTTTAGTTGTATCCCTTCTAAAAATTCTGTGGTATTTGAAGGTACATGTATTTTCTATAAAACTTATCACTTATTTCACTAGTTGCATAGTGGAGTGTATCAACCAATCAATGTTTGGCATTTAACCACTTGTATGGATTTTAAACCAACAATTAATTTAATTAACAAACAATTAACTTTGCATGGGTTGTTAGTCGACCACCTAAAAATAAACCAAACAATACCATTCAACTATGGTCAAATTAATTTGATATCCATACAAAGTAAGACCAATGTATATGGTCAAAAGAGCAATCATCCTATCAAAAGAAATCACCACCTTTTTTAACAATTTACTTTCCATTAAAAATGAATATAACCAAGTTAACATAGCCATACATGTCAACTACATTACCATTCTCCATCTTACTTACCAATGCATATGGTCTAAGACCATAATATTAATCTTTTATTAAACCTTGTATATTGCCCTTAAGTCAAAACATTGTTAAACAAATCATTCGCCGCAATGGAGTATTGATCAGCCAAAGACAATTGCCAACCAACAATATTAATCCAAATGCATGGTGATCATTCGTTAAATGATAAATACATTACGATCATGCTATAAAATAGATTATTAAATAATCGTAATCAAGTAAACCGTATTAATATTTTACCATAATAAAGATACTTAAACTTTTACCTGCAATCCAAAATTTACTTCTAGTTATAGATCATTTTATCGCCGTAGCATCAATGATTGTCATAGTATCAAAAGGATTTAGTAACCTTCAACATTATCCCTTATTTTCACATGATGAAATAAAATATATTGCAACCATGTATAAATTCAATCATACTTTACAAGTCATTATTTCTAGCAAAAAGATGAAAAAATATTATTATAGGTACATAAACCAAGTAAAGTATTTAATCATCAAATCATCACACTCAACAAGGTAAGCAATCTCTTACAACAAATAAAAACAAGAATAGTTATAAATGTTAAGTACTTTATGAATGCTTGGCGACAAACACTGTTATGTGGTTGGGCATGTAACTACACATTATGTATATCCTTTTCAGGATATACATATGCATGTATAGATGCATACTCAATTATGCAACAATGTTTATCACCCTGCCCTCACAAACCACTCTTCATTTAACATTTATCCTTTTTAATAAATAGAATGAAATTGTGGGATGTGACATACTTCCCCTAATGAATCATCATCTTGATGATTTAACTCATTAATAATGATCAAAATAATCAAACAAAGATTAATATCATATAGCTAAGGAGAACAATCAACATTTTCATCCAAAAACTTGCAATTTTCTAGATTTCAGTCTATCTGTTTTCAAATTTATTGGCTGTAACAACCTTTCAACCATTAAAATCGTCACACAGTCATCAATATGACATAATTTTTATCATTACAACCAATCATAATATACACTAATATTTAATGCACATAACATATAGCCAAAATAAATTTATATATCACTAAAACAAATAAGGAAACATTATTTTTAATTTCCCCATTCTTCCCAAGTTGTTTTGTTTCATTAGAACACTTGTTTTTCAAACCATTAAATCATTGTCTTACGTTGAAACAACCAATATTAATCGTATCATCATAAGTCCCTAATTGAGCTTATGTATAACTCTAATTTCCATGATGAATTTAAAAATGTTGGTGTTGTATTGAATGACATATGTATGTGGTTTATGAACATTTCTTCTCATATTAAAAAGAAAAATTAGATTTCTCATTCAGTTTTTAGCTAATCACTAGATACAACAAACTCAATCATACTAGTGTTATACTAAAACAACATCAGGAAGTCCTTCATAACTTACTTGACATCTTGTTAGGAACAACTTGTTCCTTTTCTTGGGTGTTAGCCACTACAACGTTGTTCTGCTCCTTTTTGTTGGAAATTACAAAAATTTTTACTATTGTGTTCATCCTGGCAGTCCACATTTACTGCCATATATTTTCCATCACTTTTCCCTAAAAGTTTAGGTGAGAAAGAGTTGAGGCTCTTTTTATACTTTTTCTCTTTACGAGTTTTAATTTATTACTGATTTTGTTTTATCCTTTTTGGCTTTTCGAACACTTCTTTCTGAAGAGACAATCCATGCCTATCTACTTCATCTACCCTTTTTGGGTTTAATTTTCATATTGGATTATAGTTCCAAAACCTTCCATCAAAGACAGTTCAACAGTCTAGCGATTCCCTCACTGATTACCACCAATCAGTTCAAGTTATTTTACCTTAAATTGATCATTTCTACTCATTACCAACTTCTCAAAGGAAGTTATCCGGTTTGAGTATCTTGAAGGATTATTAGAATATATATCTAACTTCTTAATTTCCAAACTTACAATATAATATGGTCCTGCTCATTTTCCATGGTATATCTTTCATATAACCATTTTATTCAGCTAACGAAGTAAAATGTTTAATTTACATGAGGGCCCATTAAGTCTAAGAGCTGCAGCATTTATATATGATACCAAAATGTAACACCTAGATTGTGATTCAAAAAAGTAAGGGATTTTTTTATAACCATTTAATTAACTTGATGCCTTCAATGATTACCATCATGCAACATATTAATCCAACATACTAATTAAATTTATAAGATCCCTTAATTATTTTCAAGTTTTAATGTTTAACATCATTACTTATATCAACACTAAGTAATCCAACATTAATTAATATTCCAAAATCCATCTTGACAACCTATGATAAGCATGTACAACTACAAGGTTTTACAAATCCTTCTCAATTACCCTTCATTACTCTATACGAGTCGATATACATTGTATATCATTGGCTAGACATTTTTATAGGTATAGAGAATCATGTGCATCTTCTTAGTGTCAGCCCAATGAAGCATGCAATTACTTCACTCCATCTCAAAACATAATTAAAATAAGAAATGGTGAACAAACAATGCAATCAGTCATTTGTAATACTATACACAGTTATTTTGCGTTGCGTTAGTAAGATGGTTCCGAGTCTACACAAAAGCCTACGAAACTTGTCTTCCCTTCACCATACAACCATATAAACATACTATCAAGATTATTTTCCATTGTCTTAGTATTAAGTTTATAGTTAACCATTTTAATTAATCATTCACAATAAGTAAAAGATTAAATTCAAAAGTCGTAGGTATCATGGCTCGATAATTGGGTCCCATGAATCATGTCAGTACCACCTTAGGATTTTCTACAAGAAAGGTTTCGATCACGTAATGACGTGCGTCATTACTTGTTTGATACCTTCCCGATAGTCATCCTAGATGACACGGACAAGGTTCCTGCATTTTACAATCAATTCAGAATGATAAGATAACATCATTTATTTTCATTAGAAATACATTTATCTTAATTTGTATACTTATGTGGATGTATACAATTGCACTATATTTTTTAGCGCCATACATTGTTCCATATCATTGTAACTTCTTTCACACTAAATTACAATAGAATCGGGTATGATTCTCAAAGATATTACTTAATCTCAATCATGCATGTTGCTGATGTTAAAAATGGAGAAGTATGTTTTCTTATTGTTTCATGCTTATACACTAATATTTATCATCATGTTTATTTGTGTTTAACAATTACTTCATATTTACTTCTCTTTTAGTACATTGTTATACTTGTTTATTTAATCATCTTTGTTACAAATTCAATTGATCATAATGACATTTGATAACAATTGTATTATCTTAATCAAACATCAACTCATAATGAACACTTTGTTGTTAAAACAATGGTACATAAATCTCGTAATACACAAACATGTTATAATCTAAATCATAACCATTAATATTCATGATTTATAACCTTCATACATAGTTATAAGTGATTATCAAATATTATCGTATATTACAACATGCATATTTTCCTTGAACCATTACAAGTATTTATTCCCTTATACTAAAATCAAGTAAAACTTCATTTATTACATTAATATAAAATAGTACAATAATAAACAAGGTATGTAAGTAATCCAGTCTTTTATTCATTTCGTAATATTTTACAAAACTACAAGCTAAAAGTAAAATATATGCATTGTCAAATCTTGAACTGGTATGGATCACAACCCCTAAACATGTTGCATCAATTATGAATCACAAAGAATGAAATGATAACCTATCCTCATTATTTAATATAGGTTTATTTAATTAACTTAATAATTATATTTACAATGCAATTGTTATTTTTCGAACAACCATCAATAAACAAAATACTTATTCAACAAATTGTTAATGTAAAAATAATGTGGAAAGAGAACACGGAGCTGTGGGAATACCTGCAAATCGGGGGCCTGTCTAATTTCATCGAAAGGATCCAAGGCTTCGACCAGGACATCTCTATCAAGTTCACCCGGGGTTGGAAGAACAAAACAGTCAAATATAATAACATGAAAATGGAAATCATAGAAGAGCTCATAGCTCAGATCACGGGCCTCAGCCTGGAAGGCACAAAATTCTTCAATAAAAAGGTAGACAGGGAGGTTGAAACCAAGAAATTTCTGGAAGAGGGAGAGAATCTTGAGTTCGTGACTGCTGGCCTCAAGGTGGAGTCAATCCCTGAACCATTTTCTGAACTAGCCAAAATGGTGGTAAGGTATGTTACCCTTGAAGGAAGATATGTGACTATACCTCAAAAACATCGATTTTTTCGAATCATTTTCGTAGAAATAACATTATCAGCTTTCCTCATTATCTGATTAACTCCTTGGAGAAATCCATAAGGGAAGTTCAAAGCCACTCTAGGGCTGTCCCTTTACACCAAGGCCTTATCCTTTTGATTCACCGCCATTTCTCCAACTGCCCTCCGGTGAATCCTATCCCACCTCCCTCCTCCATACCTACTCCTGCCCACACTGCTCCCACTACCCCCTGCTAAAAAGAAAGAATGAAGATGCGACCTCCAGCAAGAAAAGCAAGAGCCTCAAAGCCAAAATCCCTGCTTCCCAACGTGTCCTAAGGAGCCACAAGGATTTAGAACTAGCTGAAAGCCTTCTGCATATCAGCAGGCCGGTGGAGGAGCCCAAAGAGGAGGATTTGCTGGATAGGGTGGATAGATTAGAAAAGGAGCTTCAAGAGCTCAAAGGAGCTATAAAAAACATGGAAAGAGCTAAGGGTAAAAGGATCCTTCAAAGTGAGGAGGATGAGGGGGTTATTGGTGAAATTTTCAAGAAACTACAGTCCCTGGATGGCAGATTGGGGAATGCTAAAAGCCGAAATGACTGCATATTGTCTGCCCTCAAAAGCATTTACAACTTCATTGAGCAACATGTCCACAGTGTTTGCAGTTTAAGTGGGATCAATGAGGATATATGGGGCCCTAAAGAGAAAAGGGACATTGCAATTGCCCAAGCTGATCTTCAAGACCCCTCTCAGGCCACTGCCATTGCCTTCTTCATGTCACTGCAGGCTATCAAAACCAAAATTGACAGAGCCATCAAGTAAAGGGCTGTAGTGATGCTGTTTTTTGGCTGCGATGTGGCTGTCATCGGGCGGTTCTGGAGCTGTTTTGCGGTGGGGCTCCTTATGTTGTTTCTCTTTTGGTTCCTTTTTGTTCTTGCCTTCTTTTCTCTGGATCTTTGTACGTTTAGATCCTGTTTTCTCCTTTATTGTAATATTTGGCTGTTGAGCCTTCCTTGGTTGACTATTCTGCCCTTCTCTGGGCTGCTTCTTTAATCTTTTCTATCTGGCTTTTGAGCCCTTTTGTATTCAGGGTATAGTCCCTTCAAAACTATTTGCCCTTAATAAAAAAATGTAAAAATACTTGCAAAAATGTTTCTTCATAAATCTATAATCAAGTTCCAATATTAGTTAACTATTTATTGTATAAGTTATAAAACTTATATAGACATTATTTCCTATGCCATTTATCCTAATGTAGATTCGATATGCAACAACATCACATGTTCAAACAATCACTAGTACTTTTACGATTATATGCATACCCAAAACCTTTAAATATTTCAAGAATATTTTCACAATATCCAATACAATGATCAACATATATTATCTTTAAAGGACTTGATATTACACTTACCAATTTTATAGTCACTTATTAAATCCCTCTTGAGAAATTAAAATATATGCAAGTTCCACAGAATAATTGTTAAGAGTAAACTTGGAGTTTTCTTGATTAAGTTTGAATGGAATTAATGCATAGACCTTATGCGGAATGAAGCGTGCATAAGTAATCATCAAGATGCTGATATGGGTACTAAGTCACAATGATAGACAATAAAACTTCCTACACAACCCATTATTTTCATTTTTCATTGAATCCCATAATCGAGGAGGCAAAAACACATTTCAGGGGAGGAGACTCCCCATTGAACTTAAATCGGTGTGTTTCAACAATTAAGATTTTTAAGTCAACAAAAACATCAACCAAGAATTTTGATAAAGCTGATTACACTTAAAACGAATTACTACGAGTAATTCAAGGAGGCGACTTCAACTTTGTACCCTTCCCAAATTTGGTTCACAAAAATATACACCATTTAACCCATTAATAGTTTACTATGAAATGTATAGGGGTCTCACATAAGTTAGTGTACTAGCCGAAAACCAAGATGGCCATCAACATGAATGGTTCATTATTTGACCATTGATCTTTATGACCTTACTAGTCGCTCTCATGTAAAAATTAAATACAAGAATATAGTATCATTTGTAAACCCATGAATGGATTATGTGAATCCTTTCCACCAAATGAATATTATAGATTCCTCTCATCCAATACCATCAAGACTAATTTATGATTTCCAATCAAATATTTTTTTTGAAAAACACATATTTTTTTTTCAGATTTCAATTAGGGTTCGATCACTAATTAATGCTCTATATTTAAGAATTTAAACAACACATTTTTGAGTTAGAAATCTATGCCTTTAAACTACGAGCTTCCCTCTCCGAATAACCAAAAATACCAAATATTTTCTTCGAGATGATCAAAAAAAATCATTCCAAAGCAAACTCAAAAAATCAAACACAATAAACCCCCAAAATCTCTAGCATTATAAACCCATTTTTATTGCCTTTTCTTCTAAGGTTTTCTATGTATTTTTATTAGCAAAGCCCATACAACATCTCGAGATAAGAATAAATTCCTATTTCCTTACATGGCTCGCTAAGAGCTTGACATAAAAAAATCAAAATAAAAACTAATTGCATGATGCTAGCTTTCAGAGAAGATTCATGTTTTCCAGTAGTTGGTACATACATTGAATGTATTCAATTCTTCGTGCCACATTGTGGCTCTTTTTTAATTTTAGTTGTCTCCTTCTAAAAATGGTGATGGTGTTTGAAGGTGCATTTATTGTCTATAAAACGATCAATCATTTCACTATTTAAACAAAGTGGAGTGTATCCAACAATCAATTTTTGGCATTTAACCTCTTACATGGAGTTCAAACCGAGTGGTCGAAGACTTTTAATTAAAAAAATTACATTTGCATGGGTCGTTAGTTGACCATGTACCGATAAACAAAAAAATTCCATTTGGCTATGGTGAAATTAATTTTATTTCCATACAAAGCAAGACCAATGTATATGGTTGAAGGTACATAAAACCTATCAAAGCCAACCACCACCATTTTTTTAACAATTTACTTTCCATAAAAAGGAATATAACCAAATAAAAATAATCATACATGTCAATTACTTCACCATTTTCCATCTTACTTACCCATTCATATGGTCTAGGACCATATTATTAATCTTATATTAAACCATGTATATTTCCTTTAAGTCAAAACATTATTAAACAAATCATTAACCACAATGGAGTATCGATCATTCGAAGAAAATTTTCGATCAACAAGATTAATAAAAATGCTTGGTGATCATTTGTTAAATGATAAATATGTATGATCATGCTATAAAACATATTAGTAAATAATCGTAATCAAGTAAACCATGTCAACATTTTACCATAATAAAAATACTTAAATTTTTACCTTGCAATCTAAAATTTACATGTTTCAGTTGCAGACCATTTTATCGTTGTACAATCAATGATCATCATAGTATCAAAAGGATTTAGCAACCTTCAACATTATCCATTATTTTCACATGAAGAAATAATATATATTGCAACTATGTATAAATTCAATCATACTTTGAAAGTGATTGTTTCAGAACAAGATGAAACAAAATATTATCATAGGTACAAGTAACCAAGTAAAGTATCCAATCATTGAATTATCACACTAAAGCAAGGTAATTAATCTCTTACAAAAATTAAAACAAGAATAGTTATAAATGTTAAGTACTTTACAAATGCTTGATGATAAGCATTGTTACATAGTTGGGGATATAACATGTGTAGGTGTGTATACCCTTTTTAAGATATACATACGCACATATAACTACATACTCAGCTATGCAACAATGCTTATCACATTGCCCTTACAAATCAATCTTCATTTAACACTTATCCTTTTGAAGAAACAAAATGAAATTGTGGGATGTGACACTTTTTTACATTTTTGGTTGTCCTTTCTAGTTTTCTTATCCTTATTGCGAGCTCATAGTCAGACTTTTGGGCCACTAGTGTTGATATTAAAACAAGAGATCCATATATATACACAACATACACTCTATTATTCTAGCTAGTAATTCTAAAGGGAAATCATAGCTACATATTATCACTACCATAAAAGGAACTACATTTTTGGGATGTATACACTCTATAGGAAGGGAAAGCACTCAATTCCATATCACACATTTGAATCTTATCTAGCTACAAACCCACTATTTTGGCGTTATTCATGAGAGGGAAAGCTAATGACACTATTTCACATACAAACACAAGGAACTACATGGTGTTTGGAATGTATTGTATTTTTTAGTCATAAGTTCACTCATCGTGTGTGGTATCGTGGTTAGTTTGACTTCACATATTACATATTTCATTCTAATTTGATGTGTTTGTGAGTTTGTGTAGGTAGCTAGGAATTATTTTGCAAGTTACATGTACCCTCGGTGATCAAAGAGAGAATATTAGGCGATTGAAAGAAAGTGGCAGTGAAACCCTAATGACACAAAAGAAAGAAAATTCTAACCTTACATGCAGATCACCAAAATGAAGAAAGCAGTCACCAATGCCTAGGATCCCATGTATGCCATCTTTCTTAGGATCTAGATTTTATACAAAGTAGTTACAACACTATTCCGGCCAGCTTTTAACACTTTACACTCCCAGATCACTTGCTCATGATCCATCTAAGTCATTTATCTCTCTTGTTTACTTACAACCTTGCATTACTTAAGATTTTAACATTTGTATATTCATATTAGTTACTCTGCAATTAGATTTAATTCAATTTTTATTAAATCGGGTAGATGTAGACAAATAAATTTAGCAATTAATCATTTGATAAACTCAATATTAGATTAATACCTAAATCATGATTTGTGCAGCTATTATGAGCCTAATTGTGCTACCCCTAAGCCTATCGTAATACTTAATCTTCTCATTAAATTTCTTACTATCTCAAAGAAAATATTACACTACACACCCTTTGTGGACCAAATTTCCAAATAGGGACCAAACTACCAAATGATTTGGTCTATAACTACTAGCACAATTGTGTACCAACCCCTCAAATGGTTATTTTAGTAAGTTGATATATTTTATGGGTCATCAATTTTCTCATGGGTGAGCTGTAATGAAAACTATATCTACAGAATCACATATAAGTAATTAAAACATAGTTATTTACTCTATTGAGACTTTAAAGCATTCCTCATGTTGAAATCACTCAAAAGTCATTCAAATCTTTTGTATTTTTATAAATAAGTAACACACATTAAGAGAATCCCTATACAAGTTTGAAGCACTCCAAACTAAGTTCTAAAGTAAAGATTTGATGTAGGAACATCTGGTTCATAAACTATCCTATATCAACTAGAATATTTGAATAGTCAGATTTAGTGATGTTTTCATAGTTGAACAATCAAATTCAATGATATTTACATTTATGGAGTATTCTATGGATTGTGCATTGAATAATTGTGTTATTGACAATATGTGGAGTAAAATATTACATTCAGTTGAGTGTGCAAGTCCATTGTGAAATATAGTTGGAGCACACAATTCATCTTCATAATGCTTTGTCTGCATTGTGCAATTGTCCTTAAAGCGTGTTTTCCACATAATCTGTTCGATCCGTGAAATTAAGATAATTTAATGTTTGAAGGCACACATTTTGAAGAAGGCCAAATGGTTTTTTTTTGGTTGGGTCCTTTGATCTTTTCATTTGAGTTCTATAGAATTGGGATTTTTAGGAGGTGACATGAACAACTATATAAGTAGAGTCAATTACCTTAGGAAAGTATTTTAAGTTTCGGAGAGAACTTATAGGTTGGAAGATCATAGTGGGATGCAAGATGAATGCTCAATAAATTATTAAGATATAAAATAATTTTACTAATGGTCTAATGAAAACTCTTCTTAAGAGTGGTTTGACTATTGAGTAGTAGTACACAGAGAGTCTTCTATTCATTATGTAGAAGGATGAATCATTGGTGATCGAATTGATGTTATTATTTCCCTAAATAATAAACAACTAAATTGTGTGGATTTTTTAAAATTATGTTCATTTGATCTTTCTATTGAAATCAAGGTGCATGAATTAAGGAATTCGATGAAATGATGTGAACCATGCAAGCTCGCTTGGGGCCATGGAATTCGCACAATGATGAGGTGTTTTTGTGGAAGACAATAATGTTGATAAAGGTGGGACCCTAAAACATGGAAAATATGATGTTGATGCGAATGGAAGTGCAAACATAGAATAAGAGGAAGTGCAAGATGGTCCTGAGGAAAAACTACTTCATGAAATCAGTAGGATGGGAAGTAAGCCTAATATGGATACCCCTTGTTACTCGGTAGCTTGGAACAAAAAAATATTGTGAATTAGATTAAAAACATGGAGAATTATTTTGAATTTGAAGACATAGATGATACTAGGAAGTTCACATTTGTGTGCACATATTTTAAAGGTCATGCATCCCTTTTGTGGGAGCATATTAAAACTAACCAAATGCAACATAGAAAGTAGAAGATTAAGACATGAGACAAACTAATGGAAAATATCAAGAAGAAGTTTTTTCCCACATATTACTAGATTAGTTTGTTGATAAGGTTGCAAGGATTGTGAATGTGAATAACCGACACATCACTCAACTTGAGATGAGTGCTCACCTCGAAGCACGCAGGTAATCTTTATAGTTTCTTGTGTAGATGTTAGTGTGATGAAGATAAGACATATTCAGATCCATAAATAAATATAAGCAATAACTATAATAAGATTAACCATACATGAACTATAATAAGATTTTGAACTAGTTATGTCTAACACCATTATCCATCTAATATCATTCATTACATTAAACACTGTAAAACACAGAAGCTTCTTACATTATAAAGTATCACCATAAGTCATGCGCATGTATCAGATCCAACAACATAACTCTACAATAACTCACACACACACAAAACTACATAGTTCAATACATATTTATAGAGGTGGGGACTTTCCCTTCACCACTTACGCACTTCTCAAAATAGGTTGCATGTTGATAATAGCCATGTGCCTTTACAATAACATGCACACATGCAAGTGCGCTAATAATAGATGTCCTATAGTTAACTAGAAGAAGTAATCCTATTATTAACTACAACCATGCATGGTGCTTATCACCACTGCTCATTCCCAAAATACCATTTGTGTGTCATGCATAAGTCTCCATCCCGATGTGTGCTCGCATGCTATCTCCAAAAATAGCATATATCCATAAAAATGGCTAAGTCTGAAACAAACTATTCTAGCATGCACATTTCCTTTCCTATCATTTTGCACCTTCAAATGCACCTTGTTCCCATGCATGTGTATTCTTTGTGTGTCTTCTCCTTAGAACAATATTATGTCTTCTCAACATTACCCCACACTAAAGTACATTGTCATCCTGTAATGGGAATTCTTTCTGATGTTCCCAATAATAAAGAATAAAATTGAAAGAATTAAAGAATCACTGAACAAAAGAATGAATCTTCACTCTAGTAGCTCCCTCTTCTTCAACTGGGAGGATTATCTCTAGATATTCATTTTAATCTCAGCCTCCAATGTTTTCCATTCATCTAGTGTTGTCCTTGTCTTTTCTGGAATATTGTGGCTATGGCATCTAGTTCATCTGAGTGATCTTTTCCTTCTCATTCTGTAGTACCCAAAAAACATTGGCCATACCTAACATCATTCCTTCCATGAGATCCATCTTCTATGCTATGAGCTTCCCAAGCTCATCTATCCTCTCCTTATGTGGATCTTGGGTTCTTTGTAAGGGCTTTGTGCTTTTGTTTTACTAGTGCCAATATTTCTGTGCACCCTAAAGTCTCATCTTTCATTCTTTGTCAGAACTTCATTATCTTTAACTAGATTTTTGGTCCTTATCACTGCCTCTGGTGCTGCACACAAGTTTAGAGCTTGGTCTACTTTCTTTAGCTCATCCTTTAAAGTTTGGAGCAATGCCTCATACGTTGAAATTTTTCTGATCATAGAGGCCCTTGCTCTCTCTGCTTCTTGTTCAACATATTTTGGTGTGGGCATTCTAAGTGGTCCATCTTCTAGCACCAAATCAACCAAAGTGCACACATAATGCATAATAGAAGGAAAAATTTTAGGTACCTTTGGTTCTAGATGAGGCCTTGCTTTCAGAATGTAATCACCAATCTCTCACCATGCTAATAAAGGCCTCATTATTTTTCCATTTCTCAGTTCCTTCTCTTCCTTTAAGTGCTCTATCTATCTTTGTAGTTTTATCTTTGTTATCCTCCATCAATGCTCTAATGGTGGTGGCCTTATCAATATTTCTCCATGCCACCTCAGTAGATACCTTGACTAAGGCATTGCTGACCTACTCATCAGACATAAGAGTGGGCTTTATGGTCATGTGCCTGCTCTGTGGTGCCTTCTTTACTCTTCTTGAGACACAAGACTCCTCACATACATCAAAATCTGGTTCATCCATATGGGTCTATGCATGGACCAGGATAGTTGTTTCCTTGCATGCATGTAGTGGCCATATCTAGATCCATCAGCTCCCATCCATATAATTCCTTAAGGTCCATTGTGCTCTGAAACCGGGGTGGATGATTTTCTTGTGTCCTCAAGCATAGCCCATACTTGGCACAACATATTCTTCACTTCTCTTGTTCTTGGCCCCTTAGGAACTGAGTGCCAAGGTTTGGAGTTGGCCCTTCTCCTATCTGAGTTGTAACTAGTGTGTTGGATTTACTCATGCATAGTTTCTTCTATTCTTTCACCCCTTCTTCTTCATCTCTCATTTCTTCATCCTGGGCTCCTCCACATCTTTAGTTGAACCTGGGGTTCAGGTGCGCTCTCTTGGACTCCTCCACCTCCTCATTAAGCTTTAGATTTCTTCTTCTCTTCTTCTCTGGTGCTTCTTTTAGGGGAGAGTTGAGGTGATCTTCATACATAGATATGATGTTCTTGCACCTTGGGTCTGGTTCTTTGAATACCCTCTTAAATTGGCACTCTTCAGGGACTGCATCCACGTCCAATCCTCTTCTCCTTCTTGCCTGTGGTGGAGTATCTGCGTGCTCACTCTCCACTCTATCTATGGGCTGCCTCTCGGCCTCTATGGTCCAAGCCTCCACTATCCTCATGTTCTTCTTCCTCATCTATCTCTATGGTCATGGCAAGGATTTGGAGCTTCCACATTCTCAACTGTGTGTTTTCCCTTAGGTGGCCCTGGTAGCATGAACTCATTCTCCACATACTTGTTATTCTAGCCTAGGCTTGAGTTGAAGATAGATGAGTGTGGCTCCACTATCCCCAATAGCCAAACTTACTGGATTTATATTTATAACATCTAAAATGAGCCTCTCAATGTAGGTAGACCGACCTGGATAAACATATGTTTTTTGAGAGTATGGTAGTCACAATCTACCTTGTTTGTGTTGAATTTCAGCTGGTGTGCATTAGTAAACCTATGAATTGAGGCCTAGAAGTAGCACATGTGAAGGCATAGGGAAGTTTGCACCATGGACTCCATGTCCCATCCTTCATTACAAACCATGCATGATGCAGAAATGTTGATACACCGTGAACTATACTACCTTGCCCACTACGAGGGTAGCTCCTTTGGAATGTGCCATTCCTCCTCAAATGCCACACAAAGTCGGTCATACCATAGTTCTGCCCTTTTCTTGAATGGGCCACTCATTGTTCCTTCACATAAGTATTTCTCGAACCTCTCATGAGGGACTTCTTCTCTGTGGGGTATTCCCAAATTTTGTTCTTTGGCCCATCGGGCACTCCAATTTCTACAAAGACAAGAGATAATAGAATAGCACCAAAACTTATCTTCTCACATATGTGTGCTTCCTCAGTAATATTTTCTGCAATGTAGCCAGCCAAGTTGTAGATTTCTCCTCTGAACATTTTCTTCATGATATGTGTAGCCACATGGTATTTACTGTGACCATCTCTCTTGGTCATTTAACTTAGTGAGTAGATGCCTGCACTACAGGATACTTCTTTAATTTGTCTATGTCCATTTCCACGTGGAACCTTGGAGTATCCTAACTCCTTTCTTGGTGGCTATAATATTTGCCTTATCAGTCAGATCACTCATAATATTTGTCCTGTGCCCTTGATCTGTATCAATGTAGCAATCAGGGTTGTTGTGATCCTTACCCTCCATCCAACAAAATAGAAAAGTCCTCATGGACTCTTGCTCATAAGCCATTGGTATAAAGCTTCTTTGGTTTTCCAAAATATGGGAGTTCATATAATTGATAAACCCCTACCTTCTTAAGAAACTTCTCCCCAGCATCATCATATATTGGCATATCATCCCGTGTGCTTGTTGGTCTTCTTGTTCAACAATGCATCCAATTCTCCCTTGTTGTCGGTGGTGTGGTGGTTGTAATCACTTACTTTACATATGTGAATGTGGGAATCCCAATCCCATCTGACTATCACTCCTTCTAGATACTACATCTCTAAAAATTTCTCTCGGGAGAAACTTTGACCTCAACTTCCACCTTTTTCTTCCCCTTCGTACTTGCTTATAGGTGCTTTCTTGGTGCCATTATAAAAATCCCACCTTTTGTTTTTTGTGTCGAGTAAGCTCAAACCCTAGCTCAAAACCACATGCCCTAGCTTGAAACCACATGCCCTAGCTCCTTCTCAATGCTTCTGTTTGCTCAAACCCTTCACCAATGGGGACGTAAGCCACTTCCACACACAAATCTTCTCTCCACGTCATCTGGTTTTGTAGCTCTCGCACCTCAACACATTTTGGCTTGGCTCGGTCACACTTAGCTCGCTCGAATACTTGTGATCGCAAAGGTAAAAATGAACCGCATCACGTCCTTATATAGATTTTCAAAAATTTAGTGCATTTATTGCTCCTTCACCTACCACCAATCCTCTCATTAATTGACCATTTTCCCAATTTCCACGTGGTACACCTTTTGTGCCCCAATTTATAACCTTCTAGTGTGCCTTCCTACCTTCTAGCTACAGAATTCTCTTTTATGCTGCTTCCATGTTGAAGTACCTCACCACTGTGCCCTCCTCTAGTAGTTTCCATGGCCTTGCTTACCTCGTGTTATATTGTTCATTCATTTATTTCCATCTATGGTCTTCTTTAGATCAATCTTCTTTCTAACAACTCCTTTCCATACTTGAATAACACTTGTAATAGTATGTTTCTTATGTGTACCCATTTTTGAATAAAAAATAACAACCACCCCACACCAATGGTATGTGTAGTCCTCTATGCATAAAAATACTTCAGATTGTAATTAGCTTCAGTGTGCAAATGTGCTTATTACACAAAACACCAAACTAAATTGACAAAGCATAGCAACGAAGAAGGAAATACATTAAAATAAATATAGAAAGGAAATCTATACTAAATGGAAATACTGCCTTATTACAAACACCAAGAAGACTTATTTATAGTAGGGCTTCAGCCTACTCCCATTGAAGTAACCGGGTAACCGTATTCCATCAAGTGCCTCTAACTAGAAAGCACCTGATTCAAGTATATGAGTGATAACATACGGTCCCAACCAATGCACCTTAAGTTTTCTGGATGGCACAGAAACTTGGAATCATAAAGAAGTACCATCTGTCCAACCTCAAGCTTCTTGTCCCTGATGTGTCTATCATGCCATGCCTTCTTCTGGCCTTTTTCCTTTTGACTCCAACGACTCCAACGTGTTATATGGCATGCCTCTCAAATTGTATTAACTTGTCAATTCTTTCTTCTAATGCTTGTTCATCAGCTAGACCTCTAGTGCACACAATACAAATGATGGTAACATGAATTCCATTGGAAGAACTACTTACACCAAACACCAACTGAAAGGGTGTGGCCTTATTCAACCTCTTGTAGGTTTTTATATACCCAAAGTACATTAAAACTTTATCATCCCAATCTTTCCTTCCAACATCACAATTTTTGTTAAGGTTTGGCTCAATATCTTGTTGAAAGCCTCAATAGTCCCATTTTCTTGAGGGTGATAAGGTGTAGTCTTGTGGTGTGTGACCATAAATTCATCCAACAATATCTGATTGTCTCATTCAAGAAGTGTGTGCCCCTATCACTTGTCAAGCTCAATGGACATCCATACCTAGTGAGAATATTTTCCCATAAGAACCTTGTTGTTGTAGTTCTTTGTACAATCCTTTGTAGGTGTTGCTTCTTCCCACCTTGTAAGATAATATATGCAAGTGATGATATAGCGTGATCTAGTTCTACGTGTGGCTTGGGAAATAGGACCCACAAAGTCTATAGCCCATTTCTCAAATGGCTCTGCACTAGTAATAGGCCTCAAAGGCATTTCATCTCTTTGCCTAGGTTTTCCAAGGCACTAATAGTGATCACATGCCTTACAATACTCTTTACAATCCTTTTGTAGAGGGTCCCACCATAATCAAATGAGTAGAATCTTATGTGTGGTGGCGTCACCTGCATAGTGCCATCCTGTAATACCACCATGAGCCTCTTCCATGATATCATGTGCTCATGTTCCAGTACACACCGACACAATACTTCATCTGGCCTAGTTTGTATAAGTCACCATTGATCAACATGAAGGGTGCACACGTGAATTGTAAGTTGTTTCTTTTCTAAGGCTTTCATTCCTTCTGGCGCCATACCTGTGCATAAAAAGACAACAATATCCTCAATTCTGAAGGTGTGTGATGTAACCTATAATTGTGCATCGACATTGTATCTTCAATTTTCTACGTGTCTCTCCCTGATTGAATTCTTGATAAGTGGTTTGGGCCAGAATTACTTTTACTGGTTTTACCATGATTGTAAAGTCAAATTCTTGGAATAGAGCACCCATCGACATATGTGCCCCTATAAAATGGGCTTATTTACCAAGTATTTTAATGCCATGTGATAGTATAAAATACAAAGGGTGTTTCTAGCAAATATTATCTAAATTTATGTAGCACGTAGATCATTGACAAGGCCTCATGCGCTCTGTAGTTGTATAATTATGTTCCGCATGAGTCAAATTTCTACTAGTAAAAAATAGATAGGATGATCTATAATACCTTCTCAGGTTGAGCTAACACCATGCCAATGGTTGTGCAGAGGCATCCACATGTACGTGAAATGGTTGGTTCCATGAGGGAAAACATAGAATAGGCGTTGTAGTAAGTCTCTCCTTAATGCCTCAAATGTGTTGTTGTGGTTCTCCCCAATAAAATGTCCCTTTTCCTTTTAGTAACTCTTAGGGGTGTGGAAATCTTTGCATATCCTTTGATAAATTTTCTATAATACCCTGTGTGGCCCAAGAATCCATGCACCTCACTCTGATTGGTAGGCTCCTCCAGGCCTACAATAACTACAACCTTAGTTGGATCTACTAAAAAACCTTCCTTGTAGATGATATGCCCTAAAGAGTTCCAAAATGTGTAGAAAACACACACTTCTTGATGTTTAAAGAGATGCTTAATTATCTACATATTTCAAACATTAGCACAAATTGTCACAATGATCCTTAACAAGCCCATATACCATCCAATCATCCAAGTAAACTGCAAGAATTTGTGAATAAAATCCTAGAATGCTTGAACAACTATGTGTGAAAAATATAGTAGTGCATTTTTCAAACCAAAGGGCATCACATTATATATGAAAACTTCCCCATTCAGTGGTGAAAGTCATTTTCTCTTGATCCTCCTATGTAATTCTAACCTGGTGATACCCGAGAATCCATCTGTGAAAGAGTAAACTTTTGCCCCTAACGCCTTCTAATATTTCCTCGGTGAAAGGCGTAGGAAAAGGATCAATCACACATGCAACATTCAACTCCTGTAATCCACACAAATCCTAATCGACCATCTTTCTTTATATTGATTACCATGGGGCTAACCCACTCTGATTCTTCTAGGGGCTTAATGATGCCAGATTTCAAGCATTTTGTCAATTTCTTCTTTAACTTTTATGCGTAGGTTGGGTTCATCCTGTAAGGTCTCTTCCTGACCGGGCATGCTCCTTCCTTTAGCTTAATCTTCATCTCACCTAATGACTCATGCACCCCCTTTAACTCATGGTAGCCCCTAGGAAATAAGTCTTGGAAATCACGTAGTAACTCAATTATCTTTGTTACTTCAGAATCAGACCAATAATCCCCAATTATGGCCTCCTTAGGTTCAACATCCATGTGTCAATGTTCACTTTCTTGGTCTTCATAGGTTCATGATAGGTGTGTTTTTTATCCACACTATCTAAAACCTCACATGTACCTGTTGAATGAGCTATGTCCAAATCTTCTACTTCCTCATCATCCACTATGTAGACCATCTTTCCTTTCTCCTTCTCAAAAAAAGTGTGCAGTAAATAGATTGGCATATGTATCATCTACTTCATCAAAATGTGCTCCTTGTTCTTCCTCACCAAATAACTCTGAATGAGTTCTTCAGCCTTTGAACTTTGTCTCCCATAGTCAAGTGCTCCATAACCCATAATGCCTCTCTACCGGAGGTTTAGTAGAGAAGTACTCAAAAGTTTGGGTCATTCCTGCAATCAAGTCTACCAATTTCTAGTCTCCCTATGTAGTTTCGCATAAACATACCAAGTGTGTGCACAACCTTGCAAAGTGGAATAAAGTTTGTGCACCCAAGTGAAGGTGGTAAAGCTTCTACCCTCTTCTAGAGTCTCTCACACTACTAAATGTGGTGTTGAAATAGGTTGATTACCATGATATATGCAGATTTGAGTAGGTGCATTTCTCTTAAAAAACTGAGTTGTTAGAGAAATTTGACTTCATTCCATTCTATGAGATTATCCCTGTGAACCATCCACCAGTGCGTTTTGTTCCCCATGTAGGGTATACACTAACATATTTCTTCTTTCAACTTGATTTTCCATTGCTCCTCCATGGCGTGTAGGAATACCATAGGGTCTCCTTCTCCAGTATACCGAGGTACAGAGTTGTTACCTATCTCTCCTAATACAATGAGGGTTTCTTCTCATGCACAAATGTGCTTCTTACTTTGCACCCAACCATCTCATAGGTGTCCATGTGCCCAATTATCACAGAAATACTTGTAGTATCACTAATAGACTATGCATCTTCCCATTGGAGGATTCCTTCCTTAGATGGCTCAAGTACTTCGGATCTCGAATGGTGCGTACATAAATTTTGTTTAGGTCTTCCTCACTCAAAGGTTCAACATAAGGTGTAGATTTCCCATCTATCAAAGGGATAATAACTCTTTCTTCCTTGTTCTCAAAACTTATATACCCCTTGTTGAACCATAGATCAACATTATTTGCATAACACCAAGGGCACCCAAGTAGAGTTGGGAAGTTATCTACTTTTGCAAGTGCTAAAACCTCAAAGTCCCCAGTGAACTTGGCCCCTTGTATAGTAATGGATGCATCCTTTAAAACTCGATTGGAGTGGCCTTAGTTTGATTAGCCATAAACAATACATTAGAGGATGGTTGTAATGGAGGTCTTCCCATTTGTACCCATGCATCTAAAGTAAGCACATTCACTTCCATGCTATGTATATCAATCAATATATTACTCAAAAGCCATCCATCCACAACAACATTCAGAGTGATCTCCTTGTCATAATCCAAGCTATGAGGGGAAGATTAGCATGCATAGGATCTACCATCCATTCTCAATACTTGTGCGTGGAGTGTTCCCTTTAGCCAATTCCCTAGTAATGGAATGATATTCTCTGCAACATCTTGCATACCTCTTTCAAATCATCAATATCAATTGGACCATCTCTGTTGCCTTCTTTTGTTCAACTTCCTTGATTATTCCTTTAAACATTGTATTTCACCCTGAAGATTTGAGTACCTCCATGGTTTCCTGATAAACCTCCTTCTGATGTGTAGGATCTGGGTACCTTGCATGTAAAACCTCCTCCTTAGTGATGGTAGGCTTTTTGTTGTAACGTCTCTCTGGTGTGCACAACTTCAACGCGTGTGTAGTAATCTTCAGTACTACCTCAGGTTTCGGTGCCAACTTTGGCATCCATTGATTCTCTATTGCACGTTGTATTCTAACCATCCTGTGCCCTTGTTCTCTTATTTATGTTTCTTGCTTAAGATGCTCATATAAGTCTAGGCATTCCTCATAGTTATGATTCTTCCCACAAAAAGAAAAAGTAATATTTTGAGGACATTCATGCCTGTAGTGGTCAGGAGATCCACATGTAAAACATGTTCATGAGGAAACTCACCTCATCCACCACCATGGCCTCGGCCCCTGAATCCACCATGGTATCCTCGACCTCTGCCATGATGACCTCCTTCAAAGCACCCTTCATTTTGATCATAGCACCCTTGGTGTGATCATGATCATGGTGCTCATTTTTACTTTTAGAATTATCTGATACTCCTATCTGTCACACCAATATCTATGGCATCATGGATCTGACCAATCAACTGCGTAGTCTTTTGTATTGTGAGTGTGGACCAAAAAATATTACAATAACAAGATACATTCTTTCTTATCATGTGTTGTAATAATGGGTAAAGTGACTTGCATCATGGTCTAAATGACATATCTCATAGTCTAGCAAATAATGAACATCTTGACTATGAGGACAACTATCTTTAGTGTGCCCTTCCACTTCACAATCTATACACCAAATCCAGTGCACATCTCATGTGTTGAATTTCGATAGTTTCTCCAACTACTTTTTCCATAGCTATAATATGTGCTTCCAAGAATGGGCTCACTCCAGTATCTATACTTTTGATTACCTCAGCACACAACACTACTTCAAGTGCTTCATGTGGGTCCGTATATGTCTTATGTGACAATGCCCTCCTAAATGGTGTGATCAAACCCCCAACGAACCACTGTGCATGTTGGCTTGCATGAATATCATATGAAAGTTTAGACAAAAGTGTTTTGAAATGGGCATCATATTCCCGAACACTCTCAGTAGTGCCCTGCTTAATATCCTTGAGCACGCTTATACTCTTCTGCTCGAACTCAGGGATATGAAACTCCTTAAGGAAAGCTTCTCTTGTAATGTTGCATAATCTATGCAAGTATGATCAAGGTCAAACTTCTGTACCAATTATGAGCATGTCCCTGCAACGTAGTTGCAAACTGACTTGCCTTATGCTTAGAAGCCATGATTCCTTTTGTGTGCCATAGTATCTCACACATGTGCACGTGTTCAACAACATCTTCTATTCCCCTATACTCTAGAAGATGAAGTGACATCTCCATGTAAATATTTAGGGTTGGTGAGGACCATGCCCACCTTGATCAGAACCTCATGTGTTACCTGCCTCCTCTAGAACCACCTAGATCCACTAGAACTAGAGCCACCTATGCCCCTTGATCCTCCACCTGTAGCTGGAAGAAAGGACAGTGGATGTACTTACCCTGTGTCCCAATAGTGGTACTAAACTAAACTCCTATAATCTGTGAGAAGTGGTACTACTCCTAGAAGTGAGTCCAAAATTTCTGTGCTTGAGTTTTGTGTTGATGATGCACCTAAAAAGGTACCTCTAAATAACAAAGAAGACATGTTTTCTGGCCATAGATGCACTTTCTACTTGATTTACTCCTTTTCTACTACTCCCCAAACTAGCTTATTGACTACTGGTTGTACTAGATATTGGAAAACCAAGCGCAAGGGCTAGGTTTCTAGGTAGATTCAGATGCATGCCCATGGCCCATGTCGTCTCTTGGCATGCTCCCATGAGGTGAGGAGGGTTCCCTGTCATGCTTTCCCAAATGGGGAGTTCTAGATGCTCTGGCTCCATGCCTTTATACGTGAGCTCCAAATCCTTCATGAGCCATCTCTCTCCTCAATGCCATCCACTCTATAATATCACGTTGCTTCTCTATCTCCCTCTCGCATGCCTCATTGTACTTAAGCCACCTTTCTTCTCTTTCCTCTCTCTACTCTAGGTCCACCATCCTTCACCAAACCTACTCCTACCCCCCACGTGGTAGGGTTTAGCTAGCCATCGATTTTCTTCCAAGTTCAAGGTTACCATCAAGATTTTGATTGCTAGTGGAATGCCTTACAAATAAGTTCCCTGGGATAACGTAAAAACTGGAACTCAACTACCTCTAGGAAAGAATAAGTGGAAATTGAGTACTCCAAAATATAGCTATTCAAAACACCATGGAACCAAGTATCCACAACGTGCGTCCAAATAGATCAGCATCATAGAGGGCCTGAAATTCTTCTTGCATCCAGAACAAGTGTGTGATACCTCCAATTCCTTTTAGATGCATAAGCAACCAGCCACTCGTACAACTCTATAGAAAGATAGATAACAAATAAGCTCTCATATAAACAGTCATACAAATTCTGCTCCACCCACGTGCATGTGTCAAACTCAGATCTAGTGTTGAACCTCCGAGCGTACTCTTCTTCTAGATATCTTTTATCCACTCCTCAACACTTTCTAAGGTCAATCGGTATGTCTTCATCATGAAACATCTGAAAACAACTGAAAAAGAGGTCCAGAAATGGAACCAATGATGCAACCTAGAATCTACTATGAATAACCTAGTGCACGTTGGCACATCACCCAGCCTGAGTTGAGCACTCACCCAAAGTGTGCAAAGGTACCAGGCCCCTCTTTAGAGTTTTTGTGTAGGATGTTAGTGTGATGAAGATAAGACATATTCAGATCCATAATTAAACATAAACATTCCACAGTGCATAATCTAGATCTAGATCTTAGAGAATCATGAATTAAACAATAACTATAATAAGATTAACCATACATGAACCAATTTCAGTTATGTCTAACACCATTATCCAGCCAATATCATTCATTACATTAAACACTATAAAACACAAAAGCTTCTTACATTATAAAGTATCACCATAAGTCATGCGCATATCAGATCCAACAACATAACTCTATAATAACTCACACACACACACACTAAACTACATAGTTCAATACATATTTATAGGGTGGGGACTTTCCCTTACACACTTCTCAAAATAGGTCACATGCTGATAATAGCCACTTCTCAAAATAGGTCACATGCAAGTGATAATAGCCAGTTGCCTTTACAATAACATGCACACATGACACAAGGGGAGGTATATAGATTGACGAGTCGTTGAGAAGAACCAATGTTGGGAGAATTGTTGCTATTCAAGTGCATACTATTAAAACCAAAAAGAGAGGATATCATCCCTTAGAAGAGAATAATTATATTTAGGATGGCATGTAAGTAAAGTGGAAAATTATGTAATGTAAGGTGATTGTTGATAGTTGGAGAATCAATATTTTGGTGGTAGACGAAATTGTGGATAAAATGAATTAAATATAATTGAATAAAAAAATCCATAATGAGTTTCATGGTTGTAAAAGGGGCACCAAAATTTGGTGGAGTAGTGTTTGATCAAATTCCAAATAAGGAGATATGAAGATGAAGTAATATGTGACACCATTCCCATGGATGGATGTCATTTGTTATGTGGTAGGCCTTAGCATTTCAATAGGATGGCGAAACATTATGGTCACAAAAACTCATACACAATTGAGAAGGATGGAAATATAATCTAAACCCATTACATGAGAAGTAGCACACCAAAAGTGTAACTACTATCAAGTAAGAATTTCTAGAGAGTTGAAGTAGTGTAGATTTTGTTTTTTACTCATAGTATAGACCACACAAAGAGAGATATGACAAAAGTGTTGGAAGTAGATAAAATAATACTACTAAAGTGGAAAGGAATGTTGGAGAGTTTTCAGAAGTTATGTCTATTTAGTTACCTCAAGGGTTACCACATGTAAGAGACATTAGTCACCACACAAATTTAATTCTAGGATCAATTTTTCTAAACAAAACATCCTAAAGGATAAAACCATAAGATAATGTAGAGATACAAAGGCTAGTCTAAGATTTGTTGGATACATGACTCATTAGAGAGTGTCTAATTCCATGAGAAGTGTTAGTACTTCTAACACCAAATAAGGGTGACAAGTGGCATGCATATTTATTTGAGATCCATAAATAATATCACGGTCAAGTACATGTTTCCATTTCCATGCATGGATGACATTATGGATTGTTTGAGTGGAGTGAAGTATTTTAGAAAGATTGATTTGAAGAGTGGATACCACTAGATTCACGTAAGGGAAGGAGATGATTGGAAGACAAAATTTAGAACTCAAGAAGGATTGAATAAGTGGCTCATGATGTTGTTCAAATTGATATATACACCAAGTAATTTCATGAGATTTATGAATAAAATACTAAAACCATTTTTAGGTAAAATTTTGATCATGAAACAATTCTAATTTTTAGTAGGATTCATGAAGAGAATTCATGATATATCAAGAAAGTGTTAAAGATTATAAGAAGAGAATTCATTGATTAATTTGAAGAAGTGAAATTTTATTCAAGAAGAATTTGTGTATCTAGGATTTTTTATTTCCAAAGAAGGATTGAAAATGAATTATGAGAAAATACTTGTAATTATGGATTGACTATCAATGAGGAGTGATTTTTAGGCACACATGTTATATTTCACCGAAAGTTCATTATAAAATTTTGTGGTGCATTCACACCAATTATAAGGCCATATGAGGAGATAAGAATAATTTTATCTAGAGAGCATGCACAAAAAGGAGTTTTTGGAATTGAAGAAAAGAATAACATAGTATCCATTATTGGCATTTAAAAAAATTAAAAGTATTTTAGGTAGATTGTGATGCTAGTGACATATCCATTGGCAAAATTTTAAGTCAAAATCCAAATGATGTAAGCAAGAATTATAGTGTTTAAGATCATGAGTTTTATGTAATTGTACATGTGTTGAAGAAATGCAGCCATTGTTTTTGTCCTAAGAATTTTTTTGTTGTACACAAATAATTAGGAACTACAATTTATTAACAACTATAAAAAATTGAACCAAAGGCATATGAAGTGGGTGGAATACCTACAAGGATACACATTTGTGTTGAATCATAGGAGTGGAAAATATAACAAGGTAGATGATGCGCTCAAGAGACATAATTGTTTGTTGAAAGATATAAGGATAGAAGTAGGTTTTGAATCCATGAAGGAGATATATGCACAAGATGGAGAGTTTAGTGAAGCATGGGATTCATATGTAATACCCAAAAGCACTTACATAATGCCTTAATTGGACTATTTTGTACAATAGAGGTTGTTTGATTTGGATTGAGGTGCAACCTAGTGGACAACACACTAAAAATGGTTATTAATATGTTATAACAATCAATTCATAATGAAAGAGCTATAAAAACAGACTAATTTTATTACAATTCCAAATTTATTCACATTAGAAAAATCCATAAGAGAGATGTATGCCTAGAGATCTATCTCTATATTCAAAACAAGTTACTTTATAGCTATATAATGAAGAATAAGAAAAACAAATAAAAATAAAATATAAAGGGTTTAAAGGTCATATTATATGGAGACCATTGTACCCACCTTAGGAATGGATTGAAAAAGAGAAAATCTAAAAATCCAAAATTTATCTTATTATTACTATTATTTTATTTAGTGCTCCTTATTGGGGCCATATCTCCCATCCCATTGACCTAATTTTCAAACCACAGGTTCCATTAGAAATATGACAAAACTAACTTGAAAAACATCTCTACAACCATAAAAATTTGGGTAATATCATACGGTCCAAAGACCAAAAATGTTCTAAAGACCCATAAAAATATAAAATACTAAAATATGCTAAATATATATATTACAAAATTTCCAAAAATATATTTTTAGAAATAATGTTCTGGATCATTGTTGTTTAGGGTTAAATAGTTATGCATTCTTATAGGATCAATGTGCGTGAACTTGGTGAGAGAGAAGAGTTGTGGAGGATTAGTAGAGAACTTTGTCTTGGATAAAACCTTAGCGCAACTATGAGAAATTTACTTTTGGCTATGGATGAGTGCATATGTTTGAAATAAGAATAATTTTAGTGGAAAATATTTGTAATTAGAAAAATAGTATAGATTTCCAAAATCTTGTTCAGTTATTTTGACATTGAAATCCTACTCCTACATTCACTTAAAATATCACAAATGTTAATGTTTCGTGATTCTAGAGCCAAATGATTTGTAATATTTTTTTATGGATCACCTTTAAATCAACGGTCCAAGATTGTAAAGCATGTTTAGATCACCAAAAATTATATGGGCCCTTTAATCAAAATTAACAGAAATTTAGAGGAAATTTTCAAGTTTAATTCAATTTACCAAATATATTTACTTGAAAGTAAACAATATTATTTATATTTTGTAAATTAAAAATTTGTGACTTGGGCATTATTTTAAGTAGAAAAGGAATTAGCATATTTCTTATTGCTTACAAAATGTTAACAATCAAATATTTTGTAGGTTTAACATTCATGTTTACATTTGAGTAGCCTACATTTAATTCTAATGATCCATTCTAAATTTTAAAAACATGTTTGTGATCATGTCACATTGCTTTCTCTTCTTTTTAAGTTAACAATGCTATCAAAATTAACAATGCTTTTCAAATTATCTTTTATTATTTTTGTGTTACTATCAATATAGGTGCAACATCACTTTGGATTCATTTTTATTCTATCTCTTTATGCATCCCACCATATTTTAATATTTTCATGCCACACAACACCACAATTTCTTAGTTGACTTTTTAGTTCATTGCAACCATTTCCTCTATTCCATGGGCCTCGATGTGTACAGGTACTTGGCACCAAAAATCTTAACCATGTTGGGAAGGTATATCTTATTCCGCATAACACTATTTTTGCATAGCTCAACACTTACCATCACGCACAATCTTAATTCTCACCGCCCATGTTTTAGAGCCACTTTACAATGGCGTGCAATGATGAAGTTCAAACCTTCTATATCCCATGACCTACCATACTTTGTTGATCAAATTTTCTTTAGCCACACCATACACTATAGAGCTCCATTAATTTTCCCATGATTTTTAATATTTTTATTCTTTTCCCCATGTGATGTTTTCCCCATTTTTGCACTATTGTAATAGTAACCAAAAACCATCCCCATGGGAAAACGGTAGGTAACAAGGAAACCTCGGGAAAGAAGTAAAATGTAAAATATTATAGTTCTATCAAATAAAGAATCAAATTTTACTTTGATAAACCATCAATGGAAGTTAATCCATCTCTTCCATTGTTAGGGGATCATGGTAACATTCAAAGTGAAACTCAAAATAAGTTCATTGATAATTTCTTAACTGACATTATCAATGATGATGACAATGAAATGCATCCCCTTGAATATTTCTAAATAGAAGAACTTGAATAGATATCATTGGAATCATTATATTTCAACTCTAGTGTTATGATTCCAAGTTCTACTTGATTGAATGTTGGAAGTGAATATTTTGGATGTCAACAAAATTTTACCATGCAAAATACTTTAGGGACACGTATTTCTATTAGGAATAGGATTAAAAGAAAAAGGGACTTGGGAAGGAGTTTCAGGTTAGAGTGGATCTTTCAATTTCCATTTATTAATCTTATGACTCATATGGTATAAAGACTACAAATGCTCCAAAGACCCCCAAAAATGTAAAATACTAAAAGCTGCCAAAAACTTAAAAAAATAGATTTTCAAGAGTTTCCAAAATTATATTTTCATAAATCCTAATTTGGATCATTCCTTCCTCCTTAAGAATTAATGGAACTCATTGCTCCAATATTTTTGACCAGGTGTGGAAATGAATTCATAATTTGACTCTTGGTGAACTACTTCCCTTGGTGTGCCATTTGCTTTGCCTTCACTAATCAATAGAGTTTGATTTATTGATGCTTCATGTCATTGATCACCCTCTCAATGATTTTATTAGATTCATTAGTGTTGCACAATATAGTTTAAGCTATTTAATCTATAATTTTTCACCAAAGTTTGATGGATCCAAGATTAGAGGAAAGTATGGGTGAAGTAGCTCAACATTAAAAATTAGATGCAACTTTGAGGTAGGGTGGAAGATTGATCTCAAATAGGGTAAGTGCAGCAAGTTGGGGGGCCAAAAAGGGGTCATAAGTGGACGTCATATTGCAAATAACAACGAAATCTCAACTTGTAGGGATTATTAGCAATGCATGCACTCAAAATTAGAAAAACTTATAGAAATATGAATCGTAGCATCCAAAATATAGTTTCTAAACTACTATTTTTTTAAAACAAACAAGTTTAGCTATATTAAACACTCAAAATTCAATGACTTGGTTTTTTTTTTGAAAAAACCTATAAGATTGTAGTTTGTTTTCTCGTGATTTGGATGACCAAAAATTGATTTTTTTCCTTTGGTTAAAATTTAGATGTCGTTATCTATCTTGGGATATATTTTATTTTGTATTTTTTTAGCAATAATTTTTTGTTTTGTTTTTTTTTCCGTGAAAGTGGTATGAAAACATAAAGAAAACATAGTAGTTTCCATTTTCCCGCCATAACTTCATCAAAAATATCGAAATCAAATACTTGTTTTTTTTTTTAACACATTTATAATTTTACCACGATTGGGATGATATAGGTTTTTATCACATTATGACAAGTGAAACAAAATTTGTAGGTCTTAAACGTGGACATGAACATTCATGGGAAAAGTGTCTTAAAGACCTATTATTAGTAAAAAATTATAAAATGATATTTATCATATTATATTCACTTTAAAATCAATATTTCTAAAAAGATAACAGTCTCCCCTATGCAATGGTACCATTTTTGTGACATGTTTTTTATTTTTCGGCATGGTTCAAGTCTGCGAAAGAGAAAATTTGATGTTTTACTATTTTTAATGTAAAATTCAAGATTTGATGTCCACTTTTTGGTCCCCCAACTTGCTACACTTACCCAACACATTATCACAATTTTATGGTTATTATGTATGACATATATTACGAGAGGTTTGTGTTTCTTGTATGGACCTTGGAGTCACTATTTTTGCAGATGTAGCTAGACCTTATCCCCCACTTGGAATTGATGAGGAACCCGATGGAAATCATGATGTTGCTTGTATTTTTAGAGGGTTTTTTTCCAAAATATCATGAGATTGTTGTTGGATGTGTTGAATTCATTCCAAAAATTTGGTTTTCTTATCCACTTATTTTTGTGTATGGGAAGATTATTCTTCCAACATAAAGGGAAATGTTACATCAATGGGAGAAAATGGTTGGAAATGAATACATGCCTGAAATGGGGTATGTGTTAGAAGCACTAAGACGATGGGGGTGAAAAATTCTATAAATTTTTTCCTTAAATTAACCATCCAATCATGCATAAATGTGAGATAACTAACATGAACCAAGAGAGATTACAAGAACACAAGATATGAAGTGGGAAACCCTCAAGGGGAAGAAAAACCCTTTGAAATGTTTGATTATATTAATCAATCTAAAATACTTTCATGAATATTACACATCACACAAGATTTGTTTAGTGAAACACCCACTTTACAAGGAGCACCCATCCCTATTTAGTATAGATCCAACTATGTAAGGAGGATACAACCCACAAGATGATCAAACACCCACTCAACCACCTAATGATGAAGAAAACTTAAGTATTTTTCTCCTACGACAGATTGTGATCACAATTTCAGCTCTAACACCTCAAAACCCTCTCAAACAACTCTCTCTTATACTTCACTCAATCTTACTCCATCATAAGATGCTTAGGTTTAATGACCTTGAAGAAATTATAATTTGACCTCATCACCTTCTCATGCTTCTTTTTATCTCTGCACTGGTACCCATCTAACATTCTATTTCACCTAATCTATCACGCTTACACTTTTATCCACTCCACACACTCAAATGAGAAAATATAGTGCACTTTTATACATGACTCAAATATACACACACCTTAGGTTGGTCATGAACATTAATTTAAGTCATACCAATAAGTAAATACATGTACACCATCATATAAAATCACATGAAAGGATCATCTAGGTTGGCATTATACTAAGAATCTTGACATGCACAACTAAACCTAAAAGGATAATTCCATCTCTACCGAATGCAACATGGACCCCAAGGGCTCACTCCATCATCATCAAGAATTAAACAACTCCATTCATGTCATGGAAATCCTATCAACAGCTTCTACAAACTCAAGAACCTATGCATCATCCATTCTTCTCATGACACCATCAAGTAGGATTATTTCATACTCATTTTAAGCATCTCCAATAGACAAGTCTTCAAAGATGAAGACCTATATTAAACATATCACCTCAACTATGACATGCAACCAATAATTATAAATCCACTGACCCAAAGAACATCACAACCCACTTTAGACTTCAGGGGTCGAGGTCACCCAAACCCAACTGTATGAATATGTTCATGTGATCACAACACCCTGACTAGAACTATACTGCAACCATAAATCTATATAGTCATCAGTCAAGGTGTCGATGGATCTCCTCTATTCTGTTATGCCTATAGAGTCATAAAAAATATTTTTCCTTCAGGATACTTATGCGGCCCAAAAACCAATCTTAGAAACTTTACTTTCTCACACCCGTGATGACACTTTCAAGACTTTTTAATGCATGTAATAGGATAAAATTGAACTCCTCGTCACTCTCTAATAACTATGAATTATGAATCAAGAAAATATATTGGTCTTCCAGACTAATTACATTAAAGAACCTTTATTGTTCTTAAACCTTTTCAAGTAGGTCAACTTGTGACCTCATCCTTGTCAACCAAAGTATGTAACTCATCATATTGGATGTAAAAAAACCTAAATATCCATTAGATGATTCTACTTAGGCAACACATTCCCAATTACCATGATGTTAATAAATACCTATAAGGCCTAAAAACCAATCTTTATTTTGAACTGTGTATACCTCTAAATGGATTTACCAAGCTCAAGTCACATCAAACCTATATCATAGATTCCCTTCTACTCAATACATAAATTTAGTTAATAGTTCAAATGGAAAACTTGAGAGCAAATAAAACTTTCCTAAAAACATGCAAATCTAAGTGGGCTCCACCTATTGTCAAGACTCCAAATCACCACCATTTGAAAGATGGGAGAGTACCTTCCATCCTCAATCATAAAATTTTATGATCCAATGCATTTTGAGATGACACCAATAATTTTTCCTCCATCACTCATGAACTAGGGTTCTACTAGGGGGTTTGACCACTTTGGCTTCATAAGAATCATTCATAAAGCATAAGACCTCATTTTATCTCATTCCAAGTTTGAAACCTTCTTAGCTCCATAAAAAAACATATCTAAATGGAACAGGTCCCCATGCAAACTTTTCACATGCCAACCAACACAAAAATCTCATATCGAGATGGAAAATGCACTCTCTTGGGCTCGATGACTAAAAATAACTTATCATGAAAGGATTGGTCAAGATTAACTAAGTTCACTCATCGGGTGGCTGTTGGGCTCATTCAAACTTCACATATTGCATACTTAATTTAGATTTAATGTGTTTGTGAGATTGTGTAGGTAGCTAGGGTTTGTTTTTCGATTATGTGTGTGATCAAAACCCCAATAAAAAAGTTGAAGTGATAAAGTAGATATTGGAGTGAAGACCCTTAGCCCTTAAAAGATTAGAATTACACATAAATCAGAACCCTAAATAGAAACTATTGCCTAGGTGCTTTTGTCCTCCTATGGGTGTCCATGTCACACATACACTAGAGTTCTAGAACTCTCGCCCGAGACACTCTTGTTGCATTGTTTCTAGGTAGATCCAACAGATATGCAATCCCGATTACTTCTAAATTACATAGGAACTTGCTAAGTCATCTATCCCTCTTATTTGATTAGATTTTACATTCCTTAAGTACTTGACACTTGTATATTTTCATTAGTTACTATGTAATATGTTTTTAATTTCAAGTTATATTAAATCATTTGGTGAACCCCACTCTCATTCAAAATCCTTTCCCTAGGATCCCAAACCCTCATGGCTAAAAAAAGGTACCCATCTCCTAAGCATGATATGACCTATATACACATGTAACCATTTTTTGATAATGTTCGCTGTAGAATCTGAATTTTGTGACCGCACCTACAATCCTTAATATGATCCAAAGGTTCTCCAACAACTCCTTTATTTCCAAATTACTCTTCCGATTGGTTTCCAAAACTTTGACATTTTCATAGTTTCCCCTTACCAAAATTTCATTGCATGTTCTCCCTCATTTCCCATAGCCACGCATGATCCTCCATATTCTCCTTCTTATACTATGACATATTATAACATTAATATAGATTTTTTTCATGATGATGTTCTTTCTTGTGATAACATGGATGCTAATGACTCTACTCCTGATATTGCAAATATAAATGTGGATAATGATGTTACTACTATTAGTCAAGTATAATGTGAATCTATTTCTCCTACCATTCGTACTTCTAAAAATGTTTCCAATGATTTTCATGATACCTCTAATGTTAGCATCTCCACTACTTCTTTGTATGTTGATGATAATCTTGATGAAATCCTTGCAAAAATATGATTGATAGTGACTTAGATTCTGATAATGATACTACACATGTTAATGATGATGTTCCTTCCCTTAAAGTGGTTGAATGTGAATCTACACCTCCTCTTTCTTCTCCTTCTAAAGTTATTTCTAATGATGACCATGTTGACACCAATCCTACTCCTAATATACCTCTCATTATGTCTCATGATCATACACCTAGTACATCCATATAGCTTCCACATCCATATCCTCCTCTCACACCTTCATTCCCTCCTTCCACACCCACTCCACCTTATTAGCTCCCCATGATCACCCATAATGGAAAGATTCAACCCCTCAATGTGCCTCTCACTTCCTCGATCATCCCTTCACTAGATATCTTCTCTCTCATGCATGATGTTGGTACTTAGAAAACCCAATTCCATACCCTTACCCTCGAGATTAGATCCTATTATGCCTCCATTGATAATAATTCCCTTCCTGGAAATCCCATTCCTAAGAAGATTCATAATTTTTCTTTCCTCAAGGGTTTCACCATGCCTACTTTCTCATGTTTCGATGGCATGAAAAATCACTATTTTCATCTAAAGAATTACTTATTCGCCATGGTTTCTTATTATAATGATCGTTTGTTACTAAAATCCTTTCGTAATAGCCTTGTTGATCATGCTCTCCAATGGTATACTCATTTACCTAATGGCTTTATTAGTACTTATTATGATATGGAGGATGCTTTTCTTAGACATTTTATTTCTAACAATGGTCCTAAAGTTACATATGAATGCTTGCCTTCTTTACATCAAGGAAAGAAAGAACTAATATTAGATTACATTTTATCGCTTTAATTCTTACATGCATCAGTTATTGTTTCAGCCTATTGATTTAGAAATGCAATTTATCTTTTGTCATAGATTAATTCCTCCTCAAAAGAAAATATATTATAGACACATGTGATTCATTTACTCTTTTTTACTATATGGTCATTGATGTAGAAAAGGATTGAATTGTGGATCATGTTATAACACCCCTTTTAATTATTTTATGCCTCATTTACCTACTAAGTCTTCCCCTCTTCCATCTATTGACCCTCCTCCACGTTCACCCTCTCCTTCTCCTTTCCAATGTCTCCCTTCCCCACCATTGGATCAACATTAACCTAAGTCTTCTCCACATCCCACCCATGAACCATTGTAATTTCCACATGTTGCTTGTTGGTTGGAAATTTTGTCTTTAGACACAATCAATAGTTATTCCAAAAATCCCTCCTCTTTATGGGGAGGTTCCCTTATTCCACCAAAAATTGGAACTCTAATTATTTACAAATGTACAGACTAACTATTTTTGAATGAGTATTTTGGTGTAGTGAATGGTTCCATATTTTAAATATTCTCAATACAGAAGATGAATTGGGAATAGGGTTTTAGATGAAGAAACAACAACTTATATGGGAAAGAAGTATAAATCAAGGAAACAAAGTTTTGTCTAATTTATTTATCAAGGATACATGTATCCTCCTTAGTTGTACAAGATTGCTCACTATTATAAGACAAGAAGTGAAGAAGGAAACACATTCGGATACAGAGACTACAGAGTTATATCTTACTAATGCATGAAAAATTAAAAGGAATGATAACCAGATCGTACCAAGCCAAGAACACATGCTAATCAAACACCATGATCTATAAGATGAAAGCAATTCACCAGAATAAATTTACATAAAACCTTTGCAAACAAATGAGCAGAAATATCATATATTATTATGGAACTCAATGAAATATAATGAGAATGAGCCTTGCTTATATAGGAAATGAATAAAAATATAAGAACTAGTCAAGGTCGTAGATCAAGCCATAAATCATGGAAAGAACTAGTCATCAAAGGACTAGTTAAGCCCATATATTTATGAGAGAACTAGACATCAAGGATATAGTAAATACCATAGATCAAGGAAAGAACTATACCTAACAACTAGATAATATCCTTCTAATATCTAAATAAATAAAAATAAATATCCACACATATAAGTGGGTGAGGATAAATACAATAAAGGTAAATAAAGTACCTAGGTGAACATGCGCTAAGGTAAAATACCTACTCTAACACCCCCTCAAGTGAAGCTAGGGGCCAAAATAGAAGTGACATGTCCACAATATGAGTCTGGAAACTAGGCCTGATGAGGTACTCATGTAAAATATATCCATGAAGAAATCTCGAACCAAAAGAAGGAAAGAATCCTGCTAGAAGGAAAGAGAAAGAAGAAGAAGAAGGAAGATGTTCTCACGAACACCCCCAAGAATAACTTCCGAAACCCCAAGCATTCCATGCAACTCAAGGTAGCGAGGTGATGCAAAAGGCTTCATAAAGATGTCTACAACCTGTTGCTGAGTTGGAATGTACTCCAAGCAAAGAACTCCATCTTGAATGTGCTGACAAATGAAGTGGATGTGTATCTCAATATGCTTGGTCTATTGGTGCTCAACTGGGTTACGAGAAATGTGAATTGCACTTTGGTTGTCACACCAAAGTACAGTCAGTGAATCCTATGGGAATCTAAACTTTGTCAATAACTGTCGAAGTCAAAGAATCTATAGACTCAGAATGTCACCGCCTTGTACTTTGCCTCTGAAGATGAAAGTGCAATAGCTGTTACTTTTTACACGCCCAAGTAACTAGAGAAGAACCAAGATAGAAAAGATATCCAAAAGTGGAATGCCTGTCATCAATAGAACCTACCCAATATAAATCTATATACCCAACCAACTGAGTATAACCCCTAGTGTAGTGTAGGCCAAAGTGGGAAGTGCCCTGTAAATAGTGCAAAATACTTTTAGTAGCCTACCAATGACTACTATGAGGAGAATGTGCAAACCGAGATACAAGCCCTACTGCAAATGAAATATCAGGGTGAGTATGGGTCAAGTACATGAGACTTCCAACCAACTGCCTATACAATGTAGGATCAAAAGTGGAGTGGTACATGTGGAAGTAAGAGTAACTTCAGATGAAAAGGAGATGGACTTGGTTTGCAATATGCCATATCAAAGTGCATAAGAAGATCATGAGTGTACTTTTGATGACTCAAATGAATCCCTAAATCTTCTTAGAAATATGTAAACCAAGGAAATAATGCAATAACCCAATATTTGTCATGTCACACTATGTAGATAGAGCCCTTTGAATACTATGAATGTGGGAAGAAGAGATGACTGTAAGTAACAGATCATCAACATACAAAACAAGTATCATGATATCCTCACCAATATGTTGGAGATACACTGTATGATCAGAGTGGCAACAAAAAAAACCTGTAGATAGAAGAAAAGAATCCATCTTCTCATACCAAGCCCGAGGGGCTTGTTTGAGACCGTAGAGAGACCTTCGAAGCCTACAAATAAGAGAATAATCCTGAAAAAATCTAGTTAGCTGCTCCATGTATATTTCCTCTTGTAGATCTCCATGTAAAAAGGAACTCTTCACGTCCATCTAGTATACGAGACACCACTGTGATGCAGAAATAACAAGTATAAGGCGTACATAATCCATCTTGGCAACGGGTGCAAAAGTCTCAAAGTAATCAATACCTTCAACTTGTGAAAAACCCTTTGCAACAAGACGAGCCTTATACTTGTCAATAGACCCATCAACTACATATTTGGTTCAGTATACCCAATTACACCTAACCATATTTATTCCTTTAGGAAGAGATACAAAATCCCAAGTATGATTCTTCATCAAAGAAGAATACTCAGCTACCATCACATCATCCAACTTATGTATCCCATGAGCCTTTGAAAAATAATATGGATCCTCAGAAACTGCTTGACACAAAATTCTAGAACTTTTAGAATGTGTGTGATGATGCCTAGTGCGTGTAAGATCTTGTATAAAAGGTGTTTCCTAAAGCGTAGTATGGGCCCACTTAGGCATAACAACAACATCAGTGGGAATAAGATCCTCAACAATATCTATAACCTCCTCATCAATCTCCTCAAAGAAAGGATCCTCAAGATGAGATGATGAAGAAGAAGGAGGCATGGAAGAAGATGAAGAATCATGAGGAGTGAAGCGCTCATCAAACTAAACATGTGTTTGAAAAATAATGTCATGTGTATCAGGATCTAAAAGATGATAAGATCTCATGTCCTCAAAATACCCTACAAAGATCAAGGGTTTACTCTTCTTATCCAAATATTTCCTTTTCTTCTTTGGCACAAAGGCCCAAACATGGCTCCCAAAGACTCGAAAAAATGAGACATCGACTTAGTGTTGGACCGAGCTTCCTCTGGAGTCAAATGCTCAAGTGCTTTGTGTGGTGTGTGATTCTGAATGTAGTTATCACAATTAACTGCTTTTGCCTAATAGATAGGAGGTATATCTCTAGAATGCATCATACAGTTAGCCATTTCCTTCAAATTTCTATTCTTCCATTTTGCTAAGCCATTTTATTGTGGAGTATGAGGAAGATAATCTTTGGTGAATAATACCTTGAGTTTCCAAAAAGTCGAAAACTCATTGTTGAAGTACTCCCTATCCACTACCAGTTCGAGCTTCTAGTGTGAGGGCAAGTTGTGCAGCTACGATACCATAAAAGGAACCATAACCAGATTGTACTAAGACAAGAAAATAGATGCTAGTTAAACACCACGATCTATAAGATGAAAGAATTTTGCGAATAAATTTACATAAAACCTTTGCAAACAAATGAGTAGCAATATCATATATTATTATGGAACTCAATGAAATACAATGAGAATAGGCCTTGCTTATATAAGCAAGGAATAAAAATCTAAGAACTAGTCAAGGTCGTAGATCAAGCCATAAATCATGGAAATAACTATTCATCAAAGAACTAGTTAAGTCCATAGATTTATGAGAGAACTAAACATCAAGGATCTAGTCAATACCATAGATAAATGAAAGAACTATACCCCTACCAAAAAAGGAAAGAAACGTATTTCCGAAAAAGACATTTTGTGCACAAACCAAAAATGCTACGCCGTAACAAAAAAACTAGGTTAGATCTTGAAAAACCCAACAAAACCTAGAAAAATAATTTCTGGTTTTCTTTGATGTCAAGCGTGAATTTCAAGGTGAACCAAGACGTTTCTTTACAATAACAAAAATACAAAAAAATGAATGCCTCTAGAAATGGCCGAGTTTACAATCGATCTTAGGGTTTTCCCACCTTACGTATCAATGATTGCCTCTCGATTTGCATAAAAATTCACATAGCAACAAAATACGGATAAATTATGAATATATGAATATTTAAAAAATGCTTGCAAAATGAAACTTACTGAGACGCATGTCAACAACAATCTCTGCTCGATACCATAAAAGGAATGATAACCATATCATACCAAGCCAAGAACACAAATACTAATCAAACACCATGATCTATAAGATGAAAACAATTCACCAAAATAAATTTACATAAAACCTTTGCAAACAAATGAGCAGAATATCATATATTATTATGGAACTCAATGAAATACAATGAGAATGGGCCTTACTTATATAGGCAAGGAATAACAATCTAAGAACCAGTCAAGGTCGTAGATCAAGCCATAAATCATGGAAAGAACTAGTCATCAAAGAACTAGTTAAGTCCATATATTTATGAGAGAACTAGACATCAAGGATCTAGTCAATACCATAGATCAAGGAAAGAACTAGTCAATACCATAGATCAAGGAAAGAACTATACCTAACAACTAGATAATATCCCCCTAATATCTAAATAAATAAAAATAAATATCCACACACATAAGTGGGTGAGGATAAATACAATAAAGGTAAATAAAGTACCTAGGTGAACATGAGCTAAGGTAAATACCTACTCTAACAAAAATATCTCAAGAACATATGAATCAATATATCGAAAACCCATAAAATATAAATGCAACTAGACACAAAGTTCTTCACACCATATTTAATGGATTGAACACAAAGTTTCACGATTCAAATATATTAATATTCACATTCACAAATTTTAGGAAAATAAAGTAGAAAGAACACAAATGAGAGGGAAAGAAGTCTTCTTCTATATTGATCAAAATTATGTATTTACATTCTAGAGCACCAAAATCCAACAACCCCTTTACAATGAAAAAGAAGCCTTATATAGGCTGAGGGGTGGTTGTAACCAAATTTCTAACTAATTGTCATTTAATTAAGTGCCAAATACTTAATTATTTAATTACATAAGTTGGCTTATTTTACAATTTTATTTTCAAAATAATAAATCCAACTTTAAAACATAACAATTAGATAGAAGAAAAATATTATGAACTAGAAGAAGGAACATTAGAGAGTGGCACAACTACAACCTTTATCTTTAGAACATGAACTCTGAATTTGGCAACAACATCATAAATCTCCATGACCTTGGGAATGATTATGTTTGACATGGTAACCAACCAACTGCCAAGGAGTATTCCATCTCCTTTGTTATTCCACCATTCTACAATATGCATTTGGTGGCTTCCACAACAACATTATACAACTCAAAGAGTTCTTCCATTTTATCCTTGTTGACTGATTCTTCCTTGAACAAGTCTTCCTTAATCAATGAATTGAATTTGGCCTTGATTTCATCAACTGAATTTCTCTTTGTAGAATTATCTTTATAAAATTGACAACAAAGAGCTTACAGGTCAGTAAAGATTTCTAATTTCAACGATTCTCCTTTTTGTACCATGTTATTCAATTCACTTGCTGCCTCTTCAAGAACTTTGATTCTCCATTCAACATTGTAAACCCACTTTTTGGATAGATTATTCTTAGAATCATCAAAGATATTATGAGACAATAAAATATTCTCATCAGTGGTGCTCACAATTCTGAGATCGTGAATACTATCCACCAAATATTGATTTCTTTCTCAACAACACTAATTGTTGAATTGAATTGATCTTGTGTTGAAGAGATGTTATCATACATCTTGTATGCCTCATCAATGAAACTCAATCCAAATAATATCATTCCTTGTACCAATTCTTTAGTAGCTCTACCAAGTGATGCATGATTATGAATCTCTTTAATATTTTTGATGTCCTTCTTTGAGGTAGTTTCCTTGAGATTCTAGACTCCCCCCTCAGGAGTAGATTCACCAAGTGATATCATGGTCAATTCCAAATCTGGCACATTTATTTCATTTTCATTCTTATCTCCCTTTAGCTTATCAATTTATATAAATTGCTTCCCCTTGGAATATGAAACCAAACGAGAGGTTGTATTGGCCTTCTTTGGGGTAGGAGTAGGATTTGTGCAAGAAACGTGGCCACCGCATTGAAACCAGGAGCAATAATTTGTGAAGAAGCCTTCCTCTTTCTATTATCAATCATGGGTTGGAACCATATGAAAGAGTCACTTTAAGGTGGATCTGGAGGATGTGCCAATGAAAGGACATTGGGTGGACCAAGAGGCTGAGCGGTGGAAATATCAAGAGTAAGAGCCTCAATAGAGGAAGAAGTTGGTCTCCTGACATCAAGCTTGGGCCTACTAGTTTTTCCTATGTCATGTTTAATGATTTTGACATCATCTTCCTCTTCTTCTTCTTCTTCTTCTTCTTCACACTCCTCATCACCTTCTTATTCCTCTTATTCCTCTTGATCATCCTTTCCTTTTTCGTGAACCCTTGTTCTAGTTTATTATTTTCTCTTTGATTATTTTTACTACTTCTTGAAGGTTGTGATATTTTTCAAGCATGGGAGAATTTTTTTAGATTCTGAGTTTTCTCTTGCTCTACTTCTTTCTCAAGTGTTTCTTCAATCTTTTCTACCTCTTTAGCTTTATCTTTCTTTGTATACACCTTGGTTACTAAATCCAAAGGTGAAGAATAAGGATTAAATTACACCTGGAATATCTTAAAGAGGAGTGGAGACTTACTTGTGTGAAGTAGAAGCTTCATAAGAAGAAGATTGGTTCATTTTTTCTTACATTCTTTCATTTTCTTGTTGTACCATATCCTTGTTCTTACTATCATAGGATTTTTCATATTAGAAGGATCGTCCCTTTATTTCGGGACCAATCAATGGTTGGGAGAGGCATATGTTGAATGGTTTTGATATATTATGTGGAGTAAAATTCCTCATTATCATCCTCCCACTCCTTAGGAATATGATATACCTTGAAATCCTTGTTTTTTTGTAGAGAAAGTCTCTTGAAATACCTTTTCCTAACCTCATATTCATTACCACAATCTTCCCAAGTAGTCTTCAATTGCAAGAATATGATGTAAGACATTCTCAAATGTTTGGAGATGAAACCTTTAATGTCAAAAGAGGATATTCTTTGATAGGTATGGAACTTGAATTCTGTGATTGTTCTCTCCACATTTTGAGCATCTAAGGAAGATCTGCATGTATAGTTTCCCAAGGAGACAAGAAATTGGATACCTTTGATTTGATTATATGTGCAAGTTCTATGTAACATACCTAGTTATCTCTGAGACTTCTACTAGCACCAATTTATCATAGCAGTACATAGGCAATTTGTTGGGCACAGCCTTCAAAACCATCCAATATTATATATGATTTTTTTCGAACTAAATAAAAGGCAAGTCATATGTGGAAATTTATTGCTTTGCTTCTACATACACCCTCTCAGTTGTGTTCCCTTTCAATAGCTTGACTATGAACATTGTAAAAGCATCATTGACCCTTCGCGATGAATCTTGTTGTTTTCATAAGTGATTTGAGGATAGAATTCATAAATTGGTGCATTCTTTTTGTCATCTTGTCGAGACAACCCAACCTAGACCCTATAGGCTGCAATGGTGTACATGAGTTAGGATGTCATGTACACGGTTTTGTTTTTCTGTACATTCACTAGTTTCTCACTTAGGTTCTCACAAATTATTTCCCCCTAGTTCAAGATTTCTTTTCCTTCATAGATGATGTTGATATGCACACACATATAGAATTGAAACTATTTTTTAGAAGACATGCCCATCAATCTTGCAAGTAGAGCTACCATGTCTGATAATTCCTCTTTGAAATCTAACCACTACAAGACCTTGGGAAATTTGGAATCTCATCTCTTTTGAGATATAAGCTATGATTTGGCTATCATTGTTATATAACTATCCTTATCTTGATCAAAAATATTTTGAGCTTGAGCTCAGTCAAGGTATTAGAATCTTCAAAAGTAGGAATCCCTAGAGCTGCATTTATGTAGGTGGCATAAAGTTTGGAAATAATTTGGACTTGGGGATCTCTAAATTCCTTTGTGTCTGGGTACAAGAAATAAGCACATGCTAAGACATTTTTGTGCATTGGTTAGAGAGGGGAAATCTAGCATCGTAGGAAATTCCACTATTCTTGATACACTAGGAAATGATGGTGGGAGTATCCTTAGAAATCCAAGCCCAAAATCATCCAAATTCAAGTGTCTAACATCGGTATCTGCTATATTTGGCATGAATGTCTCTAGGGAATAAATATTCTCATACCCCCATACTGGAACTTGATTTTGAAGGTGGGAGATAAAACTCAGATAAAAAGAAACTCAACAATGGTTCTTAGGAAGAATTCAAAGGAGAGGATGCAAAACACAAATTTACACTAAATTGAACCAAGAGAGAATACAACTACTCTCCTTCACTAAGAAAAAATGGCACCTTCACAACATCCCTAACGTAATTTGAATTTTTGAAAAAGGATAAAAAATGAGCAAGTTGCGATCATAAACATCTTCTAGGGCACGGGAGTGGAAAATACATTGCACAACAAAATTCACAATTGGAATGGTGAGAATGATTTACATTTACCCCTTTTTATAACAAAAACATCGATAAAAATGAGTAAATTTAGGAAACTTAGTATTATGCGGTGTTGGTAATAACTTAGGAACTTTTAAATCAATTTTCTCAATATTGCGGATATGATGGACTTTCGAATAATTGGAGGACCGAGGGAATGAGTACCACGAATTCCAAATATCACCGAAATATCCATACTATATAGATATTCCATGAATTATGGATCATGTGGGATTTTGGGTAACAAAGGGTCATGTGAGGAAAAGTTCCACCTAGTTTACAAATGTCTACATCATAAAGGATCAAAAGGATTATGGTTCAAAGAGCACTACGGGAACCACATGGTGAAAAGAAAAAGGGATCGATGAGAATAGGTTCCATGGGTTCCAAAACTCTCTATTTTAGCTACAATAAATTGAAGTTTAATGAGTTACTAAAGATTGAAGGCTTCGAGGAACAAGGGATTGGGGCGCAAAATTTTCTACGAGTTCCAAAAAGATCCATCATACTGTAACATAAAGAAATCAAATAGCTTTTAGAAAACATAAGGATCCAGAGAAAAAGGACTCTAGAGAATAATTCCATGGGGAAAACAAAAATCTACACAATACTATAACTAAGATCAATGCGGGTTACATGGAGATTTAGGGAACTAGAGGCGCAGAGGAACTTGTTCCTTCAGTTCCTCAAAAACCCACAATTGCCTAAAGACATTAAAAAGGCCTAAATAAATCAAAATATTATAACTATTGGATTGTTCCTCAATCCTCATACTATGAAAAAAGAAAAATACATAGGGAAAAGGGGTCATTTGACCAAAAATTAGGTTTTTTTTTTAAATTACACATTTTGGGTGAGTGAAAACATTTCTAAACCACATGATGTCTTCCACACCTTACTTGATAGGTATTTAATCCATTTAAATTCCAAACAACATCATCCCCCTCATTTGTTGCACCAACATCGTAACCACCCTTTCTATAATTTTCTTTGCATCAATGGCCACTTTGATAGTGATTTCTATTTTCTCTATGATCAAAAGCAACAGTTAGAAAATAAAGGTGTCATTTATTTCCATTCTATTTCTCGCGATAATTCTCTCTCCTATTCCACATAAGCGTATATCCACCACCATTATCTTGTATCATTCATCTCTGCCTAAGGTTATCATATGTCCACCTCCTAAGGTTATCTTCTAACCGCATCCTCGGTGAACCTCCTATAGCCACATCATCTCACCCTCCTCATATTGCTATTGCATCTCATTGGCTTCCTAAGTAGCCTACTTCCCACCATCACACCACCCATTATTGGCACAATTTCCTCTGATATTTAATTTGGCACCTATACACTTTTTTTGTTTTGTTTCACATGCTCCTCATATACATCATCGACCACTTAACCTCTAGTAGGTGATATAAATTTCTATCTCATTGCCCGATGACGCACTCATTTTCTTAAGGCTCATACATGATTGTTGAGGGAATTATTACTAAAATAAACCTCATTGAGGGAAATCACTCTTCTTCCCCCTCCCCCATCATCTTCATCACACACGATTAGAAACATTATTTTACATCTTCTCATTACACAATTATCAATGCATCATTAGTTTATTCTCTTAACTCATCTACATCACATTACCATTTCCATTTTATCTACCACATTACATCACATACATACATTTCTATTTACCATATGCTATACTATTCATTATTATTCACATAAAAATCCCATTTAATCCATTACTTGGCTATTCTTTCCACATCATAATAAATTTCAATAATAAACAATACATATTAAATCACCCGTTCAAAAAATGAATATAGAAGTCAAACTAAAAGTACAAATCATAACCATCGCATAGTTTACAAATGCATATCAACAACGAATCCAACATCAACACATATCTATATATCTCATTGAAATCATAAGTTACAAAATACAATCATAGAAGGGCAAAGCCCCCATGCATTAATACATCATCTGTCATCCTCACTATCACTATCTACATTCGAGGGAGCTCTAGAACTCAAATCTTCACCACTAATCCTACACTTCTAATCTCAGCCTCTATATCTATCAAGTTGGATCTGTAACACAGAAACCTCCACTTTCTAATCTATATACCATCCCTATAACTCCACATACCATGAAAATATATCACAAACTAGGCCTCCTCCTCTTATGGCCTTTCTCACTCACTCTACCTCTTCACAAGCCTCATCACGCTTGCTCAAGGAAACCATACATGTAGTTCTCTATAGCCATCCACTCAAAAAATTGGGCAAGCTCACCTACAATTACGCCTACCCACTCTAGCATCCCTCCTCCCATGAGCACATTCGGAGGAACGTTCCACGTCAACATGTGTATAGAGGTATCTACAATCAACGTCCAATAGGTATTGCCTATAATCACAAAAAAAAAAACATTAGTTTCTACACTTATTTGCATTCATCCACTATATCAATCAAACAACAACTAACAAGTAGCTAATAACTATACTTATGCTCCGCTTTTACCATTGCTACATCGTCTACCTCGGGGGCATGTTCTCGGCCCTCTGCTCCTCCAACTATGGCCTAATGGTTGTATCTAAACATACTTGAAATAATAACACCCATCGGTGTGTTACTCACTAATGAATGTATGTTTGAATACACCCACATCATCAACTTTGTATATGCCGTATGGCTAGATCTAACTCATCTAGTCTTGGATGCACCAATCGTGCTCTTTTCGAGCCTTGTCTTGACCTAGGTCACCTCACGGCTCTCGTAGATTGACACCATTTATTTGGATATGATAGAACATCCCGAGACATGCCTAACTATCTAGATACTTAATCACCTTGAAAAACTTTGCTACCCCTATGAATCGATCATCTAACCATATGGCACACCGTATGCACCTTGTAACTCAACATTGTCCTCCACCCATCCTCCATAGTATTTATACAGTCTCCATATAATGGCCCCGATCTATCATTGATATATATGTGGTTGTTCACATCCTTCTACTACGAGCACCCACCCACCTCACCACAAATATCTTTGGTCAAGCCCAATCATCCCATGACCCACTAAGTGGCCTCAATATAGCAATATGCTCATATACCCATACATGTAATAAAGTAGTAGCTCCTAATCCACCTCCATGATCCTCTTGAGTAAACCTGTACAAGTCCATGTATAAATGGGCCAACACACATCGTGCCCATGCATATCTAGTACCATGCTCCTCTATACTGTGAAAAATATCATGCATCCTATACAAAATCCCAACTCCACCACCCTCCACATCCACCAATGAAGCTAGTACCACCTGCAATAAATTTCCACGGTTGTGGAACCACGAATCTCAACAATCACATCCAAGCTAATATATATCTCGACTTGTACTCGAGACCCTATAAAATATTGTTGTGCCACCCTCATTTGACTACGGGCATCCAAAATGGAAATGATTTGTTATCTCTCTCCAACTATAGGAAACCGTAGTATCCTATATACATCCTCTAATGTCACTTTCATCTCACTTATCGGTAACCAGAATGTATAAGTATTGATGCACCATCTCTCACAAAAATCTATCAATAAAGGCATATTATAGGGTATCTCCCCCAATCTAGTAATGTGGTGCAGGTCAAAGCATGGTCCAATATATCCCACTCAGCTTCAGAAAAACCCAAACCAAGTAAGGTACTAAAGTAATGACTCCCCAAAACTCTTTGGAGTTTATATCTCTCTACACAACACCAAAAATCAATCAAATCACACTATTATCATGTCATATATACTACAAAATCAATCATAACACTTCACATTAATCAAAATGCATTCATTTCACACTACAATACTAAAATCTTACTTTTGGGCACTAGTACCAAGGAGCTAGACACTAGCACCCAGAAGCAAGTCACTAGCACCAAGAACTAGGTGCTAGTGTCCCAAAGAATAAAAATCCTTGTTTACTTCCATCTTAGTCAGAAATGACAAAAACTATAAAAATTCAAATTTTACTAAAAATCATCAAATCAAGCAATTTTGATTTTTTTCACAAATAATCACACATACCGGCTCCTCGGTCATTTCATGAAGCCATAACCACCACCACTCTCTCGAACCTCATCAAAATAGCCACTCTAACATGTTCCATATTTTTAAATCATAGCTCCAAATCTCAATTACTCTTGGTACAAATGAAATACTATTAACCTTTTCACTATTACTATATATAGTAATCTGAATTTACCATATACTATAGTTACTATTTTCCATTGTTATTGCAGCTAATAACCATCACACAATTTCAATCATATCTTGAGCATCATTACTCCATTTTCTCCCCATTTGTGTCATACAAATAATGGTCCCCTTTAGCTTTGTACTATACATATTTCCACATTCTATATTTACACCGGGCACATGTACTAATCAATACACACACACACTTTGTCTGCATTACTACTTTTCCTATGTTGCATCACATTTTCTATTACAACTTTTTATAACCTTAATTTCGGATGAGTTCTCACTTATATACCCTTCACCCTTTTTTTGAAAGGGGGTATACAATCGGGATCACCTTCCAATCCCTCTCGGGATACAACATAATCAATCGACATTTCCAACACATTACTATCAAAATTTTATTTGATCTCATTCAAACATGGTTACAATTATTTTATACGATAGTCAATACTTGTAACTTGTAGTTCCCTCATAGTTCACGCACCTTAATCGGAACGATAGTGGCGGACCTTGGAAGCTTGTAGTAGTGAAAGACAATGACACATCCTAGACGGCCTTTCGGACTTGTCATATCCCTTGCATAAAAATACAAAAACATTATTTGTGATCCAAGATTATTCGGCAAAGAATGGTCGCCCTGAATAAGCTTCATACCTATAACTTTTGTTACATAATAATATATGCATCTTATTTTGACAAGAGGCATTAACCACCATAAAAATCAAATGAATGTTGCAAGTTTTGCAATGAATATGTCAATGGCAGTGAGGGTAGAACATTTAGGGAACTATACTAAGAGGAGGTCTCTTCAATAGCCGTCTAAAATTAGTACATTATGGATTAAAGCAGCCGTACACATATAGATAATGTCTCCTCATTTTACTTTTACAAATTGCTCGATATGGATTTATATCTGTTTGAAGTGGGTTCATTTCCTCTCAGAGGAAATGCCTACCTATCACTATTTTGTTTTTTGTATGTAGAGAAGAAGAAGAATGAGGTGAGGGGGTGCTTCAACTAGGTATAATGTCTAGTTGTATGGATTTTCTTCTTCTTCTCCTAAGCACCTATGTCATGTGCACTGTAACCTTTAGTGTGCCACTTATTTCTTCTGCATATCTTTTATTTCGAGTTTTTGACCTAGTTTTGTTTCCCCTCATCTCATCACTACCATGGATCTTAGTTTTCCGCCATTTATTTTGCTATGGATCTCTATTCTCTTTTTTTCCATGGATTTTTGCTTAGCTCCATTGGTTCTCTATCCTATTTGAGTTGGGGGTGTTGTGCCTTAGCTTAGTTGTATTTCCTTAATGGCTTGTATTTGGTTTGAGCTAAGCCAATTTTCCTCCATTTATTTTCCTAAACTTACTCGATGGTTTGTAACGTGATCTCTTTTCTAGGTCTGCATTCTTTTACCCAATTCAAGATGTGGGTTTTTAGATCTAATTTTCCACTTGTGACTCAAGTTCTTCTTGTGCTGAGTTGGCTCGCTATTTTGTAATTTCCCAACTCACCCACTTAGGATCCCAACTCGAGCTTGATGTGTGTACTTCCTTGCATTGGGTGTCGTATATGCATTGAGATTTTCCACTTAATTTGAGCTCAAGGTTTCACCTATCTATCTCCAACTTAGGGGTTTGTTTTGGCTTGACTTATTTCATGTGGTTGTAGCCAATTTTTCATGTGAACTATTTGATAAAATGTTGAAGAGTGAAGCAACCTTTAAGACTTAAGTGATTGTGGGATATGATCTATTTTGGTTCCTTGAGGAGACTTTAATAACTATGAAACAATGCATCCAACACAATACCCAGGCAAGCCCGTAAATCATTTGATTGAATACCTGAAGGTTGTGGTCTCATCGAATGTGGGGATCATGAGTTTTGCATAAAAGGTATGGATTTTCCCTTTTATCTTGTACTAAATTCCGTTTTCATCATTTATTACATCTTGAATTTGAAATTAAATGTTAATTATTAGGAAATGTAACTCTAACCAATGATAAAACATTACTTCATTTGGAACTGTCAAACATCAAAAAAATTATGACCCCGAAAGTTATGTGCATGAAACGCCACACCAAAATATACCGCAAACTTGAAACTCCTTGCATGACCCCTGGTAACATGAGACACTATGTGGAAACTTAACCAAGTTGTTTGAACTTAATTAACACCCTTACATGTCAAATTTCTAAGCCCACTTAGATTATAAATCACTTGTAGTGACGTGCTCTTTTTATTAAATTGTAATCGATTTCAACCTACGGTTACCTCTTAGTTTGAGAGAAAATGAAAACAATTTCCACCTATCCCTAGACCACCAACAAGATATTTCGTAATCCATTTTCATTTCAATGATAATGCATTTGGAGACTAGTATTACAAGTGGGTTTTAGGGCCCACTTGGTCGCCGAGTGACAAGAGTTGTTGTCGCAATTATGATAACTAGCCTCGAGTTTCCCTTGTAACTTGAGCTCTACTCTTCGTAATAAAATTATGTCAAACATGATGAATTCTATGTATATGGGAGAGTATGCAAGAATCATCAACCTTTGTGTTCAAACTTAAAACGAGTGTTTTCAAGGCCCAATTTGTGAGCACTTTAGATGTTTCAACTCGCTTGCACCAAAATTACAACTTTAGCTAAACACACCTTCTAAGGGTTTTGTTGACTCCTAACTAACCATGGTTTATTTCCTTAACAACCAAAATGCTAGGTAGAATATCCTCTCATCAAAACTAATGAAAATAAAATAACGAGCTATAATGCCTATTGCCCTTCCTTCCCCATTTGATTCTTTTTCCGGGGTATAAAACATTGATCGTGTTAATAAAATACTCGATCTCTTTAATCATCTTCATGCTTCATAGCTAAGATGTTTTCTTAAGGACCATTTCCTTGATATTTTATGATTTGATGCACATATGTTTTCAAACCTATCATATTGGGATGAGTGAGGTGATCATGTCTAGGTATTGTAGTTTTGACCATATCATGAATAAGTTAACCCCCTTGTGTGTCATTTCCCTTTGTACCCAGTGGGTGGCCAAAGCCTTCCAAGATAGTTGGTGGTTGTACCCATGATTGATCTCTTGTGAGATCTAAATCATGTGAATGGTGACTATGTTTCGATTTGCCTACGTAATTACCCAACAATTGAAATAGGTTCTTAGGATACTTTTGTAATGCATAATATTATTTGGGATATCTCTCTTGCAATATACACTTAATACTTGCGTGTCTAAGAGAAATGAAATGAGTTGTCTTGTGTGAGGTTGTACTCCTTGTAGTCTTAAATCCCTAAGTGTTACGTAAGTGTTATAGGAATAAATTTGTTCCAAAATGATGTTATACAGGACCAAAGTAACCATGTAAATGTAGTTAGTAAAAAGGGTAAATAAGATTAATCTATGGAATGACCACTACGAAAATGGTACACCATTGAGTGATGTCAAAACCAACTAAAAATGTCAAATGTGATCATAAAATGAATGTGATAAAGTAGAGCTCCATGAATAATAAAACAACCTAATAAATTGGAAAACCAAATATGATGCATGATCACATGCTTTTATGCATGAATGTGGATTAAACAACGATGTTAATGGAATAATAAAATGTAGCCTTGAGGATGGGATACCTTCAACTGTAGCCAAGGTCTTGTGAGTTAAGGAGATTGCACTCTAGTTGGAATTGTAAAAGTTAGTAAAACCCTCGGTGCGGAGATATGAATATATTAAACCTAGGATCATTCAGGAAGTAGAAATTTATGGTCAAAACATGTAATTAACCCATTTCCATTGAGAGTAAATTCTTAAGATGATGAAACAAAAGTAGTTTGAAATGTGAAATTCGTCACTTGAATTCAAAGAAAAATCTCTATAAGGAGAACATAGGTGTAATGTACCCTTCCATGCGCAATATGATTGTGAAAATATGAATCAATAATGATACAACTTAATTAGTTAACCTACATAGTTGGTTGTAATAACTGGAAGATGAAAAAAGTGTATTGTTAGTATTAAACAATGCTATGAAATGAACTCAAGATAGGTTTTCTATTGATCTAGTAACCTTCCTTTTTCTTCCTGTGAATTTTCCTCCTTATAACAAGAGTATTTTTCCAAACCTAGTAAACACGACTCTTTCAATCAAATCCTTAAGTCAAATACTAGAAGACGCATGTGTGTATATACGTTCCTAATCACAATAATGCTATATAAAGTTATTTCCACAAGAGAAACGATCGAATTCTAAAGGAACCACTATAAGTGAAATGTTAAACAAAAACATGTGGCCTTGTTGTTAAGGAATGAAGGGTCTCATGTTATGTGTTTTTAGACAATTATAGTCAACTAATTTTTTTAGAAACAAAAATTTAATATAAGAATTAAATACTATGAGACTCATAGTTGTTTAAAATGAATTTATTTAACAAATGAGCTATGGATAACTAATGGAATTGGAGAAAGGAACCAACCACACATTATCCATTAAGAGTAATGCTCTGAAAAATAAAGCAATTGGAGTTTGAAAAATAGGAATTTTAAACCTTATGTGTTTAATCCTATTGAAAACTATAAGGTCATACAATGGAAACCTAAATGTAATGAATATGTAAACCATGAAAAGGCCATGTCATGGAGTATGCCTATCATGTGTTTCTTATTGTAATTGGGTCATTGTCCTAGTTTACATCATTTGAGTAAGACATTGATGTGTACCCTATGTTATCCTATTGTATGAGTGGGTTCATGTTTATGTAAGTGTCCTACGTGATGTCATTTATTTGGATCCCATGTGGTATTGTGTAGCATGCAATTAAAGTAAAAAAACTTATTCGATAATTTCTTGTTGTATTTCGGGGTTGAAAATATGGGTGTTACATTTGGTATCAGAGTGGAGGTTCATGTTCTTGAACCTCTGGGACAGATTGGAGTTGTGATGATCTTGCATGGTGGTGGTGGAGATGGGAAGAGTAATGTGATATATGTTTTGATGTAACAAATGTTGTAATTGTGATATTATGAATGCGCATGTTAAACATGTCAATTAGTGCGTATTTTTATCATGTTGATGTGTTGTAATGAGAGTATTTTCTCTTCTTTTTGTGGAATCAATGAGGATTTCATGTGTGATGTGCCACCTTATTGTGTGTGAAAAGAATGTTATTACGGATTACGGGGTGTTGGAGTGTTTTTTTATTATGTGATATAAAGGTGTGTTGATGTGTTGCATGAAAAAATTGGTGTATAGTGAATTGGATTTTATCATGATGTTGCCACCATGTTGTGATGAATTGTGTGTGTCACCATGTTGTATTGAAATTGACTATATGTTGTAATGTTAGTCATTGTTTTCATCATACGTATAATTTATGTAATATGTGATGGTTCATGTCATGAATTAAGGGCATATGGTGATTGTATGACCCCTATTGTGTAGTACTTGCACCTTAGGTGCATTATGGGGAAAAGTGATGTATTATAATCCATGAGAGTAATGGTTTTGGTATACCCTGTATATATACCATGCATAAGATGTTATGGTTAATGTGTGTGAATCACCATTGTGTTAGTGATGTAGTTATGTGTTATGTTGTGAACCTTACACTAGACGACCCTAAGGGGAGAAACCGTTAAGAGTGTATGTGTGGAGAGAGGAGGTGTGGACCAGGTTTTCATAATCTTGAGTTGAGTATGAGTGAGGAAGTGGAGTCTTATATAGACTGAAAACCCACTTCTATCTGTTTAGTATACTTCGAGCTTGCTTAGTATATTGTGGATGCGCACCACCTTAGGCTCAACTTATGCAAACTAGCATCCCCTTCTCTTTCCTATTGGGTTGTCCATCAAACAATCCTATGTGATTTTGACTATGTTGAGCCTTGTGGGAGTATGGAGGGATGATTCAGGTAGAGATGATGACAATTACATTATTTGATATACTCATTTCTAGTTACATGTATATTTTTTGCGAGTTGAGGCTCGATATCCAAGTGCCAGCAACTCGATGAGTACCCCTTTGGTGGCCGTCGTATGAGGCCACATAGTGATTGTAATGTGCTATTTCTCAATACATATTTTATTCATAAATTGATCATTATCTCTTTTCTTGCAAAAACCAACAATTTTCTTGATTGATGTGTTCTTATATTTTGGGCATTTTATTTGGTTATTGCACTAACATGTGGAATTTTGCACTATGGCTGATTAGCGATTTTTTTTCTTAGTTTTAAACTTTCTTTTCATGTTTAAAAGCTTTAAAGCCTAGCCTAAGGATTTGGATTTTTTCCACTTAGCAGTTGAAATGGATTGTTATGTTGGTTCTAATGTCGTAATGTGTTGGAATAGGGTCATGGGATTCACCATAGAGTGGTTGAACCTATGGACCCACTTTCGTTGTATGGGGTACATCCCAAGGAGTTCTGAGATAACTAGTAGGTTGCTGAACCACAAGTTATTATGTCACTTGGGTTAGGGGTGATGGGGCTCTATGTGCCCATGGCCATAGGGTGATCCGGCCTCATTAAATGGAGAAAGGAGATGGGGCTCTATGTTTGAGTGACCTGATATTCTTGATGGAACTCTATGGTGAAGTGACCTTATGTTCTCGATGACACTCTATAGTTTAATGACCTAATATTCTCGATGACACTCTATAGTTGAGTGAACCAATATTCTTGATGGGGCTCTATGGTTAAGTGACTGGCTTGGTTTTGGCACTATGATTCTTTCTCTTTGGGAGGTATATGGAGTTGTTTTGTGATGCTTTGGGAGGTATATGGAGTTGTTTTGTGATGTTTTGTGATGTGTGGAGTTGGTATTATGAGTTATGTGTACTCTTGTGAGTCTTGTTAGACATTGTTATGATTGAGGTTTGATGCTCCTATTGATTTGCATGTACTATTGTATATTGTCTTGCACTTTGTGTGTTGATACAGTCATGGTTTTGGGTCATGCAAAACCATTTGTATATGTATCAACATGATGATTCTGTTTTTTAGTCACATGTGTGTATTGGATTTATACCTATGACATAATTGTTGAAAATTATTTGTTATGTGGACTACTTGTTGTCTTTCCATGGTGGAATCAAGAGGTCTTGTGATGATATACGAGTTGGAATGTATGCAATAATATGTTTTATAGATCATTGGTGTTATGTTTGGGTTTTATGTTTCATCTTGATGTCAACTACTGATGGGCACCCACAAAAATAAACAAACTAAAATATTAAACAATGAAATACTAAGAGTTTTGGATTAAGAACTTTTGCAAAGGAAAATACTAATTGAGTAATAAAGTAAAAAGGCCTTCTAATCTTCACAAAACATTAAAATTTAACATATCAATGAAATTAGTTGCTTTCTTGTGATCGCGTTGTACTCACAAGTTGTTTTGATAAAAAACACGTGTCATTATTGATTATCTTGCCTATATATCTTTGAGTTTCAATGTTGAGTCACATTGAGGATGATGCTCATATAGGGGGAAGATGTAGTTCCCTCACAAACTCGCCCACCCTAATCGAAGGATAGTGGCGGACCTTGGAAGCTTGCAGTAGCGGTGAAAGACAATGACACATCCTGACATAAACCCTTTCAGGACCTATCACATCCCTTGCATGAAAATACAAATAAATTATTTATGATCCAAGATTATTACGCAGAAAATGGTCATCTGAAGAACCTTCGGACACTGTAACTTTCGCTAGACAATAATACATGCAATCTATTTTGACAAGAAGCATTAACCACCATAAAAATCAAGTGAATGTTGCAAGTTTTGCAGTGAATAGGTTAATGTCAGCGAGGGAAGAACATTTAGGGAACTATGATAAGAGGAGCTCTCTTCAATAGCCATCTAAAATCAATACGTTATGGATTAAAGCAACCCTGCACATAAAGATAATGTCTCCTCATTTTACTTTTACAAATGGGTCGATCGAGATCTATATTTGTTTAAAACAGGCTCATTTTATCTCGGAGGAAACACCTACCTATTCTTGGTTAATTTTTGTGCGTAGAGAAGAAGAAGAATGAGGTGAGGGGCTGCTTCAACTAGGTATAACATCTAGTTGTATGGATTTTTCTTCTTTTGAGCCTAAGCACCTGTGTCATGTGCATTATAACCTTTAGTGTGCCACTTATTTTCTGTTGCATATATATTATTTCAAGTTTTTGACCCGGGCTACTGTTTCCCCTCATCTCGTCACAACCACGGATCTCGGTTTTGTGCCATTTATTTTTCTATGGAAATCTATTCTCTTTTCTTCCATGGCTTTGCTTCTTAGCTACACTTGGTTCTCTGTCATGTTTGAGTTTGGGGTGTTGTGCCTTAGCTTAGTCGTATTTCCTTAATGGTTTGTATTTGGTTTCAGTTATGCCAATTTTCCTCCATTTATTTTTCCTAAACTTACTCGATGGTTTGTAATGTGAGATATTTTCTAGGTCTGCATTATTTTACCCAATTTGAGATGTGGGTTTTCAAATTTAATTTTCTGCTTGTGACTCAATTTTTTCTTGTGTTGAGTTGACTCAATATTTTGTAATTGCCCAACTCGCCCATTTAGGATCCCAACTCGAGCTTGATGTGTGTACTTCCTTGCATTGAGTGGCGTCATGTATTGATATTTTCCCCTTCATTTGAGGTCTAGGTTTCACCTATCTATCTCCAAGTTGAGGGTTTATTTTGGCTTGACTTATTTCATGTGGCTTTAGCCAATTTTGCACGTGAACTATTTGATAAAATGCCAAAGAGTGAAGCAGCCTTTAGGACTTCATTGATTGTGGGATATGGTATATTTTGGTTTGTTGAATAGACTTTAATAACTATGAAACAATGCATCTAGAACTTTACCTAGCTAATCCCATAAATCGTTTGATCAAATACCTGAAATTTGTGCGATCTCATCGAATGTGGGGATCGTGATTTTTACGTAAAAAGGTATAGACATTCCCTTTTCTCTTGTACTAAATTCCACTTTCATCATTTATTACATCTAGAAATTAAATGTTAATTATTAGGAAATGTAAAATGATAAAAAACGTTACTTTTTTGGAACTATCAAACATCAAAAAAATTATGACCCCAAAAGTTATGCGCATGGAGTGCCACACCAAAATATACCACAAACCTGAAACTCCTTGCATGACCCCTGGTAACATGAGACACTATGTGGAAACTTAACCAAGTTGTTTGAACTTAATTAACACCCTTGCATGTCAAATTTCTAATCCCACTTAGCTTATCAGTCACTTGTAGTGACGTGCTCTTTTTAGTAAAACGTGATTGGTTTCAACCTACGGTTACCACTTAGTTCGAGAAAAAATGAAAACCATTTCCACCTATCCCTAGACCGCCAAAGCAAGAGAATTGTAATCCATATACATTTCAATGAAAATGCCTTCAGAGACTAGTTTTATGAGTGGGTTTTGGGGCCCATTGGTCGCTGATTGACAAGAGTTACTGTCACAATTACGATAATTGGACCCGAGTTTCCTTGTAACTTGAGCTCTGCTCTTCGTAATAAAATTTTGTCAAACACGATGAATTATATGTATATGGGAGAGTATGCAAGAATCATCAACCTTTGTGTTCAAACTTAAAATGAGTGTTTTCAAGGCCCAATTTGTGAGAACTTTAAATGTTTTGACCAACTTGCACCAAAATTATAACTTTAGCTAAACACACCTTCTAAGGGTTCTGTTGACTCCTAACTAATTGTGGAACCTTGTACATATCATTTCCACACTTTATAGAGTATGAATTGATCAAATTATTGTATGAATATTTTTGGGAAATTATGATGTTTCTCTCTCTTCCCTTTTCTCTTCTAGAAGTAACTCTGATATTTTGATTGGTTCTAAAAATATAAATGAGTTATAAATGTCTTGGGTTGGAAATGAAATGAAAATTTGATAATGTATGTGATTATGATATGATGAATAGAAAGGAAAATGAAATCAAGACTTTCTCTCTCTTCCCATTTCTCTCTCTAGAGATAATTATTAAAATATTGATTAGGTTTTGAAAATGTAAATGGGTCAAAATGTATATAATTTGAAATGAAATGAAAATTGGATACAGGATGTTATAGTAATTTGAAAAGAAAATGAATCCTATATTTTCTTCCTCCTACCCTTACTCTTCTATCTCTCTCTCCTATCTTTATCTCTCTCTATTGTCTGTTCCGATTGTTTGAAATGATGGATGTGTGGAATTTATGCTTGAGTGTAGGGGATTTCCATACTCAGTCCTAGGATTGACGCAACGTTGGTTGTAGGTACTCGAACAAGAGGAATTTTCTGGATGTGATATGTTGTAATTAATGAGTTATCATTATAATGTTATATTCACCTTACAATACATGTATTACCATAGAATAATGATATGTAATATTGTTCGAAGAATTGTTCTTTGTATATTTTGAAAAGAGAATGCCAATGTGGCTATATTTTATAGTATCGAATTGGATGCGAAGTTGTACTCAATGTTGTACCTATGTTATAAAGATATCAAACTAATCTTTTGCTATATTGATTATTGGTTTATTTCCTTAACAACCATGATGCTAGGTAGAATCTCCTCTCATCAAAACTAACAAAAATAAAAGAATGAGATATAATGCTTATTGTCCTTCCTTCCCCCATTTGAGTCTTTTCCCAGGGTATAAAACATTGAACATGTTAATCAAATACTCTGGTCTCTTTAATCATATTCATGCTTCACAACTAAGATGTCTTATTAAGGACCATTTCCTTGATATTTTATGATGTGGTGCACATATGTTGTGAAACCTATCATATTGGGACAAGTGAGGTGAACATGTCTAGGTGTTGTAGATCTAACCATATCATGAATAAGTTAACCCCCTTGTGTTTAATTTCCCTTAGTACCCTAGTGGGTGGCCAAAGCCTTGCAAGATATTTGGTGGTTGTACCCACGATTGATCTCTAGTGAGATCTAAATCATGTGAATGGTGACTACATGTTGATTTACCTCTGTAATTACTCAAAAATTGAAATAGGTCGTTAGGAGGATTTTGTAATGCATAAGATTATTTGGGATATCTCTATTACAATATACACTTAATACTTGCGTGTCTAGGAGAAATGAAATGATTTTTCTTGTGCAAGGTTGTACTCCTAGTAGTCTTAAATACCTAAGTGTTATGTAAGGGTTATAGGAATAAATTTGTTCCAAAATGATGTTATACATGATCAAAGTAACAACGTAAGTGTAGTTAGTAAAAAGGTAAATAATATTAATCTATGGAATGACCGCTACTACGAAAATGCTACAGCATTGAGCGATGTCAAAACCAACTAAAAATGTCAAATGTGATCATAAAATGAATGTGATAAATTAGAGCTCCATGAATAATACAACTTAATAAATCGAAAACTAAATATGATGCATGATCATATGCTTGTATGCATGAATGTGGATTAAAAAACGATGCTAATGGAATAATAAAATGGAGCCTTGAGGATGGGATAGTTTTATCCATATTTCGCCCCCCGAGAAAAAAATTGGATCAGCCATGACCTAGCATAGAAAGAACCTGAGAAAACTCGTTCAGATCTCTAAATAGGTCACAGAGGGACTCAACAATGGAATAGCAAGGTCAGAAAAGAAGGGGCAAGAAGATAAATTACACACCCGCAAGCTTGATTTTTTCTCTAATATGGCTGCCATGTGTCCCATATCAAAAGGGGACCCATTTTTCAAATTGTTTTCCTGCTCCTTTGTATGGACCCGATACAAACTTCAAAGGGGCATATCTTTCGACTCAGGGATCAAAATATAGCAAATCTGACACCGTTGGAAGCGTCTCGACGTCCTCTACGCCATGGAAAGATAAAATATCATTTTTTTATAGGCCTTGGCAGGTGAAAAATATAGAAACATCTTCGGGCCTTTAATGCAGGATCTTCTCACCTCAACAACCAGATCAGATTCGATCTAATATGTCTTTTCCTCCTTCTTCAAGGCACCGAATAAGAAAACGATACAGTCAAGATAGATATGGTTAGTGAATTTACAAAAGGCATTGATATTCAGTGGTTGAGATTTCAAAGTGGGATTTGATGCGTATCTCATGGTGGTTGGAGCAGGATTCAATTTTTCCCCTCTCTCTCTCTCTCTTATTCTTTCTATATATTGTAACACTTCTCATCTTGTTCAAGAGAGACATTCTAGGCATAGAGAATCTCTGTGAAATTTGTTTCTCAACTCTATTTTTGAGCAATGAACCTTCTCCCACGCCTGGAAAATATATTTGTGCCTCTATTCTAAAAATGTAATGGTCTGTGCACCTTCTAGAGAAATAAAAACATGTTTTTGTGGTGTTGTTCTTCAACCCTTTGCATCATTTTGTTGTTTCTTCGTGTCTTTCCCTTCCATATTTGTTTTTCTGTGCATGTATTTCACGTTTGTAGGTGTAGGATGTTGTGTTTCATGGAGTTTAATGGTGAATTTGAAGATTTGGACCGTGTTACTTCTATCTGACCTCCCTCATCTCCATTTTTTCTATTTCTTTCTCCCTCAACAAAATATCTCGCTTCCTTTGCTAGTGTATCACCATTTTAGTGTAGGCTCTTTTTTTCTTGTTTTCTTTCTCCTTGTCTCCTTGGAAGTTAGCTTAGGATTAGATTAGCTTTCCTGCACTAGAGTAGCTCGTGGTAGGTAGTTTAGGAATAGGAACCAACCTTCTCTGGAGGATCATTCCCATTTGCAAGTCCCACAGCTTGGGGAATGATCCAATGTTATGCAAATCACACCAAATGACCCCCGCCTTAGAAAAGAAGATTTTTAGAACTCATTAGAGGGTGCTGTGATTTCACACTAATAGTTTTTGCATGCCGGTGGGAAAGGTCTGAAGCACCTTACCACTTCACTTCATCAAGTTTGATGTGCTCGTGGTGAATATTTCATCCTTTGGAGGCACTTTCAAGCACATCTAGCGACTCCATCTGGTCAACAACCCATCCTCTAAGTTGCAGACCTTCTTCCCATCCATTTCCACCCATTATTTCTTCCATCTCCTTCATCTTCTTCAATCCCATGAAGTTGTGCAATCATGACTTCTTTCTCACAATGGAATTATCGGCTTTAGTAATGTAACTATTTCCCTACATCCCCACAGTTTAGAAATCCTCCTCCAAATCAGTTTTATAAGCCCCATTATCCCAAAAATGCATACAACCCCCTTTTTCTAACCAAAATGTTTATGAAGAACAAGTTTATGCAGATGATGGTGGAAACTCCTTGGCTGAAGCTGATTTTGAGAGGCAGATGTAAAATATTGAGATGGACATGATGCAGCTCAAAGTCAAGTGCTCCATAATGGTAGCTGAAGTTGGCTACAAGGCCCCTTGTCCATGGGTTGGCCCTATACCAGGCTGGTTTAGCACCCAACAAAAGTTACACCTCATCACTAAGATGTTTCCCCAGATTACAGAGTGGGCAGAAGGAATGGAGGCTCAAAATCTAGTGCGCCTTCCATCCCTTCTGCGTCCATCCTTCCATTTTCTTCCAAGTCCCCTCTGCCTAGTTGTACCATAAATGAACAACCCCTACCAACATGCCTTCCCCAGCCAATGTCATCATGTTCAATGACTACAGGACAATTGAAGAATGGCGTGACTCATACGACTCGATTGGGAAGAGGAAATCATACGGGTTCCTATTCTAAACAAAAATTAGTTAGCTCAAGAGGGCTCGATTGGATGATAACCGCATGCGGTTTAGAGGCAACAAGTACAGAGCAAGCCACAGAAGAACCTTCAGTTCTTCCTCCCACTTCATCCCCTTCAAACTCTAATGTCAAAGAATATTTTGAGCTTTCAAACTTCATGTTTGAAGATGAGGGGAACCATGGTGAGAAAATTATAGATTCAAAGGACACCATGGAGGAGGTCGAACACACGTAGCAGACAACAAGGAGGTAGATTATCTGTCTGACTTGGAGGATTGTCTTGATGGAGAGGATCCCGAGGAGATCACATCATTTGCTCCTCCATCATCCACCTTCCAAGAACATGAGTCTCATTGCCATGGAGGAGAACATCCAAGGACAACAACCTGCATCTCACAATGGCCCTCAAGAACCAAGGTTGGAGGATCTTAATCTTCCATGTTCTTCTCAGGAGGAGGAAGGAAACAATGAAGACCCCATCTCTCCCACATCATTCACCCAAGAAGGTATACAATAGGACTCAATTTTGGAGTTAGAAATCGAGTTATAGGCACATCAATTAGACTAGACCTTTCCCAATCAGGTATTTGGCTTCTTTGGAGCCAAAGGAGAAGCCACAACTAGTCATGCTTGCTTCAGGGTATGAGGATGAGCTACAAAGTACCAAGGATCAGTTGCCATACCTCTTCAATCCAAATGCAAAGAAACTAAAAGAGGTATTGGTTTTGTCTTCAGTTGATACTTTGGTGATTTGGGTGGAAGATCAGCTTGTAGTTAGTTTTTCACTCATCCAACCAGCCATGTTTAGTGCCAAATCAGTTGCATGGCTGCCATTTTTGAGGAAGGGAAGCTATTTCTCCTGTCAGTTGCAAGTTTTGTTTGAGTTCCCTTTACTCTTGGTTAGAGTAGTGTAGGTAGGTTTGTTTTCAGCAAAAGAAGTGCTTGTGCACACTCTAAATGTCTTATTTGAGGCATGTAAGATTTGGTTTTTGTATATAAGTTTTGTTTGTATTGCTTGAGAGAGACACATGAAGCCGAGACTCTTGAGTATTTATAGTACGGAAACTCATAGTTACCTGTAATAGTTGCCATCTTCAAAAGAAAACAAATGCAGAGCAACTAAATTTGTTTCAAACAGTCCATTTTAGGGATGATGAAAGCCCCAGAGTTAAAACAATTTTCTACTCTCAGAAATTCCATTTTCAAGATTTTCTTATGAAAATTGAGAGTGCAGACTCAGGGTTAGACAAAACATAGAAAAGCATACAGTCAGGCTCGCAGTGGCTCAGGGATCAGATCTTCAAAAGTTTAGATCAGTTTCGTGTTTATCAAGTAGACTCCATGCCCAATGGATGTTTCGCACCACTAGTCTCTTCACCTAACAGGAAAATGTCCCCTGTGAGTCACCAAATTGTTATCCATATTTCACCCCCGGGAAAAATATTGGATCAGCCTTGACCCAACACAGAAAGAACCTAAGAAAACTCGTTCGATCTGTAAATAGGTCACAGAGGGACTCAACAATGGAATAGCAGGGTCAAAAAAGAAGGGGCAAGAAGATAAATTACACACCCGCAAGCCCAATTTTTGCTCTAATCTAGCTGCCACATGTCCCATATCAAAAGGGGACCCATTTTTCAAATTGTTTTCCACTCCTTTGTACGGACCCAATACAAACTTCAAAGGGGCATATCTTTCGACTCAGGGCTTGAAATATAGCAAATATGACACTATTGGAAGCATCTCGACGTCCTCTATGCCATGGAAAGATAAAAAATCATTTTTGTAGGCCTTGGTAGGTGAAAAATAGAGAAATGTCTTTGGGCCTTTAATGTAGGATCTTCTTACCTCAACAACTAGATTAGATTCAATCTAATCTATCGTTTCCTCCTTCGAGGCATTGAATAAGAAAATGATATAGTCAAGATAGATATGGTGGGTGGATTTGTAGAAGGCATTGATATTTAGTGGTTGAGCTTTCAAAGCGGGATTCGATGCATATCTCATGGTGGTTAGAGTAGGATTCAATTTTTCCCTCTCTCTCTCTCTCTTATTCTTTCTATATATTGTAACACTTCTCATCTTATTCAAGAGAGACATTCTGGGCATAGAGAAACTCTATCAAATTTGTTTCTCGATGCCATTTTTGAGCAATGAACCTTCTCCCATGCCTGGAAAATGTATTTGTGCCTCTATTCTAGAAATGTAATGGTTTGTGCACCTTCTAGAGCAATAAAAACATGTTTTTGTGGTGTTCTTCAACCCTTTGTATTATTTTGTTGTTTGTATATGCCTTTCCCTTCCAAATTTGTTTTTCTATGCATGAATTTCACATTTACAGGGACAAGATGTTGTGTTTCATGGAGTTTAATGGAAAATTTGAAGATTTGGGCCATGTTACTTCTGTCTGACCTCCCTCATCTCCATTTTTTCTATTTCTTTCCCCCTCAACAGAATACCTTGCTTCCTTTGTTGGTGTATCACCATTTTAGTGTAGGATCTATTTTTTCTTGTTTTCTTCTCTCCTTGTCTTCTTGGAAGTTAGATTAGGATTAGATTAGCTTTCCTGCATTGGAGTAGCTTGTGGCAGGTAGTTTAGGAATAGGAACCAACCTTCTCTGGAGGATCATTCCCATTTTTAGGTCCTATAGCTGGGGGAATGATCCAATGTTATGCAAATCACACCAAATGACCCTGCCTTAAAAATCATATTTTTAGAACTCATTTGGGGGTGTTGTGATTTCGCACTAACAATACCTTCAATTGTAGCCAAGGTTTTATGAGTTAAGGAGATTACACTCTAGTTCAAATTGTAAAATTTAGTAGAACCCTTGGCATAGATAGGAATATATTAAACCTAGGATCACTCAAGAAGTAGAAATTTATCGTCAAAACATGTAAATAACCTATTTCCATTGAGAGTAAATACTTAGATGATGAAACAAAAGTAGTTTGAAATGTGAAATTCTTCACTTGAATTTAAAGAAAATCTCTATAAGGGGAACATAGGTGTAATGTACCCTTCCATGTGCAATATGATTGTGAAAATATGAATTCCTAATTGGAGCAATGGATTGTGAATCAAGAATGATACAACTTAATTAGTTAACCTACATAGTTGGTTGTAATAAATGGAAGATAAAAAAATGTATTGTTAGTATTAAAAATGTTATGAAATGAACTCGAGATAGGTTTTATATTGATCTAGTAACGTTTCTTTTCCTTCTTGTGAATTTTCCTCCTTATAACAAGAGTATTTTTCCAAACCTAGTAAACACGACTCTTTCAATTAAATCCTTAAGTCAAATACTAGAAGATGCATGTGTGTATTTACGTTCCTAATCAAAATCTTGCTATATAAAGTTATTTCCAAAAGAGAAATGATCAAATTATAAAGGAACCATTATAAGTATTTTGTTATGCAAATGTGTAACAAGAAAATTAACAATTTTTAGCATGACAACTATACCCCTATGTTAATTTTTTCAAGTATTACCATTCCAAGACACCCGGGTCTGCCTAGTCAGTCCAAGTGACCTCCCAATTAATGTTATCTCATCCCCTTAGGTGATTTAGGAAAGTCCATTCATTCCCCTAGGTGATTTTAGGAGTTCATTAAAAGTTGCAAGCTTTAGGCAGTTGTGGGAAGGGTTATCACTGACTTTCCTAGGAATGGAGCAACCCCATGGAGTAGAACAAAAATCAAAATTAGACATGGAGGTGATTTAAAGGCCTTAGGACATCATGGAAGTGATTTAGAAATATTCGGAAGGACTTGGAAAAGTTGGGGTAGTTTCACCAAAATTAGGGTTCACAGGCCTAGGTAGTGCATAGGCCAAAAAAGTTGTTGAGCTTTAGAAGGTGATTTCGGGAGCTCCAGATGGAGTTAGGAGAAATAAAACATCATCATAAAGGTATATCCAAGACCTACAAGATGGTGAAATTATTTTTTTACAACACTTGGGCACAATGCTTTTGCAAGTAGTTTTTCTCATGTATAGGTGCAAGTACCAGATCAAAAATTCCATTTTTTAGGGAAAAAATGAATGAATAAAGACCTGAAACCTCCAAAATTTAATAATGCCATATAAATTAAATATTATATAGAATTTCATCAAAAATTCCATTGGGAGCTCAAGATATTATCGTCACAAGTTGTCCTCAAGGTTCGAGAGTTAGTCAAATTTTCAGCTCCAAGAGCCTGGTGGGATTTTGTGTCCCTCATGTCCCTCAAGGTCAGGGACATAAAGGTTTGGAAAATGTTCCCATCCCCATGAATCCCTTTAGACCCACATATGACCTCCATGATCACCAGTTCAGCCCCTAGGTGCTTACAGGAACTCAAAGCCTTCACCGTTGGATCATTGCCATGTGTCATCACCTAGAGCATCATGGAATTTGATGTCCCTCATGTCCATTTGAGGTGAGGGACATAAAACATTTAAAAATGTTCCCAGCCCCTAAGGAGACTCATATTCACTCGTGTGACCTCTTCAAGAGTAAATTTCCAACCCCCAGGTGCTTGTCAAGCCTCCATTCTCAACTGTTAGATCTCCGCCACGTGTCATCACCTTACTTGATATGGAATTTTATGTCCCTCACATCCCTTTGAGGTGAGGGACATAAAACATGAAAAATACACCTCCACCCTTGCTATACATTCTTTTTGAATAATTTAAATCGACACTTAGCCATTTTTCCCCCTCATTTCTTCTTCACAACTTCATACCTTGCCATGGCTTTGTTCATGATTGTCCAGACACCCGGTCCACCATTGTTGCTCTCGAACCAAATCTTCCATGGAAAAAAAAACCATACACTCCATGAAAATGTATAGGTCTCAGAGAAAAAATGGGTCAAAAAAGAGAAACGACAGAGAAATGAAGAAAAATGAAGATTTTTCGCCAGATAACCACGAAGTCACCGAATCGAAAAATCCTCATATCTTGCAAAATACAAGTCGGATTGATGTTTCATCTTTTGAAAACTTCCAAAATTTTCAAGATGATTAAGATACAACAAATAGGAGGTCAAATGGTGCCCTGAAACATTTTTTCCAATAAAATCCCCATTTCGTGCCTTCGACTCACATTTGTCAGATTTCCCATCAACTGTAATGGAAACAAGCTAAAAACTTACACACGGACTCCAAATGGAAAACCTATCACAATGGAGTTTTTTTCTTCACAAACGGAGACAAAAACCATACCTACAAATTTTGAGCTCCATTAATGGTTGTCATGGCAGCTTCGTGCTCGAAGCCACTACCAAGTGAAAATTTTAAATTTTATTTCCAAGCATTCTAGTGGGAAAAATCAAGTGAAATTCGGAGGATATGATTACGATGACAAGCTGAGTATGGAAAAATATGTTCCATCGCAAAACAAGTAGTGGAAGTCCACTTTCTAAAAATAGTAAGTTTTCCTATATAGACTCACTATGTTTGGAAATTCGTCATCAAAAGCAGCTATGGAAAAGGTAGTGTGCATTGAAGATCACTAGGAAGCCAAAATGATTGTCTAGAGCATAAAATAGTGAAAATGACCACTTACTAAAAATAGTAAGCTCTCTATATGGGTGCTTACTAAAAATAGTAATTCAACCCAAGAAGTGGCTGAGGTGAAGGTAGTGTGCACAAGATTGAATGAAGAACTTCATCACATCAAGATGGTCAAGAAGAAGCAAGAATCACCTCTTACTATAAATAGTAAGTCTCCCATGTGGGTACTCGCTATCAATGGTAAGTCATACTCAAGGGGAAATTTTGGAACAATGGGACATAGAGGGATGATCATTTAGGTCAATACCATCATTTAGGATCATCCATGGGCATTTCTCATAGGGAATTCGAGATTCATCTCAAAGAATTCAACAGTATCTCCCAACACTCACTTCATGGCTCAAGTTCATAGGAGTATCTTGTGCGGGGTGGAAGTTGCGGTCATCGGAAAAACCATTCAACAATGTTTTTAAACACTCATTCCAAAGCATTTGTGAGCTAATTTGAAGGAGTTTCACACGAGTTTGAAGATTCAGAGTTTCATCACATTGGGGCTTTCCATCAACAAGGATCATCGGAATTCATCAGGGGCAACATCTTCTCTTCTTCTTCTCTCTCTCTTCTCTTCATACCCCCAACTTTCTCTCTCTTCTCAATGTTCTAATTTTATGTTGGGGTTGCACTTTTTCATATGTCTTAATGTTTCTAATGTAATAAGTCACCTTTATGTTATAAAAAGGGACTTAAAATTTTCCTAGGAAGTTGAAAAGTTTTAAGTTGTGCAAGGACATATGAAAAGGCATTGGGGGTAGACGATGAGTCACCTCTCATTCTATAAATTATAAATCCATTCCCATTTCAAAGGGTTGGTGATTGATTTTGTAAACTCAAGAGTGCATTGAGAGAACAAAGGAGATAGCCAAATTCTTCCATTCCCCTCATTCTCAAATTTCTTCCATTTCCATGTTATGTACAATTTCTACTCAAGCATCAATACAAGAAGGAGTTTCATGCCTTTTTTGATGAGGATATTTTAGAAACTTTGAGTTCTCAATCTTAACTCATCTTGTTGCCATTTGTAGGGTTGTTTCTTCTTAACTTTAATGCGTGTGTGAAATTTCTGGTTAATGGGTGTGGGACTCTGATTTCTACCCATGACATTAATCCCATCTTCTCTTTTCTCACTCCCTTTCCCGCTCTCTTGACAAAGTCCTCTCTAGCAAGAAATTTCTAGCTTTATCACAGGGTCGGTGGAGTGCACCTATTGGATTCCCGACCATAAGACCACCAGGAAAATCCACCTTTACTCATGCATGCATATACGACAGCTGCATCGATTAAGTAGAGGTACTTATATTCTCAGAGAGTTGGAAAGAAATCCACAAGTTTTTCCACTTGAAAAATTTTCTCGCAAAAAAAGTGAAATGTTAAAAAAAGCATACAACCTAGTTGTAAAGGAACGAAGGGTCCCATGTTATGTGTTCTTCAGACAATTATAGTCAACTAAACAATTTTTGAGAAATAAACCTTTAATATAAGAATTGAATACTAGGAGAGTCATAGTTTTTTTAAATGAATATATTTAACAAATGAGCTATGGATAACTAATGGAATTGGAGAAAGGAACCAACCACACATTCTCCATTAAGAGTAATGCTCTGCAAAATAAAGTAATTGGAGTTTGAAAAATAGAAAAATTTAAACCTTGTGTTTAATCCTATTGGAAAATATAAGGTCATAAAATGGAAACCTAAATGTAATGAATATGTAAACCATGAAAAGTCCATGTCGTGGAGTATGTTTATCATGTGTTTCTTACCGTAATTGGATCATTGTCCTGGTTTACGTCATTTGAGTAAGAAATTGATGTGTACCTTATTTTATCTCATTAGATGAGTGGGTTCATTTTTATGTAAGTGACCTACGTGATGTTGAGTTCCTTTATTTAGATCCCATGTGGTGTTGTGTAGCGTGCAATTAAAGTAAAAAAATATTCGATAATTTTCTTGTTGTATTTCGGGGTTGAAAATGTGAGTGTTACATCACTATTCGAATCTGTCTCCCCCAAATGACCTAACTGCGGGGGAAAACAAAACCTCTCCATGAGTAATCTTCTAAATACATCATATTCAATCAAATGCTATCACTCAAATCAATCAATAAATATAATGATCATAGTTACTATTACTTTTAGATGACCTAACTGGAAGCCGCACTACCTTACCATCACTTCCAGATGACCTAACTTGGAATCCATCTAGCACTATTCAAATTAGAAAAACCATTATTGTAGGATTGGGGGCAGTTATATTTCTTTGTCTTTCCTATACCGCTATTATGTGGGTTCTTCAATCAAGAACAAACAAGCTATGATCAGACTAATCGGAACTAAACAAGGAAAAATTTGTTCTCTATCCATTTGTAGCATAGGACCTTATGCGGAAGCATCATGGATGGAGAGAAAAACATACCTCTCTCCCCAACATTCTTCCTTTGGTGGTAGGATGCCCAAATCCTCCCATTATCAAAAAAATCATGTTGGGAATTGATCAATCCCCTTTATCTCCTTTGACAAACAATCCAACATTTCTAACAACATCATGACCATTTTTCTAAGTTGCTCCTTACAATAGTTTGCTATCTCCTCTTATGTCACGTGGATCAAAATGATGATCCATGGTTTTCCATGCTAAAAGTTTCTAAACTTTACGCACACTTTGCAATATGGATTCTTTGGACTCTATACATGTATGGTCATTACTTCCTTTACACTACTTGAATTTCATTTAAATAGCATAAAAGGGGGGAAATGTAGACACAAAATCACGCACATATTACTATTTTACTATGTCATTAGTATGTTGTTATATGCATGAATATTAAGTAAGAAAAGTATTCATTGGTGACACTATCTCTTTTCCATCTATGTCTTTGATTATTTTCTACTATAATTCTCTTCCACATCTGTCATTTCTATATCCACTTCTGGTTAGGTCACAAGGATCCCTATTTGTATCTGTCTTCTCACATTTGTCTTCATTTATCCTAGGACACTAGTGCCCACTTTGGACACTAGCACCCATGCACTTGTGTCCATTTTAGGTGCTCTGTCACATTTATTTCTTTTACACATCTCAAAATTTGTGGTCAACCATTTCAATTATCTTATCCTTATCTCGTGTTCATAGTCAGCATTTTGTGTCACTAGTGTCAAAATTCAAACAAGAGATTCATATATATACACAACATACACACTATTATTCTAGCTAGAAATTCAAAAGGGGCTATCACATCTACATATTATCACTACTATCAAAGGGATTGCATTTTTGGGATACATACACTGCATAAGAAGGGGAAGTGCTTAATTATATACCATACATTTGCATCAAAGTTAGTTATAGCCTATTAACTTGGCATCATTGGCGTGAGGGAAACATAAGGAAACTATTTCACACATAAACACACATAACTACATAGAGTCTAAAATGTAGTACAAAGCTCGGTACTAAGTTCACTCATCAGGTGACCGTTGGGGTCGGATCGACTTCACACTTTGCATACTTCATTTAGCTTTAATTTGTTTGTGAGATTGTGTAGGGAGCTAGGGTTTGTTTTATAGGTTATAGGTGTGATCAAAACCCCAAATAGTGAATTCAGGGCAACAAAGTAGATATTGGAGCGACAACCCTTAGACCTAGAAAAGAGAAGATCCCGAAGACTTATACAGACACCAACGCTTATAATAGAAAATGACACTGGGTGTCATCTTGTGGGGCTCTTGTACCACACGTAAAAGAGTTCCAAAACTCTCATCTAGGCATTATTGCATTGTTTCCAAGTAGATCTAGCAAATACAAACTCCCGACTACTTCTAGATTGCATAGGAACCAACTAAGTCATATATGCCTCTTATTTGCTAGATTTTAGATTTCTTGAGTACTTATCAATTATATATTTTTGTATATTGTCATTAGTTAATATGTGATTAGATTTAATTTCACACACACACACACACACACATATTAAATGAGTGGGATTATTTAAGTTTCAAGGAATGATGCCCAAGAGAAATATGTTGATATGGAATAATGTAGGTGGTTCTATAAGTGAATGAGTAATGTTAATACATAGGAAAGTTATGGAAGAGACATAATGATAGGTCTCCTAAGCTTCGTATGTGCACAAAATTCATGCTTTAGGTGCAAATCCAATATTTTCATATCCAAATGATAAATTTCCAAAGTAAAGGTAGTGATATCGGTGTTAGAGTCATGGTAGGAAACACCTCATTGAGATGGATCAACGGTAATAACTATAACCATCATATCATCATTTCATTCTATATGCTTATATGTGGATATACTAATTATTGGGGTAACTTATTCATATGAATACCCCTGATTACATATTCCAACTTAGGGTATACTACCTTTGGGATTTTATTTATTATACATTCCCCATATGGGACATCTTGATCCTATGTTTTTATTGCTTATAGTTTTTCCACAATGGCCATATTAGACATGATTTTAAATAAAGTGAATCAAAACTGATATGGGAAAATTTTTTTGATTACATACATACTTCTAAGATTATATATTATTATGTTTGACATCAATTATTTTATTTCCTATATTACACATAATGTACGTAATCCCTTTATTTTGTGATATATGTTTCATAAGTCCATCCTGCATCTCAAAAATGGGAATATAATATAATCAATATATTTCCAAATTCCAAGACACGTGAAATTCTATGTTGTTTTACTCATAGATTGGAATAAGGACATAATTTTCTGAGACAAACCCATCATATGAAATTTATTCCCACCATAGGATATATTCAGAGAATTTTCTATCACTTATCACTTAAAACTATAATAAATTTATTTACATATTTTTTCTACTAATTAATACTTATAAATGCATGCAACGTTCATCACAAGCTCTAAGACTTAGACTTCCATAGGGACATTCTTGTATTTTCCAACAAAACTAGTTATATATTTACAATTCGTCCTATCTATATATAAATAGATCAATTATTATTTGTACACTTATCAACATGTAGATGTTCTATACAAGTTTAGAGGGGCATAATTTTCTAGAGCCTATGGCCAAAGAATTTGGATATTAGTCCCAAAATCTCTTTATAACCCTCTTCAATAGAATCATGTGGCATGTCTCTCTTTATGGATTTCAACACACTATAATTCCAAAATTGACTTCTTATCCTCGAATAAGTTTATGTACGATCGAGGAAAAAAACGATATGCTATTATATGTCAACACATATGTTTTACTTTAATATTTATGTAATTACACATCACAATGGGCCATTATGTAGTCACCTAATTTTATTACGACAATATATATTAGTCATATTTTTATATTATTGGTCTATATTAGGCTCTTGTTGGCACATTTACATGTTATTCTGGGTGTTTCCTTTCGTATTCCCCTTTTCTTTCTCTATCCTCATGTTTTTATGATGTTTTGGATTTCACTAAAGCCATACTTTTAGAGTTTTAAGAGCTTGACAATCATATTTATACACTTTTAGTTCAATAAAATTATAATTGTATAGTTCTGGGGATTTTTCTAGATTGGGCCCTTTCAGCTTCTTCTTTTGGTCCTCTAGTACTACGTCCTTAACCCTAGGTAATATATTAAATATGGATGGAAAAATTGTGGTTAACATAATATTTTTTCATGTCATATAACATTCATTTATGATTTCATATGCTTATTATGTTGGTCGTGGTGCTTTGTAAAACATATTAGGGTATATATAGGAGTTAGTAGCTAGTAGATGATCATTATATTGAGCACCTTAGTCTTATTGTATGGTTTGGTGGTTTCCCCCTTAAAGTGGGTAAGTCATTTAGCTTTAATATTGTGAGAATTTCTCTATATATTGGTGTTATAATGATGCTCATATTTTTATCTATTTAAGTAATTTCATTATGAGCGTGATCAAATCCTCGATTTAGGCCGGTATTAGGTTAAAACCTTAATATTAGGGAATCACCTATATATCACTATTAACTACTAATTTTAATGTAATATTTTTATTGGAGTTGAGAAATTTGAATATAAATATACCCTCCAAATTTAAGTAGATTGTAATTTCTTTGTGGAAGTTAGTGCAATATTAGTGTTTTCCACAAATTTTCTTCACAGAGCTACAAATTGTGGAATTTCTATTAAGTTACTAAATTTTTAGAAATCTATGTGAAATTGAATTAGGGTTTGTTCTTTGGGTTTTTTTCTATCTATCTAAAATCATAAAAAAATGAAACCCTAATCTTCATGGTTGGGAGATTTACTAGAGGTATGGGAAAAATTATGCCACTCCAATAAAAACAATCCTAATAAAAAGGATCTGCTAAATCAAAATTTGAATGGGGTGGAAATTTGGATGTTATTTATTCCTTCATGAGTGAAAAAATATAACCTATTGTGAATAACATGAAAAAATGCAAGGGAAATATGGAGGACATAAAGTAGAGAACATGCAAGGAGAGGTGGGGTTATTGAAAGAAGATATGAATAGGATATCTGAAAGTATTGAGTTTTTGTTATCATATCACATAACTCAAGGTGGATCGAATGTAAATACTAATCATTATTCACATACGACATAAAATTCATCCAGAGTGAGCATTAATTATGGTCCGCTGATCCTACTTCCAAAGGTGGACATGCATAAGTTTGATGGAAAGGACCCACTCAACTAGATCACCAAAATGGAGAATTTATTTGATCTACATTATATAATAAGTGTGAAAAAGGTTATATGGCATCACTATATTTATAACCATAAAAATTCACTTGGTATCGTTGGTTGTGTGCTTAGAAGAAGAAGGATATTAGTGTCACTTGGTCATTTTTTATAGAATATTTGCAAATACACTAGAGTAATAGTGTGGCCAAGAACTACTTCAGCCAATTGGAAAAGTTATAGAAAACAAGGCCGAGTAATGGATTTTGTTTAATAGTTCCTAAGATTTTCATTGTGCATGGATATAAATCCATGTGATAATTTGAATGATTGTTCTTGGGAGGTCTCAAGGATCACATCCAACATGAGGTACAAATGTTTGATCAAACCATGTTTTTTATTCTATTATCACAACATGTAGGATGGAAGAAATATTCCTTCATTTGTGAATAGAAATAACTTAACCAAGATTAGATATCATATCACATTGGTACTATCATTCCTTCAACCTACCTAGTTGACTATGTAAAAAATTGAAGAGAAAGAGAAAATGAATATGTTTCATTTATGACATAAAATGGAGCAAAGGACATAAATGTGTTGAGAAGAAATTATTCTACATTCGACGGGCTGAATGAGGAAGATGGAGAGGATGACACATCTAGTGAAGAGGAGGAGGTTAACGAGATCAAAGTAGAATAATCTCAGCTAACTATCTCTTGCTATGCAATTTTAGGCATTAGCTCCCCATAAGCCCTTAAGGTAGTTGTAGTTGCTTATTTATACCCAATTGCCTAGGCATGTTGGGACTTCATCCAGACCAATATGGAAGCTCACCCGAAGTGTGTGAAGCTACTAGGTCCCTCTTTATTACTATCTTGAAAATATGTTAGCATGTTTGTTCATTAATACCAATACCAAAACATGCATTCATATGTAGATCATCCCATTCATCATAAGGAAACACATGTAATAAAGAAACATAACAGATCAAATCAATACTAAGATCAATTACACCATGTGAATTCCATATTCAGATACATCAATTACCATAATCCATCCATAATGATCCATTCATAACATAAATATTACATATCAAAAGTTGAATACATAATAATCACCAGAGAGTCATGCATGCCAATATACCAGAGCAACATAACAATACAATCCATACGGTCTCGAATACATGGTCATGATGTCAAAAAATTTAAAGATAAACTAATATATTTAGGGGTGGAGACTTTTCCTTCACCACCCATGCATCTCAAAATAGACTACATGCTCAAAATAGCTATGCGTACATCAAAAAACCAATGCATGCTTTTACAAGAAGGCTAATAATAGATCAATCTATAAATAAACTCTAATTTTAATCCTATTATTACATCAAACTATGCATGACCTTTGATCTCCACTTAAGTCCAAAAATATCTATTTCTTAGACACAAAGTCTCCTTGATTTAATCTTTACTTGGTCTCGTACTCTCCAACCATTTTTCCTATTTTTATCCCGTGCCATGCGAAATCGATAAGTCCCGAAACTTTTCCTTCACGGAGAAATCCTTCCGCGTGCCACTTTTTTTTCAACCATGTGTCATTCACATGACCCACTTTTTCATGTTATTTTATGATACTTAGTCAATTTTACCAACCCAAAATTACCCCACACTAATCACATTTTCATCCTCGGTAATGGGTCGCATAACTTATCTCTCCAACCCAATGATTAAAGAATGAAAGAATGAATATGCAAGATCAAAATATAAAGAATGGAAAATATCTTAAGGTGTGCCAGTCCTCTATGTTCTAGTTCTTCTCAACACCCTCCTAAAGCCTTGGTCTTCCACATCACCTTCCATTTTCTATGTTTCCTCAGAATCGTCTCCATTCTTACTTCCTCTTCTTCTTCCCGCATGGGAGGAGTACTCTCGCGTGGCATTTTTCTATCCGTAGTTGGTTTCCTCCTTATACCATGATCTAGCATGTCATTTTCTTCCATATCCTCCTCCTCATCATCATCATTAACTTTTTCTTCTTCATCGGGTTTATGATGAGTGGGCTCATTCTCCGCATAGTTCTAAGCGTGTATTTTCTTTTAGGTGCCTCGGGAGTTTGAACTCATCTTCAATGTACTTCCCCTTTACCACCTAGGATTAAGGTTAATATACACCTTACCCTCACCTACTTTTCCAATTTCCAAATTCATTTAATTGATAATGATATCATTTGATATCATGGTTTTTACATAATAATACTTACCCGGCACGCATAGGTCTTTCGGAGAGTATGGTACTTGCAATCAACTTTTTCTGCATCAAATATCAGCTTGTGTGTGTCTCGAAAATATGTTAGCAGAGGCTTGGAAATAAAATGCAGTGAATGTAAAAGAGATCTTGCACCATGGGCTCCATTTACATGTCTTCATCATAAACCTTCCAACATAATAGTGCTAGAATATTGCAAACATTTCCTCTTCATCAACTATGCGCAGGCAAGTCTTTTGGTATGCATCACTCATATTCAAAGGCCTCATGCAACCTCTTGTACCACATTTCTAGCCTATTCTTGTATGTGCCACTCGTGGTTCCATCACATGTATACTTTGCAAATCTCTCTGCAAGTGAATTCTTTTCCTCCGGGTATTGTTAAAGTTTATTTGTGGGGCCATCCATAACCCCAATCTCTACGAACACAATAGACAAAAGGATAGTGCCCCAACTGATTTTATCTCCTTGTGTGCTTCCTCAATTATACTTTCTACTATGAATGTAAAAATATTATATACAATTCCTTCTGCCATCTTCTTTGCAATATGGAGCCACTTCTTATTCACTTGGCCCCAGCACTCTTGGCCATTGAAATTTGTTAAAAGGTGCACAAAATTTTAACAACATGGTTGGTTACCTTGGATATATGCATCGCACACCCTTCCTTTTGGTAAGACAACTCCACAACAATAGCTTCCACACCCACTTTGTCATCCAAGTCACCTGCAATCTCAATACCTCGAGCTTCTCAAACCTTTAAATCTCTCGATCAAAGGCGCGGTGATGCAAACTTTCCTACCCACAAAGTAAAAGAAGTCCTCATGGACTCTAGACATCAGCCATTGATAAATCCCCTCCGGTTTCCCAAATTATGGAAGCTCATAGATCTGAAAAACCCCAAATTTATCCAAAACATTTTGTCTAATATCGTCATAAATAGGTTTATCATCTTTAGTCCTCAAAGTTGTGTTCTTAACCGGCCTCACCGATTTCATCTTTATCTTTCCTAGGTGTAGTGATTATAATCACTCACCTTACTCTTTCTGACATGGGATTCCCATTCACACCCCATGATAACTCCTTCTAGATACTACATCTCATAAAATATTTCTTTTGGCATGTCTTTAACCTCTACTTCTAGTTTGTTCTTCTTCTTTCCTCTTGTGGTTTCTCCACATGCACTCTTGGGTGCTATATAAATCCCACTACTAACTTACCCTTTCCTTTTTCTACTTCTATAATATCAAGTTTGTGTTCCCTAGCCATGATTCAAACCCTAGATCTTCAAACCCTTCTTTCACATGCCTTCCCCTCACTCTAAAACTTCCCACGAAGGATCTCTTCTATGGCCATTCTCAAATTCACCACTGGTTCACTATTTTATATGTCTCTGTACTTGCACTTCATGCTCAGTCACTCTTCATCTTTTACTTCTTATCTCAAAACTCAAATATGCAAGGTGAGAATGAAGTCGCATGCACCCCTTTTATAATTTTTTACCATTTTCCCGTATTAATTTCTCCTCACCTACCACCATACTCAGCTTTAATTATGTTTTTCTATTTTTTATGTGCTTTTCACTACTTTATTTTGTGCCCTAGTCATAACCTTCTAGCGTGCCTACTACTTCTGGACCACGACCTCCTTACATGCACCTCCATGTGCCAAAGTAAATAACCCTTTGTGCCTCATACTAAGTACTTTCCCATGTTGTTTCCTACCTCGCATTACACTACACAATCATCCTTCTATGTATGGTCTTGAATCGAGTAAATTTATTTTAAAATGCCTTCATCTTAAGCACATGTAACACCTTTCTTCTATGCACCGTCCCTCCCAAGGATGTTCATATTCCAGCCCATATATATACATGTCTTCCGACCGCACTTGATCTTAGTACAAGTAGATTTTGTTTTCTTGTATCCACTCTACCCTACGCTAAAATTATGCGTGATCCTTTTACATGAACTCAAAAGATAGCAATCAGTTTCCTAAGTGCAAGCATTCTTATTACAACAAAACACAAAAGTAAATTTATAAAGCATAGCAACAATGAAAGGAAACACATAAAAGGAAATCTAATCTAAGTGGCAATATTGCCTTATTACAAACACCAAGAAGCATTATTTATAGTAGGGCTTCAACATACTACCACTGAAGTAACAGGGAAATAAAGTGTCATCCAACCCCGTAACTAAAAAAGTTCTTAATTTAAGTATCGTCATTACTACAAAAGGTCCCAACCAATGCAATTTCAATTTCCCTAGGTGGCGCGCAAACCTAGAGTCATACAAAAGAACCATCTTACCAACTTTAAATTTCTTATTTTTTATATGCCTATCATGTTCTCGCTTTCTATCCGGCCTTCTTGATCTTCTAGATCCGACGGGTAATAACGCATCACTCATCTAACTGCATCAATTTTTCAATGCAATATTCAACAACTTGTTCATTAGCAAGTCCACCTGCATGCACAATACATAGGGATGGTAACATAAATTCAACTAGAAGTAAAACCTCTACACCAAACACCAACTGAAAGGGTGTTTCCTTATTCAACCTCTTATAAGTGGTTCTATATGCCCAAAGTACAATTGATACTTTATCATTCTAGTATTTTCTCCCAACATCACGAATTTTGGTCAATGTATGTCCTAATCTTGTTAAAATCCTTTATAGTACCATTGGCTTGAGGGTGATAAGGAGTAGTTTTATGGTGTGCCACCATAAACTCTACCAATAGAATCCTTATTGTCTCATTAATAAAATTTGTTCCTCTATCACTAGTCAAGCTCAAAGGATGGCCATACATATTAATATTTTTTTCCCATAAAAATCTAGTTTCTCTAGTTGCTATATAATCCTTTCGAGTGTTACTTTTCCCCACCGTTTCAAATAATCTATGTAAGTAATGATTTAGTGCGCCCAATCCTATGCACAGTGGTGAAATAAGACCTAAAAATTTAATTTCCCATTTTTAAAAAGGTTCATCACTTACAATAAGTGTGTAATGGCATTTCATCTTTGTTACCAAGCTTTCCAAGGTGTTGACAATGATCACATGCCTTGACATATTCTTTAGTATCCTTATACAAATTCTCCCACCAAATTCCAACCATCAACATCTTACGCATGGTAGAATCACCGCATAGTGACCTCTTGTTATCCCATATGAGATTTTTCTATAATAACCTCACACTCATGCTCTAGAACACACTGACACAAAACCCCATCACGACCTAAATTGTACAAATATCCTCCAATTAATTGATAGGGTTTCACATGTATTGCAAGTTGATTTTTCTCCAAAATAATCATTCCTTCAAACACCTATCCAAAGGCACAAGAATATTGCACTATCCTCTAAACCCGCAAGCGCATGGTTTAATTTGAAAATTTATGTATTTGGCATTGTATCCTCAATGCTCTATCCATCCTCATCATAATTGTTCCTTGACAAACGATCATGCCTTGAATTAATTTTTCCTAGTTTTACAACTGTAAACTCAAACTCCTGAAATAAAAGTATCCACCTACAGATACACCCTTGCAAAACAGCTTGTTGACCAAGTACTTAAGTGTCATATGATCTGTGTAGAAAATGAACGGGGTCACCAACAAGTATTTTCTAATCTTCTCATGCATAAATCATAGAAAAGCTTCACACTCGGTGCTTGTATAATTATTATCTATGGGTGTCAACTTCCAGCTTGTAAAATAGATGGGATGATCTACAATTCCTTCTCTTGGTTACGCCAACATGTGCCAATTTCCATGTTAGAAGCATCAACATGAACATGAAAGGGTTTGTCCCATGAAGGAAAATGCAAGATAGGTGCAGTTGTAAATCTTTCCTTTAGTGTTTCAAACACCTACTATTACATGTCATCCCAATAGAATTTTCCTTTAGCCTTCAATAATTCCTCCAAGGGAATGATAATCTTTGCATATCCTTTAATGAACTTCCTATAATACCCTATATGTCCCATAAATCCACACACTTCACTTTGATTATTAGGTTCTTCCAAACCCAAGATCACATCTATCTTGGTTGGGTCCACCAACAATCCTTCCTTATAAATAATATGTCCAAGTAAAGTTCCAAAAGGTGTTGCAAAGATGTACTTCTTAATATTAAGAGAGATGCTCAACTTTTTACACCTCTCAAACATGAGCCTTAAATTTTCACAATGGTCCTTGACTAAGCCATAGACTGTCCAATCATTTAGATACACCTGTAAGAACTTATGAATAAAGTCTTGAAAGGCATGCACAACAATGTGTGATAACCCTTTTGGCACATTTTTTCAACTCAAAGGGCATAACAGTATATGCAAAGCTTCCCCATTTAGCGATGAAAGTTGTCTTTTCTTTATCTTCCTTCACGATGCGCACTGGCGATAACTAGAAAATCCATCTGTAAAAGAATATATCTCTCGTCCGAAACTCCCTCAAAGATATCTTCTATGAATGGGGTGGGAAAAGGATCAATAACCCATGAAGTATTAAGTTCCCTGTAATCTACACAAATCCTTATCCTCCCATCCTTCTTGATGTTTATGACCATGGGGATAACCCACTCAAATTATTCAATAGGCTTAATAATTCCAGACTTGAGCATCTTATCAATTTCTTCCTTTACCTTCATGTGCAAATTATGATTCATCTTGTAAGGCCTCTTCCTAACCGGGCACATGCCTTCTTTTAGCTTGATTTTCATCTCACCTAAATAAGGATATACTCCCTTTAACTCATGATAGCCCCTCGGAAATAAGTCCTGAAGTCACACAAGAGTTCAATAATCTTAGCCACTTATTTCTCTCGCCGCATTCACCAATGATTGCCTCCTTAGAACCGCCTCGTACTCAATGTTAACCTTCTTTATCTTCATAGGAGCATGATACGCACATACCTTCACATATAGTCTCCATCACCTCACTCATACCTTCAATGTGGTAAACATCCATGTTATCCACTTAGTGATCATCTATCATGTACACCAATTTTCCCTTTTCTTTTTCTTTCCGTGTCCGGACCAACTCTTCTTCCTCTGTTTCCTCAAGATCAAGGCATTTCCTAAGATCGATTCTCCAAATATTTCTAACATAAGCTCTTCAGGATTCACACTATCTCCCAAAGTGATGTACTTCATTATCTGCAATGCTTCATGGACTGGAGGCTTAGTATAAAATTAATCAAAAGTTTGGATCATACCTGAAGTCATCTCCTTCCAATTTTCCATTTCTCTTTTCAGTTCTCAGATGGACATACCATGCATGCGCTCATCCATGTAAGGTGGAGTAGAACTTATGTACCCAAAGTGATGGTGGTAATGCCTCCTTGCCCTATAACCAAGATCTCTCACACTCCTAGACATGATGAGAGGTAGGATACTTCCCATTGATTAACTAAAAATGAAATATTACCTATTTTATGACTTAATATAAATAGAAATAGAATGCCATATTAAAATTCTAAGAATTTAATATTTTTATTTTATTTCTTAAATATATTAAAATGAAAAATTAATGGATATGTTGTTATTAACCTCAATTTGACTTACCTCATTGTATGCTATTCAATCGATTATTGTTGTGCATACCGGGAAAGCTATGATTGGGTGCCCTCGGGAAGGGAAGAAGTTGAGTATCCGACTAGACCGAGGCATTTGGGAGGATACTAGAGCACCCCGGGGCTCCCCGGTCTATGGTATGGGTGTTCTAGAATGTAAATATGCTCAATACTGGTCCGGCAAAGTGTCACAATATCTCTATAATATCTTCATCTTTGTCACACGATTATGGCAATACTATCGTCTCTGTGTCTTTGTAAATGTAGTGTGAAGATCCACCTACAATACCCTATCAAAGCATCAATTCCTAAGAAATAAAAATTCACATGAATGGGTCAGACTAACCTTAGCCACCACAATGGTGGACTTACGACTGAGCGATGCACTACATTCTAGACCCCATATAGTTCGTGTGTGTGTACAATTTTGTGCTTAGGATGCCATAACACCAATGACACAGAAGTAGGGGGAAATAACTAGATGTAAAAATGCAAATGGTGGATGGAATAGAAAGAATACAACCCTTTCCCCTTACGTTTGTGTGATGTAGATGTAGAAGATGCCAAAGTTCAATCCCTTGCCTTAATAGATAGTTGCCCTTGATTTTAAGATGTCTACCCATAATGTAGTGAGTATACTATGTTTATATAGGGATCTCTTGTTCAAATTTCAACACTAGTGACCCAAAAATGCTGACTACAACCTAGGGGAATGCACGAGGTAACAACAAAGACCGACCTCAAATAAATAAATTAGGACCACAAATTATGAAAACAAGGGCACCTAAAATCACAACCGAGGCATCCTGGGGTGCTCCGGTGCAACCCTAGGCCCACCGATTAAGGACCTGGAGACGACGAATGAGTAAATTAAAACACCTGAGACTCCCTAAAAGACATCCAAAATTGTATAGATATGTGACGATTAAACCAGACAAATAACAATGACGACCAACTAACTGACAACAAGACCAAGAGATGGGTGACTAGTGAATACTTTTATTATGTAAGATCCATATATAAAATAACATACTCAATGGTATAAATGTAATAGTAAGTGTAATAGTGAGTAGGAGAAGCCCATGTTATAGAAGAATGCATAGATATGTAGTATAAGAGTTCCGATAGAGCTATGAAAGTGTGTTGAATCATGGATCATCGAGTTTATCCATGTAACGTATGGAAAAGTGTAAATGTCACGATGAAGTGTGCTAAATGAAATTGATGACTAGGATGTATGATGATTTCGAACACGTGATTAATGATAAATAGGTGGGTAGGGAGTAATCAATTCCTAACCCAAACGCTTGTATATGAATGAATAATCAGAGGATTTGAGTGTCCTACCTCCAGAGGAAGAGTGTAGGGAGAAAAGTGTGTTATTATCCAATCTTTAACCGTATCCTCAAGATTTAGCCGCATGATGATGACTCGAGATCAAATTTTGTGATTTTTGGAACCAAATGATTTTGATTTAAATAGTTGACCCATATAAGAGTGATATAAGGAAGGAACTCTTTCCCCCACTCCAGCAGTGTCTCCATAATGTGAAGGCTTCCAAGTTGGGTCATCTGGAAGTGAATGCGATATGAAAATAGGTAGCTTCCAAGTAAGGTCATCTGGAAGAAAATGTGGAATGAAAGGGGTGGATTCCAAGTTAGGTCATCTAGAAGCAGATGCAATATGAAAGAGGGCTTCCAATTTAGGTCATTGGGAAGCAAGCGTAAACATGTTTGATGTATTCCAAGCTAGGTCATCTAGAAGTAAGCACAAAATATAAAATAAATTCCAAAGTTGTGTCATTTGGGAAAGAAGTGTAAACATAACTCCCAAGTTAGGTCATCTGGGAGACCACTCGTAGATTTGAATGATATGATTTTTATTTGAATGCATTGATTTTGATTGGTTGATTAATTGTTTTGTTTGGCTACTCATGGAGAGATTTTGAGCTAGGGGGAAGTTGATAGAAATTAATGAAATGTTGTGCAAAAATAATTTTAATCGTTTGTTTCCCCCAAGTTAGGTCATTAGGGGAACCGATAGAAAGTAATGTGTGATGGTGTTTGGAAGATTTTAAATGTTTGTTGCCCCTAGATTAGGTCATTAGGGGGATAGATGGTGAAATATTGCTTCTATATATTGGTAAGTTCAAGATTCATAATGTTTGAATGCATGGTGGTGTCATGGGGATTATAGGGGCCCCAAAAATATTCCCCCTTTTGGTGAAAGCGAGATTGAATGAAAAGAACAAACGTTAAGCTAAAAGTAATGGTAAAAGGTAAAAATACATATGTATCGAATGAGAGGTAACAGTGAAGAGGCATAAAGCACACCAAACATGTACAATATGGTGGTACATAAAATTCTAAAAAGAATGTCGTAAATGAGGTGTAAATTGGAGTAAAAACACTCAAGATGTGAGTGAAACAAAGTGTAGTGTGTATTAGTTGTGGTAATAAGTGCAAAATAAGGACCATAGTAAAGGTAAATGATGAAAAGTAACTATAAATGGTGAAGTGAAAAAGGAATTTTTCACTTCATTTGTCTTTTACATGAGTGTGAGAGTGTGTACAGAGTGAGTGAAGATGCCTCAAGTAAGAGCATTACGTCCTAGTTGGTTTGAGAGAATGGTGATCGGTGTGGTGTCGTGTACGACTGCGGAGTTGGTAAGTGCATTATTTTCAAAAATGTAGGGTGTAATAGGTGTTTTAGTTGAATTTTTGAAAATTTAAGGTTTTTATTTTCTTGGCATTTTTTACCTTGACAAGAGCAAGAAGGCGCTAGAGACCCCTAGGACTCGGAGTGCCCATAATTAGGTGCTAAGATCCTACTGGGTGCCCAGCTTCTACATCTAGGTGCCTTAGTCTAAAATTTGTGTATTTAGTGGATAATGGTAAAAATGTGTTGCTAGTATGTTGAATAAGTGTGTTTGGTTGTGTAAGGTGTTCTAACATTGCGTTTGTTGTTGTTTGGTATTATGCAAAGGGATATCCACTCGAGGGAGTTCCGTGGTGGTTTTCACTTGAGTAAATTACTTGGACTAGGGTTGTCGGATGATGAGTGGGATGTCATGGATTGTACCACTGTGACATATAGCACGGATGGGGGATGTGCCCCATAATATGGCTATGTTGAGTGCATCATGCGAGATATGGTGTGCAAATACATGCACATTTTGGTTGTCTAAGGGGAGATGACTATGACATTGGAAGATGTCTATCGTATATTGTGATTACCAGTTGTTGGGGAAAGGGTATAAGTGATTGAAGTAGTGGATATGGAGTGGAAAATGGGTTTGGCAAGGTGATATTTTGTAAGGGCTCATGTACCTACCAAGGCCAATATTAATTTGGATATGATCTTTGCAGATCTAGGGTTCGTGCTTATGGAAATTTATTACATTGGTGATTGCTTCATGTATAGCCATGGAGGGAGGAGGGGTTGGCATCTTGTATAAGATATACGACATATGTCAGTAGATGGAGGAGGAGGGGACAAGATTCATGTGGGCACAGTGTGTGGTGGCCCATTTATATAGAGACTTGTATCACTTTACACAGATGAGCATGGTGGGGGTATAAGAGCCACCATACTGATGCATGTGTGGGAAAATGAGAACATGCTCATGTTCGAGACCAGTTGTGGGGCCACGAGGAGAGTGGGCTTGGCCTGAGATATATGCTCGATGTTGGGTGGATATTCATAGTAGGAAGATGGATACAAATACCTTCAGGAACTTATAGATAGGATGGGGCCTGAGTCAGTTATATAGAGGCCACTTTTGTGACTATAGGGGATGTTCGAGGATGCTACAGAGTTGTGATGCATTTAGAGGACTATGTGGTTAGAGGACCGCTTTCCAAGTTTGCAAGAGATTTTTTGGGTTGAGAGCATGTCATCATAGTTTGGTATGGAATAAGATGTGCCTCCAAATCCATTTATATGGTTGAGAACTATCAAAGCTCCTAAGAGGGCTAGTGCTAGGCTAAGGCCTCGTAGTAGTGTGGTTAATACCATCAGGCTGATGAGAAAGACCCAACAATAGTAGTTGTGGATGGGGATGACGCGGGATGTACTGAGGAGTATCGAGCGTGGTGAGAAGTGCATCGATGGGTATTACTATAACCAATACTCATGGGTCCTATGAAGTTTCCACATGGAGGAGGAGGGGAGGGAGTTGTCCCCGACCCTGTTGCAGTACCTATGGAAGAGCGTAAGTATTTGTGTATGCATATTGTTGCGAAGAAAATTTTCAAGTGGACAAACTTGTGGATTTCTTGCCAACACTCTAGGAATCTAAGTCCCTCTACTTAACCGGTGCAGCTATCGTATATGAATACATGAGTAAAAGTGGATTTATGTGGTGGCCTTTCGACCGTGGATCCAACAGGGGCACTCCACTGACCTAACAAAAAGCTAACAATCTCTTGCTAGGGAAGAATTTGTTTGAAGAGTGGGAAAGGGGAGTGAGAAAATAGGTAGGAGAACTAATGTTGTAGGTAGAAAATCATATTCCTACACACACTAGTTAGAAATTTCATCACATGCACTAAAATTAGGAAGAAACAATACTACAAACAACAACAAGACCAATTAGAATTTAATGAACAAAAAGTATCAAGTAAACCCCTTAGTCAAAAAAGGCTTGAAACTCCTTCTTCTTGTATTGATGCTCAAGTAAAAATTGTACATAGTATGAGAATGGAAGACATTGAGAATAGGGGAAAAGTGGCTAACTCTTTTCACTCACAAGTGAGAAAAATATCTCTCATGAACTTACAAGAATACAACCAACTAGAAGAATTTCAGAATTATAACCCCTTGGAATGAAGAGCTCATTACAATTTATAGCAACCTGAATTGTCCTTTCACCTCCCTCACATGACTCTTCGTTTCCATATTCCACTCGTGACCTTTCATTTTCCATGAATTAAGTATTTCTCTTATAATTTTGAGAAAATAATTTTTACAAATTTAAAATAGGTCACTTAAGTGAATAGGATGAAATACAATGATGACACATAACAAAGAATTAGAATGGAGAGAGAAAGTAGAGAGGGAAAGAGAGGGAGAGGGAAGGGATGGAGGGGAAAACACTCCTCGTGATGAAATGCTTTGAATGCCTTGATGCAGCCATGAACTTTGAGCAAGGATTTCTTCCACTGGTGATCTTCTACACTGATGAAGATTGCTCCCTTGAATAACTTTGAATCATTTTCCCAATCTAGTGATGACCACAAACTCTATGATGCATGGACATCTTGGACCATAGAATGAGTGTTTAGAAACACTGTTATGATGTTTACCACTACAAGCTTGAGATGAACACATACAATGCCCATGATGACCCTCCTTGAAACTTGGTTGATGAACCCTTTGACTCGTTGAAATCATTCTGACCAATTCACTTTGGATCACTCAGTTCCTTAAGTGATGAAGATGAATTTGCATGATGTGCCTTGTGATGCCTTGCTTTGCTTCTATAAACCATTACACTCAAGATGATGCTTCCAGACCTTGTGAATTTCTCATTCCTCCTTTTCAACTCATGAAACCATCTCATTATCCAAAAGGGAGTCCAAAAAGTAGTAAGGTGAGTGAAAACAAAGTCATATGTAATTTTCCACTCCGAAATGAAAACTTTCTATTTTTAGAATATGAGCTTGTGCTCTACTATTTTAGGGCATATCACCTATCTTGCTCCAATTTCACCTTCTAAACCATCTACCATATTCCAACCTCCTCTGTTCCTAAGATATTTCTATTTTTAGCACATTTCTATTTTTAGCAGGTTGTTATTTGGGGACCTGTTATTTTGGGAAGAAGTTATTTTCTGTCTTACTTTCCATTTTACCCCTTTTCTTATTGTCTTGTGTAGTAAAACTTGCAATTGAGTGAGAATCATCATTTATAGCATGCGAGGAAGTATAAAAATGTAATTTTTAGTAAGAGGTGAAAACAACCTCCATTTGTGATAGGAAAACTTTTTGGATTCGGCTCTTTGTCACGAACTTGTGCTCCAATTTTCATCATGATTCACTTTCTAGAAAGCTCAGAAATGAAAAATGAAAATTTATGTCTGGTAAGAGATTTGGGTATGGAGCTACCAGGAAAAATACTAATAAAAAATCAATCCTTCATATCTCGAGAAACTGGCAACTTCATCATGCAAAAACTAGTTTGAGAGAAACTAGATTTTTGGAGACCCTTCCTCTCGAATTTCGGATGATTTTGCACACCGGATCTTAGAGAACTTAAAATTTCTTCAAAGAGGGTAGAATGCTGATAAAAACACAACCCTCCATATCCCTAAAAAATAGGGACTTCATGGCATGAAAACTAGTTTATGTGAAACTATATTTTTAATGATCCTTCCCTCCAATTTTCACGCAATTTTGCCCACTGGAACCTTGAGAAGTGAAGAGGTAGCTCACTACCTTTTCATAGATTTTCTTCATGTGATAGGGAAGAACTCTAATAAAAACTCAGTCCTCCATATCCCTAAAAAATAGGGACTTCATGGTGCAAAAACTAGTTCACATGAAACTAGATTTTTCAACAATCATTCCCTCCAATTTTCACGCGATTTCGCCCACTAGAACCCTGAGAAGTGGAGAGGTAGCTCACTAATTTTTTCCACTACTATGTCATGGTGGCCATTAATGGAGATTGAAATTTTCAGGTCTGTATTTTTTCTCTTTTTCATGATGAAATCAATTCCATTGTGATAGGTTTTTTCTTCTTGTCTCACTGGTGAAATTTCTCTTCGATCCGGTTGCCAATTTGACGGGAATTTGAGCTTTGTTCTTCGTGGAGCGGAAGTGGAATTTTTTTTTTGAGAATTCCTTTCTAAATTATAGGTTTGAATATGATTTTTTAATGTCCTTTAAGAAATAATAACTTAGTAACAAATAGTTTGTCAATCTATGCACCGGTTTATAAGATTTCTTCAAATTTCAATTTCATGGCAATGGGGATTTCCACTATTCTTCTTCTCTGTTATTCATTTCTTCTTCTTATCTTGATGAAATATTATTCTAAGACCTATGTATCACCATGGGGTAGAGTATTTAATTTCTGTGGTGAATCTAGTTTTAGCTTTGGCAATGGTGGAGTGGTGGTGAGAAGTTGCAGAGAAAGTTACAGAGCAAGTTGTGCATGGAGGAGTTAGATGTTAGAAGTTAGAAGCAGGAGGAATTTTTAAAATTTAAAAATTATGCATAGAGAGGGTTGGGAGTATTTTTTTTCCCTGATTTCCCTCACCTCAAAGGGATGTGAGGGACATCAATTTCCATAGTGAGCAAGAAAGTGACACATGGCAACAATCCGACGACAGGGAGTGAAAGCTAGAAAATCAGCACTAAGGGGCTGGAAGTGGGTCACATGGGTGACCAAAAGTCTCTCCTAGTGGGTTGCACACATTTTTTAGGTTTCATTTCCCTGACATGTAAGTGACGTGAGGGACATAAAATTCCATGGTGATCCTAGAGCTGACACGTGGCGAGATCCGACGGCAAGGAATTTGAGCTCCAAATTGCACCCAGGGCTGAACTGACAATCTTGATGGTCGCATGGGGTTCCAAAGGTCACATGGAGGTTGGGCACATTTTTCCAAGGTTTATGCCCTTAACCCTGAGGGACATTGGGGACACAAAATCCCACTAGGCTCCTAGAGCTAACACGTGTCCTCCAAAAATTTGGCTAACTCCCGAACTCGCTCCAAGAGGACAACTTAAGATGATGATAACTTGAGCTCCCGATGGACTTTTTTGGAAAAAAATTATATGATCCTAACTAAAAATGTAATTTTGAATCCAATTTTGGGGACTCATGTCTTGATTCTTCCATTTGATCCCTGAAAAAGTAGATTTTTGATTTGATACTTCAGATGTGCGTGAGAAAAACTACTTGCAGACCTAATGCACCAAGGTGTTGTGAAAAAAATTATTTCACCATCTTGTATGGATTGGAATTATCTTTCCAGATATGTTTCATTTTTCTCCTAAATCCATCCAAAGCTCTGGTAATCACCTTCTGAAGCTCAGCAGATGTTTTGGCTTGTGCACTTACTAGGCCTATGAACCCTAATTTTGGTGAAACTGCCCCAACTTCTCTGAGCCCTTCCATGATTTCCCAAGACCTTTACATCACCTCCACATCTATTTTGGATTTTATGTTATGCTCCATGGGGTTGCTCCTGTCATAGGAAGGCCAGTGATAGCCCTTCCCACGACTGCTTGTAGCTTACAAATTTTAATGAACTCCTAAAATCACCTAGGGGGAATGAATGGACTTTCCTAAATCACCTAGGGGGATGAGATAACATTAATTGGGAGGTCACTTGGACTGACTGGAAAGACCTGGGGTGTCTTGGAATGATAGGACTTGAAAAAAGTGACATAGGGGTATAATTGTCATGCTCAGAAATTGTTAATTTCCTTGTTGCACTTTTGCATGACAACACCTACATTATGTTTGACAAACTTGTCTAATTTGTTTTTTTATGCATTTTAACTAACTTGTGGTTTTATGTTATGTTTGTGGGGGAAGTGTATTGGTCATTGATAGTAGACACATCTATCTATACTTTGACATGGAATATACTAAATGATGTGCTAGGTGGAGGTAGGTGTAGATGTTTTGAGGCCACAAAATGTGATGTTGCATTGGTGGAGAGGCATCTAGTTCTAGGGATCTTGTAGTACATGAGAGCAATAGTGATGATGAGGTCTGATTGGGATTATTGTATATGATGTGGGGGCCTTGCCCCCTGTTTGAGAAATGATTTTGGGATGATGATTGTATTAACGATATATGTATGGACACCTATTTTTGATATATGTTAAATCTATGTTGGAATGTTTTTCCATTGCGATGTAATGGATGTTGTATGATTCTATGGTTATTGTCCTAGCATGTGTATTGTTTATGTGTGATGAATATAAATTTACATGATGATGTTAGTAGTGGTAGATAAAATATGTATGGTGAATGATGACAATATAGATAACCAATGTAATGTGATTAATGAAATGTGGAATGAATAAAATATGTAGCGCGTAGGGAATGTAATGATTATAGTAGAATAGAAAATGTATGATAGTGAAAGGAATGTACTTGTAATGATTGTGTGGGAATGTAATGTAGTTGTAATAGGATAGGGTGATGAAAATAAGAGGGGGATTAGAGTAACGATGCCCCCAATGTGTGAATGAATAGGATCATGTAATGAAGACCCCTCAATAGTCAAGTATGAGCTGCGTAAGCAAGAGTGCGTCATTGGGAAATGATTGAGTGTGCTAGATGAAATGACGAAGCGCGTGATGAAATTTTCTTAGAACTAATCCCTCAATAGTCATATAAGAACCATATGATCAAAATTACATAATCAGGGAGTAAGGTGATAATAATCACCTACCAAAGACCAAGATGATGGGTGGTAGTGGAAACATGTGGAATGGATGCAACATGAGTGTATGAACTAAATGGAATTTCATGTGTAATAGCCATGGGATAGGCATAAAACCATGGGATACAAAGTAGTATGAAGTGGTAGATAGTGTGGATGTACCATATGCAATGAATGTGATGATGGAACATATGGATGAGGTGGAGAACGAGTGTGTGACGGTGGAGCATGACGAATGAACTAAGAACCTAATGCGTAAGAATCGAGTGGGGAATTTTATAGATGAAAATTGACAAGTGACCTTCACCGCACTTGACTCCTTGATGTCGTGCCAAGGTATCTCGGTGTAGAAATATGGATGGCTAACTATAGGAGAATCAGTGGCTAAGACCTGGTTGCGTGAATTCCCTAGAGAGTCGAGTCGTAAAAGGGGAGATTTAGTGGTTATGAGCGGGTAGTGTAAATTCCCTATGGCTTGATCTACTTGATTGAATCTAAATATTAAACTAGTTTGAAGTGTCCAAATTAACTAAGATGAAATTAACAATCTATTTTAATATTGAAAAGGGAAACTAATCTAAAAAAATCAACAAAACTGAGACATTACAATCACAAACAACAAATTGATTTTACTCTAAACAAATAAATCCTAAACAAAAAAATAGTTGGATGTGGCTATTCACCTATGCAACTATGTATTAAGTCTAAACTAATTTAAAACAATAACTTTTCCAATTAATCTATGATATGTAGACAACTTCCTACAGATATTATTCCCTCCAAATCCATAGGGATAAGAAGAAAAAGATCCATCACTAGGAGCTACTATGAAAGATGTTAATCCTCTTGGAAATTAATTAACTACTTGCAGATGAAAGGAAATTGATTTCTACTCTATTTGATATGATACAATAGTAATGAATTGCAGAAATGAAGGAAATCAAACAACAACTCCAACCTGGAATTCACAGAACAAAGGTAAATCCAATTGTTTGATAATTTGTCCCCTCATTTTATCTTTTCAGTTCCTCATGTCCACGTGAGTCCAGAGGTTGGGAATGTAATGACAGCAATAGAAGGAAAGCGCTAGAGCAATGGGAAGCTTGAATTGGTAGACTGGAACAATACCAGTGGAAGAAATATATCACAATAGAACTAAGATTAGCTATGTAGTTTCCAACAGGAAAGAAGACAACTTAACAATTACAAGGAAGCACAAAATAATTCTTCGACCATTTTCTTGAAAATAAGCAATCAATTTATAGAAAGTTAGTTGTAGAGTGCACAAGCACACTTGGAAAAAATGGGATGCCAAATCATCACATGAAGAGGTAGTTAACTATGTAATCAACAATCACAAGTGAAAGAGGAGTTAGGCATGAACAAATAAATCCTAGTTTTAGGAAATTTAACTAAGAAACACTTCCAAAAACTAAACTCGGAGATGATTGACATGCGTTCAAAGGATGAGTGAACCATTTTGGAAAATTTACACAAGATTGCCACTTAATGCAAAGCGGTGATTACAGTAACCACCGCCCTACTCAGGGAAGTAGTTATGAAACCGTTGCCATGCCCGGGCGGGGTTACAAAATTTCCATCCAAGTTAGGTGCCGTTTTGACACTAAAGGTCAAAACTAGTCTAAAACGAAGTGAGAAGATAGGAAAAAGCATACAAAGGATAAGACATACTAGGCTACAAATATAAACTGCAAGTAGATTTTAGGAGCTTGAACACCTTCTAAAAGGACATGAATCATCATTGGGGACCTTTTTGTAACCATTTCCATCAATGTAGCATGTGAAAAATTGGGTGCGTACATATTTCCCTCAGAGAAGCATTTTAGCCATGAAGAGGCATAAACGTAGAGTTTGAGTATGGTGTTCCTGAAATGGGGAGTTAGAAGCTATAACGATATACTCATGTGCTGAAATTTCATTGTCCAAGCTCTTGCTACCTGTAAGATGATAGGAAAACTCAAGTGCAGATAGATAAAATATCAAAAATAAACACTAAATCAAAACAACAAGAGGACTTACCATTTACATGGGGATAAGAATATACCTTTGCCAATGCTCCATCCATGTGGTCACATACACTCAAAATGAAGTTAAAACACAACATATATATATATATATATATATATATATATATATATACATACATATATATATACATACATATATATATACATACATATATATATGTATATATATACATATATATATATGTATATATATACATACATATATATATATATACATATATATATGTATATATATACATATATATATATATATATATATACATATATATATATATATATATATACATATATATATATATATACATATATATATATATACATATATATATATATATATATATATATATATATATATATATATATATATATCAAAACAACTCATTTTCAAATCATTTGCACATATCCTATTGGTGATTTTTGAGCTCTGGGCCCATGGTGACCATTTGAACCAAGAGTACACCAAAAGAACCATTGTGATGAAGTGAAGATGACTCGAGACTAAGAAACCCGGTGACACAGAAAAAGGTTATTTTTTCTTAGTTATTTATTTTGAAACCTAAAATGTAAAAATTTGAAAATCTAAGCCTAGGGGGATATTTTAAAAATTTCTTGTTTTTAAGTGGTCCCTAGGGGAAGACCAGAGTGGAGTTGTTGGAGGATGTTGGATAGCCTTTGCAGGTTGGCCACCACACTGACGTTTTTGCGCCTCTTTGGATGGCAATGTAGACCATTCTTGATCTAAAGATAAGGGTTACGGGGTATGAAGCGGTGGGAGAGAGAGGAGGTGGATCCATTCACACAATGAGACCATGGCCAGTGGCCATAGTCATGGCCACTCACACCACTCATTACATTCATGGCGTCGTAGTTGTAGTAGGAATCTTGGAGTCGGCATGCACCTTCTCTAGGATCCCATAAGGATTAATAGGCTATTGAGCCTGTATTTCTTCATTGTCATTTTGTGAGGAAAATATATGAATTTTTTCTATTTCCATCATCATTGTGAGTGTTTTGACCATGCCTGATGCATGATGGCATTGTACACAAACTCAATTTATTATGATATATATACAAATACCTCTTTTTGGTTTGGTTATTCCTTGCACAGAGTTGACTTTCATTTGTGGTTTGCTTCGCATATGTACTCTATATGTTTAGAACTTCCGATTTTTGTATTCTTTTCAAAATGTATGCAATGGATGACGTATGCTAACAAAATGATCTCTTTTTGTTGTTTTGCAATGTTGATATATGAAGATTAATAAGACACATTATAATGATAAACTTTAGCTTCTCAAGTAATGTTTAGTACTTCTTTTTATTCATTGGAAATGTTGATGAATAATGATATCATGATAAAATGAATTCACTCCAACCCTAACTCCATGCAACCATTAAGATGTGAGGGCTCAACACCGAGAGCCAGGAGGGACGTGAATTGTTTGGTTTTGATAGAGACAGAAATGGTGAGAGAAAGACAAGATTTTGACATAAACCCAATTAGGAACCCACAACTTAACCCTACATACAACTTACTACACAACCTAGAATGTAATTGCTTGCAAGTTTATCTAGAATTAGATCCATAGATGGCCTCTTGATTAACACTATCTGGTTTTAAGGTTTTAACTCTCTTTTGGAACATGCACATCTAAATTCATTTTCTTGGGATTTTTAAAGCACTTTATTTGATTGAAATTACTCTTAATTTATTATTTTATTGTAAAGACCCCTACACCTTGTCCCATAATACCAAGAGGAAGTATGGGTTCAACACCAAGGACAAGGCATAAATGAGTAAGGGCACTTCTCTCCTTTTCCAACCTCACGCAACTAGTAAGAGACATGGGCTCAACACCAAAGGTTGGTGGGGAAAAGAAGTGTGCAAATAAAAATTTTGATTTGATTTTTATTTTGAGATGTGTACTTTTTTTTTTGAACTTTTTTTTGTGATTTTTGGAAGTAAAGCTTGCCCCATAGTCTCAACCCCACACATCCAGTAAGATGTGAGGGCTCAAAACTGAAGGTTGAGATAGGCGAACAAGCATCCCAGGTGAAAATGTTTAGAATGTTTTTATGCAAAAGAGGTTTTTTTAAGGAGAGATTTGACATCATGAAGCTTCTAGAACTGACTATGAAAAAATATAACTATACTAGAAGAAAGCTATAGGTAGAACTAAGTATGCAGCCTTGGTAGGATTAGTGTCAAAATTTTGTATTGTCTTGTTTAACTGATGAAGTGATAAGAAATGTTGATGTATGTTTGAAGAGATGTGATTTGAAAAATTTCCAATGTTTTGTAGAAGTTTTTAAGAGTTACTTGAAAACAAGTTCCTTGATTACAAAATTTTACAAGATGAGCTAAAAGATGATAATGTAATGAGAATGCAGAGTCTAATCACGGAAATACCTTGATGGACCACATGCTGAAATGTCTAAGGTGAAGAGAGTTAAAGGATTTCAAACTCCTCACCCCTAAGAGCACACAGTGAAGAAATACAACCTTTGAAGTTTCTATTCTTTTGACAAGGTCTTGTTATCTGGGGTTTAAACTTACAACCCCTACCCATGATCATGTATATATGTTTGTCTAATTTTTCTATCTAATAGAGGTATATGAGAACCTCTTTGTCATATTCTCAACACATTGTGTGTAAGTGAGCATGACTATGTTGCTCAACTTGGTGAAGAATAGTGACTTTACGTGACCTTTGTTGCACTATAGGATCACATCTCGTGGAGATGACATACTTTATTTCTGACATGTTCATATCTAAACCAAGGTTCAGAATAGAACAAGCCTTAGGGATGGATTTGATGGGTACCATATTAATTTCATCCCTCTCTTCCTCTTTTGTTAATTCTATCATGTTTATACCTAGGCCAAGACCATTGGCAAGAAGAGAGGTCATACAAAGAAGGCTACCCATTCCTTACGGTTCAAATGGGAGGAAGATTGGTTCATCACTCTCTAAGATTTTCATGATATCTATCTTTTTTTTGGTGGACACAATTTCCATAGATATTGATTTTCCCTTATCATTTTTGGCCACCTAAAATATTTTTGGGTTTACAACTTCATCCTTTGGAATACTCGAGGTGGTCATAACCAATTGGTTTGACGGCAATGACTTTTTCAACTGGTTTTCATGGATTTCATAGTCCGAATGAACTCCTATTTTCTTCTTGAGGTTCTCTAAGTGTATATCGAAGGGCTTATGACCCCCTGGGTGATGAAGACATTTCCTAAATGGAGGAATCTAACTTCCTGAAACAATGTAGAAGGAATAGCCTTCATTAGAAGAATCCAAGGTCTCCCAAGGCTCATGTTATAATTTTTTTCCCTATCGATAATGTAAAACTCTGTCAATATGGTTTTGGCCCAAGGGTGATAGGAAGAACTATGGTTTCGATTGAAGTAGCCTTAAGACTGTCATACCCTCACAACGTGTTTCTTGTAGAGGATCAATTAGTCTCCTCATACCCCAACTTCTATAAGAAAGAGAAAGGAACCACATTGACTATAGCCACATCATCAATCATGGCCCTCTTAATGAAATTATTATATGCCTATACTTGTAGAAATAAAGCGGGATCATCTCTTCGGGATATTTCGTCATCATATGGCATATTGTCTACATCAAAAACAAACCCAAAGATCCCTATCACTCTATCCTGGAGGATGTATGTCAAATTTGATATGATTTATTTGAGCACTAGGAGGAGGTGTAACCTAGATTAGATGACCAAGACCTAGTGCAAAATGATGTGTAGGGGAATTATTCAGAAAATCTAGGAACAAGATGTGAGAGAAGGTCTTGTTAAAATCTGATATTAAATCATAGGCTCCTACTTGGTTTTATGATTGTAGGAATGTCATCTGCGAGGAGGAAAGAATAGGTAGGGTTTGCGGAAAGTATTCCTTTTCCCGAGTTGTTGCATTAATTTCTGGTTCAAATTCTAGCTCAATTAATCCCATGATCTTTGTATTTTCATTCAAACCAAGGTTAGGAGCAACCCGAGAGTTATTGGAAGTTGAGGCCTCATGGTCGTTGTTCCCTATAGGAATGTCTTTTTATGTTATAAGGATTCACCTTGACATTATCAGGATGCATAGGCAAAGTGGATCCCAAAATATACTCACATTATCGTTCTAAGGAGTTATGGGTCATGTATAGTTAGACTGTGGATTTGTTTCAGATTTGTTAAGAACATGTCTATAAAGAGTTGTCTTTTGTTTTTGAGAAGTCTTTGTAGAAACTTGTTGCAGTTACAACAAGTTCTATCATCATGACTTTGAACCTTATGGAAACCACAATATTTGTTCGGATCATAATTTCTCGGCCTTTGATAAGCGTCTTGTTTTTGTTGATTATAACCTTGATTGTAGCTTTGAAATTGGTTATTATAACCATGGTTCATTGCCCCTTGTCTAGGGTTATGATGTTGGTTCGGGCCTTGGGTTTGACTTTGCTTCTTAGGGGGATGGTTCTTATCAACAGTGTTGACAAATTTAGGGCTTATATGATTACACAAGTTACCATTGGTATTGCCATTATTTTCTTGGTTAGTGTTACCAATGTTTGGCTTCCTAACCTAGTCAGTGACACCATCAATTGTAACACCACGGTTCTTGTTAAAGACCTTAGGCCCTTGATTTTTGTTGGAACCGTTGGGGTAATTACCCTACGAAGGAGTGACTAGTCTCCCATTTGAGCCATAAGTCTTTCGACCACTATCAATTGCTTCCTAGTCAATTCAGAGTGCACCTTCTAGTAATTCTTTGTAACTACGGAAAGGAAATTTTTGGTCATCTTATTTGGTCTCTCGATTGATTGAATGAAGGAAGCGATAAAAAAATTTCATTTAGTCTATATTTGGTGCACTTGCAAAAGAGTAAAGAACTTGATAACACCTCTGAATGAAATGGGCGGCAGACTCGATTTTCTCTGTCTAATATGTAGAAACTCCCTAATCCCTGTACACAACAACTTGTTCATATCAAATTCTCTGATGAATTCCAACACAATTTTTTTAAAGGAATGTATAGAAGCTTCTGGAATCTGATAGTACTAGTCTAATGTCATTCCCTCAAGATTTTTAGGAATATTTTAGCTACCACAACATCCCAAGGAAGTAATTCCCTGATAGCAGTAGCATAAGCCTTGATATGAGCATTTGGGTCTCCTTCTCCCTTAAATTTAGGAAGATCAGGAAATGGGTGTGGAAGCATGACACCACATATAGTGAAGTCAAGAGGTTCCTTTAAGTACTGTTATCCAAAATTCACCCCTCAAGGTAATTTTGATAACATGCATCGATTATTCACCCCGAGCAAATAGATTGATTTAGAGCCCAAAATCATGTTTCTAGGGTCCCCTCGGCTTCTTTCTAACTCTCCTATCCAAGAAGAAAACCCAGCAAGTTTTAAAATGTGAAAAAATTGCAAAAACCAAGCTTGGTGCCGAAATACAGAGAAAATCGGCTAAGTCCTAGTCCAGGCGGTCCTTGGGACAGTTGGGACGTCGGGCGTGAATCGGCTGAAAAGCCTCGGTGGTCTGCAAGATAAAGACTTGGGACAGTTGGGACATCGGGACGCGGGACGCGAAAAGCCGAATCGGCGAAGAGGGAAAAAATTGCCTAAGTCTTGTTTCACTCGATTTGGGACAGTTGGAACAAAAGTACGAGGAGGACGCAAACCACCCCATTTGGGTGAAGTAGGGACTTTCATCCGGGACAGTTGGGCCAAAAGTACATGAGGGACACGAAGAGTGAAAGAGCAGAGAGTGAATGGAATCTCGCCACGTGTCTTTGCCGCAAAGAGGAGCAAGGAAGCCTGAATCGGGTGGTTCGGAGATATTTGTCCCGAGATAGTTTGGGACATCCAGCCAAAAGTACGTGAGGGACGCGAAAAGCCGAAAGAGCCGCCAACGAATCAAATCTCACCACGTGTCTTCACCTCATCGGCCCGGCGGGAAAATTTTGAAAAATTTTCCAAAGGAAAAAAAAAGGGAAATGGTTAGGAAGGGCCCGCATCCAATGAAATCGTGCCATGTGGCACTTGAGTGGCGGAGCGCGGGGAGAAATGGGAAAATTTTCCAAAGTGAAAAATATCAAAAATTAAAAGGACAAAGTGCGCCCCTCAGGCCCGAGCCAATAAAATAATGCCATGTGTCCAAGTGGCAAGAAATTAAGAAAGGGGCCGACAGGAATTTTCTAGAGGATGAACCCGCGAATGAATCAGAGCCCGACACGTGTCATCCAAGTGGCAGAGCGCGGAAAAATTCAAACTTTTCCCACCGATCCGTTTTGGCTTGTTTTTGCCCTAAATCTTCAGATCGCCATATCTTTCGATCCAGAGCTTGGATTTTCACATTCTTTATATCAATGGAAAGCTGGTGAAATTCTCTACATGATTCCAGGGTCAATATTGAATTTTGGTTCAGTTTGGAGAGAGAAAATTGAGAAATGCCTCTGGCACGTAATAATAGACAGAAGTGACGGTTCAACAACCAGCTTTAATACGACGGTTCATAGCCGTTTCACTGCTTAGGCTAGACAGTCTAACCATTTTGCCAAGATTCGCTGCTTTACGCCATAATGAAATGATCTAAATGTGACCTAGAAGTGGTTGGGGTAGATCTGGATTTCCTCTCTCTTCCCTCTCTCATTCTTCCTATAAATTGTAAGGAGGGGCTTCTTTCTCAGGGTTAAACATTTTTTGTCTTGCCCCTTCCTTCTTCTCTTTGGTAGGTGAATTCGTGGAGTTCAAACCTCCCATTTAAAACTGTAATGAAACCTTTCCTCTTGGCATTTTGTAGTGTATTGTATCGATCTTTGGAGCAAGTAATACATGTCTGTGGATGATTCTCAACCCTCTCTGTGTTCATTTGCATCCTCCTGATCTTTCACTGCAAATTTTGTTATCTGTGCATGATCTCGCATCACGTTTGAATGGTTTGTGTTTATTGGCAAGATAGGTGTTCTTCATTCCTCGGTGCATCACCTCTATTAGCTTAGGTTTATTTTTATGCATCTTCTTACCCTATCTCCTTGGCAAGTTAGATTAGGTTTTGAGTAAACCCTCTGCATTTTTGTGTGCATCTAAACAGAGGAATAGGAACCAACCTTCTCTGGAGAGTCCTTTCTCATATTTGCAAGTCCCACACTTGGAGAAAGGATTCAATGTTGTGCAATCACACTGGATGCTAGTATGATCAACCTAGAAATCTAATCAACATCCAGGGGTGCTGTGATTTTGCACTAACAAGTACCCATTGTGTAGGATTCAACCATAGAAGATACTTGATGAGGAGATGGAGGAGGAGTCAACTAATTTGCATTATAGGCATTTATATAAATGTATGGAGCGCCTTGATATGGTTCATAAGGAACAGGGGATGACATATGGGTCCATGTAGGGGTACTTTGAATACATATGCAAGTAAGGTGGCATTATACCAGGATATGGACTAAGCGGGTGTAAAACCAGAAACCTCGCATTACTTAATGGAGAGGTATTCAAGAATGCAATTCTGGCTATCCCTTGTAAAGGATACACTTGAGAAGGATGAGGGCCCATCCATAGTGTGTTAGAATCTTTAAGAATATCACCTAAATTCGTCCGAACTAGGTAACCTTGATGTACAAGATGTTACATTGGTTTTTCAATTGTAGGGATGTATCCCTTGTTGTCAACCGAATATCCCATGTTACGCCCTACTACATGATTTGGTTTTGATGGTTGGGTACTCTTCTATTTCTCTAATCCTCCCTACTAAAGTATGAATGACATCATTAGGAGAGGATTGAGTCCCTTTTGGGGTGCTTGTGGCGTAGGGTTTGATTGAGCAGGCTCATGATACCTTGTCATGAATTTTTCAGTGTTATAATTCTTGTTTTCCTCGAAGTAAGAATCTTAGGATAGGCATTCAAAATATTAGAGGTTGTAACCTTCATTCTATCCAAAGGCTCATCTATTTGACAAAGAGGATTAGCTATTCATGTAAATATGTCATCTTTTGTTGATTACATGGCAATGTGAGGTCTTGATAAGACTCTATGATAAGAACCTATTCCGTTTGTGATAACAACGTGGTTTACATTGGGTTGACCGTATTACATGTTTAACAATTGATCAACCTATTCCATCCTTACATAGCTAATGGGGTTTGAAGTGTAACTAAGGGAGGTTTGCACGTTGCTTGTGTAATTTTCATCCCATCCGAAAAGGGAAGGGGAATGTTGTGGTTGAACGTTGGTGTAATATCTATCGATTCAAATGGCCCACAAAACTTTCTTCCGGACATATTTTAGAAAGTATAAAACACCTACCAAAATAGGAGAAGAAATGGAGAGGTGAGGTAATATAAATGAAAGAAAAGGAAACAAGAAGGAATTAATCCTTCCCGTCAAAGTTCACCAATTTGTATCGATGAAAATCGAAACGTGACCTTCACCTACACTCAACTCCCTAAGGTCGAGTCGAGATAGGTGGTGTGGAAATATGGACAGAGATAACTATAGGAGAATCATTGGTTAAGACCGGGTAGCTTGAATTCCTAGTAGTTGAGTCGACAAAGGGGAGATTTAGTGGCTATGAGTGGGTAGTGTAAATTCCCTGTGGCTTGATCTACTTGATTGAATCTAAATATTAAACTAGTTTGAAGTGTCCAAATTAACTAAGAATAACTTAACAATCTATTCTAATATTGAAAATGGAAACTAATCTAAATAAATCAACAAAACTAAAACATTACAATCACAAACAAAAATTACTTTTACTCTAAACAAATAAATCCTAAAAAAACAAAATAAGAGGATGCGGATATTCACCGGTGCAGAAATTGTGTACTAAGTCTAAACTAATTTATAACAATAAATTTTCCAATTAATCTTTGATATGTAGACAACTTCCTACATATATGCTTCCCTCCAAATCCACAGGATAAGAAAAAATATCCGTCACTGGGATCTGCTATGAAAGATGTTAATCCTTCTCAAAATTAATTAACTACTTACAAATTAAAGGAAATTGATTTCTACTCTATTTGATATGATAAAACAGTAATTAATTACATAAATGAAGGAAATAAAACAAAAATCACACTTATAATTCACGAACAAGGGTAAATCCATCTGTTTTTATAATTTTTCTGCTCAGTTTATCCTTTCAATTCCCCATGTCCATGTGATTCCAAAGGTGGGGAATGTAGTGACAACAATATAAAGAAATTGTTGGAGTAATGGGAAACTTGAATTGGTAGACTGGAACAATGTCAATGGAAGAAAGATAACACAATAGAAATGAGATTGGCTATGCAGTTTCTAGTAGGAAAGAAGACATCTTAACAATTGCAAGGAAGCACAAAATAATTCTTTGGCCATTTTCTTGAAAATAAGCAATCAATTTATAGAAAGTTAGTTATAGAGTGCATAAGCACACTTGGCAGCAATGGGATGTAAAATCATCATATGCAAGAGGTAGTTAACTATGCAATCACAATCATAAGTGAAAGAGGAGTTAAGAATGAACGAATCAAGCCTAAATTTAGGAAATTTGACTAAGAAACGCATCCAAAAATTGAACTGGAGTTGAGTTACACACATTTAAAGGATGAGTAAACCATTCTAGAAAGTTCACACATGACCACCGCTCAATGCAAAGTGGCGATTACGAGACCACCACCCTACTTAGGGTGGCGGTTACAAAACGGTTTCCTTTCCGGGGTGAGAGTTCGACACTAAAGGTCAAAACTATCCTAAAATGAAGTGAGAAGCTAGGAAAAAAATGTAGAGGCTAAGTAATACATACTTGACTAAATATATAAACCACAAGTAGGTTTTAGGAGCTCAAACACCTTATGAAAGGACATGAATCATCATTGGGGACCTTTTTGTAACTATCTCCCTTAATGTAGCACATACAAATTTAGGTGCATACAAGTATGCCTACATTGACAGGGTGAAGGATATAATGACCACTCATGAGAGGAAAAAGAGATGATATCAGAATCCACTAGTTGGTGTATCCTTTCATAGAGGGCTAGACAATAATTTTCCCAATGGCCACCGATGCGATGATAATTACAATAATGTTGATCATGTTCACATTATAAATGGTGTGGGGGATGATGTTGGTTAGAGGGTAACTGAATTAATTTCTCATTGAGTAATATGCACAATACATCATGTGGTCAAGTGTGAGGGGAGAAATAAAATGGATCTCGTGATGAGGTGGAGTGGTGGAAGTAGGTTCTTATTGTGGGACTGAAGAATAATGGGTTGGTGGTGAAGGAGTGGGTTGAGCTTGTTTGGAATGTGCTTTAGGCAAAGGTGAAGATTTCTTTGGACACTCAACTGGAGGTGGGAGTGGAAGACTAGAGGACGGAACTGATAGAGAAACATGTGTGGATTTGACGATATGTGAGGAGAAAAGATATTTTTCTAGATCAATAAATTTATATCACAAGAGAATGAATGAATCGAAATTATCATATTTCAACCTTTGTTTAAGTGGAGGAATGAAACCATGGTAAAAAATGAATTTCTTTTCAAAGTCACTAGGTTTGAAGATGAGTTGGTGTATAGAAGCATTAAACCACAAGATATAGTCCTGGATAGGTTTAGAGGAGCCTTGATGTAAAGTAGGTATGTGGTCATAATTAAATTTAGGGCCATTATTTAGAATGAAACGATGGATGAAAGCATCCTCCATGTCATAAAAAGTGCTAATGGGCCCAAAGGGTAATGGGTGTACCACTGTAGTGCCTCATGAGTAATTATATAGTGAAAGTCCTTTAGCAACAGTCGATCATTAGAGTAAGCAGCCATAAGTGTACACTAGTGTAGGATATGAGCATGAGGATTACTAGTACCATCAAAACATGTGAAAGTAAGCATGGTAAAGTCTTTAGGGAAGGCCAAATTATGAATCTTTTTAGGAATGTGATTGACATGTAAAAATTGTTGTCAATAGAGGTGTAATAGGCTTTACTTTCTAAAGTAATAGTATGAACTTGAGATTGGAGTTTTCCTATAACATGCATGATATATATTATATCCTATGAGGGGATGGTAGGAGGTGGTTACAAGGTATTAATTGGTTGAAGTTTGCCATTATGAGTGATCATAGGGATATCAAAAGGTGATACGGTGGAGTCGATGTTAAAGGATCATGTCTAAGATATGCCAAAGGAGCTATAGTAGATGATGATGTAGGAGCTATAGTATGGCTAGTGTCAACACAATCCCTAATAGGTGTAGTGATCAAAGAGGAAACCTCTACATCGAAGATGCGGTAGGATTTGTGGAAGATGTGGGAATAGAAGGCAAAGAAGCAACAACTGGTGGTGACTCAATCATAATAGTAGTTGCACCCTCAAGAGAAGACAACAATGGAGTGGGAGAGAAAAACTTAGTAGTATAGAAAGAAGGAAACCCGTGATGATAATTAGTAGAAGATAGGGTTCCAAAAATAGCATTGTTTCCATCAAGATGATCAATAGGATCATCAATGTAATATGAAGGAGAATGCAAGCTAGAATGAGATGTGGGAGGAGGACTACCAGAGGTAATAGAAGACATGAGAGTAGCTATAGTAGTATGTGGAGTATAAGGGGAGGAGTCATGAGGTACACCTGACTGTGGGTCAATGCCTGATAAGTAATCAATGATAGAGTCATCTAAAGCATCAAGTGGCATATCAAAAGAAGGACCACATGCAACCGGATGGCATGGTGTACAATGAGTGAATGTAATAGGATCATCAACAAGGAAAATACCTATAGGAGAATTGGCAAGACTAGTCGAACATGTTGTTGGCCTTCTAAGAGGGCTTGTTGAGTATCATTGGGTAGAGTCATGGGGGTACTATATAAAGCTTTGATTTCAGCTATGGTGGCCTCATCATAGATAGGATTGACACTAAAACGAGACATGATGTGTGAAAAAGAAGAAAAATTCTTAACCACTAAGGTATTAAAAAGGATCCAAAGGCAAAGTATTCTAAAAGTAGGGTTCACCAAAATGATTAACTAAAAATGGAGATATTACCTATTTTATGAGTTAATCTAAATAGAAATAAAATGCTATATTAAAATGCTAAGAATTAAATATCTTTATTTTATTGCTTAAATATATTGAAATGACAAAGTAAGAGGGATATGGTACTAACCTCAATTTGACTTACCTCGTTGTATGTTGGACTGGCATGCATCACATTGTGCAGACTAGGAAAGTTGTGACTGGATGGCCTTGGGAAGGGAAGAAGTTGAGTATCCGACTTGACCGAGGCAACTTGGGAGGATCTTTGGAGTGCCACAGGGCACCCCGGTATGTGTTTCGGGCAAGTGTAGACTACATAAAAACTTTGGACACGGGTGCAGTAGTGTCGCAATATCTCTGTAATATCTTTATCTTTTCATACGGGTATCGCATTCTTGTTGTTTGTGTAATCAGTAAATACAATGTGAATATCCACCTACAAAATCCTATTCAAAGCATCAATTCCTAAGAAATAAAAATTCATATGAATAGGTCGATGACCTTAGCTGCCACAATGGTGGACTTACAACTAAGTGGTGTACTACATTTTAGACCCCATGTAGTTCTATGTGCATGTGTGTGTAATTTTGTGCCTAGGATGCCCTAGCACTAATGATGCAGAAGTAGGGGGAAATAACTAGATGTAAAAATGCAAATGGTGGATGGAATAGAAAGAATACAACCCTTTCCCCCTATGCTTGTGTGATGCAAATGTAGAAGATGCCCAAATGTAATCCCTTTCCTTAATAGATAAGTTGTCATTGATAGTAAGATGTACGCCCATAATGTAGTGAGTATGTTATGTTTATATAGGGATATCTTGTTCAAATTTTGACACTACAACCTATGGGAATGCATGGGGTAACAATAAAGACTAACCTCAAACAAATAAATTATGACCACAAACTACGAAAATAAGGGCACCTAAAATCATGGTAGGGCACCCCAAGGCACCCTAGAGCAACCCTAAGTGCCCTAGTATAGGATTGGAGATGACGACTAAGAAAATTACAACACCTAAGACTCCCTAAAAGATGCCCAAAACTGTATAAACAAGTGAAGACTGAATAAGACAAATAACAATGTTAACCGACTAACTGACAACAAGACCAAGAGATGGGTCATTATTGAATACTTTTATGATGTAAGATCCATATATAAAATAATATACCCGGCGGTATAAATGTAATAGAAGTGTGTGATTTTTTGACTACAGCCATGAAATTTATATATTTGTGTAGGTGCATTGCTCCTAGTAAACCTGGTGGAGAAGTGGATTCTCACTTCTCACCATTCTAAGAGGTTGTCTCTATGTGTTTCCCACCAATGCACTGCATTCCCACGTAAAGTATAAACCAACATATTTATTATGTCCCCTTCATTCTACCATTGAGTCTCCATGGTGGGAAAAAATGTGTCGATTCCCCTCACCGGTGTACCTCAATACCCGGTTGTTTCCTAAACACGTAAGCATGCATGTCCCGATCATACGAGTAATTGTGTTCTTTATTTCTTGCACAACCACTTCATACTTTCCATGCACCCAGTTGTCACAAGCAATAATTTTGGTGTCACTAACTGACTAAGCATCATCCCACTATATCACCCCTTCCTTAGATGACCCATTTATCTCAGGGTCTCTAATTTTTGTGCATATATCTTGTCCAAGTCTTCTTCGCTCAAAGGCTCAACATCCAGGACAACCTTTGCATCAGTCAAATATATAATGACACACTCTTCCTTTTTCTCAAAGCTAATGTACCCCTTATTGAAGTGCAAATCTGAATTATTGGCATAACACCAAGGTCAACCAAGTAGCGTAGGGAAGTTATCTTCTTCAGCAAGCTCTAATACCTCAAATTCCCTATAAAATTGGCTCCCTAAATTGTAATAGTCACATCCTTGAGTACTCAATAGGCATGGCCCTAGTTCTATTTTCCATGTACAACACGGTAAAAAAAAAGGCTACAATGGTGGTCTTCCCATCTAATTCCATGAATCCAACCTAGGTACATTACCCTCTATGCATGTATCTATCATAAAGTTACTCGAAGCCACCCATCAATGACTACATTAAGTGTAATTTCCTTGTCAAATTCATGATTATGTGGGGAGTATTTGCATAGAGTATCTACCTATCATGCTTAAAACTAGCGTGGTACCTTTTCTTATAACCATTCTCCTACTAAAGAGATGATGTTATCCTGGTGCAACATTTGACATTCCTCCTTCACTTCATCTACGTCCTTATTTAGGAGTTCAACCTTCATTACTCGATCCAGAACACATGCCTACTCCTTTAGGCTCTAAATCTCTCCCTCCAGATCCCTAATGACATCACTAGTTTCTTAGTAAACCTCTTTCTAATGTGTAACATCTGGATACTTGGAATTTATCACTTCTTGAATTTTTAGCTAGCTTATACTTCATATGCTCACATATGTGCATAGCCTCAACATGTGTAGTAACTTAAATGGGTTTTAACTCGGGACTAGGTACTACTTTTTTCATTCATTGGCCTTCAATTTGCATGTTGTACCTTAATAATTCTCATGCCCTTTTCTTGCTTGTGATGCTTTCTCATGTGCTCATATAAGTCGGGACATTCTTCAAACTTATGTTGCTTTCCACACCATGATAAAATCACATTCGGAGGGTACTCACGCTTATAATGATCAGGAGATCCAAAAGTATAAAAATTTCCTCAAGGAAATCCTCTTTTACCACCACCACGACCTCAACCTCTATATCCTCCATGAAAGCCTCTATTCTGTTATCCCCATTAGTGTGTGCTTCATTATGTTGTTCTGCATGTTCCTTAGATCCACTTGCCACACTAGTCTGACACACACCATTCTCAATGGCTTCATGAATATGATCAATTAATCTACAATCAATGGTGTCATAAGTATGGGTTTTGCAAATATTACAATACATAGACACATTCTTCCAGATCGCACATTATAATATAGGGAATCTATTAGAATCATGGTCCAAGTGAAAAATCTTGTAATCCAGCAATATGGCATGCACCAAATTATGAGGGCATATATCCTTAGTATTTCCTTCAACATCGTAATTTTTACACCATATTCCATTGTGTGTTTTGTGAGCTGAATTAGCAAAGAGATTTTCCATCTGCTTTGTTATGGTTGTAATTTGTGCTTCTAATAAAGGACTCACTTCAGTATCCACACTTCCAACTTCCTCAATTAGTATAAGCGCTTCCAAATCCTCGCGTGGGTCCACAAAAGTCTTATGGGATAGTGCTCATTTGAAGGGAGTCAAAAATCCACCAAGAAACTATTGTGCATGCTTTGACTAGGATGTATATCATAAGACAATTTTGACAATAAAGTTTTAAAATGCATGTCATACTCTCGTACACTCTCAGATAATCCCTACTTAATTTCCTTAAGTGCATTGATGCTCTTTTGCTCAAATTATGGAATATGAAACTCAACTAGAAATGCAAAGTGTAGAGCATCATAGTATACCATAACTCGATGTGGGTCATAATTTTTGTACCAACTATGCATGTGCCCTTGAAGATTGATGCGGTAGCATCTTCAAAAGCATGAAAGACATAAAAATATTGAAAACATTATACTTCTAGCATGTAAACATGTAATAGTTGTTTGTGGTTTCCCTCCAAATTCCTAAGTTTGAATATTCGAATGTAATAGGTTTTTACTATGATATAAGATTGACAGTGAATGTAAAAGAGAGTTGGTTAATTCTAGGTAAGTGTGATTTGTTATAGCTATGTAAGTGGAGGTTGAAATATCCTAGGATCAACTTGTTATATTTGTAAAAGGTCAAAATAAGGATATTGTTTCTATTCTCTAGCATGAGTAAGAGAATATCTCTCAAAACATGGAGTTTTGGTAAAAATAAGCTAAGAGGATAGAAAATTAGAGGCTAATAAAGTGGATCATGAAGAGAGAGGTCAAAGAAAGCTGGAGGAAGAACATGAAGAATGAATTCTAGTAGGGACAAGAAAAGAAGAGTGCAAATATGAAGGAATGATATGATGTATGCATGAAGAAAACTTGTATTTTCATTCTTGAATGAAGGTATATTGAGTTCTATGAATATAAAAGTGTTTTAAATCTTCTCCCTTGTGTGATTGAATAGAATCCATTGTATGAATGTTTATTTTATGAGGTTGAATGCTTGATTTGATTACTTTCAATGGTGTGTATGAAATGGTTTTATGTAGGAACAGGCTTGAAATCCCCAGTAAATTATAATCATTATAAAAATCCTCACTGGTAATTTAGGAAGCTCCCATGGGCCATAAGGAACATAAACACATTTTGTGAACCTTGATAGTGAGGAGTATGGATTTTATAGTGAATTGTTTCCTCACGGGACTCTATCTAGGGCATCATGTCATTTTTATTTCCACCTCCAAAATGGTCTGAAATTTTGTGAAACTTTCTAACTTGGGATTATAAATATAACCTCCAAATTTCATTAAGAATGGGATTGTGTATAAAAAGATATAGATAGGCAGAATTTTCTAGATTAATCAAGAGGTTGTTATGATGCATATTGGTCCGTATCAAAAGTTACAACTTCTTTGAAATGAGTCCAATTGACCTTAAATTTTATAGGAAATGTTTTGATTCATTTCTTGTGATGGTTTTTGAAGTGTTTGATCTGAAATTCAACAATTTTGAGTTATTAATGAGAAAAACTCCGGTTTTCACAAGACTTTGAAAAGGATAAAGAGTGAGCTGGGTAAAATGTATGGGGATCTAATGCATAAAAGTTTGGGAACATCTTAATCTTATTAAAGATTATCTAGAAAACATAAGTTTGTTTCTTAATAAGCCTTTGTTTGTATTTAAATATTTGGTTTGAGTGTATGAAGGGTTATAAGAGCCCAAGGCGGTGTTAAGAAACTTGAGGAAGAATATATGTATGATCAATCAAATGTGGATCCAATACTCTTAAATGATGCCTTAATCATATTGAACCAGGTACAAATGATTCAATAATCCTCTATATCAATATAAATTTACTGTAGGCTAATGCTTGGTTAATAAGGTCTAAAGGCCATGCATTGATTTGGAAGCAAGAAGCCTCACAAATGATTGTTTGTTAAGCATGAAATTCCTATAGACATTTGAATCAAGACTCTTAAGGTGTTTATTTCCATATGGTGACGGTGTTAATATGAACCTAATGAATCTCACCTACCTAATGACTAACGTGTTATCTTTCCATGAAGACAAGTTTATGAAAGAACGGTCTAAAGCCAGATAGATTAAAAAACATTGTATGGTCTAATATGATTATTCAAGCTTGCATTCATGTGGATTAGGACTATCAAGGTGTATTGAATGTTTTTGTTCATTTAATGTTTTATGTTTATGTAAACTCCTCTTAATACCTCAAGAAAAAACTCATGCACATGCAACATTGAGACAAGTTTCGATGTCATAACACTATGAACCGAGATTGGTTATGCAGGGATGAAATAGATTAGTTGGATTTCATGATAAATGGTGTAGGCATGAAGGTAATAATACTATCATGGCCCCTACCTCAATAGTGAGACTATCTCCTTATGAAAATAGAGAATAAGTAACTTGAATTCATGGTGATTGAGACCTAAGTAAGATTAGTATTAAAAGTATATGTGAGCCATAGGTACAGAGCATGTAAGTTGGAAAGGTATAATAAATGAGATTCATGGTTGGTACCTCAAATCTATTTAAGACTTATCAAGTTACTCATAAGAATGATAACTCACCATGGTTGAGATAAGTTACTCGTTGTCTTTCCTAGTTTGAGTCCTCATCATATTGTATGAGATCCATTCTTGAACTCTAGAAATAGAATTGTCTAAAGTACATAAACACGATTATAAATTATAAATGAGAAGTGATCAATATTTCATTGAGAAGAGATAGGTGCATGGTGTTAGGTGGGGTCATATGAGAATTAAGTCTTGAACTAACATGCATAATCATGCGGGCTTGTCGGGGATAATTTTAGTGGTGAATATTCGTAATATGGCGAAAAATTTAATTTTATGAAAATTTGAAAAGGTGATTTTTCCGGAGCGGGTCGGTGTCCTATTCACCTAATATTTATGGTATATTTTTTTCGGGTCCGCTTCACCTACATTTGAAAACATCTCCTATATAAACCTAGGTGATTCATCGGGTAGTATACTATGGTACTACCACAAGTAGCGCTTACCAAATTACCAATACCGTGAACTCGCATATTGTTAAGCACCAGAGATTGTTGTTGACATGTAGTTGACACATGACAAGGGTTTACTTGACGCGTGGTAAGGTTTTCACATGACACGTGACAAGGGTTGATTGACACACAATAAGAGTTTTAGATACCACACGACAAGGGTTTCAGTTGACGCATGACAAGGTATTCAGTTGATGCACGACAAGGTTTTCAGTTGACGCGCGACAAGGGTTTTGATTGACGCGACAGGGGTTTTAGTTGACATGTGACAAGGGTTTTACTTGACATGCGACAAAGGTTTTAGTTGACAAGTGACAAGGTTTTAGTTGACACGTGGCAAGGGTTTGATTTGCCTTTGTAGGGGTTTTGAGTTCACACATGCGGGGTTTGTTGATGCGTGACGGGGTTTTAGTTAATACGTGACAAGGGTTTCATTGACATGTGACAAGGGTTTCACTTGATGCGTGACAAAGGTTTTGATTAATGTGCAACAAGGGTTTTGGTTGGCGCGTGAAAGAGGTTTTTAGTTGTGTGCGAGAGGCAGGTGATGGCTCATACATTGACATATATTAGCTAAGAAAACTATTGCTATATTATGGGTACCAATATTTTTATTTTACCTCCCTAAACTGAACTATCAATGCAATTTTCTCAACTTTTTCATTCTCTAAAACATCATATACCTCATGAAGCTCTGCTTGTTACCTCCCCCTAAGGTTATGCCATCCAACTCTATCTTCCTATGCCAAGAATGTGGTTTCATACCTTGTTCTTCTATCATATAGCTGAGAAAACCTATCTAGCTTTGCCATGAACTGATATTTCAGTGTTTGTAGTCCTTATTTACATGGAATGATGACTCACTCGCTCACCCGTTTTCTCCTCTTTCCCATTTTTGTACTATAAATAATAATTCTTCTCTTCTATCAATTTGTAACACCTTAGTCACATATTTGAGCATTTCAAGCAGCCCCCTCCTTTGTGTAGTCTTATTAGACCTGTAGGTCCACATTTCAGACACGTGAACTGTAATTTTTGAGTTCAACCACCATTAACACCCTTGGACTGTGAAGTACTCTGTAAAAATTCCATTTTCTTGGCTATGCAAGAATTGTTATGAACTTGTTGGCTCCCATATGCCAACATATATTTCTCATCATCATCATTGTGAGTCTTTATGCAAGAAATTAAGAATGAATAAAAATTCCATATCCTGTAATTTATAAAATTAAACAGATTTCAAAATAATCCATTTATTTTTAATCATCATGACCACCCTTTATGAATAACTTAATCCTTTTGACACTCTACACACTTGTTAGAAGCTTCATTTTAAGTCCACAGTAACTCATATTAAGTTTTGCAAGTAAGTTCACACTTGAAACAATTATCTCTGATCTTCACCTTCTTTATAGTACGTCCTATTTCCCATACTACCTTGATGAGTGATTATCACCTTTGATACCTCTCATGCATATAATGAAGACTATGGAACATCATTTTGGTTTAGTGATATTTTCATTTTTGAATTATCTTTAAGCCAACTCTCATTTGCTTTATGACCAAACCGATTACATGAAAAATAATAGCTTTAAAAAGAATTATGAAACCTATTCATATAATTTTTATCCTAGCTTCATTTTAAGACAACAGTAACTCATATTAAGTTTTGCAAGTAAGTTCACACTTGAAACAATTATCTTTGATCTTCACCTTCTTTATAGTAACTCATATTTCCCATACTACCTTGATGAGTCATTATCACCTTTTATACCTCTCATGCATAAAATGAAGACTATGGAACATCATTTTGGTTTAGTGATATTTTTCATTTTTGAATTATCTTTAAGCCAACTCTCATTTGCTTTATGACCAAACTGATTACATGAAAAATAATAGCTATAAAAAGAATTATGAAACCTATTCATATAATTTTTATCCTAGCTTCATTTTAAGTCCACAGTAACTCATATTAAGTTGGTTGGCTCTTTTCCCTAGTTCAGCACTCTCGGACACCATGTCTTTTGTTTTCTTCCCTTTCGTCGGACTTCGTGGCCAATTCAAAGAAATAGCTGACTGCAATGCCATTGATCGTAATCGTCTCTCCATTATTTTTAAATATTCCTCGCAGGAAGAGGCAAAAGCCATAAAAACCATTCGGTGCAATTCCTATCGCTTTCGTGCCTGTCGGCCAAGAACGGACTCTGATATTGCTTTAAACTTTCATCTCTTTCTACCTCCTTCTTCACCATGATCCTGTGGAGGTTGAACTCATTGATGTGGATATAATTTATGTTGTGCATCGGGTTGGACTGCACGACCAATTGGTGGATTTCTCTCTCCCGGATCCTCTTCTGTGGGTAGAGGAAGTTGACGAGTAGGCTCTTGGCTCAGGTCATGGCATGCAGTGGCTCTGTGGGTAGTATAGAGACATGGTCACATTCACCCAAAGTTTCCACCCTTCTTTGGACCAGCGTTTTCTTCCAGCGGTCGATGTCGACGCAGCACTATTTCCACTCCACTCGGTAGTCGACCACCATAATGAACTCAAGGATAGAGTCGGTGTTACCTTTGAGCTGCTACTTAAGGTAGCACACGAGCGTGTAGGCTCTTCCCTGGGTTAGTTGGTTTGGCCTTTTTGCGCCTTTTGATGTTTCGGATGCAGACCTGTCCCTCTTTCTTTTCTTCCTCTGCATGTTTCTTCCTTCCTCTCTCTTCATCTCTTCCTTATTTCTTCTTATTGTAGGGTGGGGGCCCTTACCCCTCCGGTTCATAGCTCCAATCAAAAGCGTTTAACAATAAAAAAAAAGTTTTGCAAGTAAGTTCACACTTGAACAATTATCTCTGATCTTCACCTTCTTTATAGTACCTCATATTTCCCATACTACCTTGATGAGTGATTATCACCTTTGATACCTCTCATGCATATAATGAAGACTATGGAACATCATTTTGGTTTAGTGATATTTTTCATTTTTGAATTATCTTTAAGCCAACTCTCATTTGCTTTATGACCAAAGTGATTACATGAAAAATAATAGCTATAAAAAGAAATATGAAACCTATTCATATAATTTTTATCCTATCTTCATTTTATGTCCACAGTAACTCATATTAAGTTTTGCAAGTAAGTTCACACTTAAAACAATTATCTCTGATCTTCACCTTCTTTATAGTACCTCATATTTCCCATACTACCTTGATGAGTCATTATCACCTTTGATACCTCTCATGCATATAATGAAGACTATGGAACAACATTTTGGTTTAGTGATATTTTTCATTTTTGAATTATCTTTAAGCCAACTCTCATTTGCTTTATGACCAAACTGATTCATCTTATTGCTTTCATTTTTTATAGGAATTTAAAGAGCATCTGCATAGCTTTTTGGCTTGTCTGTGTTTGACATCATTGGTAGCTCTTTAGGATCTACTTTTGTAGTCTTATGGCTTTCTTAATATCTAAGACCAGAATTATTGAATGGTGACCTCTGACAATTGATCATATCATCCAACATTTCAGTTCTCTTCTCAAACTTCAAGCTACATTTAAAATAAGTAGATGTTTTCTTTAGTTGTTCCCTTATGGAGACAATCTCAAATTCTAGCTTCTCACAGGTGAGGGATTCTTGACGCGCGCCAAAAGGGTTGGTTCTTTTGCTGGCGCAGGATTCTATTTAGAATAATGGAAGGTCCTCAGAATGGGAAGACCCAAAAAGTAAGTAAGAAATCTCAGAAGTCCCTGTTCAAGTATTTTGGAAAATCTCCTGAGACAGATATTGAAACTACCAACAACAATATAGCTGCCACAAGAATGAATCAGAATACTGACTGTGTGGAAGGTATTATTGAGGTGGACATGCATTCTACACAGTATCAAACAGATGACACCTATGATAATCCCATGCCAGATCCTGAAGATATAACTTTAGAGATGCCAGATCTTGAAGATATTCTTTCTGTTGGGGTGTAACCAGGAGTACATCAAGATATCACACATACAAATACTCAGCAAACTGGAACGCAAAAATCAAGTTCAAATTCTTGTTCACCAAAGAGGAAAGCTGGTGATTGTGATATTGCTCAAAATTCTACTCAAAAAAGTAAAACATTGAAAACGAACAAGAATATGTGGACCATTGGGAGGACATACAAGTTTGATTGGGCTGCCAAATTTTCATTTCATCGAACCTGTACAATCATCTAATCCAGAAGAGATCCCATCTGAATGTACATGTACAATATGTATGTGGAAATTGGGAAAGTAACAAAAAATGCAACTGAAGTTGGAAACTATAGAAAAACATTGTGGAAAACAATATTTGTTGTATGTATGGGGTGGATGGCTAGAAGATCAAAACACACAGGTGGAAAACTGAAAAATAATGCATGCATGTTAAATACGTAGTGAATTATGAGGTAGAGCATAAAAACATAGGCATCTCATGGAAAAGGGAGGAACGATCACATCGCAAATTGGTAAGATGAAACAAACAAATCTCCATGCAAAACTCATACAATTCTCTACTTTATTTCACATACTAAAGAAAGGAAGACTGATAATGGATTTCCTTGATTTCAAAGTTTTGTATCAGTATAATGGAATGTCGAATGTACCTCAGTCTCATTGGTCTGAAAGTAGTGGATGGGAAATGGAAAAATTCCTTTCCATGATAGAGAAGGAAGATTTGAAGGAGAATGTTAAAAAACCAAATTTTATCTCTCTTTCAATTGATGAAGTGATAGCGGTCGACAACACTACATGGGTATATATCCACGTCTATACTTTAGAAAATCAAATAAGGACACTTCATTTGTTGGGAGTTATGAAAATGGTTGAAAACTATAATGCCAAAAACCTACATAAAATAGTTGTTTCTCATTTGAAAGATATTGTTGGAATGACTGATTATGAAATTACTACGAAGTTGGTATGCGTCGGAGCAGATGGTGCATTTGTCATACAGGGTCACCGAACAGGGTTGTGTGTTAGATTACAAACAACAGTGGCCCCATATATGCTACCAATTCATTGTATGGCTCACAGAATGAATTTAGCGTATAAAATGGTAAGCAACTATGAAAATGTTGCTAAATTAGAAGACCTTATAAGAGAACTTCATGCCTATATGGAAAGCAGCCCAAAGCAATTTCTTGAGTTCCAAAAATTCGCAATTGGAATTATAGATGGCAAAAAAATTCTGAAGGATGTTGAGACTAGATGGATCTCTTTGTATGAACCTGCATGCAGAGTTCGTGAGGAGTATCCTTCGTTGGTTGGTTTCATGCACAAATATCATCATGAAGTTGATAGGCGAGGACTTGTACTTGTTGTTCCGTTTAAGCGATTTGGAGACATTTCTTACATTGGTTGGTATTCTTCCAATGTTAAAGGAGATCAATACACGATGAAGCATGCACAGGGGAAGATTAATCTACATTGTGGATTTTATACGGATGAGAAAAATGGTATGTCAAAGTCTTGATATATTGTATTGTTCCTAAGATAGTTTGATGCACTGTTTTTGAGAATTGGAAGTTTTATTAGATCTTAAAAATCCCAGCAACTTTTTGAGATTTAATATCACATGATCACCTTCTGCATCACTTTGTTAATGGGAGGAAATACCACTTTGCACATTTTGTAAAAAACTCAAGATATTACATGATCGGAAATGAGAAGATGTTCCTGTGACACGTAATCTCTTTGAGTTTTTATAGTTGAAACAAGAATAAAGCTCAAAAAAATTTCAGAATCCTTATCATCAGAAATTAGAGAATGTTTCTGCAAAGATAAAATTCTTGAAGCCATGGGTGTGATGAATCCTAATTTTTGGAATACTAAAGGTGGTCGTGCAGACTTTGTAAGAAATAATTTCCATAAATCCATGGGTACAATAATGGAACAATTCAAAAAGACTTCAGAGCTCAAGGGTATGGAAATCAAAGGTATACTGAATGCTGATTTGTTAAAGTTTCAATCAACAAATTTTGCAACAACAATGAGGAACCAATATAAAATTTTAGACGAACCTTCTGAAAGTGGTGCTATTACAAGGCTGTGGTGAGGAATCTATCAAATTTCTATCTTACAAGAAGATATCAGTGAATATTTCAGATTATATGAGTTATGCCAAACAATGATTTTGGGGTCTGTGGAGGACGAAAGGGTTTTCAGTGCATTATCATTTATAAAATCAAAACTGAGAAACAAGTTGGATAAAAATATGGAAAGTTGCATGAGGTGTTATGTATCTCGCTACTCCATGGAAACCTTTCCTTTCGACAGAGCAATTACGCATTAGAATTCCCTTTGCGAAAGAAGAGGTGTGAATAATACAGCTACAAGTGCAATTGTTCCCAATGATGAGAGTGGAATTGGTGCATCATCACACTCTACAGAAGAGAACATCGAGTTTGAAGAAGTTATTGATAATGGATTGTTTCAACTTTAAATAGGTATCTTCTTCACCTTAATCTTATTGTTTGTCACTTTACATTTTTTCAGCTCTTGTTATCATTAAATATGTTACAGGTCTATAAATTTAAATTTATTTAACTACAATCTTTTTTTTTTTTTTGAAAACATGGGTTGACATCCATCGAGGAAGCTGGTACTTCTCGGGACTAATGATGATGTCGAGCAACTCACCCATCTATCTACTAATCCATTTATCATGTTGAGTTTTCTTAAAACACAGATCTAGCACATTACCAGTGGCAGTGATGATTTCAACTTTAAATAGGTATCTTCTTCACCTTAATCTTATTGTTTGTTACTTTACATTTTTTTCAGCTCTTGACACTTTTTATCATTAAAGATGTTAAAGGTCTATATATTTACATTTATTTAAATGCAATCTTTTTTATTTTTCTTGAAAACGTGGGTTGACATCCATCCGAGGAAGCTGGTACTTCTCGGGACTGACAATGTCAAGCAACTCACCCATCTATCTACTAATCCATTTCTCGTGTTGATTTTTCTTTAAACACAGATCTCACACATTACCAGTGGCAATGATGATTTCAACTTTAAATAGGTATCTTCTTCACCTTAATCTTATTGTTTGTTACTTTACATTTTTTTCAGCTCTTGACACTTGTTATCATTAAAGATGTTAAAGGTCTATATATTTACATTTATTTAAATACAATCTTTTTATTTTTCTTGAAAACGTGGGTTGACATCTATATCCATTTTAACACATTCCATTTATTTATCATCTATATCCATTCTAATGACATCATGATCATATCATTACAAGTATAGAGAAGAATAATTATCATGTTTGAAGCTAAATCTACATCCACATAAAATTGATCATCATCCATATAAATCATATCATTATCATCATTCATCATCATCTATCATCATTCCATGTTTTTAAAACAATTATCCATGGACCATTATCATCATTCATCATCATCTATATCCATCTATAACATTCATCATCTACGTCCACATACAATTCATGATAATCCAAGTAAACAAGAAACATACGTCATCATGATTCATCCCTATCTAATGCAATGACCATTAAGAGTAAACCAAAAAGCATAAACTCCATATACAATCGAAAAATTCTATCAAATCCATATGCAATCAAAATTAAAGATTATATAGTATTTCAAATTTTAAAAGGCTATCAAATCCATATAATTAAATTCAAATACCACACTCAATAATAAAAGTTTCCACACTCATATAATTTTCAAATATAGACTCAATATTTAAAGTTTCCACACTCAATAATAAAAGTTTCAACCCTCTATTTGCCAATGGGTTCCCTCTTTTATTGTATCCATTTCAACTCATGTGCTTCTTTCCCCAATCGTTTCTTTCCCTATGGTTGTATCCCTTTCCCCAACAACAGAAATAACCCCAGAACTTATAAGATCTTCTGCAACACTGTCTAGATTTTTTAAAATTATTTCTTCTTGGTTTGTCGCATCTCCATGGGACAAAAATTTGGATCAGCTGTTGCCTTAGCTTTGAATAATATTTTAGGGTCAAAGTTGTGCTCTTTAATTATCCGCTTTAGTGTATTGTTTTGTTTGTTAACCAAAACAATATTTTCCTTCAAATTCTTTGCTGTGGATAAACTGTTCTTCATTGTTTCCAAGTGAACTTGGAATACCTTTGCTTGACTCTTCAAATTTTCATATTTCAACTGCACAAAAAGAGTAATGTCAATTCAACATATTACTAAAAAATGGAAATTTCAAATTAACAATAAAAATTGTTTGCAAGTGATAGTACTTACAACCGCTCTATCTCTCTCGGCATTTGCAACTACTACCAGATCCTTGTCCTTGGACCATTTGTTGAAATATGCCTGGGCCTCAACACTGATATTTTCCAATTTGTTTAATGTCTTATCCAAAATGTCATCTTTATAGTTGTTTTTATATGTGATAGTCCCACTTCTTACTTGGGTAAGTAAGGAATCCATCTTCGCAGGTTGATTCTGGACTGCAGCGTATAAACTATCTCTTTGCCAATGATTTTCAAAATGACTAATTATCTCATTGATAAGAAATTTAGCCCTTCTCTCCCATTCTATGAGCTGATTGATATGCGGTAGAATAAACTCCTGGACATGGCCTTGACAATCATTACCAATTAAGTTCTCCAAAGGAAAAGGTAGCAACTGTTCACTATTTGTATCTGATGAAGATGATCTTGTTGGAGAAGTATGGGGGCTTTCGACTAGATCAACTGCTAGTGGTTTCTGCCTTTGGGTGGGCTGATCCTATTTGTGATAAAATTAATCAAGATTCAGATAAATAAATTTAAATTTAAATGTAACTCAATATTGTAAAGCATGTTGAAATTGAAGTATACCTGCTGGCCTTGAATCATCTCATGGGTATTGAAAAAACCAGTTGGGTCATTGCTATCAATGCCCAATAATCTTCATCTAAATTTATATTATTCAAAACCGATATGCCCATTGCACTGGGCAAGCCACCAAGTGAGAGCGTTGGAATTCGAAAGGAGGAGGCAATGTTTAGTGTCCTGCTAGGGGCTAAAGCAATTGGCATGTGTTTACCAATGTTCTTTTTCACTGTTCCTCTGGTTGGCATTTTAAAAATTATTGGTTGAGGGGGGTCGGTGCCTCTATTTGAACAGAAGGACTATGCAATGTCGCTGAAAAGTTCAAGAAAAAACATTAAAAACTAGAAAACAATCTAAAAAGGCAAAAACTACGAAATTACACGTAGTATTCAAAAGTTGTACCTTGTTGTCAAGGGGTAGTTTTTCACGGTGCTAAGGGTGGCCATGTAGGAGTAGTATTAGGTGGTTGTTGAGGAGATACGAATGCATGCGACTGTACGGAGTGAGTTGGGGAAGAAGGTTGAGTTTCTGAAACACGAGTATGGTCCAAAGTCCCTGCAATGTCATCAACATTGAATGTTATGTCAATTCAATTGGTTAAAATTTAAATTGGAAAATAAAAATACAAATTTGGAATTTGTAAATAATATATGAGAAGGTATTACTTCTCTAGCGTTTAACGAGTTCAAATTGTTGAGGGTTCGAAGAGGAGTGAGCTTCCATTTCAGATTGGGAGTCTCCGAAGCCTCAACGTGTTGTTGGCCTCTTCCTCTTGATAACACCTTTTTTCGGGGAAGGGCTTCAATAAATCTTCTCTACAAACCGTAAATTGTTAATAATTGTGCAGTGTAATGTCGAAAATTGAAATACAAACTAAATAGTTTATACCTATTGTTCTTCAAATGGAATTGACAACTTCATCAACTCCTCGTCAGTGCAAGTAGGAATTGGTTTGTCTTTTAAATTTAAAAGTGCCTCGTAATAAAGGCCGAGGATATAGTTTGTGGAATAAATAATAGGTTTTTCTGAAATCTTTGAATTTTTATTTCAGTTCTTATTTTTTTTATAGATAGGTGCACCAATCGAATTTTTGTTTTGAGATAGTGGCAACTATGTATGCAATCGCCCAGTTTGGTATATCTGTTTGCCTACCCTGCAACACTATTCTGGATTGAAAAAATGAAAACACTGCAGCAAGAAAGTGGTGTGCAATTGCTTCCGTATCCACACCACACCTAGATTTATTGACATGAGCTGCAAATGCCAAATAGTGAGAATTAATATAAATTTATAACACCAAATTGTATCACAATAAAAAATAGAATAAAAATGATGAATGAAAATGAATTATACTTACAATCAACATGGAAACCGAATGTTGATTCGAGATATTTCTTGTCCTCTTCCAGGAGTGTTGCCTTCATTGTAACAACTGGTAAATTTCTAAACGGAAGGCCCGTAAACCGATGGATGTCATTTGCTTGTATATTGAATTGAAACATTCGGTCATCATTCAGTGTCACATAAAACAGGTCATCCTTTGTATTGTAGGATGAGAGAAGGTAATTCAAAATATTTGGATCTATTTTGAAATGGGGCATGGCAATGAGCCCACTAAACTCACACACATCCATCAAATCTTTATATTTGGGAGACACCTTTAAAACAGTATGTATGTGGGGGCACAATGGATTCCTATAGATGATCTTGCCCATGGATTGCATTGGATTCTCTTGATTTTTGTCCTGAGCTTGTGGTTGGGAAGCACTTGAAGTCACCATTGTAATTTGTGCTTGCGTCATTGACAATGAGGGATACCTGCAAAAAATTTGAGAGCCGAAAAGTGTGAAAAATGACCAGCGGGAGACTATTTATAGGCCAAATAAAGCGTCAATGGCCTTCATTGACATGCGTCAATAGAGGCCATTGACACACGTCAATAGCCTCCATTGACATGTGTCAATGGCCTCTGTTGATGCGCGTCAATAGACTACATTGACGCACGTCAATGGGCTTTGTTGACGAGCAACAATGGACTCTATTGACACGAGTCAATGGTCTCCATTGGCATGCATCAATGGACTCCATTGACGCGTGTTAATGGGCTCCATTGACACGCGATCAATGGAGTCCAATTGGCCGCGATGACAATGGAGTCCATCGATTGTGCGTCAATGGAGACCATGATGACGTGACAATGGACGTGTGTCAATGTTCTTTGATATTCATTTATGCTCTATTGTGAGATCAGTATTTGTGCTTTGTTGTGAGATCTACACTCTTCGCAACCAACTTAGATGGCTATGGCGGACTCATCGTTGCAGTCACTTGAGATCAGAGTTGATCCTCAACCTGATCAACCACTACCTGATCCTCAGTCACTTGAGATCAGAGTCGATCCTCAACCTGATCAACTGCTAGATGAACAAATTGCTACAGCAGGGAAACAAAAGTGGAAATACATTCAGTTTTTGCTTGCATCCCTAGGAATCTCTATCACCATTATTTTTAGTGGTGAAAGGTTTGCGTCGCTAACTCCAGTACTATTTTTGATGTCAATATGGGCTATCTGTATAATTTTAGGACTACCCTTTTATTTGGTGTATAAGAAGATTATACAGGAGGCGCAATTAAGGCTGAATTATAGCGAGATTCTTAATCATTCTCAAAAAGTAGCAGCGACTGATAGGAAGAACCAGATAATTTTTTGGTCATATCTGTGTGCTTGATGTTTGTGTTATTTGTTTCCATTGGCATCAATGATCTCGTGAAACACAACAAAAATTAGATACATCTCCTTTCTATCACGAGTCACCCAGGTTCGAAATGTTGAACAAGTTTCACTCTATTAGTTGATTATATTCTGGTTTTCTCTGTCCTAATATCGTTTCTTCATATGTATACATACAGTACCATCGTTGTATAGTTAGTTTGTTATAGATGGTAAAAAATATTTAATGTTTACATATTCATTTTTTCCCAAAAAATTAATGTTGCACTAATCAATTTGAAGATCCATAAACATTATTAAAGTTTATGAGAATATTAAAACATAATTTTAAATTACAATTTTAAAACAAATTTGAACAAAATGATAAAAATGAATCACTCAATGCAAACTTGCAATTATGTAGAAAATGAGTTCTATTTCCAACTTCTGACTTCTAAGCTTGTAAAACCAATATTCTAATTTCACCATTGTTTCAAAATCTCAAATCCTAATATTGTTTCTTCATATGTATACATACAGTACCATCGTTGTATAGTTAGTTTGTTATAGATGGTAAAAATATATTTAATGTCTACAGCTGGTATACTTTAGATATAGTTTTTTACATATTCATTTTTCCCAAAAAATTAATGTTGCACTAATCAATTTGAAGATCCATAAACATTATTAAATGCATCAATGGGCTTTGTTGATGCACGCATCAATAGGCTTTGTTGACACGCATCAAAGAGTCCATTGATGCGTGTCGTCAAAGAGTCTATTGACGTGCGCCGAGTGGCCTCTGTTGACGTTGTGTTGGCCGCGTCGATGGCCTCTGTTGATTTTGTGTTGACGCGCGTCAAGGATGGTGATTGACGTTATATTGTCATGCGTAGAAGGTGCATCGATGTCTGGAACTCTGATTTAACTAGCTTGAAAAACCTGGCAAAAATTCAGTTTTGGAATACTGTCAATTCACCTTTCATTGAAACTAGTTCCAGGGATATTCACAGGTATTTTCCACCTATAATTTTCTAGAGGTGTCTTAAAATGAAGCCTAAGGCTTGTGGGTTGAGTGGTAAGGATGATCGATCAAGACCATCAAGTTGATCTAAGATGCTACACCAATGTGGTATTAGAGCTTGTTAGTACCTTTTAATTTTCTTATGCCTTTGCTAAATTGCATATGTGGGTGGCTTATAGTTGTAAAGGAGTTATGATGCATGCTAATGAAATTGTTGGTACTGATATATAGTTTAAGATTTCAGTCCGTGAGGCAAAAATTCATGAAGGCTTAAGAAGAAGGAAATGAATCCAAGAAAGGATTAGAAGAAGAGATAGTGAATCTCAAGAGGTGAAGGAGATATTCATAACCATAGAAGATCCAATAAGTTTTTGTGTAACTTGAGGTGAAAAGACTCAATAAAGAGATATAATGGAGATAGAGATAGTGTGGAGACTGATTAAATAACTCTCTAGAGAGAAAGAGAAAGCAAAGAGAAGAGAAACACCAAAGAGAGGTGGAAGAAATCAAGAAGATTAGAGAGAGAATTGAATAAATAGATATGATGATAGAAACCATGGTAAAGTACTAATCCAAGGAGTTGGATGGAGGATGAGGAAGAGAATAAAGTGGCCAGTTAAGCTACTTATGAAGAAGAGAAGGAAAGGGATGATTTCCATGAAGAAAGATAGGAAGAAAAGTGAATCACCTTGTGAAGATGAAGAGGTGATAAAGAAGGTTCTCATTGTAGAGAACGAGAATAAGAAAAAGGAAGAAATGAAAAGAGAAGGTGAAGTGCCAAGAGGAGCACTTGAAAAGATAAGAATGTCTATGAAAGAGGCATTCATGGGGACCTTGTGGTCTCTTGTTTTTATATCTAATGTTGTCTTTGAATGGGTACATGCAGTATGAGCAGCTTTGTAAAGAAGGTCAAGAGAAAGGCCTTGAGAAATGAGAAGAGTGGTGCAGGAGAAGTCACCAAGCACACAAGTGAATGTGCAAGAAGAAAGAAGGAGGATATTGTTGTTGTCTACCTAAAAGAAGAGATGCACAAGGAATTTATTTAATACCTTGGAGCAGCAAATGATGAAAAGGAGAATGAAGATGAGTTCCATGATGCCAAGGAACACTTAGAGGAAGCTAGTAACCATCCATGCATGAAAGAAGAAGATGGATCATACAAGAAAGAAGAAAAGAATACCAAAGAGTCCATGGAGCACCCTGTTAAGATGGTAAAAGTAAATGCAAGCGTGAATTTTTCTCATAAACATACAACTACCGATGTACATATTAGAAAAGAAAAAAAGATGATGGAGACATCAAGCAAAGAAATTGATCATGGATGCATAGTACCTAAGTGGATAGTGAAGCACACACCTAAGCAATAGGAAATTGAGAAGACATGTTTGATTGTTAAGTCTTATTTTTCTCATATATTTTTGACAAACCTACAAATGTAAAAGATAATAGAAGGAAAAATGAAGTTGATCTCTTAGTGTTGGCACAAAAACATGGTTATATAGTCCCTCAATGGCTCAAGAAACCAGAAGTTAAGATGAAGAATCAAGTGTGGATGCCTAAGAGCATGAGAAGTGATGGTGAAACATCTCAAGAAGATGTAGATGGTGAAGGGATGAGGACGAGTACCTAGGAGCTTGTGGAGAAAAATTGAAGCAGGTTCAAGCAAGCAAGAGCATGAGGCTGAAATGAAGAGCATAGAAGAGATATTTCATGAAGACACAAAGCATGAAAGGTATACCAAGGAATGGAAGGTAAAGGAATTGTTTTTGATGATTTGTATGATAATGATCATGAGTGTAATTCTAATTTATCTTCTCAAATCAGCTTGAATGATGAAATGTGGAATGATTTGTCTATGAAGACTAATATGCAATAGGGTGAAAGTTCTAGATTGACTAGTGAAGGTCATAGTTATGATCAAAGAATGATGCAAAGTGAAAATAGGTTGAATGAAGGTGATGATAGCTTCATGAAATAGGAAGTAATGAGAGAGTATGTTGTTGTAAACCAGATATTGGAGGATGAAAACAATGGTCTAGCACCCAAATTTGATGAAATCAATGATGAGATAGATGATGGAGTCTTGAATGAAGAGTTGAGAATGATAGAGGGATTTTGAATCCTTCTAAGGAGCTATTTTTGAGCTCATATCAGACTGAGATTTTCAATTGTCAACATGAGAAAGAGGCAAAGCAAGGGAGAGAAAGAATGAAAAATGACCAAGTTGAACATGGTCGATGACGAAACAAAGAAAAATGAGGAAGAAGAGCACTTTGAAGGAACTCAAGAGGTTGAATGGCCTCACATTTTTACATCTTACATTTCATTTTCTATTGTGAATATAGGTTTGGAAAGTGTTAAGATAATTCAAGCACCTAAATCACTAAGAGATTTCATGAATGAAGAAGAACCAGAAGACATGGAAGATATACATGAAGTTGAGGCATGGACTTATGAAGATGAAAATCAACTGAGGATGAGAACATACCAGAAAAGAGAAAAGAGAAATAAAATGAGAGACAAAGACTACTTCAAGCAAACACAAACATTGTCATTGGAAACAAGAACTTGGGATCCAGGTATATAGTGAGATCAAGGAATAAAGAAGGAATTCTATTTGAATGGATTTCAAATCCTTCCTAGAGGGGAAGTATGATGCAGGAGCATCTTCAAGAGCATGAAAGACATAAAAATGTTGAAAACATTCTACTTCTAGCATGCAAACATGTACTAGTTATTTTGGTTTCCTCCAAATTCCTAAGTTTGAATATTTTAATGTAATAGGTTTTTACTATGATATAAGATTATAAGTGAATGTAAAAGTGAGTTGGTTAAGTCCTAGGTAAGTGTGAGTTGTTATAGATACATAAGTGGAGGTTGAAATATCCTAGGATCAAGTTGTTATATTTGTAAAAGGTCAAAATAAGGATATTGTTCCTATTCTCTAACATGAGTAAGAGAATATCCCTCAAAACATGGAGTTTTGGTAAAAATAAGATAAGAGGATAGCAAATTAGAGGCTAATAAAGTGGATCACGAAGAGAGAGGTCAAAGCAAGCTGGAGGAAGAACAAGAAGAAGGAATTCTAATAGGGACAAGAAAAGAAGAGAGCAAATATGAAGGAATGATATGATGTATGCATGAAGAAAACTTATATTTTTAGTCTTGAATGAAGTTGTATTAAGTTCTATGAATAAAAAAGTGTTTTAAATCTTCTCCCTTACATGATTGAATAGACATCATTGCATGAATGTTGATTCTATGAGGTTGAATGCTTGATTTGATTGCTTTCAATGGACTATGTATGAAATGGTTTCTTGTAGGCAATAGGCTTGAAATCCCTAGTAAATTCTAATCATTCTAAAAATCCTCACTAGTAAGTTAGGAAGCTCTCCACAGACATAAGGAACATAAGCATATTTTTTGTGAACCTTGACGGTGAGGAGTGCAGATTTTATATTGAATTGTTTCCTCGCGGACATCTATCTAGGGCATCATGTCATTTTTATTTCCACCGCCAAAATGGTCTGAAACTTTCTGTCTTGGGATGATAAATATAACCTCCAAATTTCATTAAGAATGGGATTGTGTATAAAAAGATATAGATAGCAGAATTTTCTAAGTTAATCGGTTGTTATAATGCATATTGGTCCGTATCAAAAGCTATAACTTCTTCAAAATGAGTCCAATTGACCCAAAATTTAATAGGAAAGGTTTTGAGTCATTTCTTGCGATGGGTTTTGAAGGGTTTGATATGAAAGTCAATATGTTTTGAGTTATTGATGACAGACAAATTCCAGTTTTCACAAGACTTTGAAAAGGGTAAAGAGTGAGTTGGGTAAAATGTATGGGGATCTAATGCATAAAAGTTTGGTAACGTCTTAATATTATTAAATAGTATATGGAAAACATAATCTTGTGTCTTGATAGGCCTCTATTTGTATTTAAATATTTGGTTTGAGTGTATGAAGGGATATAAGGAGCCTAAGGCAAGGTTGTTAAGAAACTTGAGGAAGAATATATGTATGATCAATCAAATGTGGATCCAATCCTCCTATATGATGCCTCTATCATATTGAACTAGGTACATATGATTCAATAATCCTCTATATCAATATTAATTCATTGTAGGCTAATGCTTGGTTAAGAAGGTCTAAAGGGCATGCATTGATTTGGAAATAAGAAGCCTCAAGAATGATTGTTTGTTAAGCATGAAATTCCTATAAACATTGGAATCAGGACCCCTAGGGTTTTGTAGTTCCATATGGTGACGGTGTGAATATGAACCTAATGAATCTCACCTACCGAGTGACTAATGTTCTATCTTTCCTTGAAGACAAGCTTATGAATGTATGGTCTAAAGTCAGATAGATAATGAGCATTGTATGGTCTAACATGATGATTCAAGCTTTCATGCATGTGGAGTAGGAGTATCAGGGTGTATTGGATGTGTTTGTTAATTGAATGATTGATGTTTATGCAAATTCCCTCTTGATCCCTCAAGAAACAACTCATGCACATGCAACATTTAGACAAGTTTTGATGTCATAATACTATGAACTAGGGTTGGATGTGTAGGGATGGAATAGATCACTTGGATTTCATTATAAATGGTGCAGGCATGAAGGTAAGAATACTATCAATACTCCTACCTCAATAGTGATACTATCTACTTGTGAAAATATATATTAAGTAATGTGAATTCATGGTTGTTGAGACCTATGTAAGATTAGTGTTGAAAGTAGATGTGAGTGCAAGTACAAAGCATGTAAGTTGGAAAGGTCTAATAAATGAGATTCATGGTCGGTACCTCAGATCTATATAAGACTTATGAAGTTACTCATAAGAATGATACCTCACCATGGTTGAGATAATTTACTCATTTTCTTTCCTAGTTTGAATCCTCCTCATCATATTGTATGGGATCCATTCTTGAACTCTATAAATAGAGTTTTCTAAAGTACATGAATATGATTATAAATTGTAAATGAGAAAGTGATCAAGCTTGCATTGAGAAGAGATAGGTGCATGGTGCTAGGTGGGGTAATATGAGAATAAATTCTTGAAATAACATGCACAATCATGCAAGCTTGTGGGTTGAGTGGTAAGGATGGTCTAATCAATACCATCAAGTTGAGCTAAGATGGTACACCAAAGAGTAGTAGCCAAATGACTTGATTTTTTGTCTAAGGAAGTGATTCCTTCAGTGTACCATATTAGCTCACAATTTTGCACATGCTCTGATACACCCCTATATTACAACAAGTGAATAGACATCTCGTAGTAAACTTGATGTGGTTGATGAGGGTGTGGGCGTTGCCCACCAAATCTAGAACCAGAGCCCCCACCGATATTTCCTCCAGGTTGATCCACTCTATCTTGATCCTCCTATAGTGAGAACCATACCGGTGAATGCAATTCCTTTCATGCAAACTATAGTGCTAAATTGGACTCCCATGGTCTGCAAAGTTGTAGTACTTCCACATGTATTCCCAATATTCTACGTGCCCACGCTCTATCCTGATGATGCACTTGAAAATATTCCTCTAATCGACCCCGAGAAAATGATGTCATTCATACTATCATAGGTGTATGTGTTGTTTGATGCACTTTTGTGTTCAAAGGAAAATTTTATCTACGATAACTACTTGATTACATGCACTAGCCTTCTTCTCAATTACTACTTCTAGAACTGAAACAACATGCGTAAGGGCTAGGACACCAGGTGGGATCAAATACACACCTGTAGTCCTCAATATTTCTTCCTCTAATGCACTCTCATCTAAGGCCAAAGGGGATTCTCTATTGTGCTTTCCTAGGTGTGGATGTTCCGATACTTCGGCTCCATTCCTTCCATGCAAGCTTCAAATCCTTCACGAGCCATCTACCGCCACAATTCTATAGACTCCTCAACATCACGCTTTCTCACTAATTCCCTCTCTCATACCTCATTATACTTGAGCCTTATTTCCTCTCTCTTCCATTCTGCCGCTAGGTCTTCCATATTTCACCACACCTACTCCTACCCCTATGCGTGGTGGTGGGTTTAGTTAGCCATAGCGATCTACTCCAAACTCAATACCACCATCAAGATCTTAATTTCCAAAGGAATAATGCGTAAATAAGACCCTCTAGGATCACGTAATAATTAAAACTCAGCAATCTCCAGACATGAAGATGTAGAGATAGTGTAATCCAAAGTGTAACTACGTACTACACCAAGCCACCAATGATCTACATCATGAGTCCAAGCTTCATCTGCATCAAACAAGGTCTGGTAATCTTCCTACATCCAAACCCTCGGTCTGTATCCCTAGCTTTTCCTTGATGTGTATGCTCACAACCACTTGTACAATTCTATTAGAAAATGGATGAAAATGTTTCATAGGGATTGTGATAAATATGATATTCCATCCACTTATGCACATTAAAGTCATGTTCAGAACCATATCTCCATGCAAGCTGATCTTGTTCGTCTTCTACACAACTTTCAATGCTCTCAAGATTCAATTGGTATGCCATCTGCATGCAACATCCTAAAAACAATTTGAAAATAGGTCCTGGAAATGGAACCAAAACGTATTCTCTTATTTATACCCAATTTCCTAGGTACGCGAGCACTTCATCCAGATAGATCTAGATGCTCACCCAAAGTGCACAAAGATACCAAGTCCCTCTTTATTACTATCTTAACAAGATGTTAACATGCTCGTTCATTATTAAAAATACCAAAACATACATTCGGATGTACATCATTTTAGTCATCATAAGGAAACACGTATAATAAGTAAACATAATAGATCAAATCAACACTAAGATCAATTGCACCATATGAATGCCATATTCAGATACATCAACTAGTAATCCATCCACAATGATCCATTCATAACATAAATATTACATAGCAAAAGATGAATACGTAATAATCACTAGAGAATCATGCGCACCAATATACCAAAGCAACATAACAATACAATCCATATAGTCTCTAATACATGGTAATGGTGTCCAAAACTATGAAGATCAACTAATATATATTGGGGTGGGGACTTCCCTTCACCACCCATGCATCTCAAAATAGATTGCATGCTCAAAATAGCCATGCGTACATCAATAAAGCAATGCATGCTTTTCTATCAATCCTAATAATAGATTAATCTATAAATAAACTCTATTTTTAATCCTATTATTAGATCGAACTATGCATGACCTTTGATCTCCACTTAAGTCCCAAAATAGCTCTTTCTTAGCCATGAAGTCTTCTTTCTTTTATCTTTACTTGGGCCGTACTCAAACACTTTTCCTATTTTTATCCTGTGCCATGAAAAATCGGCTAAGTCCTTAAACTTGTTCTTCACGGGTGCGATCCTTCCGTGCACCACTTTTCTGAACCATGCATGCATTCATGCACCCCACTTTTTGTGCCCCACTATTCCATGTGCTTTTTTGATACTTAGACAATTTCACCAACCCAACATTAGTTGGGTTTGCGAAGAAACAAAAGGGTGATGGTATTTATTGACTCTGGAAGTACTTAAAACTTCATCAATCATAAGTTGGTCTTGCAATTAATTATTTTACTTATCTAGCCCCAAAGTTTTGGCTAAAGGTGGTAGATGGAGGTAAAGTTAGTTGTTTAGGAAAGCACATAAGATTAAGTTTTCCATGGGAGATTACCTCCTGGAGGGCCCCATGTATGCCATTTCAATAGGGTCACAAAATTTGTGTTAGTACATTGGGAATTAATGAGATGAAATTCTAGGATTTGCTCATGCACTTCCTTTCGAAGGGAGGAATTTTGAGTTGTGAAAGAGGAAGGAAAAAGATCCTAAATTGATAAATTCCAATTAAATAAAAATATTCTTAAGAAGGGTGTAGATGGGTTTCATGCATAAGTGTTTTAACTATAAGCTCAACCATCAAACGAAACTATGCCATCGAGATCTATAAGAAACTATTAATAAACACAAGGTTATTTTTGGGGATATGATGAAAGGGTTACCTCCCAAAAGATATCATGATCATGTTATGCGGTTAGTACAAAGAATCCACCTACTCAATATTCAACTATATAAATTCCTTTATCTACATAAGATTGAGATTGAAAATATAGTACAAGAGATGTTGGAAGCATGTAATATTCATCATAGTTAAAGTGTTTATTCTTTTCCAGTAGTAATGGTATGAAACAAGGATGAATTTTATTGCATGTGTATAGAATAAAAGGATCCCAACAAATACACAGTAAAAGATAAGTTTCCTATTGCTTTCATTGAGTTACTTGATGAGTTACACAGTGTTGTTTATTTTACAAAATTAGATCTTTGATCAAGATATCATCAAATCAAAATGTGTGATGAAGATATTCATAAAATAAAATTTAGGACACATAAGGGACACTATGAATTTCTGGTAATGCCAATTGGCCTTACAAATTCATTGTCTACTTTCCAGAGTTTGATGGATTCAATTTTTCGGCCATTTATGTGAAAGTTTTTCCCAATATTCTTTGATGATATATTTCTTTATAGAAGACCTTAAGAACACTTACAAGGTTTTAGACACTCTTGAACAACAACACCTTTATGCAAATCCCTCCAAGTGTGCTTTTGGAGTCATGGAGGTAGAATACTTGGGTCATATAATTTCTCATGAAGGTCTAAGAGTGGATACTTATAAGATACATACCATGGCGGAATTGAAGATTTCTAAAACCCTCAAAAACCTAAAGGGATCCTTAGGTATTACTAGTTATTATCACAAATTTATGAGGAATTAGGGTAGATTTGTAACACCACACACAATGTTATTGAAGAAATATTCTTTTAATTGGAATGAGGAAGAAACTCAGAATTTGAGACATTGAAGAAGACCATATAAACCACTCTAGTCCCTGGATACCCTAAATTTTCCCAAAACATTCATTGTTGAATGTGATGCTTGAGGGTGTGGCATAGGTGTAGTAATCATGTAAGAAGGTCATCCCATCATATTTGAGAGTAATCAACTAAAAGATAAGAGCCTATCAAAACCAACTTATGAGAAGGAAATGATGGCTGTTATTCATGCAATCAAAAGTGGAGACCATATCTCATGGGTCGTCACTTCAAAGTGAAGACAAATCATGAGATCTTGAAATATGTCTTGAGAGAAATGATTATCCTCTAGAGAATAATATATATGGGTCACAAAGATGTTGGGATATGACTTTGAGATCATTTACAAGAAAGGAAAAGAAAATGTGGTAGTTGATGCACTATCTAGGAGAGATGATTCCACATAAGAATTTTTATATGCCATGTCCATATTACAGGAAGATTGGGTAGATCAAGAAAGATCAAAATGACAGAATGACATAAAGACCCGAACTCTCATTTATAATCTCCCACATGATTTGAGAATTTAAAAAAATGTGTATGTAAGGGGGATGCATTATGGTATAAGGACCAGTTGTACTTATGCAAAAACCCTACCCTTAAAAATCAAGTTCTCTTAGATATCCACTCTTTTCTACTTGGGTGACCATTCTCGATTCTGGAAACTTATCACAAAATTAAGCAAGATTTCTTTTAGGAAGAGTTGAAAAGGGATGTCTATAAATTGTTGGCAGAATGCTTGGTGTGGCATCAGAATAAGGAGAAACTATTAAGTCTCCAATCCTTTACAACCTCTATCTATTCCTAGTTTGTAGTGGATGAGATGTTTCCAAGGATTTCATCACATGATTGCCAAAATTTGACGAGATGAATGTAATCATGGTGGTTGTGGATAGACCCACCAAATATTCTCATTTTTGTGCCTTGTCACATCCCTTTATAGTGAGTATAATTGCCATATCATTTATGGATATAATTCAAAAAGTACATGGAACACCCAAGATTATAATAAGTGATTGTGATCCTAGCTTTACTAACAATTTTTAGACTGATTTATTCTCGTATTTAGGTACTCAACTGGCTCGTAGTTCATAATATCATCCCCAATCTAATGGATAGAATGAGGTAGTAAAAAAATGTTTATAAGGGTATTTGTGATGCTTTTCTTTAGATAAATAGGAGATATGGGTTCATTGGCTACCACTTGCGAGAATGGTAGTATACTATTTCATTTCATACCTCATCCAAAATGTCCCCATTCTTAACATTGTACAGTTACCATCCATTATCCCTCACCTCCAACTTGAGGGTCTAACCTAAAGTAAGATCAATTGAAGAGCACATTTGGCACCAACATGAGGTGTTCTCTAGCCTTAAAAATAGTTTGGTAACGACACAAAATGACACGAAGAAACAAGCTGATCAACACCATAGTGAGTGGAGATATGAAGTTGGAAACAATTTTTTTACAATTGCAACCATATAAGCAATCATATTTGAAGCAACACAAAAGATAACAAACTTTCACCTAAATACTATGGCCCTTATCAAGTGTTGCAAAAAAATTGGTAGTGTGGCATATAAACTGGAGCTTCCTTAGTCAACTAAAATACATCCAACTTTTAATGTTTCCTTCGTTAATAAGGTCAATGGGAAGAAGGTGTCTTCTCAATCAGTGTTACTAGAGCTTGATGAGGAGGGACACATCATCTTGGAGCCTAAAGGAATCCTACAAACACACACTAAGAAGTTGAGGACAAGGGTCATCACCAAATATTTGATCAAGTGGAAGAATTTGGACATTGAAGATGCAACATGGGAAGATGAAGCATTCCAACAACAACATCCAGAGATTACCAACATTGGGGATAATGTTGCTTTGAAGGGAGGGGCATGTTACGCCCTTAACCCTAGGTCATATATCAAATATGGATGGTTGACTTGGCTAACATAATATTTTATCATGTCATATCACATTCATTTATGCTTTCATATGCTTAGTAGGTCGGCCTTAGTGCTTTTCATAAAGCATAGTAGGGTATATATAAGAGTTAGTAGCTAGTAGATGATCATCATATTGAGCACTTGAGTCTTATTGTATGGTTTGGAGGTTGCCCCCTCAAAGTGGCTAAGTCATTCTACTTGCATATTGTGATCATTTATTTATATCTTGGTGTTCTTTCGTGTTATGTTGTTGTTGATATTCATATTCATCTAAGTAATTTTATTGCATTTGGGTTTTTTTGCTTTCTTAGTTTTCTCACTCATGTGTCGGCTTGCATACTAAAAGGCGTATATAGAATTCAAGGAGTATATAAATACATAGGTGCACTAGAGTATTTAGACGGGACATGAATGAATGAGTGATAGAAGAGCATCTATGTGCCGAAGTAATTAAAAACATTTAGAGTAGACGTTCAAGTATTTAAGAAACTATGGAAAGCATCTAAAATTTATTATGTGTTGCATCAAACACTCATTATAGTTTTGAAAGTGATAAGATTTCGACATTTGCGTGATATTAAGTTTGTATAATGAACATTATGTTATACCACATATTGGATTTAAAAATTATGCAACATCTTATGGACTTGAAAAAATGGAGGAAAACACACATCCCTAGAAACAACCACTTTTTGAATGTTCTTATAAGGTGTGGTTGTATTATTGGGCTTTAGAAGAAAGAGATTAATTTCATAGAGATCTCGCACAAAAAATTGGAAAAGTGAGCGAGTTTTTTTTGGAGCCATGAAGCTAATGAAAATGGTTGTCAAATCAAATTTTGCATAGAAGAGTCTCCTCGATCATTCTTTGGACGAGTTCTCGAAAAGTATATTAATTGTTCTCGGTGAATATCTTATCAATTCCAATTTTTCTTAACCTTGTTCACCTCACTCATCGAACCTACTATATATTATATGTTTCTAACAATTGTCTTTCGAGAAGTATTCATTAATCCCTCTAAATAATCGAAAGAAATTTTGTGTTCCGATTTAAAACAAATAAAATACCCCTCTAAAACCCCCTCTGGCCATTTATTACTACATCTCATTTTATTATGTTAAATATATTTAGACACGAAAATATTTTGATTGCAATGTCTGATAATAGCAACTCATAAATTGACCTACGTAACCGCCCAATGACTAAATTATGTTAGCCCCACTGACCCCACGCCAACATTTTATGTAATAAATAAATAAAATTTAAAAAATGATCACGATTTTAACCATTAAACGATAATAAGTTCACGCAAGAATCATTTTACACGCAATTATTGCGTAGAGAGGATATTAACGTGGGCTTACATTAGCAGGTGAGGTCATCAAATACGCATGATGAAGATGAACTTTGGACAAAGGGAAGATATATCCCCTCCACTTTCTAAAGAGGTTGATGCCAATATGCTAATTTGATTTTCTTAAAGATAAAAAAGGTTCCATGGAAATTGTGACACGAATATATGTCTTCATTACTAAGTTAAGTATTCTTGGGAAATCTAGGAGAATATCACATATCGATTTGATCATATGGTTTGATGTATAAGTTATTATCAAATGGGTTGTGGTTTAATTGTGTGTATGATGGTGTAAAAGGTGTTGTCTAGTCATCCACTAAGGTTCTAATCTTAAGAGATACCAATAATACGGGATGAGGTTAAGATCGTGTCCCGAGTGAATTTGGTGGAATGGAAACCCCTTAATCCTTGGCAACTATGCCTATGAATTATATGCGCTAATCCTGTAATATCGAATTCAATAAAAAAGGTACATTTTTTTTATGAAACAACTAAAATTAATATAATGGGGGCACATGAATGGCGATACCATTACTACATGGTAGTAGTTAGTATCACTATTTGTGGTCAATTTCATATCGTTTGTGTTCCTTTTCTTGATAATTTTTTCAGTAATCGATGCAAATGTAACACAAATTATGGTGTAATTGTGGCATAAAGATGGCACAAACGTAAAGTCACATTTGCACAACATTTTTACTACACGCTTCAATTTTTTAAAAAAAAAATCTCTTAAAGAAAGGATGACTAAGATACTTTGATTATATTAACAAATGTTGTTTTAGAGGTGGTCTTTTTTAAAAAAATCGTATTGTATTGCAAAATAAGTCTTCTTTATTTTACATACTTAATTTTTTTACCAAATGTCACAATTCTTTTCAAATATGGATTTTACAATGTTAAGGTACCACAAACTTTTATCGTAAAAGACACATATGAATTACAACACCACTTTTCAAGGTAAAAAGTTTATATATTAGTAGATCTTTTTGATATAGAGACGCAACCTTGATAAATAGGAAAGAATGAGAAGATCTTCTTTTACCCTTAAAAAACGTTGTAGATAAGAAGGATGAAATGGGAAGGGGGAAACAATAAAGGAAAGAAACAAGATATGCTTGTAAGCTTGTATCAAACGATGATGAAATATATTTTTCTCTATAAGTGGATCCACTAGTGAAAAAAGCACATGGCAATGTGCATGTACAATGGCATACAAGTTTTAGATAAAGATATTACAAATGTTCTGGAATCATTCACAGAGCCATATGAAATGAAGCCTCAAATTGGCTCTTTTGCAGGAAGAGATTTTGCTTGTGGACTTCATCCCAACACCACTAATTTATGTCAATTCAGTGTACATATTCATCAATAGCCTCACATATGGTGGACTTAGAAGGTCAACGCACTTATGTTTGGAATGCCCCCTCAACATTGTTGTCCAATAGTGTCTCCCATTGGTTTAAGGAGAGAGATAGCCATAGCTTGAAGTATTAAATGTAATATACGATCCCTTTTACATATAATAAGGGTGTAATGGTAAGTGCAATGACAATAGTAGATATAGAAGAAACTAGTCATTTCCTTTCATAGAAATTTTTTGACTTAGAAACAAAGATCAAATTATTGAAACTAAGACACATGGATGTGCATTTCTATATGGAAAGGATCTTAATAAAGAAAAGAGTAACATATTGCCAACTTTAATAAGACAATTTCGATACTCATTAAACAATATATGGCATCCTTCTATATTCCAAGATTTTTATTTGACATATGATTGGAGACCTCACAATATTGGTCTCTTGCTTACAAAAGACCTTAATTCATCTTTATTGGAACAACAATATTGTCACATAGGAAATAATATTATGATATTGTATTTGGCATCATTACAATCAATACTAAGGCTAATAAATAGCCATGGAAATAGAAAACTAACCTCCTACAAACCAGGAAGTCACACAACAAAACAACCCGTTAATATCATTACGGGTATAACAAAAATATATTGTTGAAACAATATAACAAACCTATATTATTAATAATGAGTTATAATATAACTCATATTAATAATATTACAATATATAATAATGAGAGCACTATGATATTTCTAACATTCCCCCCCTTAGTGCGAACATGGGGAAAACACCATCTTCAACCAAGCAGCATGCCACTCCGTAGCCTGCACATGGTCTCGATCCTCAACACCGACTGTGGGAACTACATCATCCAGGGACCATTCAACCTATTAGATGAATACATGAATTGGGACCATTCAACCAATTCACATCAACCATCAAATCAGTTTGATCAAGAACACTTCCTGCAATAGTATCAATGGTACAATTTATCATCACGGGGGACACACAAGCACTGCACTGCATACAGGAATAGGGATGCTCATCTATTCTTATTCATCACACAAAACACAAAGATGTCACTAAAGTAGTTATAGCCTTTGAGGTAGTGACGAACTCGAGGATGCTTGATTGTCCTCCTACCTCGTTGCCTCCATCCTCCAATAAGAGGATAGATGCTCAAAACAAATAATCTTCATCACTTGAATAATTAATAGGTTCATTATCACTTGCAGGATTAGAATAATCATTACAATCTTCTTCAGCAGCTAAATCCTTTTGATCCAACTTATCATCTAAGAGATCTTGAGCTCTTTTCTTACAATTCACAAAACCATGTCCTGGTTGTTTACAGTAATGACACAAAAGATGTTTCTTTGACAGTACAAACCTTTTTTACCTTTATGGAATGATGATTTATTGTTTGCAACCATGACAGTTTCTTCTTCTGGCTCAAATATTTTGATTTTGTCTTCTTCATCCAGTAAAGAAGAGATTAAGTTTTCCAAACTAGGATTAATCTTACTAAGAGTGAAAACAATGTTTGAATACTTATTTGGTAAACTATTTAGTAAGATTGCTTTAGCATCTTCTTCATCCACCTCAACTTTTATGCCTGCAAATTGATTCAAAATGGATCGAAACTTATTGATATGTTGAACCATATTGTCGTTTTCTCCCATCTTTAGCCCAAAGAGTTTTTGCTTCAACGTCATTGCTGCATTGCCTGCTTGAGATCCAAATAGCTTGTTCAATGTCACCCAAATGACCTTAGATGACTTGGATAGATCAATATGATGCAAATATGCATCAGATAGTCCAAGGCCGATAATTGCTATTGCTTTCCAATCCTTACTTTCCCATTTTGCTGCTTCATCTACATCACTCGGCTTTTTAATTTTTCCATCAGTAATGTCCCATAAGTCTTTATCAATCAATTGTAATTGAGTTCGGACTTGCCATGTATGGAAGTCTTTACCTTCAAACCTTTCAATTAAATTCAATTTATCCATTTGACTCTATGGACGTCGGATCCTCCGATAATGTGCCCTTACAAAAAAATATTAAATTTTACTTTTGACACGAACACAATCTTAACAATGAACAATGCTTGGTCACCATGAAAGGGGACTACAGCCGTATTGACAACAATTTAATCCTAGTGACTATTTTATTGTCATTAAACATAGACAATATTAAAAATTAGATATGACTATTTTGAAATTTGATGGAGACTCAAAACCTATTGTCTGATTACAAACAACCAAACACAGTTTTGGCAGATTATGCGTGAAATGAATTCACCTAATCAACAATATCTAGCTACCTTAACAGAATAGAGAGAAAAAAAATTGGTCGACTTACAAATCCTATCTGCATGGGCCGATCTTTTTGGCCAATCTGCATGATTTTGAGATCTAATGCAACACAGATAGGAGTTGATCAACGCAAACTCCAAAATGACTTCCCGTATTGACGTTTGAAGCCTGTCTTCTCATGCAAGTGCTTCCTAGATGGGCCCGTCCATTACAGACTTGGTAGGATTCGATGCACACAAAAAAATGTGACGCCTTTCTAGAGTGCAAACAGAGATCATGAAGAATATGTTAATCATTGTTTACTAAATATTTCTTCTCCTTGTTCATTTCTTGTCCAAAGTCCTCCTCGTAATGAGTTCTGCAAAAATTCCAAGCTAGTGTAGATGTAGATTTTCTCAAGGCTGTGCATGCAATGAACCAAACGTGAATGCGTGTAACTGCCAATCTCTACATGTGAAAAGAGGGAATGCATGCAATACAACTCAGGCATATGTGGCGTCAAATGAGGGCATGAGATTGGTACTGACAGAGCCAAATAAACGCAGTCATCATAGATATCTATTCCGCAAAATGCATTGATCAATTTTTTCAATGCAAAGTAATTTCCATGTAGATACCCTAACAAATTGAACATCAAAGTCTACACCTGTTCTGGAGGTACATGATTTGATGCATAATTATTTTTGCTCAGACTATAAAAATGACATTAGAGGATACATGCAAATATTTATACTCAACTGTCAAGAGTAATACAATATGTTGGAAATCACGAGTGCCTAGATCTTTGATTCATGATGGAAAGCAATGACATCGCCTCTGTTAACTTTCCTTGGCACAAAATTTTGGCCAAAGTTCACAAATGAATGCTTGAAGGAGACATCACAGACATGGAACCATTTGATAATTGTGCATGAATAGAAATGTTTTTTTCCTGAAGCAATCTCAGGAACCCATTCGCTTTGATACCAAATATTGGAACAACAATATTGTCACACAGGAAATAATATTATGATATTGTATTCGGCATCATTACAATCAATACTAAGGCTAATAAATAGCCATGAAACTATAAAAATGACCTCCTACAAACAAGGAAGTCACACAACAAAACAACCCGTTAATATCATTACGGGTATAACAAAAATATATTGTTGAAACAATATAACAAACCTATATTATTAATAATGAGTTATAATATAACTCATATTAATAATATTACAATATATAATAATGAGAGCACTATGATATTTCTAACAATCTTATATTTTCAAAGGTTCTCATTTAAGGGATAAACTCATTATAGGTCTAAGAGTAAATCTACCACTGATTTTATAAGTTGCCAAAAGGGTAGATGTAATGTTTGAAAGAGTATAGTAATTAACGACAAATGGAACTTATGAGTATAAATTCATTCTATATCCATTGAGTATATCAAGTATCCTATCAAATATAATTATTTTCAAATGTTTGAGTTTCAATGAAAAATTTAAAGCTCTCAAATGTGATATGTTTGAGAAGATTGATTAGATGTTACCTTCAACTAAAAGAGAGGATGTTTTTTTAGAAAATATTTTATCGTAAAGGGTTTTGGAAACTATTACAATATGTAGTGAGCGAAGCATAACAACAAAAATTTCAATCCACACTCATATATTAATTCCATAATGAAATGTACAAATGTGTATATCTTGAACGATTGCAACAAAACTAGGTTGTAAACATACTTTAGCTTATACTAATAAACAAGCCTAGGTAAATATATTGTAAAAATAATCTTATGAGGGTGTTAATTTTTATTTTTTTGATGATACATCTATTAGTACAAGATAAGGGATAATTTCCAAGTATCTTGTTGGAGTAATGTCAAGATATTGAATTTTTACCATGTATGAGCTGAATAACACAAAGAAGAAAGAAATATATATAAAAGTAAATCCCCTCAAAAATTCTCAAAAGAAACAAAAATCATAGAAGTAGAGAAATGCAAACAAACAAAATATGAGATAAGTAACACATTCTTAGAAAGTATTGTATGAAGAAAAACAAAATATAAGATTAAAAAAGCTACAAGATATGATTTGAGTAACACATTTTTGAAAGTCTTCTAAGAAACAAAAAAATTATAGAAGTAGAGAAAAATAAAGCATCGCATTTCAGACAAGGTTTCATTTAAATAAAAATATTTGGAAGGTTGGGAGAATAAACTCGATGAGTAGGAATAATCGAAAACTAAAGAGATGCTGAAAAAAGTTATAAAATATGAGTTGAATAACACATTCTTTAAAAGTCTTGTGAGAAGAAAAAAACATAGAAGTAGAGAAAAATTAAACATCACAATTTATAAATGGCTTCATTAAAAGTTGAAATAGAAGGTATGGGAGAAGTAACTAGAGGAATATGACCATTAGAAAGTATGAGATATATTTTAAAAATATACTAAATGTGAGCTTAGTCATTTTATTTTAATTTCTTATATGAAGCAAAAGAATTGTAGAGGTTTAGAAAAAGAAAGCATCACATTTCACAAATCCCATTAGTAACATGTTGAATTAGAAGAATTACGAGAGTGGATTGGAGGAGTATGAACCATCGAAAACTTAGTAACACATTCATGATTTGAGTAACATATTTTTTTAAAGTCTTGTGAGAAGAAAAAAATGTAGAAGAAGAGAGAAACAAAATAATAACATTTTGTAGATTGTGTAATAGAAAAGTTGAATTAAAAGGTTTGGGAGAATGAATTAGAGCATTAATAACCATTAGGAACTAATGAGATATTAAAGTTAAGAAATATGATATGAGTGACAAGCTCTTTTAAAATGAGAGAAATAAAAACTTCATGGCTTGGCAAGATTTTACCATAAGTTCATAAGGGATTTTAGCGGTGTGTATTCCTATCACACAAGATATGCAAGAGGAGATAGAACATTTTTGTCTTGATCAAGAGATAAATAGGAAAGTGACTAGATAACCAAGTGTTTGGTATTACCAAATTTTTGAAGGCATTCCAAGTTTATTGTGATGTTATTGGTTTTCCATTCGTGCAATATTGGTTCTGGGAAGGAAGACCAATAACATATTTTACTAATAATTTGAATGATGTAAAAATAAATTATAACACGTATCATTAGGATTTCTATGCAATTGTGTAAGAAATCTATAAGTGGAGCCACTATCTATTGTCAAAGTAATTTGTGTCATTTACTCCTCATCAAGCAATACATTTTATTATCAATCGAGGGAGTTGAACTAGAGGCATATGACGTGGGTTGAGTACCTATAGTGACATAATTCTATGTTGAAGCATATAAGTGATAGTTATAATAAAGTTTTGATGTGTTGAATGGGCGTTGTATGTTGTTGATGAAGATGATAATTTAAGGCATATTGTTTAATGGAAACTAGTTTTACAATTCTAGAGGATCATTGCGGGAGAATTTGGTGAAAGAGAAGTACAATGATGGACTAAAAGGAATTATAGTTTGGATAAGACATCAATGCATCTAGAAGAGATTTACTTTTGGCCATAAATTACTTTGTAGAAATGCAAAAAGCTGGGCATGAATATTAAATATATATCATTTGGATAAGGGAACATTGCAGAATGGAGGGTTATATAAACCTTTTCCCAATTTGGAGAACTCATGGGTGGATATCATTATGGATTTATTTTAGTTTTCCCATGATGTAAAGGGTAAATTATTCCATATTTTTGTGAATAGATTCTTTAAAATGGAAAATTGTGCTTCTTATAGGAGGACTAGTGATGCAACTCACATCGTAAATATTTTCTTCAAAGAGATTATAAGACCGGATGGTTTTCCTCACGATTGTATTTTACATGGATACTAAGTTTGTTGGTCATTTTGATATAATATGTGGAATAATATGAATTCAAGGTTGTAATTAAATTTGGCTTATCACTCATAGATTGATGGATAGAATAAGGTGGTGAACAAGAGTCTTAGAGACTTTATTGGGTGTTTGGTGGAAGATAAGATAGGAACATCAGACTTGGTATTTTGTAATTATAATTTTCATATAATAATTCTATTAATCAGAGCATGAGGAAGAAACCATTATATATTGTGTATGGGAGTAACCCGTGAGGAGTGGCATAGATGAGAGAGTTACACACAATGAAGAAAGGAATGATGAATATTCCTTCTACCTTCTACCCTAAATTCATCGATTGGAATATGTCCACGCTACTTTTATACCCACACTAAAAGTGTGGAAAACTAAAGACACTAAAATTTGGTAAATGTTCCTTGTGCAATGCCAATTTTTACCATGTTCCCTTGTTAATAAAAATGTTCACAATTAGAATCCAATCACGTCATCTCTCTAGCTATTCTACAACTTACTTATTTTTTACACTTTGCTTTATGTTGTCAATTATGAGAATATTATTTCATCAAAGTACTATTGAAGCTTTTATATTCATGACACAAATTTTAATTTTGTTTTTCATTTCTATGGCTTGAAAATGTAGGAAAGGTTTGGGATGCGAGATTTATTATTAGTTGACATGTACATTCTTTCCCCTTCACATTCAATGAATTTGTTTTCAATTTAAAAATAGTATTCAAGGGTCATTTCATCTTCATAGGGTAAGCCTTATTATAATATTTCACCTATAGAAGGCTATAAAAGCAAGTCAATGTCAATTTATAAGCTGACATGGAACTCTTAAAATATCCTATTACGCAAATATCATTCGAAAGTACTCAAAGGGTACCTAAATTTTCCCAAATTATTTATACATCATCTAGAGAATTTTTTGAAGCACTCAAGTGAAGATGTGTATATTCCTCCATTTACAAGTAATCAAAGGTCATAGAGCCATGTTTTGGCAAGAGAAAATTCATTCCAAGCATTTCTTAAGGGTTGTAATTGATACTCATTGAAGTATATACATTTTCTTACTAACCTATTCCACTATCCCACACATCCATATTATCATTGTTTTGTGTTATACAACTAACTAAGTCTATCTCTCCTCTTGTGTATTTGATAAATAACTTATCATTTATCAACAATTTTAAATATTTATGCATGTTTCGATTGTGAATGGTTAGTGTTGGAATTTAATTAATTAGAATAGTATACCTATTACAAACACTTTTATCATTTTTAATGGTTATACTTCAACAACACATTATAAATTAATTAGGGTGATAACAAAAACCTCTGGTGCCTATTGTGCCACCACTTGTAAGTAAAAGAACTTTTTTGAAAGTAAATGATGATTGCATGGACACATATAAAGTGGTGAAGGATGGAAAATAATTTTTTTGAATCTAATGAATGAGAAGGGCAAAAGAACTAAGTAGAGACTCAAGGTTCAATTACTTCTAGGTAATAAAATCACAAATCAGGTGAAGTAGAATGTTGTGTATTTTCTAATGATTGTGAAGCTTGTGCAAAGAGAGTGCATAGAGATAGAATGAGAGAAATTTCAATATTTGTTGTGAGAAGTGAAAGATAATTTGGAAGAGTTTTAAGAAGTTATTTCTATCAAGTTTCTACAAAGGTTATCTCCTATAAGAAACATTATTCACCACTTGAATTTGATTCCAAGCTTGAGTTTTTAAACCTAGGATGACACCATAGGAGAATACAAAGATACAAAATATAATTTGAGGATATTTTTAGTAGAAGCTTGATCGGATAAAGTTTGAGCTCTGTGTATAGTATCAATGGTTCTAGCACTTAATATGGGTGGTGAATGGTGGATGTGTACAGATTCAAGATCCATCAATAGGATTACTAGCAAGTATAGATTCTCATTTCCACACATGGATGACATTAAGGATAGTTTAAGAGGTGTGAACTTTTTTGACAATGTTGAATTGAAGAGTAGATACCATCAAATCCACATTAGAGAGGGGATGAGTGGAAGAATGCTTTTAATATGCACAAAGGATTTTATAAGTGGAGCTAGCTACTCCATTCAAATTGATTAATGCTCCAAGTAATTTTAAGAGGTTGATGAATGAAGTAATAAAACCGTTTTTGGAAAAAAATGTGTTTATATACCTTAATGATATCTTTATATTTAGCGAGGACATGAGAAGAGAATTTATTTAATATAAGACAAGTGTTGAAATGGATATACAAGGGTAAGTTGATGATTAATTTGAAGAAATTCACTTTTATTCAAGAGGATTTGGTATATCTGGGATTAGTGATTTCTAATGAATGTATGAAGATGGATCTAGAGGAGTTCCATGAAATAGTGGATTAGCCATCACCACAAAATCCTTTCTAAGTATGTAATTTTCATGGGTTGAAAAAAATATTTTGTAAAGTACATGGATGAAGTGAACCAATAAGTGCACAATTAGCCGAAGAATATGAATGCACAATATAATAAAAATACAAAGCTTTTCTAATTGGGGACACACAATAAGCTCAAATGGAAGAAAACTAGACCATGCGAGGTGTTGAGGAAGTTTTCTCAGAATTCTTATGAGACTAATTTGTTGGAAGGATTTGATATCTCAAATATATTTTAATGTGGGGGATTTTTATCCATACCATGTAACATCTAGGAAGTGTTGAAATTTCAAACATACAAAATGGTTATGTGGATTGGAGAGACTAGATGCCATAAATAGTGTTCAAAAAGAAAGGAAGGATAATGGAGACTAGGATTAAGGAAACATACAATATGAACTATAAGGAGTGTTCGTCAAGTGGAAAGGGAATAATATTGAAAATGAAAATTGGTTGAGAATCGTGGATTCTTTGAAACATGGCATGAGTAAGAGCTCAAGTTTTCAAAATTTTCCAAGGTGTATGAGGTATGAGCAATTATGTTTCATAGGAAATCATGCATCAACCAAAAATAGTCTAGATAGTTTGATTTATTTATTTGTATTTTGTTTTTCATTTTGTGTTGTTGGTGGGCTGTGTTGTAAAGAATTATGTTTTTGGTAGGCCAAAAATTATTGTGTTGTATTATATGTGCAATCCTATTACACAATGTTCAATCTATTCCATAGTCCACACAATTATGTAGAATCTTTGTGCAAGTTTGAACAAGTCTTGGAAGGTCTCACAAGTAGTATTTGATGCCGAGAGAACACTAAGGAATTTGTGTAAGTCTATAAAATGCTATGCAACACTAAGGAAGCCTTAAAAACCTAAGGGGATTCATACAATACTACAAGTATGAATTTGAAGATGTGAAGTAGTATTTGGAGTTGTGAAAGAATACAAAATTGTATCAAATCTATGAAGCATTCAAGGATGATCATTTGAAACCAAAAAGTTTTGGGAAGGATAAATGAGTCTATAAAGGGTCCTTTGGACCATAAATTAATATTGTTCCTTTGTTTTAGGAATTTACCTAAGTTTAATTTGGGGATTGGTGTCTTATGTGTCCATATAAATAAATTTTATTTCCTTAGGAGTCAATTCCTTAGGGATTCAATTCTTAAGCGCATGAGTATCTCATAGTTAACTTTTTGGATTAGAGTAGAGTATGGATGTGAGCTTAAGGATCAAATTAGTGTGTATTTGACAAGAGAATGATTATATGAAACATTGAATGTATCAATGGTGATTGGTCTATGTGTGTTATTCCTTTATGATTACATGAATAAAGCTTATTGATATGTGTTTTTTGCAATTAAACTCATTTTATTGGTATTGCATGCATGTTTGTACATTTTATGTTTATGGTTTTGAAGGTTATGTTATATAATGTGGCTCTTCATTAACACCCTTACCATTTTTGCACCAATTTTTCTCTCTTCTTGACTTACGGTATACCTTATTTTGTTGTTTTATTTTATATTGTTTAACTTTTTTAAACAATTAATGTGTCTTTTCTATATTGATATGATGTTTTACTTTGATATGTATGCACAAACATACACATCAAAATGAGTCATAATTTAGACACATCATTTTTATATAGTATTAGTTATTTTTAATAAATTTTCATTATTTGAGTGTACTTGTGGTTTTAGTCACTAAATCACATACTTACTATGTACATATAGTGGTAGCCTCTAAATACTTCATTTATATGCATGATTCCTAAGCAAGAGAACTAGTAATTACCAACACTTGTTTTTATTTGACATTTCTTTTATCTTTCATATCTTTATTGGTTTTTTTTCGGACTTAAATCTTATAGTTTTTCATACTAGCCTACATCCTACTTGGTCCTAATTACACTATTTTATATTTCTTGAGCCATATACAGAACCACCCATTAGGTACATGAGTTTCAAGTCTCTACTATCCCCTTTGGGTGATTCTGTCCTCCTCCCTTTTTTATAAAATTTTAGATTATACATCTTTTATGTCTTTTGTTACTACCCTGGGTCATCCTTTCACTTGTTAATGATGAAACTTAAATGAAGGAATCACACACACACACACACACACACACACACACACACACACACACACACACACACACACACACATGACTTATTTAACTCTATTAGAGGAAAGCATTCAAGAGGCACATACATCTACAAGGAGATAATATTTTATATCTACCACATCAAGGACATCATTTTGGGACTACATACTTCACTGTATAGGAGGTTCTATTCTAAATTCCATACCACACATTTTATATTAGGAAAAATTAGTTATAGCGTGTTATTCTTTGTGCGAATGGAAATAGGGCATCCTAACTCAAGGGACATTATTCCAATCACACACACACTAGAACTACATTGAGTTTGAAATGTAGTAAAATGCTTGGTGAGAATTACATTGGGGTGAACAAAATGTCATCTGAATCAAGCATATGTATATTTTTATTCATATAATTTGCACTTGAGTATTTGGAAAGTAGTTAAGGTTTCTTTTGCAGGTACATGTGTGATTATGAAAAATTGTAGTGAACATGAAGAGAATTACAAAAACAAGAAGAAACATAGAAAGAACCAAGATTAAAGCTAGTCCTTAGACACCATCATCTAGAGCAGACGCTAGCACCCACAAAGTCATATCCTCTCCTAGAACTTCTATCCACGAGATTATAGTCACAAAATCATGCACTTACTATTACATTTATACCGCAAATATGTTATTTTATATATGGATCTCACGTAATAAAATTATTCACTAATGAACTATCCCCTAGTCCCGTGGTCGGTTAGTCGGAGTCATCTTCGTCATTTGTCTTATGCGGTCGTCATTTATTTACGGGGTTACTGGTCATCTCTCAGGGAGTATCAGGTGTTGTTATTTAGTCATTTTTCATCTCTATTCTCTAACTAGGGTGCTTAAGGTAATAATGGGGCTCCCATGGGTGCCTCGGTCCATAGTTTTAGGCACCTTGGTCCCCATAACACTTAGGTCTAATTTACTTATTCGAGGTCGGTCTTTTTTATGTTCCCTCTCATTCCCTAGGAGTCTTGGTTAGCATATCAGGTCATTGGTGTTGAAATTTGAACAAGAGATCCCTATATAAACATAACATACTCACTATCTTATGGGAGGACTATATACTATCAAGAGTTAGCTATCTACTAAGGAAAAGGACTGCATTTGGGTAGCATTTACATCTGCATCACACAAGCATAGGGGAAAGGGTTTTATTCATTCTATTCCATCCACCATTTGCATTTTTACATCTAGTTATTACCCCTACTTCTGCATAATTGGCACTAGGGCACCCTAGGCACACAATTACACACAGATCTACATTGGGTCTGGAATGTAGTGCAATGCTTAGTTGTAAGTCCACCATTGTGGCAGCTAAGGTCAGTTCGACCCCTTCATATGCATCTTTATTTTTAGGGATTTGATGCTTTGTATGGGGTTTTCTAGGTAGATTTTCATATGGGATTCATGGAGAAATAAGTGAACATATTACGACAACTATGCAACAAATATAAATATAGTGTGAATACCTAGTGACACTATCATATTCAGATCCTAAGCTTTACTACAGATTAGAGCACCCATATTATAGACCAGGGGTGCCTGCGCAGAACCCTAGTCCTCTCTCGAGTAACCCAAGCCACCGGATCTTTAGTCTGCTGTAATTTCTAGGTACCACCTTCACATTTTGTCATGTCTACACATCAACTTTGTTCAATTCCAGCACACAAAGCAACGTAATTCATTTTTAGGTTAATAACTTATCCTTCTCATTTTCATCATTTCATTTCATTTAAATACCAATTAAAATTATTTAACATCAGTATTTCAGTTTACATAATTTATTGCATTGCTTTACCTACTTAGATTAGCTTAGAATATCGATTCTAAAATCCATATTTTAGTTAATCATTTTGGTGAAACTAACTTTTGAATATCTTGCCCTAGGATCCAATCAAACCCTAATGACTAAAGATAACTCATATTCTTTTCCCATCATGTCTCATTTTAGCGTTAACCCTATCTATGATGAGGATTCCATAGCTGAGCTCAAAGCTCTATATAGTACTCATGTTACTACACCTGATCATATCAAACAAATTTTTTTAGATGGCCAACAACATGTGCCTACTCATTTTGAAGATTCTCCTATAGGCATTAGCATTGTTGAGGATCCAATAGCCTTTACTCATTGTACACCATGTTATACGGTTACTTGTGATCCTCCTTCTGATCTTTCATAGGAAACTTTAGATGATTCTCTTATTGATTACTTACTTGGTATTGAAAATCATTCACATGTGCATAATGATTCTTCTTTTACTCCACCACCGATATAGTTCCTTCTCATGATTCTACCACTTCTAACATTGCTTCTCCTAATACATCTCCTACTAGTTTGCATGCTCCTTCACATTATGTTGACGATCCTATTGATAGAATTCTTAGCAACATTCTCATTTCGAGTCTCTATATGATACTAGTGAGGAAGATGATAGTCATGGTTCTTCTTTCCACACTGCTGAATGTGACTCACCTACTCCATTATTACCTTCTCTTGAGATCGCATCTACCACTGTGCATGAGTCACCGCCATCTATCACTTCTTCTTCTCCTATTGTTACATCTCCTATTATTATATCATTTGCATCTCCTAGTCCATCCTCTCCTATAGATGTGTCTCCATCGGTCACCTCATCTATTAAGGTTATTTTTGATGTTAGTCCTACCATAGCTATAGACATTCCCTCCATATCTCCTACTATATCTTCCTCGACACCTAATCCTAGTGTGCCTTTAGCATTGATCGAATCTCCTACATCACCTCTTGATATTTCTATGATTACCCACAATGGCAAGTTATAATTGCTTAATACATTATTTCCATCTTTTACCATTCCTTCATAGTATATCACCTCTCTCATGCATGCAGAGGTCAGATCCAATCTCAGTTCACTCCCTCACTTTAAAAAGAAGGGCTTATTAGGATTTTATTGATAACAATTCATTACATAGTAACCCTATCCCTAAGAAGATTCATAACTCTGCATTCCCTCAAGATTTTATCATGCCTACTTTAATGATTTTTAACAGTACTGGTGACCCTCATGCTCATCTTCTACACTACCACATGCTTATGGCCTCTAATTCTAATGATAGAATATTACTTAAGGCATGCAGTCTTGTTGATGAGGTATTACATTGGTACCATCTTCTTCCTTTTGGGTTCATTAGTACTTTCTATGACATGGAGGACACTTTCTCCATCGTTTCATCATCAAAAATGGTCCTAGAAGCACTTATGATCACATACCTTCTTTACATCAAGGATCCTCTGAACCTATCAAAGATTATATCTTATGATTCAATGCTTGTATACATCAACTAATATTCCAACCTATTGATTTAGAGAAGCAATTCATTTTCTATTGTGGCCTAATTCCTCCACTCAAGCAAAGATTACAATATGATACATGTGAGTCATTCATTATCCTATGTTATAAATTTATTGACCTAGAACAAGAACTTCTCTCATCACACATCATGTATTCTCCACATATCTCTATGGCTATTGCCTCATATATTTATCCACTAGTACCTCTGGTTGAGCATCTAACACAGTCTCTACCTTTTCCTCACAAGAAAATTAAACAAGATCAACCCACTCCACCACAAAAACATACTCCTTTGACTCCGCGACAAGCTACTTCTCTTACCACTCCACCTAGGTTGCGGGAGCCTTTACATTTCTCTCATCACGCTCGACCACATGATGTGTTACGTGTTTTACTTATTGAGTGATTAATTCACCTACCCTCCAACTAGCCTCATCCACAACACTAGTTAGAACGTGTTATCCTATAAAATTGACAAGGGAAATTTTACAAGTAATCATGTCAAAATTTTGTTTTTGTCCCCTAAAAATGTCTATCAACATTCAAAATGGCCTAAAGGTTCCCTTTCGAAAATCAAGTTTTAAGAACTTAGCTATTTTTCAGCCTTTTTGAGCTGGGCACAAAAATTGTTGTGGAAACATCAAGAAAAGTGCGCCCCTTTGGCACCCTAAAAGGCATGTCAACATGACAAGAGTTGTGCCCCTAAGGCGCTAAGAGTTACATGTCAAGCATCCTCAAACCTGCGCCAAAGAAATGTGCTTAAGGCGTGAAAATTGATGTGTCGACACATAAGAATGTGTGCCCCCTTTTCTCCTTGGCACTAAAAACATTATGTTGACATCATCTTAAGTGTGCCATAGGTGCTGAAACCTCTGTGTCAACACTTCACCAACCACGCCAAAGGTGGTTGGTGGCACAATAAATGCACATTTTTCTATATATAGGCACACTCAACCTGTCATTTTCACGAATTAAAAATCAAGAAAAGTCTTTCCTCTGCGCTTGTCAGTTATCCTCGTCAGCCTCACGTGTCATTCCTCGCACTTGTGGATCCCACATTTGTCCTTCATCATTATATATATCCTGGTAAGTGGCTTCTACCCATCTCGTTGTTGTTTGTGGTTTTTATGTTAGGTTAGGTGATTAGGATTGTATGTTAAATACAATGAACCTAAAAAGAATTTAACAAACCAAATCAGCCAGCTGAAAACCCCTCTTCCCACTCCTTCCAGATCTACAAATCTGGGAAGGCTCTGCCTCTAAATAAACCATCCTTTGTATCTGAGAAGGCTCTGCCTTGCTGCAAATCCCACAAACCCTCTCTTTGACACTTTGCAAAAATTAAAAAAGGAGAGAAAAGGGTCATGCAAAGGGAAAAGAGATCAAACAATGCAAAAGTAGTCTTTTTCCTTTGGCGCGTTGTCCTTTCATGTTGCAAACCCCACAGTCATGCCAAGGTGCACTTTGTCCTGTATGTGACATATTCTTAACCTACGCTAGGTATAAGCACTTAACAAATCTCCTCAAGGCGCAGGTGCATCCCAATCAACATCAACATTCGATGTTGTGTTCCCCAAATCTGTGCCCTTTATAAACCCTTTGGTGCATTAAGCTCTGTGCAACACATTCCAAAACCACGCCTTGGGTGCACTGTAAAACCATGCAACATCATCTTTTAGCAACACCCAGTTAGCAATTTTCCTAAGGCGTTGGCGCATGAACCTTAACACCAACACTACATGTTGTGTGTTCCAAACCTACGCCCGCGCCTTTCTCTTTGGCGCTAAGATCTTTCATGCAACACTCCTCAAAAGTGTGCCCCTCTATAATCCTTTGGTGCAGCTTTCCCCCTTTCAACACAGGCGCATATTTTTGCATGTTGACATCCTCAAAAGTGTGCCCAGCCTGTTTAAGCCCCTGCAACATGCTATAAACCTGTGCCTTGCACCTTAAGGCTTATAATAGCTCATTTCCGCTCGCAATGTTTGTTATTATGAATAAAATGATGGTTGGCATGGCTCTTCTGTGTTGGGATTCTTTGATTCTCCATGCAGAACAACAACAACCATCCTCGAGCTCACACATGTCTTCGTCGAGCAAGAAGCCAACTAAATCTAAAGGAAAAGCTAAGTTGACAGAGCAAGAAATGAAATATAAATATCAGAGAGTCAGGATGCCTGACTCGCTTGTAGAGTGCAGTCTCGACATTAGAGACTCAGAGCTTGGGCACATAGATATGGATGACTTCTGGGAAAGAACCACAAAGGTTACCGGTGGCCCATGGATGGAAAAACTAGTAGGCAGCGGGCTACACTTTGCAGTTGGACTCCCAGTAAGTGTTATAAACAATGAGTTCATCATGATAGTGGCCCGTTACAATAAAGACACAAGATGTGTCAAAGACAAGGAGGGCAAGGTAATCATTAACCTCACAGCCCAACACTTCAAATTCATGTTAGGCATTCCTCACCATAGCCAGTATGTGGCAGTAAGCCGAGAAGACTACATAAAGACTTGGACCAAAAATGAGGACAAGTGCATGTAGATGATGAATGAGGTTTACCTAAAGAACAAAAAGGTAGCGAGCAGATGGCCATAGACCATCCACCGCAGTGACTTCTTAGAGGAGCTAAGTGATACCATCACTTTCCTTAGTAGAGTTTTCAGACTTCCTGATGCCCACTACTTTCACAAATGGATGCTCAGGTACTTAGAGACCATAAGCAAGAATGTGCCTAAGCAACATTTCACTGGGGAGAGATTATCAGTGATACTATCTCGCAGCAACTCCAACAGGTTTCAATGACTGGGAGGTTCTATATGAACTCCTATGTCGTATATGTTGCTACCTCAGAGAGAGAGTACCCAGGATTGATTCAAAGTGGGGTATGGCCTCAGGTTAAGATATATGAGTACTACTGAGAGCTAAGGCTCAAAGCCAGTATCACCCAGTTCAAAAATATCAACGACGCCTTCTTTTATGAGGTGATCTACCTAATGAGGCCAAACATGAGGCACGGTTGGACCAGCATGAGCATGGTCACTGCCACAAAGAAGTGGGGGATTTGTTTACACAATTCCCCACCTTCACATATCTCAAAGAGTATCAACTTCGGGAGAACCAACAAGTTTTCCAAGATATACAAGGCCCAAGCGATCCTTCTAGAGCTCTCAAGGCAGCTAATTACATATCATGAAAATGTATGAAAAGGAAGAAGGGTGGAACTCCTTTCCCCCTCATGGTTGGTAGATACACCTACGCCTCATTGGGTAAAGCACGGAAATGTTTGCAGAGCTGGAATTTCTCAACTTGAAGCATGATTTCCCGGCAAGGCCAACCTTTGACTGCATCGGGCTTGCCTCCCAAGGCAAATATTGATCCCATCCATGTCCTAGAGATCAAGGACATATGGATAGATGTCAACCATGAAGTTGAAATCAGGTGAAAGGATCACTCCTGGCTGGCATTGGTAGAGATCATCCACTATGGAGTTGCCATCATCCCAAAATATTTCCAAGAAACTGATCAGGAAATTGATCAGGTTTACCTTGACACGATGGGGATGATTGGCCATTTACAAGCATCGATAACCAAGGCACCCAAGACCATAGAAGAAAGGGTCCAGCCCACATTGCAACACACCGAACATTGGTGCAAATGAAATGGTCTCATCTACCTTGGAGTGGATTTCACTACTTCCCCCTTAGGAAGAGTGCCTCCAAAGCCAAATCACTTGCCAAAGGGCAAAGGAAAGGATGAAGTTGGAGAATCAAGCAAGTAGGAGAAATCTCCTGATAGCCCTCTTTCTACCTCAAAGAAAATAGTGGACTTAGTGTCCCTAGGAAAAGAAGAAGTGGCAGATGTTCCAATAGACACATCCACTCAGGATGTTATCACAGCTACAACTGTGGAGGTTCCTCTGTTCCCTCTTCCTCTTCTCTCTCCTCCTCTTCTCCCTCCTCCTCCTCAAGTAACCACTCCTTTGGTCATTTATTCTCCTCCGTCTTCCTCCCTTCCATCTCCCACTTCTTCCATATTTTCCTCTCTTAAGGATCTATCACCGGTATTCCCTCCATCCAACTACAGATCCCTTCCGTCTCCGCCTCCTTCTCCTCTCTTGTAGTGACTCCAAGCCCTATAAGCACTAGTGCATCAGACTCTCTATCCATGCCACCACCAAGTGTTTCCACTTTCTTCCCGAGTCCACTACAGTTGCTCCCCCTTTCACCCCCGTTTCCTCTTCTTCTTCCGATTCGATCCCCTAAGTCCTGGTTGGATCTTTGACCACCTGAGTCAACACAAGAGGAAGGTCCCATTGTAGCTATGGACTTCTTCGTCATTCGAAAAAGGGACCCAAGAAGCAAAAAGCATTAACTCGCTTCTCAAAAAGTGCCTTAGGAGAAAGGGTCATGGAGATAGCCTATCGGATCCCATAAAGAAGAAGGAAGATCTATCTCCTACAAACTTCATAGTGACTCAGGTCACAATGGGAACATCATCTGAAATCCTGTAAGGAGAAGCCTTGTCAGTTGTTGATGCCCTCTACAAGAAGCTACAAGAGGCCAAAGAGGAGAAGAGAGTGCTCAAAGAACAGAACAAACATCTCCTCCAAGCTTTGCAGAAGATGGGCAGAGCTCCTTCAACAACTACTGCAGAACCTGTTCAGGCTCCCAGCCAAGAAAAAATAGATGAATACATAAAGATTGCTGAACAGGGTACAACTGTGTCATCCTGGATTGAGAAGATCCTCCAAGATGGTCAGGTGATAATTGGTAGGTTCACGTTGCTGCACCAAGATATAACTCGGGAAATAAAGAGCTACAAGCAGTAGTGAGCTCCCTTTCTGAGGAGTTGGATAACACTAAGTTATAGTAGGGAACATTCTAGACCATGGTCAACTGTTTGGCTGACGACCTGTTAAAGGTCGGCGTTATCGATCACCCGTGGGCACATTATAAAGCTCTCACTGCTTTAGATTACCGGGTCGATCAAATGGAATTCATCCTGGAAAGAATTGACAAATTCAAGGAAGAAGCCTTGGATGCACTACACAACATGGAGAAAATAATTTCAAAGATGTCTCCTAGATTGCTCAGTGCATCTTATGAGTTAAGAGAAGCAGATGACATGTTCAAATGCTTCAAGGGTATTGTCTCTCAAGGTCTAGCGCAAGAGGTCACTTTCGATCAAGAGTCCATCAACAACCTCTTAGCTTTGTCGTGACTTTATAGGCTCTTTGATTGATGCAAACGAAGAGTATGTTGATCTGCCAGACAAGCTCAAAATGAGAAAGAGACTTGCGAAGTGATTCACGACCATTTCAAAGGTCCTGATCAGTATCAACTTTAGAAGATAATCAGCAAGTTCATAGAGTATCGGGCGCAGTGCCACATTGACTCTCCTGAGCCTCAGCCAGAAGCTAAATTCGAGCCGAGAGACGATGATGAATAGCTTCCTCCGGGATGGATTTTCCATTTTTGTAAAATATTTAAAAGCATGTTGGCACATGTGATGACATCATCCATGTTGCACCATGGGATGTTGCCATCCTAAAATTGCCCCAAAGTCAACTTTTGACTTTTAAATATTTTGTAGATATTTTGTAAATAAGTGGTTGGCTTCTTTTTTTCTTCTTTCTCCTCCTCCTTCTATAAATACTGGAATACTTGTATTTAGTGTGGACAGTTTTGTATGAAAATTAGAAGTGAGGAGAGAAATACTTTGTACTTTCTTGTAACAGAAGAAAATATTAATACATACATTAAGACTTTGTGCTGAATTTATGTGTTATATGCATTGGATCTCTCTTAAGTTAAATTTGTGTTCCTTTTCTGTTGGATTCTTTCTTGCTTTTGTCATGTGTTCATCAATATTGCTTTATTTGTTTATGCGAGTAAGTTTGGCTCTATTTACTACCAGCCCAAAGCATAAACCTTCTGACCATTCTATCTTGGAATTCATTTCTTTTCTCCCTTCAGATCTATCCTTCCTCCATTCTTCCCCTCTCACATTTCCATTCGTCATTCAGAACTACCTCTACTGGGATGAGATCCCAAACCCCCTGAAGGTAGAATACTGTAAGACTTGCACAGGTTCCTGCTGGTAGAATAGCAATAAACCAGTTTCGCTTTGTTGTCTCAAAGAGGGGCTATATGCCCTGCACACTATTGGCCTATTTCCCCACGATCTACCCATCCGACAGATTTTCAAACCAATAGTTTTTGGTGACTCACTGGGGATCGAACTAAGGAAATAATTTAAAAACTGTGAAAATCACTGCCAGATTGAAAATTTTAACTCTTTGTTAAAAATTAAAATTTTTTAAGTGATCAAAACTGAAAATTTTCTTAGGCAAATCCATAGATCTGGACCAGATAGGAGCTTTTAGTTCACTGATTTTTTACAAAAATTTATATATTTCCGTAGATCTAAGAATCTGATATTTTCTGATATTTTCAAAAACCTTGCAAAATTCAGTTCGAAGATCCGAAAATCAGCTTTCTAAATAACCCACTTTTTATCCTTGCTAATCTTTGTCAAAAAACCGCAATCGGTTGTTATTAAAGAGGATAAATTTTAAATATTAGAAAAGTACATGCTGCTGATTTTTGCTAGAAAAATCAGAAAATCAGCAAGTACAAACAAAAAGATTGTTGTAGATCCATTTTAAATTATTGTAGATCTGAATGGCTACACTGGCGGTGAACAATTTACTCATGGCAGAAGAGCTCGTGGAGAATTTGATCCAATCTTCGATCTACTTCAAAGGCACCATTCAAGATCACACCAGCACGATTCACATCATTAAGTTCGGTGGATCGATCAGCAAGAAGTGTCTCACCTCCACGAAAGAGCCGGGTTTCACAAGGTGCTTCGACATCTATCTGCAGTGCTCTTTTGTTAAGCGAACCACACTCCCTACTCATGTTCTTTTCCCCACATTTCAAATGGTAGTACCATGGGGAAATGCCATGGGCCCTCTTGCACTACCGCATCCAGTTCACGCCCTCCCTCATGAAAATTGCAAGAATTTCCCAAAATTTGATGGGAGTGGAAATCAAAGCACGGATGCGCATATTGCTGCATTTATTATGTCATGCAAGTATTCTAGACGTAACTCACGAAGATGTATCTGTGCATCTCTTTCTCAAGACCTTGCAAGGGCTTGCATCAGAGTGGTTCCAGCATTTACTAGCCAGATCCATCACCAGTTGGGCCACATTACGAGCTGCGTTTGAAGACAGGTATAAGCCTTCAAAAGATGTGTTTGCGTTACTATCAAAGATCACTCACTTGAAGAAGGAGGCCAATGAAACTATGTGTGATTTTATCACCCATTTCAATTCATTGATTAACTGTGTGCCACCTGCCATGTTGCCAACACTAGAGAATCAAAAGTGTTTCTTTGTGAACACCATGAGTTCAAGAGTAAGTTTCTTACTTTTACAAGAACAAATCACCACCTTGGTCAAGCTGCAACCATTTAGATAGAGGACAACCTGCTTATATCTGGTGAGTTAAAATGAGAGCCATCCAAATCAAAGGCTTTGACTCCTTCTCAAGCCACCTCATCAGATCCGGCATTCCAGAAGATGGAAAACGACTTGCTCGCATTGAAGAAGCAATTAGTTCAAGCTTCATCTAGCACTCCGTACCAGGATATCCCATGGAGGAACTTCACTCCCAACAACGCCCCTCAAAGGCCACATTTTCCCGTTGTTGCTCCAAGGTTAGCACTTGAGGCCCCTCCGATTAATGCCTTGGTCGAGATTGAAGAAGATGAGCAAATTTATGAAGAACCTTCGTCACAAGGCGAAGATGATCAAGATGTCGGTGAACCGACTGGTGACTCTACAATTGGGTATATGGAATTTGAAGATGAGGAATCTGATGAAGAGGAAGGTACCCAAGGGTATGCAAGTAGATAGTCATATGTTGTTTTCACCTGCTCACAAGGAAAAGAAGTAGAAGTTGCTGCTAAGATACAAAAGGAAAAGGCCGTATTAAGTACACCTCCAACAATCACTAAAAGAGGTAATCCCCTTCCTACTCAACCTCCTATCAAGCCTTTTGTGAAGAAATATTTTCCTCCTATTTCTCCTCCGAATCAACCTCCCTCCAGTTCCATAAAGACCAGTACCACTCCTCTACCATCGCGAAATGAAGGACTCATTCCTTCATCAGTGCAACCCTTGGTTGCATTTGATATAGTTGATCATGCCAAAAGGACCAAGATCCAAATGTCTGAAGCTGAGTACCTTCAGTCTAACCCCGAGCAACTTGTTAGATTAACCAAGTATATTCAAATTCAAGCTGCCATCTCTCACCCCGTTTCTCCAAAAGGAATTATTTCCACTCCTCCTGCATCCCGCATAAACGTTGCCTCGACATCTCGTCAGGTAAAATTGAACCTTTTTACCTTTCTCTCTTGATTAATGGTCATAAGTTAAGCAACTGCATAATTGATTTTGGAGCATCTGACAACATCATGCTAGCAAAGGTCACCCATGCCTCACACTCACTAAACCTTTCGGTAGGTGTTACTCCATGGAAACCAAGCAGGTACCATTAATAGGTCAGATCAAGGATGCACAGTTCGCATTCACAGCATTCCCAGAAAAAAGAGTTAAGATGACTATTCTCGTAGCTGATATTCCAACAACATATGGAATATTACTGGGGAGAATTTTTTGCAGAGAAGTTGGTGGAGAAATCCATATGGACTGGTCCAAAGCCAGAATCCCTGTCAAAGGAGTAATGCAGACGTTGGAACCTGAATCACAAAAGAAATATCTAGTCACTAACTCCGATGACCCCAAGGCCCAGATTCTCTTCGAATCATCAGGGATGGGGAATTACTTCTTATCCACCAACTCGATAAAATGGAGGTTCTCATCCAGGAGGAGGACCTCAACAAGATATGGACACTGCAGTTCGATGGCAGTTGTGCAACAAGTGGGTGCGGTGTTGGGGCCATTCTGATATCTCCTGAAGAGGATATTTTCCCTCTTTCCTTCAAATTGTAGTTTTTCAATACAAACAACACTGCTGAGTACGAATCTTTGCTACTTGGTATGCAAGCTGCAAAGGAAAGGGGAATCAAGAATTTGAAAGTACAGGGTGATGCTGAGCTAATTGTCAATCAAGTGAAAGGCATATACCAAGTGAAGAACGACAGGCTCAGACACTACTGCAACGCAGTGTGGGACAACATCGAGGAGTTTGACGCTTTCTCAATCAAATTAGTTCCATGAGCTCAAAATGACATGGCTGATTCTTTGGCCGTCTCGGCCTCTCTCATGCTCCCTCACCCAGGGTTAAAGATAGACACATATACCATTGAGGTAGTTTTCCACCCAAGTGTGCCAGATAATTCACAACACTGGCAGGTATTCAATGATGATAATCAGCTTATCACTTTTTGGAGAAAGCTGAAAATTTCAAAGAGCTCCATTTCGATGGATCAACTTCTACATTCCACGAGTCTCTCATGGACCAAGCACATGAATTAGTAGAAGATCAAGGCATATGTCAGCTCAAGGGAAATAAGATTCGAAAGGTTTAGTTTCCCTAGAATGATTATTTGATAAACATGACCATTTCGTCAAGAAAAAGTGATAGGATGATCCCAGCTCCTCTCCAAAATGAATCTGTCAATTTGGGTAATGACAGAACATCCTTGGTCTGTGAACATCGGGAAGTGTTGTGCACCCAAAGAAAAGCAAAAATTTGTCAAATTTCTAAAAAGATATATGGATGTATTGGCATGGTCTTATGCCAATCTGAAGTCATTTAAGCCTAAGGACATTCAGCATGACATACCGCTCAAAGATGACGTTAAGCCTTTTCGTCAAAAGCAAAGGCATTACAGTCCCAAAATCTTAGGTACAATCAAGGCTGAAATACATAACAACTGGATGCAAGAATCATTTTTCCAATTCATCATAGTACCTAGGTCGCTAATATTGTACCTGTGCAAAAGAAGAACGGTGAAATATGCATATGCGTAGACTTTTGCAACTTGAACCAAGTGTCCTTAAAGGACAACTATCCATTGCCCAAAATGGATAAAGTTCTGTAGGCAGTAACCGGTTCAGAGATGATGTCCATGCTTGATGGTTTTGGGTTATAATCAAATTGAGGTCACACCTGAAGATCAATTCAAAACAACATTCACCACTCCATGGGGCACCTTTGCCTACAGCAAGATGTCGTTTGGTTTAACCAATGCCGGTGCCACCTTTCAACATGCGATGGAATTCACGTTCAAAGGTATGATGGGAAAGGTCATCATAGTTTACCTAGATGACTTAACCGTGTTCTCTAAGAAATGAAGTGATCACTGTGATCATCTAGAGCAAGTCTTGATTAGATGCCGAGAACACGAAATTTCTCTGAACCCTAAGAAGTCAGTTTTTGGGGTCACCAAAGGAAAATATCTAGGACACATCGTCAAAGAAAGAAGGGAAAAAAATAGATGTCGAAAGATTCAAGGCTATTCAAAGCCTTACCTTGCCCACAAGCAAGACCGGCATTCACTCTTTCTTCGGAAAGGTAAATTTTCTCAGGCGCTTTGTTCCCGATTTTGCTGAGAAGACTCATCATATATCAAATATGATGAAAGGGTCACAAACATTCTAGTGGAGCAAAGAAGGAAAGACATCATTCAAATATATTAAAGCCTCTATCACTCATGTACCTATTATGGTATGTCTGGAATTCTCTAAGGATTTCATTATGTACAGTTATGCATCTGCGCATACTGTATCGGCTATCTTAATGCAGAAGAATTCCAAGGATGTTGAATCCCCAATCACTTTCATGAGCTCTCCCTCAAGCCTCATGAACTAAAGATGTCACAACTAGAAAAGCATGCCTTCGCCATAGTAAAAGCAGTCAAGAACTTCCGCTACTAAATACTGAATTCTCATACAATAGTGTTGGTTCCTGACACAATAGTTAAGTCTATCCTGACTCAACAGGAGTTAGGGAGCCTACGAGGGAATTGGATTGCAAATGTCCAAGAATATGATCTAGACATCAAACCAAAAAAATTGGTAAGAGGTAAGGGCCTATGTCAGCTTATGGCTGAAAGTAAAGACCCGAAGCACCTAAAGAGCAGGCCGCTTAAGTTGATGAAGAACGAAGTGAGCTGGAGAAAGTGGATTCTTTACCTATGGTCCTGTTTGTCACAACCAATGATGAATGGTATTCAGACATCACTTTCTTTCTCACTTATGGTGAGTGTTCAGGTCACCTAACCACAAAAGAAAAGTGGATGGTGAAGCTCAAGCAAGGTATGTCATTTGGGATGATGGGTTGTACAAGCGGAATTGATGGCATCTTCCTACGATGTGTTGATAAAGCGCGCAGCAGGTAAAATTACTAGAAATATTTCATGACTCAGCCTGTGGTGGTCATTTCTCCTCTTCCATCATAGCACATAAGATCATTTAGGCCAGGTACTACTGGCCAATGCTATTTCAGGATGCAGCCACCTAGGTAGCAAAATGTGAACTCTGCCAACAGTTTGTTGGCAAACCAAAGTTGGCTGCATTTCCCCTCAGGCCTATCATTATTGACGAACCATTTAGGAAATGGGGAATTGAATTTATTGGAGCACTCCATCCTCAATCGAGTGCTGGACATAGTTATGTCCTAACAACAACAAATTACTTCACCAAATGGGTGGAGGCCATACCTGTCAAACATGCCACTTCTAAAGTTGTTTGCAACTTCATCAAGGAAAATATCATCATGAGATTTGGCATTCCACACAAAATCATTGCTGATAATGCTTCCAACTTCTCTTCACGAGAAGTTATTGGTTTTTGCTACGGATACGGAATAACTTTGGCTCATGCCTCTGATTACTATCCTCAGGGAAATGGTCAGGCAGAATCTAGCAACAAGAACCTAGTAACCATCATATGGAAGCTAGTTGATGAAAACCAGTGGTCCTGGCACAAGTCATTATATGATGCTTTGTGGGCAGATCATATCACTCCAAAGAGATCTCTTGGCATGTCACCTTTTTAGGTATTATATGGGACGATTGTTGAAGTCCCTATCTCCGTGGAACTTCCTGCTCTATGCTTGGCACGAGCTATCAAAGATGAAACTTTTCAGAGTTCTCTGGAAAAGAGAATTATGTACCTGATGGAACTTGAAGAGAAATGAGTAAAAGTGGTCGACAAGATCACCAAACATCAGAATCAAGTCAAGAGGTTGTTCGACAAGAAAGCCAAGCAAAGAGATTTCCAGGTAGGGGATCTTGTCCTTCTGTGGGACAAATGAAGAGAACCAAAAGGTATGCATGGAAAGTTTGACTCTCTTTGGAGAGGGCCATACAAAATCAAGCAGCTCAACGGAGAGAATAGTTTCTATCTCTCATATCTGGACGGAACTGAGCTCCCACTCCCCTATAGTGGGCAACATCTGAAGCTCTTCAGGAAGTAGATCTTGCTCTTCTTTATACAAATTGCTTTTGTTGTGTGTTTCCTTTCTTTCTTTTTGGTCGCCCTTGTTTTTGACTCTCTGTAACCCAATGGATAGGCACATGAGTCTGGGATTCTCTACCCTTAAGTTTCACTCAAAGATAGTCCCCAGACAGAGCCAACTATTATCCTATAAAATTGGAAAGGGCAATTTTATAGGTAACCATGCCAAAATTTCATTTTTGTCCCCTGAAAAGGTCTATCAACATTCAAAATGGCCTAAAGGTTCCCTTCGAAAATCAAGTTTTAAGAACTTAGCCATTTTCAGCCTTTTTGAGCTGGGCGCAAAAATTGTTGTGGCAACATCAAGAAAAGTGCGCCCCTTTGGCACCCTAAAAGGCATGTCAACATGACAAGAGTTGTGCCCCTAAGGTGCTAAGAGTTACATGCCAGCATCCTCAAACCTGTGCCAAAGAAATGCGCTTAAGGCGCGAAAATTGATGTGTTGACACATAAGAATGTGCGCCCCCTTTTCTCCTTGGCACTAAAAATGTTATGTTGACATCATCTTAAGTGCGCCATAGGCGCTGAAACCTCCATGTCGACACTTCACCAACCGCGCCAAAGGCGGTTGGTGGCGCAATAAATGTGCATTTTTCTATATATAGGCACACTCAACCTATCATTTTCACGAATTAAAAATCAAGAAAAGTCTTTCCTCTGCGCTTATTAGTTATCCTCGTCAGCCTCACGTGTCATTCCTCACACTTGTGGATCCCACATCTGTCCTTCATCATTATATATATACTAGTAAGTGGTTTTTGCCCATCTCATTGTTGTTTGTGGTTTTTATGCCAAGTTAGGTGATTAGGATTAAATAAAATGAACCTAAAAAGAATTTAACAAACCAAAACAACCAGCTGAAAACCCCTCTTCCCACTCCTTCCAGATCTACAAATATGGGAAGGCTCTACCTCTGAATAAACCATCCTTTGTATTTAAGAAGGCTCTGCCTTACTGCGAATCCCACAAACCCTCTTTTTGACACTTT